>CM068718.1:6789694-8026449 GCA_035079005.1 Fraxinus americana | reverse complement strand
CTAAAGATTTTTCCACGTGAATTCCGTCGGTGTTTGGGCTATTCCCTGCTGCTGAAACCTTCATTCCAACCAGCTTGGCGTTTTGGCATCCATCAACCAGAATGTGGAATTTCTGGCTATTTATTGAAGATAATCCATTGATCATGATGTTTTTTGAATTGTAGAAGGCCAGAGTCTGTTTATTGAAGATACAATCAAAAAGTACATTAGAATATATTATAGAATTTCACAGGCAAATAAAGTAGTTTTTCAAATGATAAAAGTCCATTTCTTGTTAAACATACCGTTGCTCCATTTGGGCAATTCTTGCCGGAATTCTTGCAAGCCCACAAATTAGTCCCTTGGCCATCTAGGATTCCACCAATGACAGAAACTCCGGTCACTCTTTCGAACTTGATCCAGTTACCAGAATTTCCAATAACATTAAAATCAGATGGAGCTACTAGTGTGCCATCGATGCGTATCGTTATGGCAGTGTTTTTGCATGACTCGCCAGCAAAAGTTGCAGCTCCGAGCAAGTATCTTCCCGGCGGCACGTAAATGGTGGCTGGCTGTGTAGAAGCACAGGCTGAGGCCCATGCACTCAAGAATGCCTTGGTACAATCAGTTTTTCCATCAGGTTTTGCTCCCAAACTTTGGACATCGTAATTAGCATTGGCTGCAAGTGATGAGTAGTGGAAGAAGGTGAAGAGGAAATAATGGAAACCAAGAAGAAAACTTAGAGAGCGAGCCATTATATGTGTGCGTGAGGCAGAGAGGGAGAATGGGAGAGATGGGATTTGAAGAAGTTATAAGAGCTATTTATAGGCTTCAGTTTGTATATTGTGAGTGCAAATCAAAACAGTGACAGCAGAAGGAAATTAATTTATATGCGTTTAAGGGAAATATTTGTTCACTCCAATCATAGTGATCTAGGATGTACTACATTTCTATTTGGATAAGGGAATATATCAAGTTTTTGCTTTTAAATATATTCTATGAATTTCTCGAATTTGGTGTACGGTAATAAATTTTGTTTGAATTACTAGAAAGAGACAACTTGCCAAAGATATTAAATTTATCAAAATGTATCGTGAGTCAATATTTCATAATATACAATGAAAATTATCTCTTTAGAATTATCGAGGCACTCTATATTAATTTTATTGTGAATATACACTGAAGTGACTTATCAAGTAGTAAATTTTTTACTTATAAGTAATTTTTATATTTTATAAATGAAATTTTCTCTTGTTAGTAACATTTATACTTTATAAACAAATTTTTGAACAAAAGTAATTCTTTCATAAATAATATTTTCTTCTAAATAATTTTTAATTGTAATGTAATTTTTTTGCTTATAAATAAACTTTTTAGTTATTATATTTTTATTTACAAGTTAGTTTTGAAAAAAATATTTTGGTTGAAATAATTTATTATTTTATAAAAGTAAAATTAGAAGAAAATATGAGAAATGGCAAAAAACTGTCGATATGGAGTTGAGAAAACCGGGTAAAATTACAATACATCTCCAAAAAAATAGCAAGCATCGAATTTTTCAATCCATCAAAAACGGTGTCCTCCAAAATCGAAAAAAAATCCAAAATTGCAAAAAAAAAAAAAATCCTCCCCAGCAGGCCCCAAGAGTTGAAATTACCATGCATTCCATACAGTATAGTATCTAGAGGTCAAAATAATCACATTCAAAGCTTTTGAAAAATGAAAAGAAAACAATTCCCTCAATCAAAGGAATGTAATTCAGAGATAAAATTGTTGGGATTAACCTTAATCTTTCAACATTTGTTCATGTATTTGTTCAACTTATATTAATCATACATTTTAATGAACCTACAAAAATTATATTTCAACACCTCTTATTTTTTTTCTATTTATAAATTAAATATTTATAATTTCTTCCAAAACAGAGGCTACATCATCCACTATCATGTTGCCTTCTTGAAATACGTGTGAGAGTCCGTATGTGATCATGCAATCTATTTTTCCTAATCAAACCACCATGCTTTATTATAAGAAAATAGATACAAAAACTTTGAAGGGAGCATACGACCTGAGTAAAATACCGAGAAGATTTTGAGCAAAAGAGTCAAAAAAGTTGTCTATCTTATGGGAGTTTTTCATGCTTTATGTGACTATATATATATATATATATATCGGAAATAAAATTCAAGTATGATATGTCATGTGTTGCCAAATGATAGGTCATGAAATTACCATGCGTTCCATACAGTAGACTCATCACCAATAATTTATTTACAGAATAATTGAACACGTAATCATGCAATTTAAACCGTGACATCATCATCATCACACAGGCTTACTTTCTTTAAGAATCATCGGCTCTTTAAAATCGTAGGGTGTAGGTAGTCTCGTCTCATGCATTTAAGCACATAAATTATGCATAACGTTCTCATCTTATCTCATAAGAGATACTCGTCTCTTCTCATGCATTAAAGCATATAAGTTATGATAAACTCATAAGAAATATTCTCATCTTATGCATTAAAGCGTATAAATCACGTAAGTTCACATAATACATACAATTATAATTTAAACTAATTAATGGTGGCGAGTCTACCTCAATTTATCTCGAGTCACGTAAAAAGTGGAGCGGTAAGTAACCTCAATCTCCTAATCGTCCGTACGTTTCGTCTAGCCAAAATAGAAAATAAGTTTTGAATTAGTATTCCGAAAATTCAAGGTTTTAAAGTGATAAAATAAAGTTTAGGGACTTAATTGGATTTATGTTAAACTGAAATTTGACAAGTCTAAGGACTAAAAATAAGATTTTCAAAATAGTGGGCTAATTTTGGGAAACAAGAACTCCAGTGACTGATTTACTAATTACTGAAACTTGGGACTGAAATAAATAACATCTTATTGAATGTGTTCGTTGTCACTCAATAAATTCTTTATAAAATTTAAGAACACGTCCTATAGAAAATACAAAATAAATTAGGCAAAATAAAATAAAAATATTCAACTTTTTTTTTATAAAATAAGGATCAAACCTACCAAATTTACCTAATTTATGTGATGACTTTTAAGCTAATAGCTATGAATTAACCGTAATATAGGCAGAAGAACACGGCCGCAAAAAGGCACTTGAGCAGCACTTTAATTCTTATTTTATTAGGAGCACAAAAGTCTAAGGCTAACATTTGTCAATAATTCCATGTCCTAAGTAAAAAGGTCAATAATTTTTGAAGTATATGTTGAAATTACAAAGCCAATTTCCAGGGAGAAAATTTTCCAAGTGAAAATAGTCAATAATTTTTTATATATTGTCATGAAAAAAATCGATCAAAATAATTAAATTCAAAGCTCTTGAAAAATGAAAATAATTCCCTCAATCAAAGGAATGAAAATCGGACAAAAAATTCAAGAGTATGACTTGTTTGTACACAAAATTAGGATAAAATCATGATATCAACGTTTTTTTATAGAGATTAGTTGTGAAAAGTATGTTTTAATGAGTATGATTTGCATGCATGCCTTTACAATGAATATGTGGAATTAGTTATTATTATTATTGTATTTTAAATATTAATTAACTTCCAAACAAAAATAATTAAAATTGTCTTCTACAACCATCTTTTTATATGTAAAGAATAAATTTGAAAGGATTACACATTTTAATTGTATTATTGGCCCCTAAATTTTATTCAATTATTAGATTAATGTTCTTAATTTTTTTCATCACATTCTTATCATTAACATTTTATCAATTAACAAAATCTTGTCTTTAATGACGATTTTCATCAAAACTCTTGTTATTGTGCTTTAAAACGATGGACACGTACTTAATACTAAATTTGATTGTTTTTCTTTGCTCATTAAATACATGAGGGTAAATAAATCTTTTTATTCTCTCTTAACTAATTTTTTAACAAAAATCATTATCAGAAACATTATGTACTAATTAATGAAATATTCAAGTATACAATAAAAAAATTTAGGACATAAGTGTGACAATCACTAAATGTTATGAACATTTCATGCAATTAAAATGTGTTGCAATTATAAGAAGATATGATGTGAATATAACTCTATTCTATATCACATTATAAGATTGTAGAATATTGAATTTGGACAAACAAGGAAATAAAATAACTAAAGAAAGATGAGTGGATGTTGGTTGTGATCTATACCTCTAAACTAATATGAATGAGTTAAATGACGGTATCTCTCATTTTTAAATTATCATGTCTAGTCTTCAATATACATAGTAATTATGTCAAAGAAAAACTCCAAAGATATCAATAACCTAGTTTGATAGACAGAGAAAAGTGTGTCTCTGCCAATGAAAATGATTAACAATTTTAACTTTTAATTGTTTTATATAAAAAGCAATGGCAAACCTAATTGTGGAGATATGGTATGTGAACGATCGAACTTTTTGAGATTTCGAGTGGGAGGCTAGCAACCAGCTAGCGGAAAAACGTCGAAAATTTCTGCCTGATCCATATCTTGATCTTTTCAAGTCTAACACAAATCTCAAACTCCCAAATTGAATTTCAACTAAAAATGCCAAATAGACTTCGAATAAGATTCCCAAATAGCATTACAAATAGAATTCGAGTTACACCGTAATTCCAACAAACTCCACATTGACACAAATTCCACTACAATGAACAAAATTTCAAAGATTCTCTACCTGGAGACAAATTCTACTACAAGTAATAAGAGTTAACCCTTCAACAAGAACACCAAACAAAATTCTCCATGATATTTCCAAATAGAAAAATTGTCCACCTCTACCACAAAAATTAGAACAAACTCAACAACTGAGTATCAACTAAATTCCAAGCATTAATCAACACGATTACCTCGGACACCAAAGTTGCTCGAACTATTCTCATGGGCAATGAAAATCACAAATAATTTAATAATCAGCAAATAGGGCAAAAATAAGCCCTATAACATAATCGACACAACTTACTATTTCACTCGAAGGTTCTTGGCTAGAATCAATACCTTCGACCACATTCAAAGTAAAAGAAACTAAACCAGCATCCTCGTACCTATATGGATACCTAATATTACTTTTTAGTCTGTCTCTAGTAATTGAATACGATGGCACCGCTGGTAATGTTGGCAAAGTATAATTATCCACAACTTCTAAACTTGTCTGAAATGGATTCTTCAATGTAGACCCCAAACGAAGCTCTGACAGTGCTAAACAAAACTCAAAATCCACTTGAGTGCCTAAATTTTGCTAATTGATCTTCAAAGATTCCGTAGAACCATGCGAGACATATAATCGGGACATTCTCTATCCCTTCATCACAATATGGGGCACTTTTACTAACATTCAGAACTCCAAATTCACTCATATATTTGTACTCTTTTAAGTTAAGAGTACTCAAGGAGAAAATCTTTCTCTTCAATTCTAAACCGAGTGTTCTAATTAAAAATCTTAATTCTGGCCCTACCAACCTCACTTTAATAATCAATTTGGACCTTCCAAGAAACCGTCAAAAAAACCCTTCGCTATAATATCACTTGTTATGAACCAACACGATATCAAGAATGTTTTGATATCACTTGTTGAGAAACTGGCAAAAACAAAATTGAAGACGAAGAATATGGACAATATGAAATTTAATGGATCACACAATAATCAAGAAAATTGTGGAATGGGAAAATTTATTATACCAAGAAACAAACAATTGTCTTACAAGATTTTGATCTTCTCAATCTAATCTAAACAATTCTATCTTGTTTCTAATATATACAACAATGATCTAATTGTTATAATCTTTCTTGGGTCTTGCCTTTTCACTTTATGAAGCGTCTATACCTTGTGGAGTATTTATAGAAGCCAAACCTCAAAGTTGTGGATGAGGTAGAGTCTAAGATGGAGAAGAAATCCCAAAATCTGGACAAAACGGGAAAATCGCGAAACATTCACTACCGGGGAGCCATCACATCGGACCCGGGGCTGCAGCGCCGGGTTCCCTGCCCCATTCAGGCGCGGCGCGGCGCCCCTTGCCCAGTGCAGCGGCGCCGAGCTTGTCTAAATTATTATTATTTTTTCTTTTCTACTCCAAAGTGTTTTACTTCATTTCCAAGTCCTTTTTCAGGCCAAACTTCCAATCCACGATGAAATTTGATCTCCACAACATAGGACTCTACAAACCCAAGTACCTTAGATTTCCTTCATGCAACGAACTTCTAAATCACATAGGATTTTTGTCACGAAACCTAACACTTTCCTATATATTTATCGTATCGTCTCTTCTTAAAACTAATTAATTTGGTAATTTTGATGTAATTTAAAAAGGATTTATTAAGGACTTTAATAATAATTTGTGTTGGCTAAAGCACCAAAGCTTCGGTCTACCTTTTTAATTTTATGCCTCAATTGAAAATCGATGTAGTCCCCTACCTCGTCTATAGATGATAATTTGGACTACGAGGAAGGACGCCTTACCTTAGGATTTACATCAAGACAGAAATGAAGAACTAGGAGGTAATTCTTCCCTTACAAAGAGTAAAATTAGACTATTTTGAAATTGTGTAACATCTTAAGAACATAACATAGAGCTTCAATGGCCAAGGGACTAAATTATGGGTTTGCAAGAGTTCTGGCAAGAACTGCCTGAATGAAGCAACGGTCTGTTAAACAAGAAAATGGATTTTATTCATTTGAACAATGATCACCAATAAATCTTTGCATGTACATTTTATCTTGTTGTATATTCTAATTTCAAGCTAATTTTTGGGTTCTTTCTTGCTCAGACACTGGCCTTCTACAATTCCAATAACATCATAATGAATGGATTGTCTTTGTTAGGTTTTAAGTATGTATTGGCGATTCTGTAAATAAAGGGACTTAATTGTAAATGTTGTAAAAAGTCAAGGAGTAGTGGAAAATTATGTGAAAATAGGTTTACTAGGTCAAGGGGTCGAGTATGGCAAAAGACTACGGCGTGGATTTTCGCTTGACTGTCGCCATGGATTGGCTCGAGCGTAAAAAACAGAACTCCAACGCTTGACTGTCGCCCTGTCTTAGCTCGAGCGACAGCCTATCACTTGATTGATGCTGAGCTCTCGCTCTAATGACAGTGATGTCCGGGAAATTTTTATTTCGCGAGTTAAAGGCTTTTACTTTGGCCCATCACTTTTCTAACCTACCTATAAATACCAAAACACATCTGAACGTGAATTTTATGGTTGATCATTGAAAGAAATTTATCTGAGAGAATACAATCATATTTCTACTTTCAACCTTCATCTCTTGAGTTTGTTTTGGTGAGAAAAACATCGATTTTGTAATCCAAATACCAAACTGTTCTTTCCATCACATCAGTAAGAGTTGCTGAAGATTGAGGGAAGTTGACTTGAAATTCCAGTAGTTGAAGAACGCGGTGTTCTCTGTAGATCCATAGGAGATAAACGATTTCTCAAATCTGGAACTTGCTGCATGAAAGCACAATCTAGGAGAGTTTTTGAAATTGCAGCTGGGAGTAATGCAGGAACACAGAATCCAGGAAAGTACATGTCGTCATCTAGGCTGTAGACTGTAAGTTACAAATCGTTTATAGTGGATTATTGATTGGAAAAGTGCCCAAAGTTTTTTCCAATTGGGTTTCTCCGTAATCATACTGTCTGTTGATTTACTACTTTATTTATTGTTCATAAAATTTGCGGTCTTCAAACACAGGATTAATCTGACGTGATTTTTAACCATCTAGAAATAACAATTGGTGACTTATTGCTAATTTGTTATAATATTTTTAATTCCGTATAATATAGCTATTCACCCCCCTCTAGGTATTGTTAAGGTTGAACAGCGTAACTTTCAGTCTTCAATAAATAGCCAGAAGTTCAACATTCTTGTTGATGGATGCCACAATGCCTAGCTAGTAGGACGGACTGAAGGTTTTTGCACCAGGCAACAGCCCAAACACCGACGGAATTCACGTGGACAAATCAACAGGAGTCACAATTATGAACTCTCGAATTGGCACGGGAGATGATTGTGTCTCTATAGGCCTGGCACCTCCAAATTGTGGATCGAAAACATCGTATGTGGCCCTGGCCATGGAATTTGCTACTAAAAATGTTTAGTAATTTTTATTTAAATCGATAGCCCACGATGAATATAATTATATAACATAATGTATCCTAACGATTTATTTAGCTAAGTTAATTAATTTTTGTTCCTTTTTTTGCAGCATTGGGAGTCTAGGGTGGTAATTGTAAGAATCCAGAGTGCAAAATGTGACAGTTAAATCAGCTACATGTACTAGAACTCAAAACGGGGTTAGAGTGAAGACATAGGCCAGTCCAAGCAATGCATTTGTTAAATATATTCTTTTCCAGCATTTAGTCATGGTTAATGTCGAAAACCCCATAATTGTTGAGCAAAATTACTGTCCCGATGACCACAATTGCCCTAATCAGGTAACTAAGACAAAGGAACTCATTTAAACAAATAATAACAATAATCAACGAATTTACACCATTCAATTGTAAATTAATTCTGCAAAGTGTTCTTAATTTTTAGGTTTCAGGTGTGAAGATTAGTGATGTAACATATCAAGACACACATGGGAGCTCGGCAACAGAAACTGTAATGAAATTTGACTGCAATAAAGGAAATCCATACAGTGATATTACCTTGGAAGATGTTGAGCTGACCTACAAAAATGAGCAGGCTCATTCGTCATGCATTAACGCCATTGGGAAGTCTCCTGGCTTAGCTGAGCCTAATAGCTGCTTATATAATTAGAAAATTATTTATAGTATTTATACTTATACAAGAATATAGGTCATTTACATAGGATCGAGTTATGGAATAAATAATATAATGAGTCAGAAAATTGGTATTTAATACAAGAAATCAAAGTTTTCATATGAATGATATTTAAAAAGAAAAAATCTTGGTACTTGGTGTAATCTGATATCCAATTATCACATGATAGTATGTTGCTAAATCAATATCCAATTAGGGGATATGTTTATTTTATAAGTTAACCATCGATGGATTTTTTCAGTAACGACAACTGAAGTTATAATAGATTTGAATATATGACTTTATAAGGAAAATGAAATTTCAATGCTCATCTAGGATGCTAAAATTATTCATAGATATCACTTGCAAAAAAGTAATGCACAAATATGGGTGAAGGAAAGAGGTGGTTGGGTAGACTCAAGGCAGAGCTAGCGCCCGACAAGCCTTGCGGTTGCTCGTGTTGACTTTTACAACTCTTTTGTAATAATTCTATTCTTTTACAATAATCATTTGTCTAAAGAATTGCCAATACAACTAAAAACCTAACAATCTTCTCCTTTGTCATTCTGTGGTAAAAATATATAATACAAGTAAAGGATGTAAAAACAAAATTAATCCACCCAAACTTAAACTGAATGTCTGTCTATTGCATTTCTTGAAACCTGTTTCCTGAAATCAATAACTCAAATACCAAGTGTAAAAGCATGTGATACATGAAATATAATTAAATAGACTATCATCATATGCTAGCTTGATTGAGAAGCAATACTAATATTAATCAAAACACCAACTTAGAGTGTGTTTGGAATACATTCTTTTGAAAGAATGTATTATTGAATAGTAGATTGATGGAGAATGTGTGATTAAAAATGAAGGAAAAGTTATTGATGTGATGGAAAATATTATTTTATTGAAGAATGTGTGGTTGAAAATGAGTAGAAGAATGAGAATGAAAAAAATAATGTGTACCAAACAGGGCCTTAAACATTAATATCACGAAACATCAAAACTCAAAAAGCTAAACCTTAAAGAAATCTCCCAAAAAATTCTCTCCCTTACTATAAAATAAACTAAAATTTAAAAACATCTAAAATTTAAACTAAAATTTAAAAAATCTCATCATCTCTCCTCCTTTTCTCACTCATGATGAAGGTAACAACAATATATAATAACTCAAATATGCAATTGATAGCATGCCCAAGCATATTCAATGATTAGTAAACTTTCCCATATACTCAGTTCAAGTCTAAATGGAGTAAATTGTATAAGTGACTCATGTGTATTAAGTGCCACTAATTCTTTTTGATCAAGACTCCAAACCTTAAATTTGTGAGAACGAACATACTAAATATCACTGTTAAATAAGTTTATTCTTCTACTAATGAAAGTCAAACTAATAATGCATATTAGGACATATACATAAAGCTCTTTTTTTTTTTTTCATGTACATTATTATTGTTTCCCCCTTACTTTGAGCATATATATTTTTTCACACAATTTCACTACGCCAAAAAAGGCCTTTTGCAGCGGCCAAAAAACGCTGCAAAAGGCCTTTTGCAACGTTTTATCATGTGTTGCAAAGTTCAGTGTTGTCAAAGAGGAAAGAGATATGGCAACGTTTAAAAAACACTGCAAAAAGGTCTTTTGCAACGTTTTTTAAACGTTGCGGTAGACCCCTTTTGCAGCTTTTTTCAACGTTGCAGTAGACCTTTTTTTTTTTTTTTTACAGATATGGTAATTGGGTGATTGACCCACAAAAGTAAAAATAACACTTTGTGAACACATTTTGGAATTGCATAAAAATTGATAATTTCATTATAAATTTTTGAATCCATACACTAGATCGTTACAATGTGATACAACACCGCCTAAATAAAAAAAAGTTTCAAAATGAAATAAAATTGTAACTCTCCTAGAAGTGAAATAAAAGAAATTTCCTTGACTCTTCCTTGCAGCCGGTGCAACTCCTCCAGCACTAGAAGCATCACCATTTTGAAAGTGTATTAATATCTCCTTGATGATTCGCCTTCTTTTCTTCAATTCATTGTCTGTACTGATGTGCCTTTAACATGGTATAGAGATTATTACTTCTTATGTTCTGAGTAACTTATCTATTTCACCTTAAGGAATTGACTTCTATTTTATTTCTTTTTTACCTCATCTAGACTCTGTCCTAACTTTGAAGATTTTGACTTAAAAACGACCTTCACAAGAGTGGAATAGTACACCTTATCATTAACGTTTTTGGACTTGTCTTCGCTTGGTTCTTCAACTTCATCAATGTAAGATACTCGAAGAGATGGATACCTATTAAAGGAAATCCATTAATAGGTCATAACAACAATAAGACAACAACATGATCAATATCAGGCTCTTACGTTGTCATAAGTCGTAATATATCTTGTGCACGAGGATCGCCAGATCTTTTACGAATCCCATATATAGCGCGCATGATACTACATATGAAAACTTCATATCGGCATTGCTTGACATTGTGCCCAGAAGTGACCTCTCTCCCTTCATCGATCCTCATTCAACTCAATAGCGCTTGTAGCCTTCCATTAAATACATTTAGAAAAACAAACTATAACGGTCAACATCACAAAAGTTTTTACATCACTGGAAGTGCTAGCATGCAAAATGCCTAATTAATAGGCATAGTTTTCATAGCTTAGCGAGAAAAGCAAGACACACATTTCGTCAAACCAAAATATATTTTCAAAAAACTCAGAGTTGCAGCTGTTATAATTAAATTTCAGCAGATATCAGTCTATTTAACCATTAATTTGAGCAAATTCCACGAGAAATAAATTTCAAAAAGAAAGGCACACATTTCGTCAAACGAAAATGCATCTCAAATAAAACAAACTTTGCACATGTATAATATTTTTTGAGAAAACCCAGAATTACGAGTTAGAATTAAATTTCAGCAAATATCAGTCTATTTACCCATTAACATGAGCAAATTCTAAAAGAAATCAATTTCAGAATGAGATGTCCATCAAACAACTTGTCCCAGTATCTGAAATGTGAAACTAAAACAATTTGAAGGGACATTATAATGTCATAGGCTAGTGGAAGATTTTCCAACACCACCCTTCCCCATAACAAGGATTGTCAGCGTGCTGACATTCTACAATTATTTATAAACAGCATTAGAGTCCCATATTCCCATTATATACAATAGAATACAAAATCAACAAGACTTCACATGTATTTCATTGAAGAAAAAGCAACTTTAGAAACACGATGTAATTGTAAAACATATGTTTCTTTTCTAATTGCACACAGAAAATTATAGAGCTTCTAATTTCTGAAATTATTTCCAGTCAAGCCCAATTTTTTAGTGACAAAAAAGATAGCATAATGTAGTGAAAATATGCTAAATTTAAGAGGGAGAACCAGAACCTCTGCTTTAATTTCCCCAGGCCAGTTCAAGCAGATCACTGGTGGGCTGGAAGCTATTGGAATTGCAGTCCATTCTTTGACTAGTTGTATGGCCATTTATCTGTCCCAGTTGAAACAACAAAGAAAACATTATTTATCAAAAGAAAAAGGAAATTCCTGCATGAAATAAAACCCAAACCTCATACTCAAAGATAAAGATACTAACTTTACTTCAAAATTACATAAGTAAAACAACCTTTTACAACACAAGATAAAAACTTCTTGAAGAACAAACAATGAGGCTAACGATCTGAGAAGAACCCCTTCTCAAAATAAACCTAAAACCTCTGAAAAAAAAATTGCAATTCTGTTAAAACTAAATAAACAAAAATTTAAAGAAAAGAAAAGAACTTACAATGTATCTATAATTAGCACAATGCGCCTATAGAGAGATTGAAAGATCTTAACTGGGAAAATAGGGGGTTTTAGAGAAGCCCTGTTGTGGCGGTCTATGGCATCTTATGGAAAATTTCTTGCGTTGCTCTGCCTTCTTCTTCTTAGCAGACTTAAGCTCCTGCTTTTTGACCAATGCCCATTCCTAACTCCTCTTCTGTTTCTTACATACAGATTCCGGAACAATGGGCCCTCCCTTCTCCATCTCTACACCAAACATAAATAAAGTCATCACCTATTCAAAAAAGGAATCCCTATTCCGCATAAAATTGTAATAACCATAAATCCCAAACGCATAATCACATATGAAATACTTATTCTTATAGTGACCCTCATTTGCACTTTTAAAAAATTAGTACATGTTCAACATCTCGGTCATCGGAGCTCGCACTAGTCTGTTGATCTTTGTTTTTGCGAAGCTCCGCAGCGACCAGTTCCTCCTAATCGAGGGAGGCGGAGACGAGGAGGAGGAACAGGTAGGGCTTGTTTTGAAGTGGCTGGGGAAGATTAGGGGAAGAAGAGAGGAGAGGCGGAGGAACAAAAGTTAGGGCTTGTTTTAATGTCGGTGTAGACGTTGTCTAAAAAATATAACGTTTTTTTCGCAACGTTTTGAAAACGTTGCAAAAGAATGTGAAAAAACGTCTTTCGCAACGTTTAAAAAACGTTGCCAAAGGTAAAAAATTTCGCAACACTGCGAAAACGTTGCAAAAAGGCTACATTAGCAACATTTACTAAAAAAATGTTGCCAAAACTCAATTTTGTTAAGCAATAGCAACATTCACGTATTAGAATGTTGCGATAGACCCTTTTAGCAACATTTAACTACAGAATGTTGCCTTTTATATGTTGCAAATGGTGTTTTTTGGTGTAGTGTTTATATTTTTCTCTTCATTTTTTAACATCTTATGTGTAGTCTCTTCTTCGTTAAGCGACTTAGATGACACCCGTAGTGAGTTTTGGGCCAATGACTCAAAGTTAGTTAACCATAGGGCATCAGATTATAAAAAGCCCCTTGGGCTTAATTACTCGAGTCAAATAGATTTTGAAGAAGAGCATAAGATGAAACATTTTTATTTTATTTAAGGGAACGTACTTGAATTTAGGTCTACTAAATTAAGGTCAATTCATGTTTAAGGTCACCTTACCAATATATGAGGGCCATTCCAAATCTCACACATGATGTTAAGACTTACTCACAAGATTATAGTATGTGCAATTTAGATAGTATATGAAGAAACATATACTAAGTACTCCATATCAACTTAAACAAAGTAATAAAAATATGCTACAACACATCAATTAAAAACTCATACTTGGTCACAACATACATGTTCAAGTAAATTATATATCATGTTGTAATAAAGAATCCCCTCTATTTTTTATTTTTCAATTTTTCATTTTTTCTTATTTAAAAAAAAATCAACTTACCTAAAAAGTAAAATTAAACAAAAAAGGAAATGCATGCACTAATGAATGAATCGATCAAAAAGTATAACCATGTATCAAAAGTATCTAATCAATTAGGTATACAAAGCGCTCTTACCTTTAAGAGCACAATGATCATCTTCTAATTTTTTCATATCACTCTTTTCCACCCAAACCTAACTAGTGAAAGACTTATCCCGAGTCAAATTTTTCATAAACTTGGTCAAATGACTCACTTGATTAGTAACGAAGTCAATTTGGCCATCAAAATCCTAATTTATAACTCTAGTGAAATTCTGATTTCTATTTCTATTTAAAAATTTATGACGCCAAGGTCTTATTAATATCAAGTTGGTGGCAGGGATAAAAGTGGTTTTGAAAGTACTAGCCCTATTATGATCGGTCTGATTATATCTCAGGCCTCCCTTGTTCCCAGCAGGCTTGTTCAGTCCCAAAAGACTGTCCAATTTTTGAGATCTACTTGAGAAAACAAGAAGTTGAGACTTGGATTCTTCAAGTTCGTTCAGAAGGTTAGTAATCTGAATTTCTAATTTCTGATTCTCAACAATCAGTTCACTAACTCTCCTTGAGGTCTTCTCAAGTTCACCTGTAATATCTTTATAGTTTCTAGGGATCGATTTACAATTTCTAATTTGTTGAGGCACAAGGCAGACTCTTGAAGGTTAGCTGCAAGTTTCTCTCTAATTAACTCAAGCTCATTGACCTTCTTAAGCACAACTTTATTCACCTTCAATCTTAATACTCTCTTCAAATAATTTTTGATATGCCTCACAAATTGCATCTCGTTTTCAGAATCATCCTTGGATCGCTCTCCACTATCTACTTCTTCATCCTTCTCACTGTTCTTATCGGATTCACTTTTAATCCTAGCAGTGAAGGCCATAAATTTCCCACTCTGCTCATGTGTAGACATCTCACTTTGATTATCCAAGCTAGACTTATCATTAGTGAGAGTTGCATTATAGTTTTAGCTTGATTTCTCTTATCATTAGGGCACTTATGACATCTAGGAAGTTGGTGTTTTTAATTATATGAATTTCGATGTTTTTTTTCTATAGTGACCAAAGTTTTTACACTTATGATATCTCATAGATTTAGGTCTCTTTCTAGACTTACTGGAATCACCTCTGTATCTCTCTTTAAATGTTTAGTCAATAAAGTCAAAATATCCTATGTTGAATTACATCAATAAATAATTAAAGTAGTAAATAACACAAGATTTGAAGATGGAGAAAACCCTTAACTTGGTAAAAACTCTGGGACTAAGTCAGTAGTTTCCACTATAGACAATAAGAACTTACAGTAGGAGCCAGTTTAGAAAACACACTAAACTCGCCGATCTAATTCCTGCAATCTCCAAGACCCGCTGGAACGTGCTTTTCTCGTATTGCTCCCGATCTTCTAGAATTATTTATCTCCTGCGGAACACCAAGAACGTATCATTCTTGTACACTTCTTGTACTTCTGGTCCAACCTCCCTCAATGTTCAGCGACCTCTGAAATCTATTGAGAAAGTACCTTACTAATGATATCTAGGAAGTTGGTGTTTTTAATTATATGAATTTCGATGTTTTTTTTTTTCTAAACTTGTGGCTTATTGATCTTAAGAATCAAAAGGTTAATCTAGATCGTTGAATGTGTTTTTGGATCTTGGAATGATGTTGTGAAGATGAAAATCAATGATCAACCACACTAAAAAATGTACTGTGCATGGGTATTTATAAGCAATTAGAGCACGAATTTTGTACTAATTCTGGCGGCTATAAATATGTCTTGATCTATCATTAAAGGGGGGAAACCCTCGGAGAAGCCTTTAATAAACAATGACATATTGATTACAGGCTTAGAAAAGCTTTTGTTATTGAACATATATTCTTACATAAATTTCATACATCTTTGCTTCGAGGTTGAAGAAGAAGGAGATTTAAAGAAGATTGATCAAGAATTATTGAAAAGTTCAATAATGTTTTCTATGTTCTTTCCACACTTTAAGTGCAAGTGATGTTGTATCAATCTAATTCTTGTGCTTGTAATTATATGAGACTTTAACAAAAAAAAAAATTTATTTACGACATGCATAGGTATATGTCGTAAAAAATAGTTATGGCATACATGTTGCACATAATAACAATGTATAATAAATTTTTTTTTTTGTTTTTTTTGGAGGATCAATGTCGTGGGCCTGTTTTCATTCATTGCTTCCCTCTCCCTCTGCCTCTAAGTGCAAATTTCCAACTAGGATAAGATATAAATATCTCTAACGTTGAATCGGACTTTATGTTAGTATCAATTGGTTTCCAATCGCCAACACAAACAATATATTTGTCATCTAAGTGTTATTTATATTTTTAACAATACTTTTAGTCATTCCCTTGGTATATTCTTTCAATAATATATAAATTGTATTTTCGTATTGTTTCCCCATTTTCCAAACTTTACATCTGCCCCTAGTTGAGCTTTATCTCTGATTTTTTTTTTATAATGCGAAATGGAATGCTATTTTCACCTCTAAAGTTATTGTTTTATTATGAACCCAAACTTTTCTCAATTTTTTGAAAATAAAAATATCAGATCTCCACAATTTGATCAAAAAAATGATGAACCGATAATAATGTTGTGTATATTACGGTCTCCGTAATATGCATCTGTACGCCGTAATAAAAGTTAAAGTATTTACGACGTGCTTTTGGAGGTTGTAAAAAGTTCCTTAATGACAACTGAAGTTATAATATGCATCTATACGCCGTAATGTATGTCATAAAAAGATGTGATATTTACGACATTACTTTATACGACATTCATATGTACGCCCTAAACTGTAAACTTTATTTTAATGCTTTATGCTTTGGATGATCTGTGAATGTTCTTGTGATTTAATGCATTTCATCTATTTGCATCATAAATACAGATATGATATGGTCATATGTGAGGACATATTCTAATTCTACTCGAGAGTGATTATTGATCTTCAAGTTCGAATAAGTGCTATCAAAGTCTTAAATTGATATTAAATAGATGAATATAGGGAGATTCGATGTCTTAGTATTTCCTTTAATTGAGTTTCAAGGAGGCCGAACATTTGAGCAATGGTGGAAACTACAATTTACTATTAAAATGGAGCTTACTGAGTTCATTATGTGTGATGGCCTTCACTACTATACGACAAGGAATTATAATTTTATCTTTATTAGTCTTTTTGACTTGTATTGTGAACGATTGTTTCTCAAAGTAGGGGTAGTTGGCAGGTACCGATAATCTCTTTATAGTGCAATCCAATTTTCATAAAACAAATTATTAATGCATTTGTTCATTGTCAATCAATAAATTCATAATAACATTTAGGAACATGTTTTTTTAGATAATATTATTCTGTCTATTTTGATATTGAAAATCAGATATTTGAAATTGATAATGATCATTCTTTTCTGAGTGAACATATCTGCTATCGGAATTCTATTTATTTGAATAATGGATCTAACTTACCAAATATACCTAATATGTGTGATGAACTAAGCTGTTAAGCTAACATATCTGCTATATGAACATGGTCAATGATGAAATTTTATACATATATACACCCGAAAATTCAGCATCGTGTCATTTCTAACACCCGAAAATTTCATAGACAATTTAAAAAATTTCAGAGACAATATATGGCAAAATTTCATAGACAATTTAAAAAATAAAGAAATAACTATCCATCAAAATATGTCATTTCTAACACCCGAAAATTGCCCTTGTCGTTGGCCGTGTTTAATCCATCAAGCTAATAGCTATGAATCTCAAGTGCATCTCTCGAAAGTTGTGTAAAAGGTCAATGGATTTTTTGAAGTGGGTGAAAATTATTCCTGATTCGCTAACTGAATTAACCGTAATATAGGCAGAAGAATACGGTCCAAACTCCAGCCGCAAAAACGCATATGACCAGCACTTTAATTCTTATTTTATTAGGTGCGCAAAAGTCTAAAACACAAATACATAGTGATAAGCTATCATTTGTCAACTTTGTCCATAATTCATGCAGTGTTTTTGGGAGGTGATTTCTTGTTGTTTATGTTATATCAGGATTCAATACGGACCATGTGTATCTCTGTAATCTCTCAAAGGTCAAAACCCATATATAGTAGAAAATAAGATATGTGACAACTGGGCAAAATGATAAGTAGGTCGAGCCCCTAATTTCTAATAGCAAGATTCTCGATCCGTCTTGGTTCCTTGGACTACCAAATGCAATCTTGGGTCAATGTAATTAATATTATTCAATAACAGGCTTCTAACGAAACCTATAAATGAAAGTCAACCCAATTAGTCATCATCACCCCGAATTTTTGTATTTTGCTATCAAATACATAATATTCTCAACTTCCGTGCTTTAGGAACATGTTGATACAAATGCTTATCCATGCTTTTATACTTAGCATGTTGTTTATAATTGAACGAATTTGGAACTGTTTTAGTTTAATTATGTTAACTACAAGAGAAAACACAAGTCCGATGCAATTTGCACGAACAGAGATGATTTCGAATCAAATTGTATTTGATTCGGAGTGATTAACAATCAAAGGATTGCACATGATCAATAATATGCATTAATCTAGCAAATTGTAGATAACACTGTCACTCAAGCGAGGGATGAGCGACAGTCTAGCGACAGGTTGTCGCTCGAGCAAAGGCCGACAGGCTAACGACAATGTTACTGTTTCTGACGCTCGAGAAAAATCTTGGCAACAGTCTAACGAAATTGCGGCGCCGTGTTACCTTCTTTTTATTCTCGAACCTTGGACCTAAAATACTTCAATTTCCACTATTTACACATAACTCCTTGACTTTACAACATGTTAATTTTAGTCCATTTTGTTCACAGATTTGTCAATAACATCTAATACCTAACAAGAATATTAACTAATTATCGTCCAAGAAGTTCATTCGAGTTAGAGCATTTAAAGCTAATATGTGAGAGATATTGTTGATCTCTTTTGTTAGTAAATGCGTCTAAATGAATTATCTTTCGAACTTCTAGTTCGAATTATCTTTTGCGAGGATTTAGATAATGATGTTTTTGTACATTACTTCCAACTTCTAAATTCCTCCCCCTAATGATGTGAGAATTGTCCATTCAAATTGATAACCAACAAATTGCGTTATATAATATCAATCATTTAAGATAACAGTTTAAACTATGCACTTATTTTTAGTATTCTTTACTTTTCATCTTATTGCATTGTGGTGGATCAATTTTACTTATACTGCACTATCGAAATAAGTAGATGGAAAAATTAGACTCCAACCATAAGCTAATTACAACAGGGATAACTATAATATGAGAATTTTTTTTTCACAATTTTACTTTCTAAGTATTTCTTTCCCAAGGTGTAGGCCAAGTTGGTTATGTCACTTAGTTTGACGTAGAAGTCTTTAAAGTACTCATCATCTCTCATAGTCAATTGCTCAAATTCAAGTGTCAACATTTGGATTTTAGAAGACTTTCCAATCGAGGTCCCTTCATGAGCAACTTGCAAAATGTCCCATGCGTCTTTAGCCATCTTTACATAGAGATCAAATGGAATGGATTAGCATCTATAAATGAGAAAATAGCATTCAAAGCTTTTGAGTTTCAACTATCAATATTATAATCAGTAGTCACCCACTCATCTGCTCGTTTATCTCTTTCTACATCATTTTCGATTACTACGGAAATTTTATAGCCATACATGATTGAGTGCCAAACTTTCTCATCTAAAGATTGGACTTAGACTTCATTCTAATATTTCAATATGAATAATTAGTCCCGTTAGGAGGTCTAGAGGGTGATCCATCCATTACTATGTTTTATGTCGATCTCACTTTTTAAAAGTGATCCTGCTCTAATACCAAATATAAGTACTAAACCTAGTTAATTAACCAATTTGTCTCAATTACTTGTTTCAGTCAGAATACTCTTGTCAGTTAGAACTTCCTACGGGCAGTTTTACGTATTGTGATAGTTTAACAGATTTGCGTTCTACTAGATATAATCTATTGCAGAATAAAATAAAGATAAATACCAGATATAACGTGGTAAACTCTTAAAGGAAACATCCACGAGCCACCATGGGTAAAATAATCCACTATCAAAAAATAAAAAATACAATAGCTTCGATTTAGTAATTTCGCAAAATTAACTAAAACAATCAAAAGTAAATAAAGAACAACTCCCTCATTTTCTTATTCCTTTTAACTTGTTGGAGACGTAGAATCAAACCCTCCGATCTTGACTTTATCGCCACGTCACTATTATATTACATGCATCCAAATTGTTTCATTAAATATAATGATCTTTGCATTTTATCAAGAACATAATTTTAGGGCATGTATCATTTGTTTCATCCACTTTAAATCCTTCAAAAACATTTATACATGTGTCACTATCAAATGAGCCACATATATATGCAACTACTACTTCCATAAGATTGTATATTGAGCCATTGTAACACAGTCAAATTAATTAAAAATTTAAAAGTCGTGATGCATACTATGGGAGAATATATTTTTTCATAAAATCGATCACAGTTCTTTGTGAGAATCTTTAGGTTATGAGTCAGAATTTGTACTTGTAATTTTATTATTTTCATTACAAAAACTCGTATCCCATAATAATTAAATTTTCAGAATTCTTAAAGTCCAACCACTTTTGGCTAGTCTAATAAATTCAGCATCGTGTGTATGGCTTCTTATCATTTTGATCAATCGTTTCTACGTTGAAGTCTTGAATAGACATTTGTTGAGGATCTTTTCAAGAGTCACATTAAATGTGAAGATATTGTTTATTATAATTCTACTCCATTCTCTAAATTATGAGATAACAAATAATTTATTAAAATCTCATTATTTATTGACATTTGTGGTTCTACAAGAATCGCGTTGTCAATATTTGATTGATCTATATTTTCTATTATTGTTTCATCTAAAGTTTTTAGTTGGTTTTCTTTCTCTTCTATTGTTCTCTTTTAAGATATGATGTCGTCGGCACCAACTTCTCAACTATGCTCTATACGTGTGTGAGCTTTATTTTCAACAGCACATCGCCCTGTCATGGAAATCAATTTTTATTGGAGTATTTTTTGCCAGTACATATGACTTTAACACTTTTCTTATGTAAAAAAATACATTAGGTAAATTAATTTGCTACTCTTTACTAAGGAATGACTTGTTTTTTCAATCTGTTGCTCACATTGATTGCTGTAGTGATCAATTGAAATAGAGTTGTTTCATTCCAAAAAAAAAAAAAGAAAAAAATTACACTATTTTTCAGGGTGCAATTTTGTCCCTTCCAAAGTTGGAAAAGCCAATTAACATTCGTGCTTTATTCAATGAAAAATATATTTTTGTTATAAGAAGAGAGAAAAATAGAAGAGAATAAGAGAAATCGATAAACTTGTGTGTATTATAATGAGAAGAAAACCCTATATTTATAGGGAAGGAATATAGATACATATAATAATAATATCTAGGGCTGTAGAGGGTACAAGTGTCATTCACATTAAACTCTAATTTACTTTCCGTTTACAACACTCCCCGTTGAATGACACATTACAAAATATTTGTTTCGTTAAAACCTTGTTTAATAAAAATCCAATGGGACAAAAAAATCAGAACGAATGAAAAAGAATACAGTTATTTTGGAGTATTAAAGATAAATGCTGTCTCATTAAAATCTTGCTAGGAAAGCCTAGTGGGATAAAACATAAGCGAAGGAAAAAGAGTACAGCTACTCCCCTAATGTTGATCACTGAAAATCTTCCAATCTCGTGAACCAATTTCTTGAATGTAGATGTTGGCAGTGCTTTTGTAAATAAATCAGCCACATTGTCACTTGAAAGAATTTATTGAACCTCGATGTCGCCATTCTTTTGAAGTTCATGTGTATGAAAGAATTTTGGATAAATATGTTTCATCCTGTCACTTTTGATATAACCTCATTTGAGTTGTGTAATACAAGCAGCATTATCTTCATACAAAATTGTTGTACTATCTTTTGTTGAAATTAATCCTCATGATACTTGGATATGATTGGTCATGTTTCTCAACCATACACATTCTCAGCCTGCTTCATGGATTGCAATAATTTCAGAATGATTTTTTCTGTATATGTATATTGATGAACAAATAATCATTATGGGAAATGTTCAATCAGCAACCCGAGATAGAATTTGATTGTTCCCAAATCTTTCATCTCAAATTCATTTTCACGTAATCTGTGGTTTTGTTAAGCTCTTCAAGAGTCTCATATATATTATAATATTATTTTGAGGGTAAATGTCTTTTAGGTGGTTATAGACATTCATTACACAAAGAATATGCTTCATTAAAACTTTATTAGGATAAACCATGTAGGAAAAATCCTAATGAAGGAAAAAGAGTACAATTATTCCTTTGAATACGCCACAAAGTTGCCTAATTAAAAACCTTGCAAGAAAACCTAATGGGACAAGACCTTGGTCAAGGAAAAAAGAGTACAACGTGTATTTACTCACCCTCATGATAATATTACTTGAATTATGTGCTTGAAACATATTAAATCTTTTAACGTAACATTAATAAACATGTTAGGTAAGTTGGCTATAATCAAATTTATTATATGCATGTCAAATTTCATGCATTGTCACACACTAATAAAATAGAGACTTGTGATTACATACACCACATGATAATTTGTCTATTTATACAAGTCTTCGCGAAATTCATTATGTAAAGAGGTACATTTCATGTTACGACATTACATTTTCTATTTTCATTTTGCATAAATATACACCTTTATGTGTTCAGATTGTAGATCCAGAAACTTCATATTTCTCTAGTAAATTCTTTCACTAGGATCGTGTCATTTTATTTGACCAATTATTTATTCGATCGATATATTTCAACGAATTTATTTCGATTCATCGCCATTCATAATATGATGCAGTAAATTATGTGCAAAAGTGTTGTCCACAACTTTTTCGTATCTTTTTTTATTATATTTCTTTTTCCGTAATGACATAACTTATTGAGATATTTCAATTTTCATTATTTCAGGTACCTGAACCTCTTGTGGGGTTTTATAATATGTTATGTTTAAATACTCATTAAGAGTATATGCCTTCTTAATAAGACAATCTTTACCAATTGCTCCATTTTCGTTTGGAAGATTTTGTAATAGAATCGAATATCATCACGCTTTAGGCGTACCATAAATTTATCAAATATAATATTAATGAATTGTCCTCCCAGGAGTCAATTCGATTTGGAGTATTTAAAGTTGATGTGTAAGATTCTTAATATTTTTGGTCAGTAAGTGCATCTAAATTAATTATCTTTCGAACTTCTGGTTCGAATTGTCTCTTGCAAAGATTTAGATAATGATGCATTTGTATATTATTTTCAACTTCTTAATTCTCCCCACTAATGCAGAGAGAATTGTCAAATCAAATTGACAATAATTTTTACTGAGTTATAAAATATCACCCATTTGGGATAATGGTTCATACCCATTTATTCTCAACATTTTTTACTTTCCATCTCAGTGCATTGTAGTGGATTAATTTTACATATACTGCACTATTGAAATAATTTGATGGAAAAATTAGGCTCAGACCATAAGCCAAGTTATAACTAGGAGAACTATGGTGTTGGCATGATGCGTAATGACTTTCCCTAAACTGAAATGGGAAGTACTTGGTTCTCAATTAAATTAATTGGGGGCATTTAACAAACAATAATGTTAAACCATTTATCAACATCTCAAATAACACCTATAAAAAAGTTGAGATTTAGGATCATTAGTATTACAAAGACACACGTCTTAATTGTATAATTTGAAAATTATGCTCATAATTTGAGTAGCACTTTCGCAAACTTCAGGTTGCGAATACCATGCAATCATCTAATATTTGTATCAAATCTATTATATACAAATAATATATAGACGGTCAACGTAGAGGGAGACGGGGCCCTATATATCACCATAATTAATTTTCAGAAATATAAGGAATTCAATCCCTATTTAACTAGTAATGATCAAATGACTAATTTTCAATTAAGAGAACAAATATCAAATTTGAATTCTTTGGATTGAATAATCTTCTGGTTCTTCGTTAAATGTCCATTTGAATTCTCATTTCGCATCATTATTGATCCAGTGATGATCCAACTGGTCATACCAAACAATTTGAACTTCTGGTTCAATATAATATTTATTTTAATTGTACCATACATTTTAGAAATTTAGCATGTTTCTCTTTAGTTTAGTAGAGAATACTATCAATAGTAAAATTTTATTCTCCTACATTATGCAGTATTGATTCTTTTATAATATCAAAATAATATTTTTCTGGAATATTGATGTATACCTAGTTATGATTATTCACAAATAATAGAATAATATTCTTCAGGAATATTGATATATTTAAATTAATCATAAAATTCTTCGAAAATATTAATATATATAGATTTGTGCTTCTTCAGGAACACAATACAGTATTCTTCAAGAATACTAATATATATTATTTTTGCTTCTTCTAGAGCAATATATCAAACTTTTTTTTTTTTAGAATATTGGAATCGTAGTGTCATGTTATTCAGAAGCAATAACATATTATTATTTAAAATAATAAATTGTATAAGAATTTACTCTTCGAGAGTAAAAACATAATTTTTAATTATGCTCTTCGGGAGTAGGCAAAATATAACTAGAATATAAATAATAGTGTGCCACTTCAGGAGCAATAATAAATTATTATTTAGTAAACATTAACTCTTCAAACGTATATTTTCTATGATCATATAATATTTATGGAGTTGTGCTTCTTCAAGAACCACATGTCAATATTCTTCTAAAAAAAATATAACTCATACTCTTCATGTGCAAGTAATGTTTTTCAGGAATATTAATTATAATGTTGTGCTACTTCAGAAACAATAACAAACTATTTATAATAGATAGATCTACGATTAGAATAGCATGTTTTTCGAATCATGTACTACTTTGGGAGTATGTTGTTTTTTACTATTACTTTTTCAAGAACAATATGTCAATATTCTTCTGAAATATTGAAAATTATAATTCATGCTCTTCAAGAGCAAGTAATATTCTTTTGGAATATTAATTATAATGTTGTGCTACTTCAAGAGTAACAACAAGATAAATTATTAATTTAAAGTTTATAATGAAACATCCAAAGTTATTTAATCGGGTTAAAGATACAAAGGGTATTTAATAATTATCATGTATATATTTTGCAAATATAGAGATGAAAAATAAATTAAGATGATAAATAAATTAAAACAAACATGAATTGATGAGTTGATCAACATGCAATAGTAAGAAAAGAATAATTCTTTATCAAACGACTCAATTAGACTAATAAATAAAGCATGAATTAATGTGTGCAAACGAAAGGCATAGAAGAAGAGCCTTTGGTGGCAGCAGTAGTGCAAAGAAACCATTGATTTCGGAAACACGATATTCACATAAAACAACTGTGCTAATAGATAGAATTTGTGTAAATAAAATTGGGTACATGAATCTAAGGCACAAATACATACAAATTGATTATGCTAAAAAAATCAACAGAATTGATAGACAAATGAGATATGTATATATAAAAAAATTTTCACATGTCACAAATTAATTTTGGTACACGTGATAGATGATTATGCTTAAAAAAAATACTACCTTCACTAAACTTTAAAAAAATGAGCTTTCGTGCTGATAACGTGCTATAAAAAGAGAGAAAAATATAAGAGAATAAGAGAAGTCAATAAACTTGTGTGTATTATAATGAAAACCAAAGCTCTATATTTATAGGGAATGAATAAGGATACATATGGTAATAATATCTAGAGTTGCAGGAGTACAAGTGTTATTCACATTAAACCCTAATTTACTTTCCTTTTACAACAATTTTAATATTCTTCTTTAATAATAATATATGAAGAGTTGTGCATATTTAGAAACCAAAACATTTTGTTCTAAAATATTAATACTAATGTGGTGCTACTTCATGAACAATAAAAAAAATATATATATATATTCTTTGAGAATATCTATATATCTTAGATAATTGTTATTTTTCAAGATAAACATAACTAAAAATAAGATCTATTCAAGTTATTATTGTTAAACCAAAAAAACAAAAAAAAGTGATATGAAGATATTAATAACAAGTTCATCTTGTTGCTAATGAATGATTGTTACTACGATCACTTGTTGGCGAGTATCCTACGAGAAATAAGCATTAGCCTTCTAAGTATTCTTTGATAAGTTATTTTACAGAGAATATAAAAAATAAAATATATGAGAAAATATCGAATAATTTAATAACTATAAATTCACATATCACAACCAATGACAGAGAATACAATTCAATGACATATGAGAATAGATTTGATCTATACTCTGGTAGGAAAGGTTAGTCGAGAAGACTAAATTTTACAATGAGAACACAACATCCTTAAATGTATGCTCCAAATCAAAATCTAACTGAGTATTAATCCGTTTTATAGTTGTAAGGGAATGAGACAAGAATCAACGGAATCAGTCAACTCCAATTCACCAAAAGAATCCTGAAAACAATTACACTAAGTAATAGATTCACAAAATTAGGGGCTCAGAATATTCACAAAGATATTGTACCCATCTGTACAAAAGAACAAGCCACAAAGACCACAAACCCTAACCAAGAATGCACAAAGCAGCTACTCAATGATCCGAAACCCTACAACCAATCTAACACCTCTAAAATCTCAATCGAACAATCACCAAGACTAGAATCACAAAGATTATCACAAAGAATCGACTGAGATAATAGAGAGAACACAAAACAGAAACCCATAAGCTTTCTCGCACTAAGCAAATAGAACAGAATGAAAAAACACCTTATATATAGGCAACCACACCATCGTAGATTAGGCTGATGATCCAACGGACCAGAGTAGCTCTTTTTGGCATTTAAGTTGGGCTGGTTATTCGGCTTTTTCCTTTTAAGTTATTGGGCAATAATTTTAGTTCCAAAAAAATTCAGCATATCATCCACATACAAAAGCAGATAAACAATCACATCATGCTTATCATTTCTTTTAAAATAAAGACAATGATCAAATGCACTATGCATAAAGCCAATAGAAGACACATAATTGTCAAATTTAATGTACCATTGCCTAGGTGATTGTTCCAAACCATACAAAGATCAATTAAGCAAACAAATATGATTAGGAATTTTTCGAATCAACAAAATCTTGAGGTTGTAACATACAAATCGTTTCATCCATGTCACTATGTAAGAAGGCAGTTATAACAACCATTTGTTCTAGTTCTAAAAAATATTGAGTAACTAAAGCAAGCATGACTCTTATAGTAGTATATTTCACAATAGGAGAGAAAATATCATAATAATCACTTAGAGGATCAACCACATCACCTACTAAGTCATGTTCACCACCTTCAACAGGTTCATGAGAACCAGTGACACCATCATTCTCCTCATCAACCTCATTCTCAACTTGTTCCTCCTCAACAAGTCTAGGAGAATGACCTAATCTAACTTGCATCCTAGTCTCCGCATCCTCATCACTCTTAAGATCATTACTAGAGATTCTCTTACTCAAAATATGCAAGCCCTTTCCACTCATATGAGCTAGCCTATTATGCCACTTCAGGTAGCATCAATCTCAGCACTAGATGACTCAACAACGTGACTCTGAACTACACTGGCTCTAGTGACATATATACCATTCCTCTTGGTACCTTTGAAAATAACTAAGGAACCTTTAATTACTTTCAAAAAACCATTACCAATCCGACCTTGCAGGCCTATTCATCTAGATTACCCATAGAAATCAAGTTCCTATTCAAATCAGGAATATACTTTACTCTTTCTAAAGTAAAAGTATATCCATTGTCAAACTTCAAAGTCACACTACCAATTCCTTTAATGCTACAAGCTACATTGTTACCCATAACCATCTCTCTACCATCAAGACCCTTAAAGTTTTCTAACCAAGGTCTTCTAGAGGTCATATGGAATGTACACTCTGAATCCATAATCCATCCACTGCACATAATCGACAATATTCATATCAGAGTGGGTTCTGTCACCACATACATATCAACATGTCTCTCATGTAGGGGTTCAACAACATTTCCCTCATCCAGTCTCTTCTCTTTGTGTTCATTTCTCTTCTTATAACAGTCTTTTATAAAATATCCCGTCTCTCCACACCCATAACACTTCCTAATTCCACCCCTAGACTTAGATCTAGAGCTCCATTTCACCTCCTTCTTAGAATTGTTATAATTGCTCCCTTGATAATTTTGACCATTGACTTGCCTAGCCATAGGTACAATCTTTCCCAGTCTTAAACTCTAATTCTTTACTTATGAAAGAATTGATCACGATGTCTGGAGTTAAGGTATCTCTACCATACTTAATAGCAGACTTAATATCATTATACACATTAGGTATAGCATTCAAGAGGATAACATCTTTATATTCATCGGACACTTTCACCCCAGTATTAGCGATATCTTGAACTAATTTATTAAAAGTATCAAGATTATCATCTAAGTCTTTAGACATATCAATCTTAAAGCTAAAGAACATCTCTAAAAGGAAGAGTTTATTAGGCAGATTCTTAGACATGCATTGCTCTTCTAACTTTTCCCGCAAAGCCTTAGTGTTATTAAGTTTACCAATTTTCCTCAACACTTGATCAAATAAATGAAGAATTATAGAAGTATGAGCAAGTTCATCATATTCTAGTTTTTGATCATCGGTTATAGTAGCAGGAAATTGACCAGTTCTAGCCTTAGAGACTTTCTGTTGAACTAAGACCCTCTCATTTTTTGCTGCTAAATGGAAAAATCCTCTTTTCCATTAAAGACTCCAAGTTCAAATGTTGCCATTGTCATTTGAAGTTTTTAATCAACAAAAAAGATTTTTGAGGTCACGGTTCCACAGAAAAACCGAAAACAGATACTTCAACACAAACAACTTTGAGTCACACAACTTCTCAGTGCAAAACAAAAAAATGAGAGATGAAGGTATCAATTTCATTACAGGCTTACAACTTAGTGAACAGTGATAATCAGCAAGTTTAATAAGCTCAATGAATCAACAAAAGATAAGCACTGAGAATAAAACATGCCAATTATCACAAAAAAATTTACACAGAATTAAGCAATTGAAATTGAACAGATTAATAACCAAAAAATACTAACAATTTCAGGTGTTAGAATTCACCAGGATTTCGTGTGGTTCAAAACCTCAGGTCAAGGCTCAATCCTAACACCAGGGAACACAACTTCCAAGGGAAAATCAAAGGAGAGTGCCAATAATCAGAGATGCAGTAATAATACAATAAGAAAATAGGAATGCAGGAGGTTTAGGAATGTTTCACCACACTGGTTCAAAGAACCAAGCACCAAGCAGGTTCCACTAGCCAGTAACGAACAGTTCGAAGTTCACAACTGCAGCCAGGTTCACCAAGAGTCAGTGTCCCTCACAAGAAACCCAAAACAGAGAGAATTAGTGACCAAAACGAAAAGGGGAAAAATTAGGGTTAGGGTTTCTGCGATTACAGATAGATCCATGTATGTCAACTGGAAATTAATTTTCCAAGGACAATCACACGATCGAGGACTCAAGAACGCCTTACACACGCTCTGATACCACTTGTAACGGAATGAGACAAGAATCAACGGAAGCAGTCAACTCCAATTCACCAAAAGAATCCAGAAAAACAATTACACTAAGTAATAGATTCACAAAATTAGGGGCTCAGAATATTCACAAAGATATTGTACCCGTCTGTACAAAAGAACAAGCCACAAAGACCACAAACCCTAACCAAGAATGCACAAAGCAGCTACTCAATGATCCGAAACCCTACAACCAATCTAACACCTCTAAAATCTCAATCGAACAATCACCAAGACTAGAATCACAAAGAATTGACTGAGATAATAGAGAGAACACGATACAGAAAACCCAGAAGCTTTCTCGCACTAAGCAAACAGAACAGAATGATAAACCACACGAAAATGGCCATCCAACACATTATATATAGGCAACCACACCATCGTAGATTAGGCTGAAGATCCAGCAGACCAGAGCAGCTCTTTTTGGCATTTAAGTTGGGCTGGGTATAGGGCTTTTTCCTTTTGAGTTATTGGGCAATAGTTTTAGTTCCAAAAAATTCCAGCAGCTTTGGGCCTAGCCCATTTTCATCATTGCCCCACGTGTTAGAAAATAAATGTCACAAATGGCATCAAATTCCAACAATGGTTGAGCAAGAATTTTGTCCATATTAAGACATGATTTTGGCCAAGTGAAGAATTTCTAATTTTTTTGACAAAAACTAATATTTAGTTGTTTCTCGAAAAAGGGTCAAGAAATTTATTGTAACTAAGACTTAGAGTCAGTTTAACATGATTTTTACTTCTCATAAAAGAATTTCTTGAGGAAGTTACCTTTGGTTATCTTCATCTAAAATCTTTTCTAGTATTTAAAAAAAATCTTTGATTAATAGCTTTAAAATCAGTTTTTTTTTTTAGTTTCAAAAGTAATTTTTGACTTTTCAAAAATGTTATCAAATGGACCCTTAATAATGGATATTAAGCCGTTTTAGTATCCCAACTGGTCGAGCGTGTAGTTGGAAGATCATTGCCACAAGCAAAGGAGTAATGATTGTGAATAGCCGACATTAATTAGGAACTAATTATTTTAATTTACTTATTGATCCCATATTCATTCACTCTATTTGGGGTTGAGAATGAATGTTGATTTAAACAAGTAATTAATTATCTTTGACTTAACACGTGGCAAGCATTAATTAATTTTAAAAAATATATTTCTGGTTATTTTATATATAGGTTAAATGTTAATTTAATGATTGCTAATCATTTTAAATGTTCATTCAGTCATGTACGTAGCATCTCCCATGCATGTTGGACAAATTAATTGTACTTTACTCCATAATTATTTATGGTTTATTCTAATCAACCAATAAATAAACGTTTTGGGGTCTTGCATTCACTCCCTTTACGACCAAATTTAAACGAAATCATAATTTGGTCAATAATATTTTGATTTGTCTTTTGGATCACTGAACTTCAATTTAATTTAATCGTGTTTAGGATTCTACAGGACCAGGTTGATGGTTTCGGAGAAATTATGTAATTAAAACCATTAGAATATCTAAACAATGGCTTAGTATAAATGCATGCATGAAACATAGATAGAAATTGTAAAATGAAATTGGCAGAACTCCAAAAAGCATGATTGTCACATAAACATAGAAATCCGTTCAACTGTACAGAGCTGTTCTCCTGCCCACAGTGGGCAATCTTATCATGCCCACTCGGAGAGAACCCAACGTGGGGTTCTCACATTTGGAGAGAACCCCACGTAGGGTTCTCCTGCCACATCAGCAGGTGGGCAGTCTTATCCTGCCCACCGTGGGCAGGAGAACATTCTCGTTCAACTGTAATAGCTGTTAAGTATTTGTAGAAATATGTTATATAAAGGGCATGATAAACAAAGTTTTGTCTATGATTGAAAGAAAATTTGATGTTACTACCAATGAAATTGAAAGTTATCAATTTGTTAGATATGTATCCCCACGTGAGGCAATGTGAAGGATATTTGGATTTATCTTGTTCAAATTTTCTTTGCTCGTTATCTCATTAGAGTAATTTCTTGAAAATAACCACATGGTTAATTACATACATAAGTTGTGATTATTTGTCTAATGTTATTAGCTGAGAACGCATATCAAACAATGCTATATGAATATTTTTCGAATAAGTCAATCAACACTTTTTTTTTCTCTCTTTCAAGCTTTACAATTCCTTTTTTGTAGTTTCGAAAAATCATGTAATGTGTAATTTAATTCTAATCTAAAAATAGTGTGTGTGTATATATATACACACAAGAGAAAGGCAGTACGACAAAGTTATCCAATATCAAAAGCACATCTACAATCACTATATATAAATAGTTTTCTAAGAGGGCATTGGATTCAATAATCTTCTACACGTCTCTTTTCTTTGATTTATGTTCAATTATTTAGAAATCGCACCAAAGATGCTGTTTATTTTTCACCATGGATCGAGTTTTCTGCCCACGTTGAATTTTATGCATGTATGATGTTTAAGGGTGAAAACCTAATTCATCCAATAAGTTGTAATTATTCATTTGACATTCCACGTCTAAAGATTCATCTTACTTAAAGAAATGAGCTTAGTTATACACGCAAACGAAACTTATGTCCAATTCACATTACTTTGTTTGAGGCACTTTTCACGATTTTTCAAAGCATTGCATGTGATTATTTTGACCTTTTACAAAACCATATACTGTATGGTAACATGATAATTTCAGGACATACATTTTGGCCACAAGTGCCGGAATTACACTTAATGGTTTTGACATCATGTTATATCTATTCCAAGAAATTAAATCCTCCTCCCCTAAACTCGTCAACTAGCAAATCGTCATGATATTAAAACAATAATATATACAAGAGCGCGAGTCAGCTCAGTAAGAGCATGAACATCAGCTTCTTTTGCTTGCTGGTGTACAAGGCTGAGAATACAGTGTCTGTTGGTAGGTAGCAGTGTCCGTAGGCCCAGTCCTAGTTTGAACATTGGCATGAGAGGAAGCCACCTGGCAAACAAAACATCCTGGTTAGATACTCCTGAAAATTATAAAATGCTACATTTATTATTCTTCTACAGAAGTGAGAAAAAACTTTTGGTACAGAAGATAAGCTACTAGTATTGAATAAAACTCCTAAATGAAACAACTGAGATAGGAGTTCATATTAGCCCACAATAGTTGTGATAAAGCTAGTCAGCTAGAAGGGTAAGTCTATGTACTCCTTGAGACCAAACTTCCACCACTTTGGCCTAAAATTGTATCTTCCCAATCAAACCATTGTCTTCACCCAAACTTCTTCTGGCAGCTTGAATTTGGCCTAAAATTGCATCTTTCAGGCACCGGAATTGCTTTGGGATTGTTTGCAGAGCCAGAGCAGTGGTGGTACTGTCCGTATCTCTGCTTAACCTTCAAATCACAAAATTTCACTTGTAGAGCTTAGAATTGAGAATTGCAAAGAACACAAATAGAATTCTTATGCGATGACAAGAATAAGATTATACCTGAACATAGGCCCAACCACTGCCTTGTTTGAAGATCGATTCCATTACACTGAGGCAGGAATGTGCACAAGAAAACATGAATTCATCTTCTTTACAAACCGGACATTCCTTAGAAGTTGAATCAATATACGACACTTGATAAAAACACACCCAACAAAACAAGTGACCGCAACAAGTCAATATAGGTTCCCTTGCCACCTCTATCCACATGTGCACCAGAAAAGTCGCTTATTTTAAGAGCATTACGCAATTGGCGATGCCTAGCACGAGCAATGATAGCTTCAAGCTCTCTAATCCTTTCCTCTATCCTACCATGGGTAGTTTCCAACTCATTCAACTTAGATCCAAATCTCGAATCTGAATTCAGAGGTGGGTCCAAATGTTCTAGGTTCAAATCAAGATCCACTAAATTTTTACCCATCAAATTGTTATCATCCATCACACGAACAACACCTCAAGACACAAACCCTTCAATATAACACAAAAAACTCGAAAAACCCAAAGAATTAGGAATTAGAATTGAAAAATAAAATTTACCAAATTAGATGTTCAGAAACCAATTGAATTTTGAAAAAAAAAAACAAAACAGAGATCTAGAAGGCTAAGATTTTCCTGTACCTTCAAAATGACAAACGGAGTGCTTTACTTTCTTCGCATAGCCTTCGCAATTCAAGTCCAGCTTCAACACGACGGTGCTGGAGCCATCGTCTTTCTTTCCGCCTCCGCGATTAGGGCTTTCACGACGGCCGGTTAGGGTTTTCACTATAGACCCCATTTCGCAACGTTTATTAAATGTTGTGAAAAGTGAGACCTTTCGCAACGTTTAATAAACGTTGCGAAAAATCTCACCTTCCGCAACACTCCATAAACGTTGCAAAATGGAGTTTTTCGCAACATTCTTTTAAAAAATGTTGCCAAAACTCATTTATATTAATCAATGGCAACATTCACTTACTAAAATGTTGCCAAAAGACCTTTTTAGCAACATTTATCAACAAATGTTGCCTTTTTAATGTTGCAAATGATGTTTTTTGGCATAGTGGAACAGAAATTATCAGAATTTTAGGATCAATTGTATATTTTTTTATTATTATTGGTGTAATAAAAATCTCCTAATTCCTCTACTATATTTTCTTATCTTCTTTTATTTTTTTGATTGTGATTGAATACTTCATTATTGTGGCATATAAGTGCTATATAGCTTCAACATCTTAATCCGGTAGTTAGTTTCATAATAGATTTAGTAGTCGATCAGTCCATCTTTCACTATAATTTGTTAGTGAATTAAAGCATTTTTGAAAAGTATTTATAAATAGATATAAACAATTAGTGGATATGTGGCTAGTACTTATACATAGAAAATGGGTATTAGTAAGTAGATAGTATCATGTGTATCGCATGAAATTAGTGAATAAGAAGTGATTTGAAGAGCCAAACATATGCTTAATTAGACGATACAAAATAATAGAGTTCTAGTTTGCACAATTTGTTAGGTTTTTATTTTACATGAGTCTTCAATATATCGGTCACTTGTACATCGAATCTGCCTTTTTCATTAAATGTCATATAAATATGAATTTTTTAAATAAATTTGGTGACAAATTATATAAAATACAAGAAAAACGAATTAAAAAAATACATGGGAGTTCGGCAACCGAAATTGCAATGAAGTTTGACTGCAGTAAAGGAAATCCATGCAGTGATATTCACTTGGAAGACGTTAAGCTGACCTACAAAAATGAACCGGTGCATTAATGCCGGTGGGAAGGCTTCTGGTTTAGTTCAACCCAACAACTGCTTGTATAATTAGAAAACAATTTGAACGATTTATACTGGAACAAGATTATAGAATGAGTATCGATACATTGTATCTAATACAAGAAATAAAGTTCGAATGAATGAAAGTGAAGAACAACAGCTTCTATTAATTCAAGCATTTTTAACCTGATATTCGATTAACCCATCTATGCCAACTGGCCTGCAGGTCTTGAGGCTCAGCTATATTTCATGTTTCTTTTAATTGCTATATTTCATGCTGAATTCAGATTTTAATGTTAATCACAGTCAACAATTAATTTTAACTATATAAAATCTATTAAAAATGCAATTTCAATTTCTACCAAATAGGGCCATATGTTTCTTATTAATAAATATTCCTCCTTGTTTGGTTAGATAAAAAAATTTGCAAGATCACATATAGACATACTCATATTTCAAGAAGGCGACATGATAGCTACTAATTAAGCCTGTGTTTGGAAAAAAATTATAAACGATTTAATTTATAATAAAAATAAGTGGTAAAAAAATATTTTCAAGAAGGCAACAGATAAATATTCCTCCTTTTTGGAAAAAATCATAAACGTTTAATTTACAAATAGATAAAAATAAGTGATGAATAAGTTGATACTTTTTGTAGGTCCATTAAAATGTATGGTTAAATATGAAACACGGACTTAACTAATGTTGGTCCATAGTTCCAAAAGCATTACGGAAATATTGTATTCTTTCAGAACATATTGTTGACAAGTAATAAAATAATAAAAGTCAATCATGTAAATAACTTGCTATCTAACAATCTTCTGCCTAAATTACGGTTAATTCAATTAGCTTTGGCATGCATGAACTAATGTGGAGAGATTCAGGTTAATCCCATTAATTAGCGTTTTTTATTGATTTTTTCTGAATATAGATTTGCTCAGTTTTTAGGGATTTTTCTACACCACTTTCAAAATCTCAGCATTTTTCTTCGTTCACCATATCTCCACAAGTAAAAAATAATAATCTAATTTTAGAAACTTCTATTTTGATAAAATCCTATTTTTGGAGATTACAAAAAGATGTAGTATTTTTCATAAATATTAGGAGTTTACGGACAATGTAAAATTTAAAATTTTAAATATACAATGTTATAAAGAATCTTTGGCACGTGGTGCTCACTGTTCGACACTCTCCAATCGATCTCAATGTATGAAATGAAATGACTTCTTTTATCACGATTATGAGTTTTGTTGATTTATGTTATTATATATTGTAATTATGTCAATAATCAAGTATTTATAACTTTTCATGTAGTTGATGTAATTTCGAGAATGAAATTTTTTTAAGATTGTAACACCCCAAAAATTTTAAAATAAAAATTTATTTGTACTATATATATTATATTTTATTACTTTGAAGTTGAGGGACTGAAATAATATATGTATTAACTTCAAATTTTATGCTAAATTTTTAGATATTGTTAAAGAGACTAAAAGTATATCAATATGGGTCTCATTGGATAGCTCGTAAATAATAATTCGAATAAATTAGTCTCAAGATATTGAAGTTCAAAGAAATTGTAATTTATTTATTTTTAAACCAAAGTAAATTGGGATGAGGATAGCCACGTGAATGGATGTAGGATAATAATTATTATTTTTTTTGTTTCTTTTAGAGTTCTATTTAAAGTCAAGTTGTCATTACTATCACGTATTAGGATTAGAACCACATTTTTATTGTGATAAGTATTTTGTACACGTCACCTTGTGATTGGTTTACTAGATATTCAATTTTTATCAAATGTGATAAATACGATTTTTCATCACAATTGCATCATGACTCAACTAATAAATTTTTCAACTATAAATAGTGTGCAATTGTCCACAATTCAGCACCAAAGAAATTTTACACAGCAGCTTTCATATAAAGCAGCTGTAAATTTCTAGTATATTTTTTTTTCAAAAGCTCGTTTGATCAATCAAGGTAATATACTTTTTGTGCAAGTGGTATGTTTTCGTATACTTTTTATATTCAATAATTTATGAATGAATTGCTTGTGGACCTTCAAGTTCAACCTAACGGAATGTGAACTCTTTTGGATCCTATATAATAAAATGTGAAATCCTTCGGGAATTCTCCATAAAGAGAAATGTTGTATGAATTGTCTATGTTATTGTTACATAATTGCGTATGAAAATTGCACGTATCTTACTAGGTATTTTTAAAATACTCACTCCTACAAATTTTTACAAGCTAGATCGTATGAATGAAAGTTGTGACGGGATGGTGCAGCAAACTGCCAAGGGATTTTGACATACAAAAATATTAAATTTTATTGCCTTTCAATTTAGTAGTTTGTTTTGTTTAATAACATTAATACTGAATTTATTAGTTGAGAATGTTTAAACTTTTTTTTTTAAAAGACACGATTTTATGGTTCAAATTTAAACTTATGGATGTTCCAATATTTTGTTTATTAAAGAATTTTATCGTTCCGCATTTTAAGTAAATAAAAGTAAATGAAATTAATTTTTGGTAACATCTCAAAATGTATGAAATTTTGGGGCGTTGTGACCCCCTTCTCATCTGGAAGTCTTTTGATTGTGCGTTATTCAAATTAACGAGATGAAATACAATATTTCAAACCTTTCAAAAATTAAAACAAAAAAACTCTTGTTTTTTTTAACGACCCGACCTCCCGTCAGAGCCGTTATCATATCATATATACCGTCCGCTTTGGGAGAGCTTAGACCCATCTTATCCCTCACGGCTTTCTGATGTGTCCCTCAGGATTAGAACCCAAGATTTCCATCATATGGGAGATTTAAGTTGAATATATATCACAACATTTAAAACTTAAAATCGCTAATCTTTTTCATTGGTAGATACCGTTACTGATATCTTTGCAATTTTTTTTGACGTAATTATAATCTATATTGAAGATTAGACATAGTAATTAAAAAATGAGAGCTATTGACATTTGATTCATTCATGTTAGTTTAGAGGTACGAGTCACATACAACATCCACCGATCTTTGTTTAAATATTTTGTCCTTGTTTGAGCCCCATTTTGGGAGGAAATGAATTTTAGAATAATATTTTTTGGAGAATGTGTAGTTAAAAAATAATGAAGACTTTTATGTTTACTTTTAGCTCCTGTTTGGTACACATTTTTTAAAAATACATTATTTCAAAACTCATTTTCAACCATACATTCTTCAATAAAATAATATTTTTCATTACATCAATAACTTTTCCTTACTTTTTAAACACATATTTATCATCATATCACTATTTAAAATACATTCTTTCCTCAATATTATCCATCAAACACATCCTTAATATTAATTTTTTGGAGAATGTGTGATTGAAAATAAGAGAGAGGAGAATGTAGTTTAGGATAAATAGATCCAAAATAGGGGTTTACTCATTGATCCAAAATATTCTAGAATATGAATTTATAAAGCCATATAAATTGGAGTTTTGTCTCTCCCAAATTTAATCTTCACATATATAAAAAGATGGTGGTAGAAGATGATTTTATTTATCTTTGTTTGGCAGTTAATACTTGAAATTTAAAATAAAAACTAATTCCACCTTAACATTAAAGGCATGCATGCCAATCACTAATGCTACAATTTCCATTGATAAAAGGTTTTAAGTTAGTGACGAGTATAAAAACCCGTCGCTAATTACCAACAAATTAGCAGCAGATTTTTGGTTAATAATTACCGACGGAGTTTATTTAACAACGACAGCGGCAACAACTTCGTCCATCCCTAAATACCTATGAAATTGAGTAGTCACAAATTAGCGATGAATTTTCGTTCCTATTTCGGTCGCTAATTTAAATTAAATTTTTTTAAATTTTTTTTTGATTATTATAATAATATTTCTTTTCTTGGAACAAAATTTATTACAATTTTAAATTTAAAAGACTTGCTTGCAGTCAACAACAAACTGAATATGAACCAACTCATAATTTTATTTCTCATTAAGCTAGTATGAAGTCCGTCGCTTGGATTTCTAGAGAAATGGGAAAGAACATAAAAATACAAGCTAAGGAAAGTTTGCAAATTCTAATTAACATAGTAAGAGTAGTTACCATAATCCACCTGGTAAGAAAAACTGCTAATGCATGGCAAAAATGAAACATAAAATGGATTAATTTTGCTTAATTTTTTTAACTTTCCACATCTAACAAGAGTTGCATAGAGGTATTTAGAACTCAAACACATGTACTCATCATCACATGGTGGAATTAGGGCTGGGCCCAAAAACCCAAAATAGCGGATTCGATCCAACTTGACCTGATTAGGTCGGGTTGGGTCGGTTTTGATTTGAAAATAAGTTGGGTTGGGTCGAATCATGGTTTAAACCTTTTCACATCGACCACCCGTTATCATAACCCTATTTTCGTTCGTGAAATCCTCTCAAGTGTTGATGAGGTCTACTACCTCCCTCCCTCTCCGGCGATTCTTCCAGTGATGAGAAAGCAATGGCCGCCCTTGGACGTCAAGTTAAGCGAGATCGAGAAGGGTACTACCGCTAAGAAAGGTAATAGGAATCTATTTTTGGAGTAGCCTCACTTTGATTTTTAGCATTTTTCGATCCTTATACAGCGTAAATGCCTTCTTTTTCAAATTTCATCATATCAATACTGACTCCATGTCCTATAGTGTGAAAGACTTTGAATTTCACATTATTTTGAGTTATTATTGATACTGTGGGATGATTCAATACATAGGAGTTTTTGAGCACTAATTCAAGGATGTGGGTCTGAGGTAAATTTATCTTTTAATTTATTTTCTGATTTTTTTATTTCAAGATTTTATTGGGTTTTGACTATGACACAGGAGATGAATATTGGTGAAATTGTAAAATTTGTTGACAATAGCTTATAAATGAGTTTCTTCTATACTTGTGGAGAGAAATGGGTTGTCGTTTATTTCTTCAATTATGAAACCAAATTCTTCCCTGGTTGGCTTTGCTTGAACTTCTGTCGGCTAATGCATTTCAACCATCATCTTCTTCCCTGGTTGGCTTTGCCTGAACTTCTGCCGGCTAATGCATTTCAACCATCATCATCATCATCATGCTGCTGCTGCTGCCGCTACTTCTTCTTCTTCTTCTAATGGAACCAATAAAGAACTAGACATAACAAATAACGCAACGAACTTACAAAACAGAATAATATCACTGCAATATATAGATCGACAACAAAATTAACATAAACGATACTGAATTGAATTTCAGATTGAGGCAAGCACAGTGCTATGTCTTATAGCAGAAATTCGCCCCTACTCCTATGCTTGTAGTTCGATGAGCATCTACCACCAGGATTCAACAACCTATACCCAAGAAACGAGCACTCGATTCTTGGTTCTGGCGATTATACTCAATGTTTTCTTCTCTCAAACAAAATTTATGAATGATTAAAATGCAGGATTTTTTCAGTAAAAAGTAACAGACGTTTTCTCTGATATATAGAGAACGAAGATCCTTATCCTTTGTGTCGGTTATGGTAAAATAGTTGTGTTGATTAGACACATCCATTCAGACAAAATCGAAAAAGAAAATTATAAGTGTTAAAACTGAAATCGAAAGAACGCCCAGATGGTTCTCCCAACAAATTTACTTCACGAACCCCTTCCCGATGCAATTGTTTCAGCAAAGTATTGCGCAATACTCCTCTCTTTTTCCTTTCTTCTTCTAGATCAATTTCTTCTTCAATATCAGTCATACCATCATCCTCTTCGTCTTGTATTTCTTGAGACGTCTGACCACCTTCACATTCCAATACACATGCTTCTTCCTCATCTCCTCCTTCTTCCTCCCTTTCATTTTCCTTATTCTTGAATTCATTGGCTAACAAATAATTATTAGCCATGACGGGAGGTAAGGTACCGAACTGGATAATAAGGGGTGGTCCTGTATCTTCTTCGTCTCTTTTACTTCGATCAAACTTCGACCTCCCAGAAAATCTTTCTGGCATTTCTTCCATTGATTATACGGTGCTAGTTTCTTCACTATCTTTGAGAGCGCTTTAATTAACTATTTCCAGTACTCTTGGCGCTTTAGGATGTGGCATTTCTTGTTGTTGCCTCATCATTCGTCCATAATTCAGTTGAAATCAGTTTTGTTGAGTCCTGGTCATTTCATTAAAAGGCACAACACATCTTGCATTATACTGATATGAGTGCCACACATTAGGCTATCAAGGCTGTGGTCTAAACGATCTCTCATGCTTTGCTGGCCTGAACTGCCTTTCCAGAGGCGATTTTTTATAGAACGATGTGCTTTGCCTCCTGTTTGGAACAAACTCAGGGTGATGGTGATTCTGCAATACTTTCGGTTTCTCAGTATTTGCTCTCATTTCTCCTTTACATCTGGCACACAAAACATCTTCGTTCTTCATAAGTTCTTTTCTTTTAATACGTTCAAACACGCTGGTATTTTTCTCAGGGTATTTTTCATCATCGATAACCAACTTGAATCTTGGCAACTTATTTTTAAGATTGGTCGTCACCATATTCACTTCAAGTGCCTGTGAGAAAGGATTTTCATCCACTGCCATTTTCTTTTTGTCTTCGAACGTAATTCGTCCTGACTCAATAGCGTCCTGTAAAACATGATGGAAAACCAAGCAATAATTAGTTATATGTGACCATGCATTATGCCATTTACAATATTTTTTACCATTAATTTGCTCAGGGCTTGGCAATTTATATTCGTCGCTCAACTTTATCTGTTTATCCTTATACAGTTTATCGAATATAAGGTCAGCCTTAGTTACATCGAACGAGAACGTTCTGGCCTTTTTGTTTTCTCCTTTTATAGGCTCATCTTTGGCTAAATCCCTAGGCTTAGCTATTATGGGACAAGTATATGCATCCCCTTTAGTTAGTTCAGCCAAACATATTTCAGTTTCATCGTAAAATTTATCACTTATAGTATGAACGCCAAAGTTTGGGTCTCTGTAATAAGTCCATTTATTAGAATTTTTTACTTGCTCTTCTTCTCTTATCAAACGTTCGTACCTGATTACATTCGCACTAAGTTGGAACAGGTCAGGGAACTCCCTATCCTAGAACTTTTTCTTTAAATCAAAATTTAAACAACTTTGAGCAATTTTGACAAATTCCTTTTCAGGCAGGGACACAAAACATTTACTCCTGACTGTTTTAAACCTTTGAAGAAAACCTTCTGCACATTCATTTGGCATTTGACGTAAGTTTGCCAAATCGGCCAATGTAACTTCAGATTCTGTTTTATAAAATTGAGTATGGAACAACTGCTCCATTTGTTGCCATCTCTGAACGAAATTTGCGGACAGGTTAATAAACCAAGAAAAGGCTACTCCTGTTAATGAACTAGGGAATAATCTCATTTTATGGTAATCGGTCACTTCACCACTCTGTAGCGTGAATCGCCCTATATGCTCTAGAGTAGATACTTCTCCTAAACCAGTGAACAATGAGAATTCGGGCATCTTATACCCTCTAGGCCATGAATATGCTTGATCTACCAAATCAGGATATGGTTTAGTGTAAGTCGGCCTGATGACAGAACGTACCCCAACAACCATTTGATCTTGTACTATTTCTGTAATTTGATTCCTCAACAAAACATTTAGATCATATGAGACTCCTATGGGTTGGTTTACTTGTTGGTTCACTTGAAGAGCCCTGACGTTTGGTCCTTGATTGGCAGGGAAGGTGCCATTGTTCAGACCATTGTACCCATTATATTGAGTATTTACTCCCTTATTAACACGAGGTAAATTATGTCCACCATTCAGGACATTATCTCTTATATTTGGATTACCCCCCAGGTTGGTAGTCACATTATCACCATTCAGATTTGGCGCTCCATTAACCCCCTGATTTGAGGTAGAAGGACCGAAAAATGTTTCTAAACCTGGACCTGGATTCAAACCAGGGGAATTGTGTGGTGAAGTATGTCCCACAATCGTCCTGGTTTGGAAATGACTTCTTATGGGTATTGCTGGTTGACACACTTGGCCTACTAATTTGTTCATAAGATCATTCAAAGTACTTAATTGTTTGGCCATGTTATCATAGTGAACATTTCCATTCTGGGTAAATTTTTCCATATTATGGACGTTTTGTAAATTTACCTGTTCGACGACATCCTGTGTGAGTTCTCCAAGCAAATGCACGCATGGTTCGAGGACTCAACTCTGTCATTGGTTCATAGCGACTGTGACTGCTTGGAGTCTGTCCTTCTTTTTGAGGAGAATGTTGCTGCTCCTCATATCGCTCGATCACAGACTGGACTACTCCGTGACTTGCTGGTGCTTTATCAGAACTTTTATGAGGCATAATGCTTTCCTTTTGCATCTTCGAACACCAATTGTCCCACGGGGCATGCAAAATTGTTTCGCGCGGTTACTCGCTAACAATTAAAAGAGGATCAGATGATTGTGTAAGGAACAAACCTCTTGGAATAAAGTCCCAAAAAGGAGTGTTTATCGAATATGAAGATTACAGTTTGGATACGAACAAGATGCCTCCAAGGGGCACAAGCACACAAGTACAAGGAGATTGAAGTAATTAAAATTAATCTAAGAAAAAGTAAATTACATATTCTCTGTTTGGGAGTGAATTTTGTTGGGGTTTTCTTCATTGCTTTCCTCTTCTTTTTATACTCCTTGGGCAGTTCTCAACCGTTTGGACTCTGCTCGTAACTACCAATTTCTTTCATAGTGACTGACTGGCCAATAACTACCATTTGTAACTCCTACCACCACGTTTTTTTCATAATCGCTTGTCACTAATTTTCTCAAATCGTGGATGTAATCGTGATGTGCTCAAACCGCCTCAAATCGTGATTTTTAGATAACAATAGGGTTTAGTCATCGCTAGGATTCTGGGCGATCCAGCAATTTCGGCGATGACTTCTTCGCTCTGGGCGTCCATAGAGTATTTTATTCACTCAACATCTGGGCGTTCTGCAAGCTTGGGTGACGGCGTTCCTTTGTTTGTGGGCTTTTTACCCTTTGCTTGGGCTTTCATCTTGGATTCTCAACTGAGCTTCGCTCTTTGGGCCATTTAATTTGGGCTGCACTTTTAGTGTGTCAACAGTTTTTTTCTTGCTTTCCAATATTTCCTATTGACCTTCCACCACTCATCAATTGCAGCCATCGCTAATTATAATGTTCAAAATTTAGGAGCAAAACCCGATGCAAAGACTGATTCCACCAAGGCATTCTTGAGTGCATGGGCCTCAGCCTGTGCTTGTACTCAGCCGGCCACCATTTACGTGCCACCGGGAAGATACTTGCTTGGAGCTGCAACTTTTGCCGGCGAGTCATGCAAAAACACTGCCATAACGATACATATTGATGGCACACTAGTAGCTCCATCTGATTTTATTTTTATTAGAAATTCTGGTAACTGGATCAAGTTCGAAAGCGTGACTGGAGTTTCTGTTATTGGCGGAAACCTAGATGGCCAAGGGACTAAATTATGGGCTTGCAAGAGTTCTGGCAAGGACTGCCCGAATGGAGTAACGGTCTGTTAAACAAGAAAATGGATTTTATTCATTCGGGCAAAAACTGCTCGAATTAATAAACCTTTGCATGTACATTTTATCATGTTGTATATTCTAATTTCAAGCTAATTTTTGGGTTCTTTCTTGCTCAGACAGTGGCCTTCTACAATTCCAATAACATCATAATGAATGGATTGTCTTCAATAAATAGCCAGAAGTTCAACATTCTTGTTGATGGATGCCACAATGCCAAGCTGTGGGATTGAAGGTTTCTGCACCAGGCAACAGCCCAAACACCGATGGAATTCACGTGGAGAAATCAACAGGAGTCACAATTATGAACTCTCAAATTGGCACGGGAGATGATTGTGTCTCTATAAGCCCTGGCACCTCCAACTTGTGGATCGAAAACATGGAATGCGGCCCTGGCCATGGAATTAGGTACTAAAAATGTAAAGTAATTTTTATTTAAATCGATAGCCTACAATGGATATAATTATATAACATAATGTATCCCAACGATTTATTTAGCTAAGTTAATTAATTTTTGCTCCTTTTTTGCAGCATTGGGAGTCTAGGGTGGGAATTGCAAGAACCCGGAGTGCAAAATGTGATAGTTAAATCAGCCACATTTACAGGAACACAAAACGGAGTTAGAGTGAAGACATGGGCCAGGCCAAGCAACGGATTTGTTAAATATATTCTTTTCCAGCATTTAGTCATGGTTAATGTCGAAAATCCCATAATTATTGACCAAAATTACTGTCCCGACGACCACAATTGCCCTAATCAGGTAACTAAGACATAGGAACTCTTTTAATAATAATAATAATAATCAACGAATTTACACCATTCAATTGTAAATTAATTCTGCAAAGTTTTCTTAAATTTTCAGGTTTCAGGCGTGAAGATTAGTGATGTAACATATCAAGACATACATGGGAGTTCAGCAACAGAAACTGCAATGAAATTTGACTGCATTAAAGGAAATCCATGCAATGTTATTACCTTGGAAGATGTTAAGCTGACCTACCAAATTGAGCCGGCTCATTCGTCATGCATTAATGCCATTGGGAAGTCTTCTGGCTTAGTTGAGCCTAATAGCTGCTTATATAATTAGAAAATTATTTATAGTATTTATTCTTATACAAGAATATAGGTCATTTAAATAAAATCAAGCTATGGAATAAAGAATATAATGAGAATAGAAAATTGGTATTTAATACAAGAAATCAAAGTTTTCATATGAATTATAGTTGAAAACAAAAGCTTGCTACTTGTTGTAATCTGATATCCAATTATCACATGATAGTATATTGCTAAATCAATATCCAATTAGGGGATATGTTTATTTTATAAGTTAACCATCGATGGATTTTTTTTCAGTTAATGACAACTGAAGTTATAACAGATTTGAATATATGACTTTATAAGGAAGATGAAAATTCAATGCTCATCTAGGATGCTAAAATTATTCATAGATATCACTTGCAAAAAAAGTAATGCACAAAAATGGGTGAACGACAGTGGTGGTGGGTAGACTTAGGGCAGAGCTAGCACCCGACAAGCCATGCGGCCGCTCGTGCTGGCTCTTATATTGGGGCGGCCGCTTGAACAGCCATCCATGCTCATCTGGATTCTTGAATCTATCAACCGTAGGCTCATTTGCCTATTGCACTTCGCTATTCGTAAAATCGAATGGGATGATTAAATGTTTTTGAAATGGTAACGAATATGAAAAGTAAATAAAGAGTAGTTTCAATATTGGTATAGGTCCAATAGCAAATATACTTGTAGTTTAATGGTTTTTAACTTCAAGCATGAAATGTGGATACAAATATATTACTCGTTTTTCTTTTTAAAGGAAATTCTCTTAGATGAAGTTTCCATGAACTGCAAGAGAAATAGAAATAGGTACACAATCTAACTAGCACTGCCTATCGACACACGAAATAATAGCAAATAAAAACTAGTTTATGATCTACTTCATTCTCCTTATGGGACGTAAATAAGCAGTACCTATGACTGGCCTGAGATAAGATGGCGACAATATCCAATAAGACATGGCCATTTGGGAATAGGGGCTGAAAGTTACTAGTTCAACCATAAAATCACCTAATAGGTGAAGAACACGGAATTAAATTTATCAATTAAAAGCAACAAATTACTTTTTAATTATTCTAGATGTTTAGTCAATCAAATCAAATTATCCTATATTGAATTGCCGCAATAAATAATTAAAGTAGTAAATAACAAAAGATTTGATGACGAAAAAATCCTTAACTGGGTAAAAACTTCGGAACGAAACCAATAGTTTCCGTTATAAAAAATAAGAACTTATAGTAGGATACAGCTTAGAATAGGGCTGTCCGTGGGTCGGTTCGGTTCTGAAGAGACCCGAACCGACCCAAAACTTTCGGATATTTAATAAATGGACCCGTCGGGTCCAAATATAATTATGGAACCGTTCGGGTTCGGTTCGGGTCGGTTCGGTTCTGTACCATAATTAAATTTTTTAATATTTACAGCAATACTACATAAATATAACTAATGACATTTCATTCGTAACTTTTACACATTAACGTAGTCCAATTCAAAAACATATAAATAACTAGCCATTCAATAAGATTAATTCAATACATACAAATACCAAAAAAGAGATATTAATATTACAGCAAAACTACATAAAGTATATTCATTTGTTTCAAATGAAAATGGGCTAATGGGTTTTAAAAATAATTTGGGCTTTAAAATTAAAATTATGAAATAAGCTGATTTATTTAATTAATTTGGTAATTTGTATAGAAAAAATAAAATAATTTAATTAATTCAATATAAAAAATAAAAAAACATATTTAGTTTTGATTTTTTTTCGGTTCTTCGGTTCTTGGTCTAGACCCGAGACCCAACCCAAACCCATCGGTTCTCGATTCGGGTACCCGTTCGGGTATTTAATTTATGAAGAATCGTTCGATTCGGTTCGGGTTCGGTTCGGTCCGGTTCGGTTCGGAACTTTTGGACACCCCTAGCTTAGAAAACCTACTAGACTCGCTGATCTAATTCATGCAATCTCCAATACCCACGGAATGTACTTCACTCGCACTACTCCTGATCTTTTGGGATTATCTATCTCCTCTTCTTATGCTTTTGGTCCAACCTTCCTTAATCTTCAACAATCTCTGAAATCTATTGAGAAAGTATCTTCATAGAAAAATCTAGGAATTCCTAAACAAATCTAGGAAGTGAGTATTTTAGATTATATGAATTTCGATGTTTTTTCCCAAACTTGTGGATGATTGATCTTAAGAATCAAAAGGTCAATCCATACACATTTGTAAGTCTACAAAGTTACCAGATTTTGCTTATTCTTGTTATTCTTCATCTTTTACTTCCGTTTTAACTTCTATTCATTATCTCTCTGAGCCCTCTTCCTATAAAGAGACAATTCTTGATCTCTTTGACAGCAAGTTATGGATGAGGAACTTTCTGCTTTGCATAAGACTGGTACTTGGAATTTGGTTCCTCTACCTCCTGGTAAGAGTGTTGTTAGTTATCGTTGGGTGTATAAGATCAAGACTAATTCTGATTGATCAATTGAGTGATACAAAGCTAGGTTAGTTGCAAAAAGGTACTCTCAACAGTATGGTATGGATTATGAGGAGACATTTGCTCCTATTGCAAAAATGACTACTATTCGTACTCTTATTGCAGTAGCTTCGGTTCGTCGGTGGCGTATCTCTCAACTTAATGTTAAAAATACCTTCTTGAATGGAGATCTTCAAGAAGATGTTTATATGGCTCCCCCTTCTGGTGTTCCACATGATTCTGGGTATGTTTGCAAGCTCAAGAAAGCGTTGTATAGTCTCAAACAAGCACCTCGTGCTTGGTTTGAGAAATTTTCTGTTGTGATCCCTTCTCTTGAATTTGCTTCTAGTAGTCATGATTATACTCTTTTTGTTAAGTGCACTGATGCAGGTCTTTTATCTTTATATGTTGATGGCATGATTATTACTGGTGATGATATTGATGGTATTTCAGTTTTGAAGACAGAGTTGGCTAGACAGTTTGAAATGAAGGATTTGGGTTCTCTACGATATTTCTTGGGTATTGAGGTAGCCTGTTCACCTAGAGGTTATCTTCTTTCTCAGTCGAAATATGTTACAGATATTCTTGAACGGGTTCGACTTACTAATAATAAGACTGTTGATACTCCCATTGAGGTTAACGCAAAGTATTCTTCTTCTAATGGTTTACCTTTATCATATCCTACTTTATACCGTACTATTGTTGGGAGTTTGGTATATCTCACTATTACTCGTCCAGATATTGCATATATTGTTCATGTTGTTAGTCAGTTTGTTGCCTCTCCTACTATAGTTCATTGGGCAGCTGTTCTTCGTATTTTGCGGTGTCTTCGGGGTATAGTCTTTCAGAGTCTTTTACTTCCATCCACATCTTTCTTGGAGCTACGTGCATACTCTGATGCTGATAAAGGTCGTATTGTCTTTGTGGTATTGTCTACTCCTGGTGTTCCAAAACTGGCTGACTGTGAAGTCCGGAACCATCACTAAGCACACTGCTGGTTCAACCACAATTGCTGCTCACAAGATGAGGCTGGTAATGATTGACTTTTATGACGAAATTTCATAGATGATTAACTTGTTGTACATAAGCATCTTATTCTATATATTATGTTCATTTTTAACAAAATTTCATTCATTAGAAGAGCTTTTTCTATCCATTTTATGTTAGATGGAGGAAAAATTAGCATGCTGTCTGAATTTCATTTGGGAAAAATCAGCATGTGATGTCTTTATTTTTAGCTTGCTCTGGCTGAAATCAATCAGGGAAAATCATCATGTTTTGACTTCAATACGAGGAATTTATATACATTATGCATGACACGCTATTTGATTTATTTCTAATCAAGAATCTTTTAAACTAAACTCTTCATTTATTGATTGTTTTCAGTATGAGAAATTAGGCAAGCCACCTACCGCTTCATAGTTATTCGAACGTGTACACCGTCGAAACAAAGGAGAAGGAGACTTCGTAGACAACAAGTCACGAATTGTGTGGGTAAGTAGAAATAAATTCAGTTTTGATTAGACTCTACACTCTAAATTTCATGTTATTAGCAAACTAGTCCTAGATACTAAATGGTGGTTGGATAATTACCTTCTTGGAGTTTTCATGGACTCCTTATTTGCTCATGTACAGTAAGTTACTCAGGAAATTCGTAGAAGTAATAGCGTCACCACTTCATTTGTCCCATCATGTTTCTATATATTGTTGGTTTTCTTATAATAAAGAATTTATGTCTTCAAGTTAAGTGAAGTTATATATTGTGGTAGCACTAAATAACTTTTAATTCATTCTGACTTTGGGTCTAAAGAAATTTGGTTGATTTGTTGATAGCATTGTTTAGTCCATTTTGATACCTTGTCATTGATAATTGATGCAAATCAGCATTTATCTAGAACAGATTGGTGATACACAAAACATGTTTTTATGGTTTTGGCTTGAATGACCTTTCATTTTATTTTATGGTTTTGGCTTGTTTGCATTTTGCCCATTGGCAACGTTTAGATTCACTTGTAATATAATTCATGCCTTTTTTCCTTTTATCAAGTGGAGTTGCTTCTCGTTTTATAGGAAAAATATGACACTGCAATTCATGAAAAATACGGTTCAAATGGGTCACAACCTGAAATTGACATTGAAGCATGGTGTGAAACAACTCAAGGTCCTTGTAAAGGTGGTTGCTTGTATGGCCTTGGTATTGAACGAAAATCTTTGCACAAAGATGTCACCTCCTCTGATTCACCTAATGTTTCATATGATGGACACGCTGATTTCATCACTTTACAAGAGGGATTTTGTTCTGCTTGTGAGAAGATAGTCAACTTACAAGGGAAAATAATAAATTACTTCAAAAAATGGAAGATGGTAGGCGAGAAGAAGAGAAGAAGCGCATTGAATTAGAACAAAGCATACTTCAAATGTTGGGAAAAAGGAATGGATTACGAGATTAGTCATTTGAGTACAATGATCTTCAATGGTTGGGCATAGTAAATGTTTAATTCATCAAGTGTATCATTTTGGTATTGACTTTTGAAATGGAAGCAAAATTGATCTTATTTTGTGTAACTTTGAATCTTCAATTTATACCGTGACATCATCATCATCATCATAATAGGCTTATTTTCTTTAAGAATCATCGGCTCTTTAAAATCGTAGGGTGTAGGTAGTCTCGTCTCATGCATTTAAGCATATAAGTTATGCATAACATTCTCAATTTATCTCGAGTCACGTAAAAAGTGGAGCGGTAAGTAACCTCAATCTCCTAATCGTCCATACGTTTCGTCTAGCCAAAATAGAAAATAAGTTTTGAATTAGTATTCCGAAAATTCAAGGTTTTAAAGTGATAAAATAAAGTTTAGGGACCTAATTGGATTTATGTTAAACTGAAATTTGACAAGTCTAAGGACTAAAAATAAGATTTTCAAAATAGTGGGCTAATTGTGGGAAACAAGAACCCCAGGGACTGATTTACTAATTACTGAAACTTGGGACTGAAATAAATAACTTCTTATTGAATGTGTTCGTTGTCACTCAATAAATTCTTTATAAAATTTAAGAACACGTCCTATAGAAAATACAAAATAAATTAGGCAAAATAATATAAAAATATTCAACTTTTTTTTTATAAAATAAGGACCAAATTTACCTAATTTATGTGATGACTTTTAAGCTAATAGCTATGAATCTCAAGTGCATTTCTCGATAAATGTAAATGGATTTGTTGACGTGGATGAAAATTATGCCTAATTAGCTAACTGAATTAACCGTAATATAGGCAGAAGAACACGGCCGAGACTCCAGCCGCAAAAACGCACTTGAGCACATTTGTCAATAATTCCATGTCCTAAGTAAAAAGGTCAATAATTTTTGAAGTATATGTTGAAATTACAAAACCATAAGTTTTTATATATTGTCATAAAAAAATCGATGAAAAAAAGAAGAAGTCCCAAGCAGGCCCTAAGAGTTGTCAAAATAATTACATTCAAAGCTCTTGAAAAATGAAAATAATTCCCTCAATCAAAGGAATGAAAATCGGACAAAAAATTCAAGAGTATGACTTGTTTGTACACAAAATTAGGATAAAATCATGATATCAACGTTTTTTGTAGAGATTAGTCGTGAAAAGTAAGTTTGGAACTGGGTCTCGGGTTGTGTACGTGGATTGATTTGCATGCATGCCTTTACAATGAATATGTGGAATTATTATTATTATTATTATTATTATTATTATTATTATTATTATTATTATTATTATTATTATTATTATTATTATTATTATAATTATTATATTTTAAATATTAATTAACTTCCAAACAAAAATAATTAAAATCGTCTTCTACCACCATCTTTTTATATGTAAAGAATAAGTTTGAAAGGATACATATTTTAATTGTATTATTGGCCCCTAAATTTTATTCAATTATTAGATTAATTTTCTTAATTTTTTTCTTCACATTCTTATCATTAACATTTTATCAATTAACAAAATCTTGTCTTTAATGACGATTTTCATCAAAACTCTTGTTATTGTGCTTTAAAACGATGGGCACGTACTTAATACTAAATTTGATTGTTTTTCTTTGCTCATTAAATACATGTGGGTAAATTAACTAATTTTCTTAACAAAAATCATTATCTGAAACATTATGTACTAATTAATGAAATATTCAAGTATACAATAAAAAAATTTAGGACATAAGTGTGACAATGACTAAATGTTATGAACATTTCATGCAATTAAAATGTGTTGCAATTATAAGAAGATATGATGTGAATATAACTCTATTCTATATCACATTATAAGATTGTAGAATATTGAATTTGGACGAACAAGGAAATAAAATAACTAAAGAAAGATGAGTGGATGTTGGTTGTGATCTGTACCTCTAAACTAATATGAATGAGTTAAATGACGGTATCTCTCATTTTTAAATTATCATGTCTAGTCTTCAATATACATAGTAATTATGTCAAAGAAAAACTCCAAAGAAATCAATAACCTAGTTTGATAGACAGAGAAAAGTGTCTCTGCCAATGAAAATGATTAACAATTTTAACTTTTAATTGTTTTATATAAAAAGCAATGGCAAACATAATTGTGGAGATATGGTATGTGAACGAAGGAATTTTTTGAGATTTCGAGTGGGAGGCTAGCGACCAGTTAGCGGAAAAACGTCGAAAATTTCTCCCTGGTCCATATCTTGATCTTTTCAAGTATAACACAAATCTCAAACTCCCAAATTGAATTTCAACTAAAAATGCCAAATAGACTTCGAATAAGATTCCCAAATAGCATTACAAACAGAATTCGAGTCACACCGTAATTCTAAAAAACTCCACATTGACACAAATTCCACTACAATGAACAAAATTTCAAAGATTCTCTACCTGGAGACAAATTCTACTACAAGTAATAAGAGTTAACCCTTCAACAAAAACACCAAACAAAAATCTCCATGATATTTCCAAATAGAAAAATTGTCCACCTCTACCACAAAAATTAGAACTAACTCAACCACTGAGTATCGACTAAATTCCAAGCATTAATCAACACGATTACCTCGGACGCCAAAGTTGCTCGAACTATTCTCATGGTCAATGAAAAATCACAAATAATTTAATAATCACCAAATAGGGCAAAAATAAGCCCTATAACATTATCAACACAACTTACTATTTCACTCGAAGGTTCTCGGCTAGAATTAATACCTTCGACCACATTCAAAGTAAAAGAAACTAAACCAGCATCCTCGTACCTATATGGATACCTAATATTACTTTTCAGTCTGTCTCTAGTAATTGAATACGATGGCACCGCTGGTAATGTTGACAAAGTATAATTATCCACAACTTCTAAACTTGTCTGAAATGTATTCTTCAATGTAGACCCCAAACGAAGCTCTAACAGCGCTAAACAAAACTCAAAATCCACTTGAGTGCCTCAATTTTGCTAATTGATCTTCAAGGATTCCGTAGAACCATGCGAGACATATAATCGGGACATTCTCTATCCCTTCATCACAATATGGGGCACTTTTACTAACATTCAGAACTCCAACTTCACTGATATATTTGTACTCTTTTAAGTTAAGAGTACTCAAGGAGAAAATCTTTCTCTTCAATTCTAAACCGGGTGTTCTGATTAAAAATCTTAATTCTGGCCCTTCCAACCTCACTTTAATAATCAATTTGGACTTCCCAAGAAACCCGTCAAAAAAACCCTTCGCTCTAATACCACTTGTTATGAACCAACACGATATCAAGAATGTTTTGATATCACTTGTTGAGAAACTAGCAAAAAAAAAAAAATGATGACGAAGAATATGGACAATATGAAATTTAATGGATCACACAATAATCAAGAAAATTGTGGAATGGGAAAATTTATTATACCCAAAAACAAACAATTGTCTTACAAGATTTTGATCTTCTCAATCTAATCTAAACAATTCTATCTTGTTTCTAATGTATACAACAATGATCTAATTGTTATAATCTCTCTTGGGTCTTGTCTTTTCACTTTATGAATCGTCTATACCTTGTGGAGTATTTATAGAAGTCAAATCTCAAAGTTGTGAATGAGGTAGAGTCTAAGATGGAGAAGAAATCCCAAAATTCGGACAAAACGGGAAAATCGCAGAAATTTCACTACCGGGGAGCCATTGCATAGGACCCGGTGCTGCAGCGCCGGGTTCCCTGCCCCATTCAGGCGCGGCGCGACGCCCCTTGCCCAGTGCAGTGGCGCCGAGCTTGTCTAAATTATTATTATTTTTTCTTTTCTACTCCAAAGTGTTTTACTTCATCTTCAAGTCCTTTTTCAGGCCAAACTTCCAATCCACGATGAAATTTGATCTCCACAACATAGGACTCTATAAACCCAAGTACCTTAGACTTCCTTCATGCAACGAACTTCTAAATCACATAGAATTTTTGTCACAAAACCTAACACTTTCCTATATATTTCTCGTATCGTCTCTTCTTAAAACTAATTAATTTGGTAATTTTGATGTAATTTAAAAAGGGTTTATTAAGGACTCCAATAATAATTTGTGTTGGTTAAAGCACCAAAGCTTCGGTCTACCTTTTTAATTTTATGCCTCAATTGAAAATCGATGTAGTCCCCTACCTCGTCTATAGATGATAATTTGGACTACGAGGAAGGACGCCTTACCTTAGGATTTACATCAAGACAGAAATGAAGAACTAGGAGGTAATTCTTCCCTTACAAAGAGTAAAATTAGACTATTTTGAAATTGTGTAACATCTTAAGAACATAACATAGAGCTTCAATGATATATTTATTATTAAAATGAATTTGTCGATTAAAAAATGACTATTAAAAGCAATTCTCATTTTATGACGGGAAAATCACTAGTTCAAAAATAGAATATTCAATATTTTGGTCAATTTAATTTATTTTTGAAACTCTGGACTAAATTGATAAGCAAGAAATTTGAGTTGCAACTAATATTTTTGAACAAATGGATATTTGTTCAATTTCTTAGCCGGCTGCCGCCGGGAAGATACTTGCTTGGAGCTACAACTTTTGCCGGCAAGTCATGCAAAAACAGTAGTCTTACAAGCAACATCTCTTGGTATCATCAGCTTGGAAGTTAAAGGAATTTGTTTGCTTTCTTGGCCGCCCAATCCTCAATCTTGACTCTTCTTTATCTATACAAACCCTATCAAGAGTTAATAAAATTTCATAGTCTTTTTCGACGCTATTATACTCATATTAGGGGTAAGAATTCGTGTTTATTTTAGTGTAATATTAAATAATGATACACTGCGATGCAAGGAAAACTTAAAGGCTCGTTGATTCTGCGAATACCCCATAAAGGGTCAATGATTTGTAGATTCGCAATTGAATATAGAATAATCAATGCGGTATTCTCACATTACATGCGTAGAAATCTCGAACTCAAAAGAAAGTTTGGGTATTAAATTTTGGATTATAAATATTCACTTCAATACAATTTGAAGTTATGGCTTGGAAAATCATCTTATGAACAATAATGAAAACGTTACCCAACATTAAAATACAAATAATTCAAAGAACAATAAAAATTCTTGCGTAATATTATCATTCTTTAATTTATTTGAAAAAAGAAGACTAGAAAGTAAGCAGATTTTCCGTACTTTTCTCATCTTTTTGTTACTTTTCTCTCCATAGGCATAAAGCATTTCAAATATTCATTTTCAGTTATTGACAAACATGATATATTCGATATGTTAGCAACAAAAACCAGTTAAAAGAATCTTCCTTTTATTACATAAGTCAAAAACTAATTAATGTTATTGGAAATTCTGGTAACTGGATCAAGTTCGAAAGTGTGACTGGAGTTTCTATTATTGGTGGAAACCTAGATGGCCAAGGGACTAAATTATGGGCTTGCAAGAGTTCTGGCAAGAACTGCCTGAATGAAGCAACGGTCTGTTAAACAAGAAAATGGATTTTATTCATTTGAACAATGATCACCAATAAATCTTTGCATGTACATTTTATCTTGTTGTATATTCTAATTTCAAGCTAATTTTTGGGTTCTTTCTTGCTCAGACACTGGCCTTCTACAATTCCAATAACATCATAATGAATGGATTGTCTTTGTTAGGTTTTAATTATGTGTTGGCGATTCTGTAAATAAAGGGACTTAATTGTAAATGTTGTAAAAAGTCAAGGAGTAGTGGGCAATTATGTGAAAATAGGTTTATTAGGTCAAGGGTTCGAGTATGGCAAAAGAACGAGATACCACATAATATACCATATTTTTCACCACAAGAAAGAAGTTAGCACACATTTCAAAGACGATTAATACAAGAGATTGAAAATTTAAAGTTCGGGTAGAAGATTAACAAAGAAGAAATTGATTTTTCAATTTCCAATCATTGTTTTCAATTCAGGGGAGGGTTATTCCAATTTTTATTTTATTTTTTGTAATTTACATAACAACATACTATGTTAAATCTTTTTATGTATTGGATGAAGATAAAGCATTTTATTATTTATTATTAATTTAAAACAAGTAGGTAGTCAAATTCTCGTGTTTCTTGATTAATCTTGCATGCTTAATTCGATTATTTAATTTTCTGATCACCTATTAAATATATAGTTTTTTGTTGTAGTATTGAGAGACTCATAATATGTCTAAAATACTATTTGATTAGCATACGTGTAATAAATATTAGGAATAATGTTTATCATTTATATAATTTTTGAGATAATCATGAAATTGAATGTGTTCTACTCATTCGAATTCGGGTTGGAATAAATTCGGGTCGTGACTAGAATAAATTTAATTTGTCTTAAAAAAGAGAATTAATTACAATAGATTTTTCGATTGTCAAGAATGCATGAATGAAACTAGTTACGTTACTAAAAATTAAAATACACAATAATATATGAATTCATAGTCCAATATATATATTCAAAATCAAATTTTATAAGATTTCGTAGATTCATTTAAAATAATTACAAAGTCACATTTATTTTATTGTCACAATTTGAATCTAATTTGAAACCTGTGAACTTTGATTGAATTTATTCTTTTGGGATGACACACATTATTTATCACGTATTTCTTGTCAACGATTTTGTACGCTTGTAAATTTTGCTCGAACAATGGATGTGAATAGTTTAATTTGATGGAATCAATACATTAATGAGTAAAAATGTGATTTACATTTGTACTTCCGTAAGCTTTATATTAATACTTAGATTATAGTTATAAAACCTGACTCGGCTCGAACTAGAACTTTGACCGGACGGGATATATTATTTTGATAGAAATGTACTTGACTTGGTCAAAATCGATTTTTGACCAAGTTAACTGACAATTTACCTTGATCGGTTTGATTGAGTTTTAAAATCTTCTTACAAAATTTTAGGATAAAAGGGAATTGAACCTTGAATCTTTAAGAAAAATAATGGGTTCTCACTACTTGAACATAAAGTGCTTTAATATTATTTGTGTGCAATAACTTACATCTATTTAATGAATCATTTATAATTTTTATAAAAAACGTTGGTCCAACCTTTTACTTTATTTTATAAACTTAAATAATTAGTGAAAAATAAATAAATTAATTTTGCCCCTAAAAAAATTTATATCTTATAATTTTTTTGTAGATTTTTATGCAATGACCCACCGATTGAACAATCGGGTTACCGGTTGAACTACTAACCCATTGACCCGTTGCATTGTTCAGGTCTGTGTTGGGGTTGAGTCTGACAACTATGACTTGGATAATATTCTCATAAAAATTACTACAAAATAATTATAGCTTCAACGACGAAAATTTATTTCTTGAAACTTTCTCAACAATCCTTCTTGACGAAACAACCAAACAATTACTTTTTATGACGAAAATTTACATAAAATGTTAAAATTGATATTTTTTTTTCGTAGTGAATTAAGAATTAGATTATTCCTTTTCGTGTATCAACCTTCATCAATATTGTTGTCACCAAGAATTTGATAAAAATTTGGATTCAGATTGATTCGTCAATGCCTATTCAATTCATCTCCGCGAGGAAAAAACTCCAGGAGACATTCGTATTATATTATTATGGCTATTCAAAACATATTAGGTTGCGTCCAGTTGGGTAGAGACAACGTTAAACTTTAGGCAGGTGCGACTAACCTTGTTCCCAATCTTCTCGGTATTTGGATGGAGGTCACATCTTTTGTCACCTTCATAGTTTGTATTTCTATTTTCTTGTAATAAATATTCCACAACCGTGGTGTTTTGATTAGGAAAAAAAGATGAATTAAGTGTACAACAAGTTTGACACTCAAATATTTTGCAAAATTTGCGTTATTGATTGTTTAAAATGTTTTTAAAATCAATGTATAAAAAATTGTCACTTCACAATGATGTCAAACTTGATGTCAAATTTGATGTACATGTAGTATTGAAAAAAGATAGCATAATCACCAAGAAGGCAACACAGTAGTTGATAATGTAACCTCTGTTTTGGAAGAAATTATAAACTTTTAGTCCTTGTTTGGTGTAGATTAAAAATAAGATTTTTAGTAAATTTTGATAAAAATTAATGAAATGTGTAGTTGAAATGTTGTGGATCCCATAAAATACGTGGTTAAAAGTAATTCTTGATTTTTACTCAAATTAAAATCTACCAAACAAGGGATATTTTATAAATAGATAAAAATGAGTGGTGAATAAATTAGTAGTTTTTGTAGATAGAGGAGTTTTCACATGACCAAAGCATCTTTCCACGTTCGAGAATCTCTTGACTAGTAAGTCGAGGAACTAATCTCATCAGTGCCTTTTTACCGAATTAAAACTGTCAATGGAAGCCTAACGATTGGTTACAGCGGCGTGGCTAGGTACTTTCAATCTAGCAGGCTAGCTGCATGTGTAGTTCCTAAATCTTGGACAAAATGAATGGTTAAATATGAAGTTTGATCATCTACAAATGATTTGTAAATGGGTAATTATATTCACACCACAATTTTTATTTTTTGCACCACCTTTTAAGTGAACTTAAGAATTTTAATTTTTGAGGTGGATAAGTCAACTAATTACGTATCCAGTGCCCCAAGAAGGAAAAACTTTCCTCCGGAGTTTACACAAGAGTGTGGGTCCCAAAGGTCATCCAGTGTGTTCAATAGAATTGTCCCATCAATGCTAAGAAATAGATCCCAACAAACACCTACTACGCAAAGAACACAGGGGTATAGGCAAAGTCATGGGCCTCTAGAGGTCCCTCCATCTAGAAATATGGGAGAGAGAAAGGACACTGCAAATTTGAGAAACCAAGCTGGTACATCACACCTGCCCCTGTACTAAGCTGAGGAAGAAGATTCGGATGGCCATGCAGATCTTTTGAATTGAATGATGATGAGAGTCTCTCATTTTCGCAAGAGTTGAGGAACACCCACGTCCCTAATCACTTTGTACCAACAAAAATCTTCAAGTATGAAGGAAATGGCGATCTAGCAAAACATCTTAACAACTACAAGACCGACATATTCCAATTGGGAGTATTGGAGCTGACCGGATCTCAAAAAGGCCTTCTTGAACCAATATCTATAAAGTAAGGAAGGAGAGACCCCCATTCAATGCCCGCAGGATATAAGGCAACCGAACCTCTATGGACTTTCGCTCCCTTAAAGATAGAGGTAAGGCTCTATCTTATATCCGGTGAATCAACAATGGATCCAAGCTGGGCATACCATAGCCCCTACTCCAGGTCAAGCATTAACTACTACCACTTTAAATGTTGTACCTTCTTTGGCATATGAAGAGGTTGGGTATGATATTCAATGACAACCAAATCGTTCAAAAGGCAGAGGCAGGGATAGAAGCAATGAGCCTAGGAATATACCCTATTGTGCATACCATCGAACTTATAGCCATAGCAAGAAAGATTGTATGCCCATGTCCCAACATATGGAACAGAATAATGCACATTCAGGTAGGAGGGCCGCCACGTACAATGAAATACGCCCCGGTCCAGGCATAACCAACAACTTCAACGAGATGAGGTAAGGCAGCATCCCCGGAAAGAATTCCCCAGACATGGAGGAATGGGGATAGAAACAGGCCTAGAAGTGGCAAAAGACAAAGAAGAGAACCCCTATCAGATGTTGGAAATTCCCCATCAGAGAGATAGATAATAATATTGGAGGTCCGCATGTTAGCAGATAATCAAGAAACGTATAGAGGAATTACACAAGGGAAGCTAAGGATTACCCATGATGAGTTACATAGTCAATAGCAACTCTCATGAGACTAGGAGTACCCCACCCATTAATTTTACACAATAAGATGCTGCGAGTGTACATTATCCCCATTGTGATGCGTTAGTAGTAAGTGCAGTTGTGGCAAAAAATGGTCTGAATCATATGTTGGTGGATAACGGAAGCTCTGTCAATATCTATTTGGGGCCACTTATGACAAGATGTTGATAGATCATGAGCTTACCCCTATGGCTTCCCCTCTATATGGTTTCATCGGGGATATCATCATTCCTAGAGAAAAAAATACCGTTGCCATAGAAATGGGGTCGCCCCCTTGACAGTCCAACATTTCATCGAGTTTCTTATTGTGGAACATATGTCAACTTATCATGGTGTATTGGGACAACCCACATTAAAAGAACTTTGGGTAATTATCTGTATTCACCACTTTTATGCATGAAATTTCCTATCGAACGTGGCATCACCATAGTTAGATGTGATCAACTGAGATCAAGGGAGTCTTATCTTAATTCCTTGAGGAAAGCTGAGCCTTAAAACATCAACATGGTATTGGTTGATATTGAAATGCTTGATGGGAGGAGATATCAAAATAATAGATACCCTTGTAGAAGGGGTGATCCCTGAAGAAGGGACCATAGATAACGGACTAGATCCTTGAATCATGGAGGCAATATAACCACCCTTTATAAATTTTACCAAATGGAAGGTTAACTAATGTTGGTCCATATTTCCAAGTGTGTTCTGGATAATGTACTTCATTTGGAAATATTGTACCCCTTGGACAGCATGGACAAGTAATAAAATAAGAATCAATCATGTAAATAACATCCTTTCCAACCTGCGTTTTTGCTGTTGTACCATGATCTTCTGCCTATATTGGGGTTAATTCAATTTTCATTGACATAATTTTCTTCATTGGCGTGTGAACAAATATGCATGAACCAATGTGGAGCTGATGAGCAATTTCTAATGATTCTTCCCCAATAGAGATTTGCTCACGTTTCGGGGATATTTCTATCCAACTTTCAAAATATGCACTTTTCGTAATTGGACTAATTGTGGTCTGTCTTCATAATCTCCATATTTTCCTTCGTTCACAAACCTCATCTCCACAATTAGGTTCATCATTGCTTTTATATCACATCAATAAAAATTTAAAATCATTAATCAAATTAAATTATCTTTATAATTTTTCTTTGACGTAATACGATGTATATTGAAGACTAGACACAATAATTTAAAAATGAGAGAACGATATTTGACTCAATACATTTTAGTTAAGACGTACAAGTCACAAACATCCACCGATATTTTTTTTAGCAATTTACTCGTCAATCCAAAATATTCTAGAATATAAGAATTTATGAAGTGATATAAAATAGAACTTTGTCTATTTACTCTTTACATATATAAAAGGGTGGTGGAAGAAGTTGATTTTATTTATTTTTGCTTGGAAGTTAGTATATGAAATTTAAAATAAAATTAATTCCACCAACATATACATACTCATGTAGACAACTCAATTTCGAACACTTACCTCATCCCAAAACATTAATTTCGATCTTGATCTTTTTATTCGTGAAACAATGTTCACAACCCCAAACGTGTCGAGATATATTGTGTTTCTTCCTTAATACTACATAATTAGTATATACTTTTTTAATCAAAACACCGTCAAAGCCTAGATATAGTTGTTAGACCTACACCTAGATGGTTTTCTATAAATCATTTAACGTACATTAAATATATACGCAGGGATCAATTATAAAAACAAAAATACAAATTATATACTTTTTACAAATAATTTTTATAAAAAAGTTGGTATAATGATTTTATCTAATAGCAAACTTATCGTACTTTTGAATTTTATGTCCGATTTTATGGCCTATCATTTGGAAAACTATATAATAAATACACGACGTAACAAAGTTATTCTTTAAAATGAAAACTCACGTCTTAATACGACATCAGAGTTCATTAAACTCCATTAATAATTCCATCAGTTTAATACTCGAACGAGCACACAAATTCTAAAATTAGTTGGCTTAGGATATAAGATTAATTTATAATGGGACAAATAATAGAGAGTGCTGCCAAAAAAAACACAAGTTGGGAAAATCATTAATGTAATAAGACAAACTTTGATTCTAGTATGAGCAATAAAGAATGGCCAGTGCTTGCAGTTCTCCATTTTTTACTATATATTTTGTTGACAAATTAGAAAAAAATAAATACAAAAGGACTTAGGTTATTGAATTTGGGACTAATGAAAAATTGTTGTAGACACTAATGTTCACAGGTTTGTAATTTTTTCCCTGAGCTCTTGATGTGCGGATCAAAAACATGTTTTCTCATTAAACGCATCATGTTATAAACAATTCGCGTAGAGATTGGTAGTTATTGGCCCTGCATTTTTTTCTTCTTTCAAATACGAAGAGTATGTTAGAAATTATATATTTTATTAAATTTATTAATTCATATGTAATCTAACACACTAATTAAAAAAGCCAAATGTCTTGATAAGTTACTTCAGTTTATATTTTTGGTATAACAAATAAATGGTTTACTTTCATTGTATATTATAATATTGACTAACGAAATACTTTGATAACTTAGCTCTTGTTTGGTTTTGCAAAAAATTACTCCCTCCGTCCCGTTTATATAGGCTGATTTTGTCTTTTACAGGAATTAAGAAATCTTATTTAATGTTATTGAAAAAATAATTTTCGTCAAAAAATTTCCTAATTTACTCTTATTTAATTATTAATAACTAGTAGTAAATTATTATTGAAGGTGGTAAAGAAATAAGGGTACATTAGTAAATCAACAAAACAAAATATTCTCAATAAAAAAAAAAAAAACTATATAATTGGGACAAGAAAGGAAAATCAGCCTATATAAATAGGAATGAGGGACTAAAATTTTAGCAGATTTTGATAAAAGTTGATGAATTATGTGGTTGAAAAATTTATAAAATTTGTGAATTCCATGAAATGTGTATTTAAAATTAATTATTCACTTTGACTTACATTTTTATCAACATTTTAGCTAAATTAAACATGAACTTAATATCATAATATACACCGCCATCGTCATGTTCTCTTTAGACAAACCTGATTGGCATAATCACTTGTATCATGTTTTAATAAAACATAACAGAATAATAAAAAAAACTAATTCAGAGAACAGTCAAAATCTGAAGAAATAGTGCATTCACTTTAGTCATTGTGCTCGTCACCATACGCCTAGTATAGTATTTGTCCGGCTTATGATTACTTTCATACTCTCCACTATAAATTTATTACCATACCAACTTTGAGAAATCCATAACTTCATTACAAAATACATTCAAAAGCATCGTTTATATATTTCCTTAGGTTTATTTCCCTTGTACAGGTACTACTAGGGATGATAAAAAAGCTTGCTGACTCGACTCAAAAAAAGCCCGGCCCGACTCGGCCTCGGGCTGGCTTGTGTCATGGGCCGTTTTGGCCCGTACGAGCTTCCCGTTTTAAAAAAAAATCGAGCTGGCTTGGCCCGCTAAAGCTCGGGTCGACCCTCGTTTTTTTGGCCGAGCTTTTGCTCGGCTCGGCTTGAGCCAAAAAAAGCTTGGCCCTTTTTGGCTCTAGCCTAGCCTGAGCTTCGAGTTTTGACTCGTGGCTTGGCTTGACTTGGCTCGGCTTGGCTCATTGCCATGACTAGGTGCTGCATTTGCACCTCAATCACTATTGCCATGACAAATTGAAAATTTTTATTCGTCTAAACAGGCTTCCTGTGTCGTATGTGTACATTGAAGGAGACCAAACATTGTTGAGATTTGCACTCAAAATTCACAATCTAAAGTCTATAAATAGCTCTTACAACTTCAACTCCTCATCCCATCTCTCCATTTCTCCTTCTCTGACTCACACACGCAAATAAATTATAATGGCTCTTCCAATATTTCCTCTTCTGCTCTTCACCTTCTTCCACTACTCATCACTTGCAGCCAATGCTAATCACGATGTCCAAAGTTTGGGAGCAAAACCTGATGGAAAAACTGATTGCACCAATGCATTCTTGAGTGCATGGGCCTCAGCGTGTGCTTCTACACAACCATCCACCATTTACGTGCCACCAAGAAGATACTTGTTCGGTGCCACAAGTTTTGCAGGCCAGTTATGCAAAAACCCGGCCATAACGCTACGCATTGGCACTCTTGCAGCTCCATTTGTTTATAATATTATTGGAAATTCTGGTAACTGGATCAAGTTCGAAAGAGTGACCGGAGTCTCTGTCCTTGGTGGAATCCTGGATGGCCAAGGGACTAATTTGTGGGCTTGCAAGAATTTCGGCAAGAATTGCCCAAATGGAGCAACGGTATGTTAAACAAGAAATGGACTTTTATCATTTGAAAAAAACTACTTATATTTGGCTTTGTATGTTAAAACAAATAATATATACGTGGTTCCACATTAATTCTACTTATATTCTAATGCACTTTTCGACTGCATCTTCAATAAACAGACACTGGCCTTCTACAATTCCAACAACATCATGATCAATGGATTATCTTCAATAGATAGCCAGAAATTCACATTCTGGTTTATGGATGCCAAAACGCCAAGCTGGTTGGAATGAACGTTTCCATAGCAGGGAATAGCCCAAACACCGACATAATTCACGTGGAAAAATCTTTATGAGTGACACTTATGAACTCTAAAATTGGCACAGGAGATGATTGTGTCTCTATAGGCCCCGACATCTCCAACTTATGGATCAAAAATGTCTCCCGCAGCCCAGGCCAGGGGAAAATCTTTCTCTTCAATTCTAAACCGGGTGTTCTGATTAAAAATCTTAATTCTGGCCCTTCCAACCTCACTTTAATAATCAATTTGGACTTCCCAAGAAACCATCAAAAAAACCCTTCACTCTAATACCAATTGTTGTGAACCAACACGATATCAAGAATGTTTTGATATCACTTGTTGAGAAACTGGCAAAAAAAAAAAAAAATTGACGACGAAGAATATGGACAATATGAAATTTAATGGATCACACAATAATCAAGAAAGTTGTGGAATGGGAAAATTTATTATACCAAAAAATAAACAATTGTCTTACAAGATTTTGTTCTTCTCAATCTAATCTAAACAATTCTATCTTGTTTCTAATGTATACAACAATGATCTAATTGTTATAATCTCTCTTGGGTCTTGCCTTTTCACTTTATAAAGCGTCTATACCTTATGGAGTATTTATAGAAGTCAAATCTCAAAGTTGTGAATGAGGTAGAGTCTAAGATGGAGAAGAAATCCCAAAATCTGGACAAAACGGGAAAATCGCGAAAATTTCACTACCGGGGAGCCATCGCATCGGACCCGGTGCTGCAGCGCCGGGTTCCCTGCCCCATTCAGGCGCGGCGCGAGGCCCCTTGCCCAGTGCAGTGGCGCCGAGCTTGTCTAAATTATTATTATTTTTTCTTTTCTACTCCAAAGTGTTTTACTTCATCTTCAAGTCCTTTTTCAGGCCAAACTTCCAATCCACGATGAAATTTGATCTCCACAACATAGGACTCTATAAACCCAAGTACCTTAGACTTCCTTCATGCAACGAACTTCTAAATCACATAGAATTTTTGTCACAAAACCTAACACTTTCCTATATATTTCTCGTATCGTCTCTTCTTAAAACTAATTAATTTGGTAATTTTGATGTAATTTAAAAGGGGTTTATTAAGGACTCTAATAATAATTTGTGTTGGTTAAAGCACCAAAGCTTCGGTCTACCTTTTTAATTTTATGCCTCAATTGAAAATCGATGTAGTCCCCTACCTCGTCTATAGATGATAATTTGGACTACGAGGAAGGACGCCTTACCTTAGGATTTTCATCAAGACAGAAATGAAGAACTAGGAGGTAATTCTTCCCTTACAAAGAGTAAAATTAGACTATTTTGAAATTGTGTAACATCTTAAGAACATAACATAGAGCTTCAATGATATATTTATTATTAAAATGAATTTGTCGATTAAAAAATGACTATTAAAAGCAATTCTCATTTTATGACGGGAAAATCACTAGTTCAAAAATAGAATATTCAATATTTTGGTCAATTTAATTTATTTTTGAAACTCTGGACTAAATTGATAAGCAAGAAATTTGAGTTGCAACTAATATTTTTGAACAAATGGATATTTGTTCAATTTCTTAGCCGGCTGCCGCCGGGAAGATACTTGCTTGGAGCTACAACTTTTGCCGGCAAGTCATGCAAAAACAGTAGTCTTACAAGCAACATCTCTTGGTATCATCAGCTTGGAAGTTAAAGGAATTTGTTTGCTTTCTTGGCCACCCAATCCTCAATCTTGACTCTTCTTTATCTATACAAACCCTATCAAGAGTTAATAAAATTTCATAGTCTTTTTCGACGCTATTATACTCATATTAGGGGTAAGAATTCGTGTTTATTTTAGTGTAATATTAAATAATGATACACTGCGATGCACGGAAAACTTAAAGGCTCGTTGATTCTGCGAATACCCCATAAAGGGTCAATGATTTGTAGATTCGCAATTGAATATAGAATAATCAATGCGGTATTCTCACATTACATGCGTAGAAATCTCGAACTCAAAAGAAAGTTTGGGTATTAAATTTTGGATTATAAATATTCACTTCAATACAATTTGAAGTTATGGCTTGGAAAATCATCTTATGAACAATAATGAAAACGTTACCCAACATTAAAATACAAATAATTCAAAGAACAATAAAAATTCTTGCGTAATATTATCATTCTTTAATTTATTTGAAAAAAGAAGACTAGAAAGTAAGCAGATTTTCCGTACTTTTCTCATCTTTTTGTTACTTTTCTCTCCATAAAGCATTTCAAATATTCATTTTCAGTTATTGACAAACATGATATATTTGATATGTTAGCAACAAAAACCAGTTAAAAGAATCTTCTTTTTATTACATAAGTCAAAAACTAATTAATGTTATTGGAAATTCTGGTAACTGGATCAAGTTCGAAAGTGTGACTGGAGTTTCTATTATTGGTGGAAACCTAGATGGCCAAGGGACTAAATTGTGGGCTTGCAAGAGTTCGGGCAAGAACTGCCTGAATGAAGCAACGGTCTGTTAAACAAGAAAATGGATTTTATTCATTTGAACAATGATCACCAATAAATCTTTGCATGTACATTTTATCTTGTTGTATATTCTAATTTCAAGCTAATTTTTGGGTTCTTTCTTGCTCAGACACTGGCCTTCTACAATTACAATAACATCATAATGAATGGATTGTCTTTGTTAGGTTTTAATTATGTATTGGCGATTCTGTAAATAAAGGGACTTAATTGTAAATGTTGTAAAAAGTCAAGGAGTAGTGGGTAATTATGTGAAAATAGGTTTATTAGGTCAAGGGTTCAAGTATGGCAAAAGAACGAGATACCACATAATATACCATATTTTTCACCACAAGAAAGAAGTCAGCACACATTTCAAAGACGATTAATACAAGAGATTGAAAATTAAAAGTTCGGGTAGAAGATTAACAAAGAAGAAATTGATTTTTCAATTTCCAATCATTGTTTTCAATTCAGGGGAGGGTTATTCCAATTTTTTTTTTGTAATTTACATAACAACATACTATGTTAAATCTTTTTATGTATTGGATGAAGATAAAGCATTTTATTATTTATTATTAATTTGAAACAAGTAGGTAGTTAAATTCTCGTATTTCTTGATTAATCTTGCATGCTTAATTCGATTATTTAATTTTCTGATCACTTATTAAATATATAGTTTTTTGTTGTAGTATTGAGAGACTCATAATATGTCTAAAATACTATTTGATTAGCATACGTGTAATAAATATTAGGAATAATGTTTATCATTTATATAATTTTTGAGATAATCATGAAATTGAATGTGTTCTATTCATTCGAATTCGGGTTGGAATAAATTCGGGTCATGACTAGAATAAATTTAATTTGTCTTAAAAAAGAGAATTAATTACAATAGATTTTTCGATTGTCAAGAATGCATGAATGAAACTAGTTACGTAACTAAAAATTAAAATACATAATAATATATGAATTCATAGTCTAATATATATATTCAAAATCAAATTTTATAAGATTTCGTAGATTCATTTAAAATAATTACAAAGTCACATTTATTTTATTGTCACAATTTGAATCTAATTTGAAACCTGTAAACTTTGATTGAATTTATTCTTTTGGGATGACACACATTATTTATCACGTATTTCTTGTCAACGATTTCGTACGCTTGTAAATTTCGCTCGAACAATGGATGTGAATAGTTTAATTTGATGGAATCGATACATTAATGAGTAAAAATGTGATTTACATTTGTACTTCCGTAAGCTTTATATTAATACTTAGATTATAGTTATAAAACCCGACTCGGCTCGGACCAGAACTTTGACCGGACGGGATAGATTATTTTGATAGAAATGTACTTGACTTGGTCAAAATCGATTTTTGACCAAGTTAACTGACGATTTACCTTGACCGGTTTGATTGAGTTTTAAAATCCTCTTACAAAATTTTAGGATAAAAGGGAATTGAAACTTGAACCTTTAAGAAAAATAATGGGTTCTCACTACTTGAACATAAAGTGCTTTAATATAATTTGTGTGCAATAACTTACATCTATTTAATGAATCATTTATAATTTTTATAAAAATATTTTTTTAAAAAACGTTGGTCCAACCTTTTACTTTATTTTATAAACCTAAATAATTAGTGAAAAATAAATTAATTAATTTTGCCCCTAAAAAAATTTATATCTTATAATTTTTTTGTAGGTTTTTATGCAATGACCCACTGATTGAACAATCGGGTTATTGGTTGAACTACTAACCCATTGACCCGTTACATTGTTCAGGTCTGTGTTGGGGTTGAGTTTGACAACTATGACTTGTATAATATTCTCATAAAAATTACTACAAAATAATTATAGCTTCAACGACGAAAATTTATTTCTTGAAACTTTCTCAACAATCCTTCTTGACGAAACAACCAAACAATTACTTTTTATGACGAAAATTTACATCAAATGTTAAAATTGATATTTTTTTTTCGTAGTGAATTAGGAATTAGATTATTCCTTTTCGTGTATCAACCTTCATCAATATTGTTGTCACCAAGAATTTGATAAAAGTTTAGATTCAGATTGATTCGTCAATGCCTATTCAATTCATCTCCGCGAGGAAAAAACTCCAGGAGACATTCGTACTATATTATTATGGCTATTCAAAACATATTAGGTTGCGTCCAGTTGGGTAGAGACAATGTTAAACTTTAGGCAGGTGCGACTAACCTTGTTCCCAATCTTCTCGGTATTTGGATGGAGGTCACATCTTTTGTCACCTTCAAAGTTTGTATTTCTATTTTCTTGTAATAAATATTCCACAACCGTGGTGTTTTGATTAGGAAAAAAAGATGAATTAAGTGTACAACAAGTTTGACACTCAAATATGTTGCAAAATCTGCGTTATTGATTGTTTAAAATATTTTTAAAATCAATGTATAAAAAATTGTCACTTCACAATGATGTCAAACTTGATGTCAAATTTGATGTACATGTAGTATTGAAAAAAGATAGCATAATCACCAAGAAGGCAACACAGTAGTTGATAATGTAACCTCTGTTTTGGAAGAAATTATAAACTTTTAGTTCTTGTTTGGTGTAGATTAAAAATAAGATTTTTAGTAAATTTTGATAAAAATTAATGAAATATGTAGTTGAAATGTTGTGGATCCCATAAAATATGTGGTTAAAAGTAATTCTTGATTTTTACTCAAATTAAAATCTACCAAACAAGGGATATTTTATAAATAGATAAAAATGAGTGGTGAATAAATTAGTAGTTTTTGTAGATAGAGGAGTTTTCACATGACCAAAGCATCTTTCCACGTTCGAGAATCTCGACTAGTAAGTCGAGGAACTAATCTCATCAGTGCCTTTTTACTGACTTAAAACTGTCGATGGAAGCCTAACGATTGGTTACAGCGGCGTGGCTAGGTACTTTCAATCTAGCAGGCTAGCTGCATGTGCAGTTCCTAAATCTTGGACAAAATGAATGGTTAAATATGAAGTTTGATCATCTACAAATGATTTGTAAATGGGTAATTATATTCACACCACAATTTTTATTTTTTGCACCACCTTTTAAGTGAACTTAAGAATTTTAATTTTTGAGGTGGATAAGTCAACTAATTACGTATCCAGTGCCCCAAGAAGGAAAAACTTTCCTCCGGAGTTTACACAAGAGTGTGGGTCCCAAAGGTCATCCAGTGTGTTCAATAGAATTGTCCCATCAATGCTAAGAAATAGATCCCAACAAACACCTACTACGCAAAGAACACAGGGGTATAGGCAAAGTCATGGGCCTCTAGAGGTCCCTCCATCTAGAAATATGGGAGAGAGAAAGGACACTGCAAATTTGAGAAACCAAGCTGGTACATCACACCTGCCCCTGTACTAAGCTGAGGTAGAAGATTCGGATGGCCATGCAGATCTTTTGAATTGAATGATGATGAGAGTCTCTCATTTTCGCAAGAGTTGAGGAACACCCATGTCCCTAATCACTTTGTACAAACAAAAATCTTCAAGTATGAAGGAAATGGCGATCTAGCAAAACATCTTAACAACTACAAGACCGACATATTCCAATTAGGAGTATTGGAGCTGACCGGATCTCAAAAAGGCCTTCTTGAACCAATATTTATAAAGTAAGGAAGGAGAGACCCCCATTCAATGCCCGCAGGATATAAGGCAATCGAACCTCTATGGACTTTCGCTCCCTTAAAGATGGAGGGATGGGGATAGAAACAGGCCTAGAAGTGGCAAAAGACAAAGAAGAGAACCCCTATCAGATGTTGGAAATGCCCCATCAGAGAGATAGATAATAATATTGGAGGTCCGCATGTTAGCAGATAATTAAGAAACGTATTGAGGAATTACACAAGGAAAGCTAAGGATTCCCCATGATGAGTTACATAGTCAATAGCAACCCTCATGAGACTAGGAGTACACCACCCATTAATTTTACACAATAAGATGCTGCGAGTGTACATTATCCCCATTGTGATGCGTTAGTAGTAAGTGCAGTTGTGGCAAAAAATGGTCTGAATCATATGTTGGTGGATAACGGAAGCTCTGTCAATATCTATTTGGGGCCACTTATGACAAGATGTTGATAGATCATGAGCTTACCCCTATGGCTTCCCCTCTATATGGTTTCATCGGGGATATCATCATTTCTAGAGAAAAAAATACCGTTGCAATAGAAATGGGGTCGCCCCCTTGACAGTCCAACATTTCATCGAGTTTCTTATTGTGGAACATATGTCAGCTTATCATGGTGTATTGGGACAACCCACATTAAAAGAAATTTGGGTAATTATCTCTATTCACCACTTTTATGCATGAAATTTCCTATCGAACGTGGCATCGCCATAGTTAGATGTGATCAACTGAGATCAAGGGAGTCTTATCTTAATTCCTTGAGGAAAGCTGAACCTTAAAACATCAACATGGTATTGGTTGATACTGTAATGCTTGATGCACTTGGAAAAGGCAAACCCCTGAACAAGGAGGAGATATCAAAATAATAGATACCCTTGTAGAAGGGGTGATCCCTGAAGAAGGGACCATAGATAACGGACTAGATCCTTGAATCATCGAGGCCAATTGTCAAGAGACCCCAAGATATCTGCAGAATTAAGTAATTTAGCTAAAAGAATTATTAATATTGAAAAAGATATTTTAAAAATTAAAGAAAATTTAGATTTTATTAAAGAACATAATCTAAATATTTTAAATAAAGTTATCAAAGTAGAGGATAAAGAAAAGTTTACAGATCTTAGAACTACAGAAGCAATAGAAAATATAAATAAAAAATTAAATAATATACAAAACAAACCAACTCAAGATTTAGAAAATATTGCAAATCAGTTAAATAAATTAAGTCTAAAAAATACAGAAAAAGAAATAATAACTAGAAAATTATCTACAACATTTTATAAGATATGAATAATTTTCCTGGTAGATCAAGAATTATCAGAGAACAAGGATCATCTTCAGAACTTTTTGATAGAAGTAGACATAGTACTTCTAGTATAAATACAAATATTATTGAAAGAATTTTACATAGACAGACTCAGTATAATCTGAATATAGAAGAACTTATAGATCCTGAACAAAATTATAATAGATTTCAAACCCATGGTTTACAATTACTAAATCCAGAAAATTTATATAATAGAGGTATTTTTGAATCAAGAACTCAATTTTTTAGACATACTAAAGAAGTTTCAATTCAGTGTTTAGATGGTCAAGTAAGACAATTATCATTAATATCAGAAGAATCTAAAAAAGAATTAAGAAAAAAGAATTTTAGATTTATGCATTTAGGATTAATAGTTATAGGAATCAAAGGATTAATGAGAAAAAATTTAGGCAATAAAGTTTTATTAACTATTTATGATGAAAGAATTCAAAATATAGAAAAAAGTATGATAGCTAGTACAGAGGTAGATATGAATAATAATAATGGAATTATTTATTGTAATCCAGATTTTTTATTAACAATAAAAGATTTTTCAGAAAAGATTAAAATTGGTATTCAGACACATGGATATGAAGATGTAATTTCAGGAGAAAATTTATTAATAAGCATAGGATTTCTGGGAAGATGTAGTAATAATTCTCAAACAAGATATAAAGTTTATATAGATAAAGTAGTAAATTTAATGAGTAGTAAAGGAATAAAAATGATTAAACCCAAAACTTATGATTCAGAACTTTTAGCAGGATTAGAATGAGATTTAGAAAAGTTTTTAGAAACTCAAGAACAAATCTTAACTCCTCAAGAAACTATAACCTATAAAGATTTATATGGAAGAACTAGTTTAAGATTTGGTAATTACAGTAATATAAATAGAACTGATAATTTTGATACAGAATCTAATAATACTAATGAAGAAAAACAAGAACAAGAACCTTTTATTAATACAGTAGAAACAGAGATAGAGGATAAAATTTTTTATCCTAAAAAATTAGGAATGAATTTATCCCCTACAGAACTTTTAAAATTAGAAGATCATTTGTTTTTAAATAAACAAATAGGAGAACAAGAATATTTATATTATGATAATTATCAAAATATAAAAGTAGGAATTAATATAGAAGAAACTGAAAATAAGTCAGAAATTTCAGAAATTAGTAATTATAAAGAATTGGTAGATGAAGTAATGCAAGTTAAACCAGAACCAGAAACATATCAATATTTAGGTGGTTATCCTCCTAGAATTGCTTATACAGATTATAATGATAAACAAAGAAATTATATAGCTAGAGGAAAAGTTAGACCTTTAGAACCTAAAATAGAACTCCAGACATTACATAAACCACAAATATTAAATATTACAGCATATGACCCTCAGACTTGGGATAATATAATAGAAGTATGGAAAAATACAATAATAGGTCATTATATTAGATTAGCAGATAATATGGAACCATTAGAAATGTACAGATATCTAGAAACATTTTTAGGAGAAAGTGCTAAAGCTACATGGGAAGCTTTTAAAAAAGAAAAACAGACAGAATTTGAATCATTAGTAGCATTAGGAAATAATCCTTATAATTTTGTTAGTAAAATACATGAATTATTAACAGGAGCAGATCCTAATACAGGACAGTTATTAATTGAACATAAGGCCATAAGAGATTTAGAACAATTTAGTTTAAATAGATGGACTAAAGGTAAAGAAGTAAAACAATTTTTAAATGAATATCACTATTTAGTATCTATCTCAGGAAATAGTTTTAATCAAGAATTAGGTAAAAAATTATTTCATAAATTACCAGGCCCTTTAGGATTAGAAATAACAAAAAAATGGAATGAAAATATAAATGTTATAGAAAGACAAAATCATTTATGGAGTATAGGAAATAGAACTCAATGTATAATGAAATGTTTAGAAGATAAATGTGTTGAATTACAAATTCAGAATCAACTAAAAAAGACAGATTATAAATTTTGTAAAGATATATTTACACTACAAACTTATAGAAATAAGTTTAAAGAAAAAAGAAAATATGATAGAAAAAATTTTAATAGACCTATTAAGAAAAAATATTATTTAAGAAAATTTAATAGAAGAAAACCATATTTAGATGAAAACAGACATGTTAGAAAATTCAAACCAGAAAGGAATTATCCTAATAAGTTAAATTGTTATGTCCGTGGAGGAATAGATCATTTAGCCAGAACTTGTCCTAAAAAGATAAATAATAATGATAAAAGAAATACTTTAATAGAATGCACAAATGAAGATGTATTAGTCAAGAATTTTTATATTTTTTTTATGATATTTAGAATTTTAGGTTAATTTCACAAATGGTCACTGAAGTTACAGCAAAATAACAAAATGGTCACTGAAGTTTGAAACTTGCATAAACGGTCACTCAACTTACACTCACTTTCAAAAATGGTCATTGAGCAAAATTAAGGAACATCTTTGTTCTAATTAAAACCTAATTGGCAAAACAAGGCCTCTTTCAAAATTGAACGGGCTGAAACAATATCAAAAAAAAAAACCCATACTAGCAGAACTTCAGCTTCCCATTTCTGTCACCGGCGAGTATCACCACCACCAGAACTTCAGCTTCCCCTAGACCGTCGAGTATCACCACCACCGGTATCCGCCTCACCCGCCCAACAAATCCCAACCACCATCCCAACCTCACGCCGTCCCCAAATGCACCCCCATAGCCCACAATCGGTCACAGTTCGCAGCCAAAAAACTTGGCGACAACCACTATTCCGATCACACCCACCACGCCCAACACATATCAACCTCTTCTACACTCCAAGGCACATCCAACCATGGTTTCATATCATCAAATAGTGCAGCAATTCAAAATTTTCAGGCCCAAATTCCAGCCCTCACGCACGAGTATAAGTTCAGTGAATCCACCTCCAATTGACAGGCAAGGTGATGTTATTGCTACAAATTGGACCCAGTAAAACCTTCAGCAGGTCAATATGATATTGGATAACTCCTCAATTGAATCGATCGATCCATTACTTGCTCCAATTTTTTGAATCAAACTCTGCCCAATTTTCGCCATTTGACATAAAATCTGCCCTATTTTTTTCCTTCTGTTGAAGTGCGAATTTGCTGTCTATTGGTGGTGGATATGGGCGTTGGTGATGTGGCTTACGGCGACTGCTAGTGGTGGTGATTGTGGTTGATTTTGAGGAGGCAGATCAGGGACGGAAAGGGAAGGGAGATCGGAATCGGGACGGGTTAGGGTGTTTTAGCCAAAGGAAATTTCACTTCTGCCCCTTCAATTTTGAAAGGGGCCTTGTTTTGTCAATTAGGTTTTAATTAGAACAAGGATGTCCCTTAATTTTGCTCAGTGACCATTTTTGAATGTGAGTGTAAGTTGAGTGACCGTTTATGCAAGTTTCAAACTTCAGTGACCTTTTTGTTATTTTGCTGTAACTTCAGTGACCATTTGTGAAATTAACCCTTAGAATTTTACTTGTAATTTAGAAAAAAATATTCTATAGTTTTAATTTTTATCAAGAAATAGAGGACATTTTAGATTACCGAATAGAATTTGTTTCTATTGAAAAAAGTAAATCTATAGATTATTTATTTGCTAATTTACAAGTAACTGAATATTTATCTTTAGAATTAAGAGAAAATATTATATATAGATCTTTAATTACAGAATTTAGAGAAGAATATTTTATAAATAAATTTGATCAGATATTCTATTCAGATTTATCAATAAGAATTGAATTAGAATTTTTGGATAATAATTATTCATCTGATCGTACAGATTTTAGCTTAGATTCTTATTATCATACAGATTAAATTCATTAATCTGGATATATTAACAAGAGAAGTTAATAAAATATCTGCAGAATTAAGTAATTTAGCTAAAAGAATTATTAATATTGAAAAAGATATTTTAAAAATTAAAGAAAATTTAGATTTTATTAAAGAACAGAATCTAAATATTTTAAATAAAGTTATTAAAGTAGAGGATAAAGAAAAGTTTTCAAATCTTAGAACTACAGAAGCAATAGAAAATATAAATAAAAAATTAAATAATATACAAAACAAACCAACTCAAGATTTAGAAAATATTACAAATCAGTTAGATAAATTAAGTCTAAAAAATACAGGAAAAGAAATAATAACTAGAAAATTATCTACAACATTTTATAAGATATGAATAATTTTCCTGGTAGATCAAGAACTATCAGAGAACAATGATCATCTTCAGAACTTTTTGATAGAAGTAGACATAGTACTTCTAGTATAAATACAAATATTATAGAAAGAATTTTTGTTATTTAATAAAATCGAAATTTTCTTTAATTTTTAAAATATCTTTTTCAATATTAATAATTCTTTTAGCTAAATTACTTAATTCTGCAGATATCTTATTAACTTCTCTTGTTAATATATCCAGATTAATGAATTTAATCTGTATAATAATAAGAATCTAAGCTAAAATCTGTACGATCCGATGAATAATTATTATCTAAAAATTCTAATTGAATTCTTATTGATAAATCTTAATAGAATATCTGATCAAATTTATTTATAAAATATTCTTCTCTAAATTCTGTAATTAAAGATCTATATATAACATTTTCTCTTAATTCTAAAGATAAATATTTAGTTACTTGTAAACTAGCAAATAAATAATTTATAGATTTACTTCTTTCAATAGAAACAAATTCTATTCCGTAATCTAAAATATCCTCTATTTCTTGATAAAAATCAAAACTATAGAATATTTTTTCTAAATTAATAAGTAAAATTCTAAATATCATAAAAAAAATATAAAAATTCTTGACTAAAGAGCTTTAAAATTATACATTTGTAGCGTAATCTGTTGATCTGAAACGTAAAATACCAAAATCGGAACACACGCTCTGATACCAAAGAGAGAGGGGGCTGTTGAATGGCTGTTGTGAAAGCTTCTGAAAATGGCTGTTGTGAAAGCTGTTGAACAATATCCTACTCAATACTCTTCTTAATCATGATATCTTATTCTGTTGATAAAATAATATCCCTTTTTTAAAAAAAAAAAAAACACATTTAAAGAAAAAATGCCATCTGAGATATATGAACTTTGGCCTAACTCCACTCTTGTAAGGACACCACGGCACTCCCTTAACAAGAATTCTTAAAAAAGAGATCCCTTTCCCTCTTCTATGCGTCTCCTAGCCTCTCCACTGGGCTTTTACGCTTTGAGAGGTCACTCAAAACTTATTTTAAAGACAGTTTAAATTTTAACTTGGAGTTAAGACATGCCCTTATCATATACTCAGCATGAAGCATAAAACTCTTTACAAAATCATAAAAATATATAAACAAAAATTGTTCTTAAAAGATCTGGAACTAATATTAATTATTAGTACCATATCTTAGAACTATAAAACATACCTACTGGAATGATCCGTCAGTAGTTTAAAAATTTTTAAACAACATATGTTTGTGGGATATTATAATATCTGAAAATAAGATAGATTAAGAATTTCCCTTTCGGGAAGGAAAAGAAAATTAGAACATTTTGTAAGAACGAAAGCTTGTATTGTATTATTTTTTCTTGTGTGTCTACAAATGAAGAAATGGTCTCCTTATATAGGAGAAAAAAGCGAGAAAACGCGTTTTTGAAAAGCAAGGAATCTTTGCTTTTTCAAAACGTCAAAAAGAAAACAGTAAAAATAAATCTAATCAAATCTTATTTTATCAAATAGTAAGATTCGTTACAAATTTTTCAAAAAAGAAAACAGTAAAAATTCTTCTTTTCGTACAATGATTCTTTGATCTTTCTTCAAAAATCTAAAAAAAATCTCCAAGTAGTTGATTTGCAGATGCAGAGATCCAGATGACCAAGACCAGGATTGCCATTGCTGGCAGTTCAAGTTCTCAGACAAACATAATACAGACTCATGATAAGTTAAGGTTTGGTAGTATAGAATTACTTAGTTTTACAAATAATAATATTAGTTTTAAGACACTTCCTCATATTTCAGTTACAAAATCAGAAAAATGTATTTTAGACAATTTATGGATTTCTTATAATAAGAATCCAAAAGATCAAAAATATTTTTTAGCATGTTTAAATGGACTTTCAGAACATTTTAGTCAAAATCATAAAAAATTTAAGTGTTATGTTGTTTTACAAGGTAGAATTTCGAGAGTTTATCATACTTGGTTAGAAGTTTCAGATTGTATTAAAAATTTTCCAAGTCCTCTTGATAAAGGATTTTATTGAATTTCAGAAGCATTACAAGAATGTAGAAATTTTTTAAGGATAAATTATTTTGTTGCACCTTCTTTAAATAATGTTTCAGATCAACCCTTAGATTATGTTTCAAAATTTTGTGAACATTGTGAATGTATGACTAAGAATTTTAAAATTTTAAATGAGTCTAATCAAGTTTTACAACAAGAAAAATTAGCTCTACAAAAGAAAATTTCTGAATTAAAACAAGAAATTATTAATTTAAATATTTTAAATCCAATTGTTCACACACAATCAGGTACTATAGAGCCCAAGAAGTCTATAGCTAGTCCAGCTCAAATGGAAGCTGGTAAAGACATCTCAAATCCGTTCATGGTTCTGAGCTTACCAAAAGCTCAACAGTCTCGGGAGACTGTTGATTCTCCTACTTTTCAATTTAATCAGACTCAACAGGCTGAAAATCCTGTTACGGAAAATAAGATTATTGAAGATCAGACACAGCAGACTGATAATTCTGCTACTAGACTTAGTAGTCCAATAGACCTTAAACAGAAAAGCCCAATAAATTTTTTAGAACCATTTCAATCGTCTCAAGATCCAGAACAAATTTCTTAGACATATATCGAAAGAAGTATAATAATAAGAATCTAAGCTAAAATCTGTACGATCTGATGAATAATTATTATCTAAATATTCTAATTGAATTCTTATTGATAAATCTTAATAGAATATCTGATCAAATTTATTTATAAAATATTCTTCTCTAAATTCTGTAATTAAAGATCTATATATAATATTTTCTCTTAATTCTAAAGATAAATATTTAGTTACTTGTAAACTAGCAAATAAATAATCTATAGATTTACTTTTTTCAATAGAAACAAATTCTATTCCGTAATCTAAAATGTCCTCTATTTCTTGATAAAAATCAAAACAATAGAATATTTTTTCGAAATTAATAAGTAAAATTCTAAATATCATAAAAAAAATATAAAAATTCTTGACTAAAGGGCTTTAAAATTATACATTTGTAGCGTAATCTGTTGATCTGAAACGTAAAATACCAAAATCGGAACACACGCTCTGATACCAAAGAGAGAGGGGGCTGTTGAATGGCTGTTGTGAAAGCTTCTGAAAATGGCTGTTGTGAAAGCTGTTGAACAATATCCTACTCAGTACTCTTCTTAATCATGATATCTTATTCTGTTGATAAAATAATATCCCTTTTTTTTAAAAAAAAAAACACATTTAAAGAAAAAATGCCATCTGAGATATATGAACTTTGACCTAACTCCACTCTTGTAAGGACACCACGGCACTCCCTTAACAAGAATTCTTAAAAAAGAGATCCCTTTCCCTCTTCTATGCGTCTCCTAGCCTCTCCACTGGGCTTTTACGCTTTGAGAGGTCACTCAAGACTTATTTTAAAGACAGTTTAAATTTTAACTTGGAGTTAAGACATGCTCTTATCATATACTCAGCATGAAGCATAAAACTCTTTACAAAATCATAAAAATTTATAAACAAAAATTGTTCTTAAAAGATCTGGAACTAATATTAATTATTAGTACCATATCTTAGAATTATAAAACATACCTACTGGAATGATCCGTCAGTAGTTTAAAAATTTTTAAACAACATATGTTTGTGAGTTATTATAATATCTGAAAATAAGATAGATTAAGAATTTCCCTTTCGGGAAGGAAAAGAAAATTAGAACATTTTGTAAGAACGAAAGCTTGTATTGTATTATTTTTTCTTGTGTGTCTACAAATGAAGAAATGGTCTCCTTATATAGGAGAAAAAAGCGAGAAAACGCGTTTTTGAAAAGCAAGGAATCTTTGCTTTTTCAAAACGTCAAAAAGAAAACAGTAAAAATAAATCTAATCAAATCTTATTTTATCAAATAGTAAGATTCGTTACAAATTTTTCAAAAAAGAAAACAGTAAAAATTCTTCTTTTCGTACAATGATTCTTTGATCTTTCTTCAAAAATCTAAAAAAAATCTCCAAGTAGTTGATTTGCAGATGCAGAGACCCAAATGACCAAGACCAGGATTGCCATTGCTGGCAGTTCAAGTTCTCAGACGAACATAATACAGACTCATGATAAGTTAAGGTTTGGTAGTATAGAATTACTTTGTTTTCCAAATAGTAATATTAGTTTTAAGACACTTCCTCATATTTCAGTTACAAAATCAGAAAAATGTATTTTAGACAATTTATGGATTTCTTATAATAAGAATCCAAAAAATCAAAAATATTTTTTAGCATGTTTAAATGGACTTTCAGAACATTTTAGTCAAAATCATAAAAAATTTAAGTGTTATGTTGTTTTACAATGTAGAATTTCGGGAGTTTATCATACTTGGTTAGAAGTTTCAGATTGTATTAAAAATTTTCCAAGTCCTCTTTATAAATGATTTTATTCAATTTCAGAAGCATTAGAAGAATGTAGAAATTTTTTGAGGATAAATTATTTTGTTGCACCTTCTTTAAAGAATGTTTCAAAATCAACCCTTAGATTATGTTTCAAAATTTTGTGAACATTGTGAGTGTATGACTAAGAATTTTAAAATTTTAAATGAGTCTAATCAAGTTTGACAACAAGAAAAATTAGCTCTACAAAAGAAAATTTCTGAATTAAAACAAGAAATTATTAATTTAAATATTTTAAATCCAATTGTTCACACACAATCGGTACTATAGAGCCCAAGAAGTCTATAGCTAGTCCAGCTCAAATGGAAGCTGGTAAAGACATCTCAAATCCGTTCATGGTTCTGAGCTTACCAAAAGCTCAACAGTCTCGGGAGACTGTTGATTCTCCTACTTTTCAATTTAATCAGACTCAACAGGCTGAAAATCCTGTTACGGAAAATAAGATTATTGAAGATCAGACACAGCAAACTGATAATTCTGCTACTAGACTTAGTAGTCCAATAGACCTTAAACAGAAAAGCCCAATAAATTTTTTAGAACCATTTCAATCGTCTCAAGATCCAGAACAAATTTCTTAGACATATATCGAAAGAAGTATAATAATAAGAATCTAAGCTAAAATCTGTACGATCTGATGAATAATTATTATCTAAATATTCTAATTGAATTCTTATTGAAAAATCTTAATAGAATATCTGATCAAATTTATTTATAAAATATTCTTCTCTAAATTCTGTAATTAAAGATCTATATATAATATTTTCTCTTAATTCTAAAGATAAATATATAGTTACTTGTAAACTAGCAAATAAATAATATATAGATTTACTTTTTTCAATAGAAACAAATTCTATTCCGTAATCTAAAATGTCCTCTATTTCTTGATAAAAATCAAAACAATAGAATATTTTTTCGAAATTAATAAGTAAAATTCTAAATATCATAAAAAAAATATAAAAATTCTTGACTAAAGGGCTTTAAAATTATACATTTGTAGCGTAATATGTTGATCTGAAACGTAAAATACCAAAATCGGAACACACGCTCTGATACCAAAGAGAGAGGGGGCTGTTGAATGGCTGTTGTGAAAGCTGTTGAAAATGGCTGTTGTGAAAGCTGTTGAAAAATATCCTACTCAGTACTCTTCTTAATCATGATATCTTATTCTGTTGATAAAATAATATCCCTTTTTTTTTTTTTAAAAAACACATTTAAAGAAAAAATGCCATCTGAGATATATGAACTTTGACCTAACTCCACTCTTGTAAGGACACCACGACACTCCCTTAACAAGAATTCTTAAAAAAAAAGATCCCTTTCCCTCTTCTATGCGTCTCCTAGCCTCTCCACTGGGCTTTTACGCTTTGAGAGGTCACTCAAGACTTATTTTAAAGACAGTTTAAATTTTAACTTGGAGTTAAGACATGCTCTTATCATATACTCAGCATGAAGCATAAAACTCTTTACAAAATCATAAAAATTTATAAACAAAAATTGTTCTTAAAAGATCTGGAACTAATATTAATTATTAGTACCATATCTTAGAACTATAAAACATACCTACTGGAATGATCCGTCAGTAGTTTAAAAATTTTTAAACAACATATGTTTGTGGGATATTATAATATCTGAAAATAAGATAGATTAAGAATTTCCCTTGCGGGAAGGAAAAGAAAATTAGAACATTTTGTAAGAACGAAAGCTTGTATTGTATTATTTTTTCTTGTGTGTCTACAAATGAAGAAATGGTCTCCTTATATAGGAGAAAAAAGCGAGAAAACGCGTTTTTGAAAAGCAAGGAATCTTTGCTTTTTCAAAACATCAAAAAGAAAACAGTAAAAATAAATCTAATCAAATCTTATTTTATTAAATAGTAAGATTCGTTACAAATTTTTCAAAAAAGAAAACAGTAAAAATTCTTCTTTTCGTACAATGATTCTTTGATCTTTCTTCAAAAATCTAAAAAAAATCTCCAAGTAGTTGAGTCTTGTCTTGTCAATCGCCAGGATTTTGCCCAGTGTCTCCCTTTACAGCAAAAATCTGGAAATTCTTATCTTGTTTCATAATTATGTCTACCAATACCGTCCAAAGAGTCTCCTCCGTCAGTACAGTCGTCTGGATTATCATTTTCTTCTGAATTATTGTCTTTGAAATCTTCCAAACCTTTTTCTTTTTCAGCTTTCTTTTTGCCTTTATTTTTCTTTTTAAACTGTATCTTCTTTTTCTTTGTAGTGCTTTGTTTAACTTGTAGCTGAAGTTTTTCAATCTTGTCAAACATTTCTTTAATTCTTTTGATATCTGTCTGAGAAATTTGTTCTGGATCTTGAGACGATTGAAATGATTCTAAAAAATTTATTGGGCTTTTCTGTTTAAGGTCTATTGGACTAGTAAGTCTAGTAGCAGAATTATCAGTCTGCTGTGTCTGATCTTCAATAATCTTATTTTCTGTAACAGAATTTTCAGCCTGTTGAGTCTGATTAAATTGAAAAGTAGGAGAATCAACAGTCTCCCGAGTCTGTTGAGCTTTTGGTAAGCCCAGAACCATGAACGGATTTGAAATGTCTTTACCAGCTTCCGTTTGAACTGGACTAGCTATAGACTTCTTGGGCTCTATAGTACCTGATTGTGTCTGAACAATTGGATTTAAAATCTTTAAATTAATAATTTCTTGTTCTAATTCAGAAATTTTCTTTTGTAGAGCTAATTTTTCTTGTTGTAAAACTTGATTAGACTCATTTAAAATTTTAAAATTTTTAGTCATACATTCACAATGCTCACAAAATTTTGAAACATAATCTAAGGGTTGATCTGAAACATTCTTTAAAAAAGGTGCAACAAAATAATTTATCCCTAAAAATTTTCTACATTCTTCTAATACTTCTGAAATTGAATAAAATCCTTTATAAAGAGGATTTGGAAAATTTTTAATACAATCTGAAACTTCTAACCAAGTATGATAAACTCCTGGAAGTCTACCTTGTAAAACAACATAACACTTAAATTTTTTATGATCTTGACTAAAATGTTCTGAAAGTGCATTTAAACATGCTAAAAAATATTTTTGATCTTTTGGATTCTTATTATAAGAAATCCATAAATTGTCTAAAATACATTTTTCTGATTTTGTAGCTGAAATATGAGGAAGTGTCTTAAAACTAATATTACTATTTGGAAAACAAAGTAATTCTATACTACCAAACCTTAACTTATCATGAGTCTGTATTATATTTGTCTGAGAACTTGAACTGTCAGCAATTGGCAATCCTGGTCTTGGTCCTCTGGGTCTCTACATCTGCAAACAATCAGTCATAATCTTTATTTTTAATTATTCTACTTAATATATCTGCTATCTGATTATTACTACTTTTAATATGTTCAAAATTAATTACTAATCTAGTATTAGTACTTCTATCTATAAAATTTAACCATCTTCTTCTATTACTTCTTTTATTTTCTAATTTCATTTTATTAACAAAGCTTACTATTGCTTCACAATCTGTTCTTAAAGTAATTTCTTTTTTAGAAATAATAAATAATTCAAAAGAATCTAATGCATAGTTAACTGCAAGTAATTCTAAATCTATGCTACTTATATTACCTTTTTCTTTATAATTTCCACTATTGTATCTAACAATTTTTTCAAGATCTTTACCTGCATACTTATTGGGTTTTGCAATTAAAATTGCTCTCCATTCTGTTATACTTCCATCTGTTTCTATAATCAAATAATCTGTATTTAATGGCATATCTAATTTAGGTAAATCTTTTAATCTTTCTTTTTTTTTTGTACTAATTTAATATCTTCTATATTAAAATATCTTTGTCCTTTAGGAGACATTTTTCCATATAATGGTCCTGCCATCTTTTCTAAGTCCTTAATAAAAGGTCTAGCATAATTTATTAATCCTAAAAATTTTTGTAATTGTTTAAGATCTTCAAGCTTATTTGGGAATTCTAAAATTTTCTGAGCTATATGAGGTTGTAATTCAATCTTACCTTTTCCTATAATAACTCCTAAAAATTCTATATATTCTTTAAATAACATCATCTTTTTCTTATTTACAATTAAACCATGTTTTATAAATTCTGAAAAAGGGATTTGTAAATGACCTCTATATTATCTTTTATTGTTACTAAAAACTAAAATATCATCAATATAAGCTATAATAAATTTACTATGTTTATTAAAAATATTTTCCATTTTTCTTTGAAATATACTAGGAGCATTCTTTAAATCAAAATGCATAATTAATCATTCATAATGACCTTCTGGAGAAGTAAAAGCTGTCCATTCTATAGAATCTGGATGCATTTTAACTTGCCAAAATCATGATTTTAAATCAAACTTGCTAAAAATATTACAGTCTTGAATTTTATTTATTAAAACAGTCTTATCTGGAATAGTATATGTATCATCTATTGTATTATCATAAAATTTTTTATAATTTATAACCATTCTAATTTTTCCTCTAATTATTTCTGACTGTTTTCTAACTATAAAAGCTGCTGATCTATGTGGGCTATCTAATTTTCTTATAACTCCTAATTTTAAAAGATCTTTAATATGTATCTTGAAATCTTTAATATCTTGATTTGTAACTTCAATATTTTTAGTCTTAATTATATATTCTGGATTTTTTATTTTTAATTCACATAAAACTTTATCTTTCTCCCAGTATTTTAAAACATTTTCTCCTAAAATTTCTAATTTTTCTAATTTGTTTATTATATTTTCTATATAGGTTCGATTCCATTTATTAAATACCCGAAAATTTTGGATTGGTTCGGTTCGGTTCTGAAGAGAACCGAACAAAATCGACCACATCTAGCCCTACCCAAAATTATTGTTATTACTTTAAAATCGTGTTTTAGGGGATATACACTTTTTTATTAACTGTAAAAACGTTTTCTCCTTCGATGATTAACACGTGTATCTTAGCAGTTTGATGGTGAATTGGTTTTACTTGGGCTTGATGACTCTTGGGTTCTTCAATTGTTCACCATTCTAGAGACTTTTGGTGCTCCTACGTGTTGAGAAAAAAAGAGAGAAAGAGGAAGAAGAAAGGCTAGGGTTTGCTGCCTTCGTTTGATTCACTTAAAATCAGAGATTTTAAGCGTTCTGTGTAATAGGGTAACCTTCATTGTGTAATATTCTGAGTGAATATTGTGAGAATCTGTGTGATTTCTCTGTTGTTAGTTTTGGTGTTGTTCGAAGGGTTATCTTGAAGATATCTTGGTGAATCTTTGTAGATTTATCACTGTATTTGAGAGATAAGTCTCTTGCTTCATCTCTATGAATATTTGTAACCTTCGTTGCCATTTTGCGTTGTTTTAGTACAACTGAGCATGATCATTTTCTTGGAAGCTCAATTGGAGATGTAGGTGTTAGAAGCGATCACCGAACCTCCCGGACTACGGTCTAAATAATTCTTTGGTGTTAATATTTAATTTTCTGCAGTTTACTTTCAGTCTGATTCGATTAATCTTGTTTCTCAATTCTTATATCGTGTTTTTACAGTGGTATCAAAGCCTGAACTAAGGAACTAGATACCTGGATCTTTGAAGAAAGAGGCAGATCTGCTTTAGATCCTGAAGTTTCTAGATCTGCTTTAAGAAAATCAAAAGAAAATGAGTTTATGTAAACTTGCTTGGTGAGATCTTTAACTTTTGTAACGTTTACTTTCTGAAGTTAGAGTTTCTTGATCATTTCCTTGATTTTTCGTACACCGTTGAAACCCCCTTGAAATTAATCTTTATCTAGTGGCTCCTGCGAGGCTCCTGAATCTAAGATAAATCAAGTACGGGTGTGTACTTGGAGAATCTTGCTAGAGAGATTAGTAAAACATTGTTTTGTGATCTCAGTTACTGTGTTTTCTTTAGAGCTTTGATCTGCATATTCTTTGCAAGTGCTTGATATTTGAAAATCATGTTCTAGTGAGTGTATAATTGTGATTTTCTATTAGTCACCAATCTATACTCTTACTGTTCTTTGCATATTGTGTAAAACGAGTCTGACTTGACTGTAACATGGCTTCTGCAAAATTTGAAGTTAGTCAACTTGATGGAAAAATTGATTTCAACTTGTGGAGTCAAAAAATGAAAGCTATTTTAATGCAAATGAGATGTGTTAAAGCTTTGGATGATAGTTGGCCTATTGATTTACTTCCTGCAAAGAAATCTGAACTTGAAGAATTTGCTTGGAGTACTATTTTCTTATACTTATCTGAAAATGTGGTTAGAAGTATTGGTGAAACTAAAACTCCTTCTAAATTGTGGACCACACTTCATGCTAAATATGTGACCAAAACTACTCCAAACAAATGTTTTCTTTTAAAACAATTATTTTCTTTCAAAATGGATCCTCCAGTTGATTTGGATGAAAACTTGAATAGATTTACAAAACTTACCCAAGATTTGGCCAACTGTGATAAAAATTTTCAAAAGATCAGTTGGCTGTAGTTATGTTAAACTCCATTAGCGACAGGTATAAGGACATTAAAGTTGCCCTTGAATATGGTAGAGATGTACTCACTACTGATATTATAATCAATTCTTTGAAAAATAAGGCACAAGAAATCAAGGCTGAGTCAAGTGTCAGTCACACCGTGATAAATTTACTATCCAAGGGAAAATTTTTGGTAAATATGAACATCATCCAAAATTTTCAAAAGAAAATAAAAGGTGGACTAATAAGAATAAGACCAAGAATAATGCTAAGAGCAAGAAATGTTATTATTGTGGTAAAATTGGTCATTTTTCTAAAAATTGTTTTAAAAGGAAAAAATGAACCAAAAGAAAGAGGTTTTTAATAAGGGAGTACTGCTTTAGCATATAATAAAGCCAAAACAAAAAAAAAATGGCTTAGTTCTTGTAAGTGCTGAAAAGAAACCAAGTCATGAATGGATACAGTAAGTGCTGGAAAGAAACCGTGTCATGAATGGATACTTGACTTTTGCTGTTCATTTCACATGTGTCCAAACAAAAATTGCTTTATTGATTTTAAAAAAACCAAAGGAGGCCAGATTATAATGGGAAATAACTCTGCCTGTAAAATAAATGGAATAGGAACTGTTAAAATACTATTAGAAAATGGAAACCCTTTGTTTCTGAAAGAAACCAGATTTGTCCCACATTTGAAAAGGAATTTAGTGTCCTTAGGCATGTTAGATGATATGAAGTTTAACATAAATTTGGGAAAATGACATATTAAAATTCTTATGGGGAATGACTTGATTGCTTCCACCCCTAAGAGACATGGCCTGTGTTATTTGAAAGCTAAACCTTTGTTGGGCTTGACTGCTTCTGCTGTATCGAAAACTTTACTTTGGCAAAATTGTGGCATGAAAGACTTGATCACATTGGTAAAAAGAGTTTGAATTTTCTGTAATCAAAAGGTGTTTTTGAAAAATTAAAGCTTGGTGATTTGTTTCTTGTGAACAATGTATTATAGGAAAGTAAGTTAAACTTCATTTTCTCACTGGAATTCATAAATCCAAACAAAAACTTGAGTATATCCATGTTGATTTATGGGGTCATGCTGCTGTGTCTACCTTATCTGGCTTCAAATATTACCTGTTAATAATTAATGATTTCTCAAGAAAAAATTGGGTGTTTTTGCTGAAATCTAAAGATAAGACATTCTCCATTTTTAAGGACTCGAAAACAGGTTGAAAATCAGATTGATCTTAAAATATTGAAAACAGATAATAGTTTGGAATTCTGTAATCATGAATTCAATAATTTTTGTAAAGAGCGTGGCATTTTGAGACATAGAACTATCATCTACACACCACAACAAAATGGTATGACTGAAAGAATGAACAGAACTTTGTTAGATAAAGTTTGATGTATGCTTTTGAGTTCTGGTTTACCAAAAATATTTTGGGATGAAGCAGTTAAGACTGCAGCTTATTTGATTAATATGAGTCCCACAAGTGTTTTGAATTTTGTTGTTCCGAAAGTTGTTTGGCCAAATAACTCTGTGGGTTATTCTTACCTGAAAGTATTTGGTTGTATTGCATATGCTCATCAAAACATTGAAAAGTTAGAACTTAGATCACTTAAATATGTTTTCATGAGTTATGATGAACATGTAAAAAGGTACAAACTGTGGGTTAAATCTGAAAATGGTTACAGAGTAATAATTAGAAAAGATGTCATTTTTAATGAATCTTTGATGCCTTGTATTGAAGGAAAAGAGGATTTTTTAACTGATAAAGATATTCAAATTGAGGTGGAGTCCTCTAGTAATCACTAGGATACTTCTGGGTCTACTGTTGAGAATATCGAACATGAAGAAAATGTCATTTTGCCTGAAACTAAAACTGAACAAGAAATCGATCGCATTGATCTATCTGATCCTGCATATCTACCCATTGATGAGTATCAACTCACAAGGGATAGAGAAATGAGGCAGATTAGATCTTCAGATCTTCCACCATATTTGACAGTGATAATTTTCTTTCTTTGTTTACTTATTAAGAACTTTCAGAAAATGAACCAAACTCTTATGATGATGCCATAAATTGTAAAGAACGTGGAAACTGAAAAGCTGATATGGAAGATGAAATGGCATCACTGATTAAAAATAAAACATGGGAACTTGTTGAAAGGCCTAAAGGGCAAAAACTAATAGATTGTAAATGGATTTGTAAAATTAAGCAGGGAGAAGGTGGGTGTAATAACATTAGATACAAGGTTAGATTAGTAGAAAAATGTTTTACTCAAAAAGAGGGTATTGATTACTCTGAATTTTTTCTCCTGTTGTGAAATACACTACTATTAGATGTTTACTTGCCCTTGTTGCTCAATTTAAATGGGAAATTGATATATTTGATGTTAAAACTGCTTTCTTGTATGGTGAATTTGATGAAATTATTTACATGAGACAGCCTGTTCGTTTTGAGAAAAGTAATCTTGAAAATACAGTGTTTGTTAAAATTTTTTTTGTATGGTTTAAAGTAAGCCCCCAGACAATGGAACAAAAGATTTGATATTTTTGATCTAAAATTGGGCTTCAAAAGAAGTCAATATGACACTTGCTTGTACTGCAAATGTAATGGAGGTAAAAATTCCTTGTATTTGGTCCTTTATATGAATGATATACTGCTTGCTAGATGCAATAAGGTTGAATTGAAAATATTAAACTGAAGTTACTATGTGAGTTTGATATGAAAGATCTTGGCTCTGCCCAGAAGATCTTAGGTATGCAGATTATAAGAAATAAAGAAAATGATGTGCTGTTTTTAAACCAACATGATAACGTGACTAAAATTTGAAAAAATCAAATATGTATGACTGCAAACCTGTAACCTTACCTCTTGCAAATCATTTCAAACTATCTTCAGATTGTTGTCCTAAAACTGAAGATGAATATTTTAGGATGTCCAAAATTCCTTATGCTAATGCTATAGGTTTTGTAATATATTTAATGATTTGTACTAGACCTGACCTTGCTCATAATATTAGTGTATTAAGCAGATTTATGAGTAATCATGGAGAAGATCACTGGAATGACTTGAAATTGTTGTTAAGGTACCTAAAAGGTACTGTTGATTTAGGCTTAGTGTTTAAATCTAATAAAGAGGGTGTGATTTTAAGGGGATATACAGATTCAGACTTTGCTGGTGATAGAGATAATAGAAAATCAACTTCATCCTATTTTTATGTCTTATGTGGTATTGTCATAAGCTGGAAGTCTCAATTACAAAAGATTGTTTTATTGTCATAAGCTGAATATATATCTGCTACTGATGCTAAAAAAGAAGGAATGTGGTTATATAGATTGATGTCTGAACTTGGATTTGTTGATGCACAAACTATTCTAATTTTAGATAATCAAAGTTCTATTCATTTTAGTAAAAATCTCATGTTTTATGATAGAACAAAAAATATTGATGTTAAATATCACTTCATTAGAGATGTTATTTCTAAGGGAATAATAAAAATTGAAAAGATCGCAACACAGAATAATCCATCGATATGGGTACTAAAGTGATTCCCTTAAACAAATTTCTGAATTGCTTTAAATTCATTTCTATTAATTCTTTATGATTTTTATACGGGTACATAGTGCAAATGAAAATGAAATGTGAAAATGCTCCTAGATGTACCGATAGTCCAAATTCTGGTAGCAAGGTGGAGAACGATAGAGTCGAACCCTGGTTCTCACTATTGAACTCCTAGAATTATTTTTATTACTTTAAAATTGTGTTTTGGGGGGATATACACTTTTTTATTAAGTGTAAAAACGTTTTCTCCTTGGATGATTAACACGCGTATCTTTTCTGGACGTTGGATGATGAATTAGTTTTACTTAGGCTTGATGACTCTTGGGTTCCTGATCTAGTTATCATTCTGGAGACTTTTGGTGCTCCTGCGTGTTGAGAGAAAAAAAGAGAAAGAAGAAGAAGAAAGGCTTGGGTTTACTGCATTCGTTTGATTCACTTAAAATCTCTGATTTTAAGTGTTCTGTGTGATAGAGTAAAATCTAGTTATTCTGTTAAGTGTGATTCCGGCGGTCCTTGCCAAATGGTATAGACCCTGTAATTATAATATTTCCATACACAGTATAGTTTATGTAGAGTTCAAAGTAATCACATGCATTGCTAAGGAAAAATGTAAAGAGTGCCCAAAACAAGGAACTAGTCCCTAAAATAAAGGAATGTCCATTGGATAAATATTTGCATAATCAACGTCATAGTTTTAGGTCATTGGACATAACTTCGCAATATAATTTTCTTGATTCAATAAATAGTCCCCAAATTTCGATTTTATTATTTATTTTAAATCTAGAACTTATTGAATTATGGTTGAGCCACATCCTTATGTGTACCAAGTTAAAAGGATGTGCTACGATTGTAGCCATTTGATGACGACAACATGTGTTTGAGTTCTAAATACCTCTATGCAAATCTTGTTAGATGTGGAAAGTTAAAATAATTAAGCAAAATCCAGCCGTTTTATGTTTCATTTTTGCCATGCATTAGCAGTTTTTCTTACCAGGTGGATTATGGTAACTACTCATACTATGTATTCTTTATTATGTTAATTAGAATTGGCAAACTTTGCTCAGCTTGTATTTTTATGTTCTTTCCCATTTCTCTGGAAATCCAAGTGAAGGACTTCATATTATCTTAATGAGAAATAAAATTATGAGTTGGTTCATATTCTGCATGTTGTTGATTGGAAGCAAGTCTTTTAAATTTAAGTTGTAATAAATTTTGTTCCAAGGAAAAAAATATTATTATAATAATCAATAATTTTAAAATTTTTTTAATTTAAATTAGCGACTGAAATAGGAATGAAAATTCCTCGCTAATTTGTGACTATTCAATTTCGTAGGTAATTAGTGATGGACGAAGTTGTTGCCGCTGTCGTTAAATCAAATTTGTAAATAATGATTAACCAAAAAATATGTTGCTAATTTGTTGGTAATTAGCGAAGGATTTTTATACTCAATGCTAAATTAAAACCTTTTACCAATGGAAATTGTAGCATTAGCGATAGAATTCGCCGTCGTTGAAGCAGAGTTTTTTTTTATAGTGATTGGCATGCATGCCTTTACAATGTTAAGGTGGAATTAGTTTTTATTTTAAATTTCAAGTATTAACTGCCAATAAAAGATAATTAAAATCATCTTCTACCACCATCTTTTTATATATGTGACGAATAAATGTGGGAGGACAGAAAACATCATTTTATATCACTTTATAAATTCTTATTCTAGAATATTTTGGATCAATGAGTAAACCATTGTTTGGGCTCTATTAATTCTAAAATACATTATTCCCCTCTTATTTTCAACCACACATTCTCCAATAAAATAATATTAAACGTAAAAATAAAAGTTTTCATTGTTTTTTAACGAAACGTTCTTCAAAAAATATTATTCTAAAACTCACTTTTTCCCCAAAATGAGACTTAAACAATGACTAAATATTTAGAGAAAGATCGATGGATGTTGTTTGTGACTCATACCTCCAAATTAACATATATGAGTCAAATGTCAATAGCTCTCATTTTTAAATTATCGTGTCTAATATGCAATATAGATCGTAATTACGTCAAAAAAAATTGCAAACATATCAGTATCTCTACCAATGAAAAAGATTTGCGATTTTAAGTTTTAATTGTTGTGATACAAAAGAAATGACAGACCCAATTGTGGAGATGTGGTGTGTGAACGAAGAAAAATTTTGAGATTTTGAAAGTGGCGTAGAAAAATCCCTAAAAAGTGAGCAAATCTAATTGAATTAACCGTAATTTAGGCAGAAGATTGTGGTGCAGCAGCAAAAATGAATGTTAGATAGCAAGTTATTTACATGATTGACTTTTATTATTTTATTACTTGTCAACAATATGTTCTGAAAGAATACAATATTTCCATAATGCTTTTGGAACTGTTCCCAAACAAGGAGGAATATTTCCATAATCTTGCAAATTTTTTTTCTCTAACCAAACTACCCTGATCCCAAACAAGGAGGAATATTTATTAATAAGAAACATATGGCCCTATTTGGTAGGAATTGAAATCGCATTTTTAATAGATTTTATAAAGTTAAAATTAATTGTTGACATTGATTAACATAAAAATCTGAATTCAGCATGAAATATAGCAATTAAAAGAAACATGATGAATTCAGGCTGAGCCTCAAAACCTGCAGGCCCGTTGGCACATCATGCCAGATTAGATATCGAGTTAGGACTAGCATAGAGGGTTAATCGAATATCAGGTTAAAAATACTTGAATTAATAGAAGCTGTTGTTCTTCACTTTCATTCATACGAACTTTATTTCTTGTATTAGATACAATGTGTCGATACTCATTCTTAATTTTGTAACTTAGCTTTTAGTATATGATCTATAATCTTGTTCCAGTATAAATCCTTCAAATTGTTTTCTAATTATACAAGCAGTTGTTGGGTTGAACTAAACCAGAAGTCTTCCCATCGGCATTAATGCATGAAGAATGAGCCGGTTCATTTTTGTAGGTCAGCTTAACGTCTTCCAAGTTAATATCACTGCATGGATTTCCTTTACTGCAGTCAAACTTCATTGCAATTTCGGTTGCCGAACTCCCATGTATGTCTTGATAAGTTATATCACTAATCTTTACACCCGAAACCTGAAAAATTAAAATAAAACCCTTTTCAGAATTAAATGGGATCGGAAGTCATCCTATATAAGTAAGGGGAAATAGGGTGGGAGTTGTGTTTTTCTGTATAGAAATAAGAGTAGCAATGAAATTTATAATGCTACAAGAGCGATTATTACCTGATGAGGACAATTTTGGTGATTGGGACAATAATTTTGGTCAATAATTATTGGGTTTTCGACGTTAACCATTACAAGATGCTGGTAAAGAACATATTTAACAAACCCCTTGCTTGGCCTGGCCCATGTCTTCACCCTCACCCCATTTTGGGTTCCTGTAAATGTAGCTGACTTAACTGTCACATTTTGCACTCCAGGTTCTTGCATTTCCCACCCTAGACTCCCAATGCTGCAAAAGGCATCCAAATTAATCAACTTAGGTATTAAGTACTTAATAAATAGCACACCTGTAGGTAGGCAAATAAATCATTGGGATGCATATTATAAAATTTTATCCACTGCGGGCTTTATGTATGTGATGAAAACAGTACCTTATTCCATGGCCAGGGCCGCAGGCGACGTTTTCGATCCACAGGTTGGAGGTGCCGGGGCCTATAGAGACACAGTCATCGCCGGTGCCAATTTTTGAGTTCATAATTGTGACACCTGTGGATTTCTCCACGTGAATTCCATCTGTGTTCGGGCTGTTTCCTGGCGCTGAAACCTTCACTCCCACCAGCTTGGCATTTTGGCTTCCATAAACCAGAATGTGGAACTTCTGGCTGTTTATTGAAGATAATCCATTGATCATGATGTTTTTTGAATTGTAGAATGCCAGTGTCTGTATGGAAGATACAATCAAAAAGTACATTAGAATTTTCATGCAAGTAATTTACCATACAACTTAGGCATGCAAAGCTAATTAGAAAACTATTTCAAATGATAAAGTCGGCTTTCTTCTTCATTTACATACCGTTGCTCCGGTTGGACAACTCTTGCCGGAATTTTTGCAAGCCCACAAATTAGCCCCTTGGCCATCTAGGGTTCCACCAATGACGGAAACTCCCGTTACTCTTTGGAAATTTATCCAGGTACCAGAATTTCCAATGACGTTATAATTAGATGGAGCTACAAGAGTGCCATCAATGTGCAGTGTTATGGCCGGGTTTTTGCACGACTGGCCGGCAAAAGTTGCAGTGCCGAGCAAGTATCTTCCCGGTGGGACGTATATGGTGGCTGCTTGTGTAGAGGCACAGGCTGAGTTCCATGCTCTCAAGAATGCTTTTGTGGAATCAGTTTTTCCATCAGGTTTCGCTCCCAATGTTTGAACATTGTAATTAACATTGGCAGCAAGTGATGAGTACTGAAAGATGGCGAAGAGAAAATGGAAAGCAAGAGAACTCACAAAGCTAGCCATTTAATTTGTTTATATGAGAGAGATGCGATGAGGGGTTGAAGCGTTTAAGAGCTATTTATAGACTTTAGTTTGTGAATTTAGATAATGATGTTTGGTCATGTTTACTGTTTATTTTTGACAAACAAAACATGTTTGGTACAATAATAATAATAATAATAATATTTATTATTATTTTGAAGGCCTAAAAGAATTTGACCAAAAAGTATGCTAAATATGGGATAAATCAATAAATTGCGGCTCAAGAAACAAAAACACCCACGAGGCTCATGAAAACAAAATTCTCATAATTTTCCTATTTTTTTGTTTTTCTTATCGTTTTTCTTGTATTTTATATAATTTGTCACCAAATTTATTGAAAAAAATTATATTTATATGACATTTAATGTAAAAGGCAGATTAGATGTACAAGTGACCGATATATTGAAGACTAACGTAAAATAAAAAATAAAAAACAAAAAAATTGTGCAAACTAGAACTCTATTATTTTGTATCGTCTAATTAAGCATATGTTTGGCTCTTCAAATCACTTCTTATTCACTAATTTCGTGGGATACACATGATACTATCTACTTACTAATACCCATTTCTATCCATAAGTACTAGCTACATATCCACTACTTGTTTATATCTATTTATAAATACTTAAAAATGTTTTATGGTGTGTTTGGTGCATATTAAAATTAAAGAATGCATTTTTTTGAAGTGATGTGATAGAGAATATGTGGTTAAAAGATAAGGAAAAGTTATTGATTTGATAGAAAATATTATTTTATTGAAAAATGTGTGATTGAAAATGAGTAGAAAAATAAAAATGAAAAAAATAATGTCTGTCAAACAGGGGTTTAATTCACTAACAAACTATAGTGAAAGATGGACTGACCAACTACTAAATCTATTATGAAACTAACCACCAGATTGAGATGTTGAAACTATATAGCACTTATATGGCATAATAATGAAGTATTTGATCACAAGAAAAAAAATTAAAAGAAGACAAGAAAATATAGTATAAAAATTAGGAGATTTTATGCACCAATAATAATAGAGAAATATACAATTAATCCTAAAGTTCTGGTAATTTCTTTTAGAGGACATCCGAACCCTCATAGTAGAGTTGTTGATGAAATAGGAAACCAACCACTCGAGTCTAAAATGAAAAAAAGAAAGAAAAACGCGAAAAATCGAAACAGGTATAGGTGGAGCGGCTGTGCTTCTCCATCCCGAATTCTTATTCAAGTTCAATACCAATTTCCAACTCCCAATGATTTTTCAAAATAGAATTTCAACTTGACATATGATTTCAATAACATTCCAAATTGAATTCTTATCGAGGTGGATTTCAATTACTTTAATAAAGAATTCGGGTCACACCCGAAATCTAACAGTCTTCACTTTGACACGAATTTCACTGCAACGAACAAAGCTCCAAAATATTCTTCACTTGGAATAAACTGACTCTTCAACAATAACCAAGATTGATTTCTCCAACTAACCACAAAATACTCCGCATCTTTCAATGAATTCAGGCACTACTCTGCAAAATTATCTCAAATTCCCAAAAAATCATAATGATTTTAAAATTTATCAAACTGGATTGTAATACACCCTAAAGCATAATCAAACTCAAATACCTTTAAAGAAGACCCCTTGCTAGATTGTACGCAGACTATGTTGAAAGCATGCTCAACAAAATCAACATACACATACCTTTTACCACTGGGTCCGTCCCTAACAATTGAATACAATGGCAACGTAGGTAATGGTGGCAAAGCGACATTATCCATATTTTCTGAACTCAACTGAGCAGTATTCTTCAAATTCGATCTTTACGAGCTCCTAAATGTATTGTATATAACTGAATGTCCACTACGACACTGAACCTGTGCTGATTGACTCTTTCAAATTCTGCACGATCCTACAAGATGTATTATTGAGACATTTTATATCCCTCTAATACAACTTGAGCACCCTTATAAACCCTCAAAACTCTATTTCTACCAAATAACTTATATCACTTTGAATCAATGATTGACAATGAGATGTGATTCTTCTTCAAATTTGGAACATGTCAAACCTGACCAAGTGTTCAAATTATCCCGTCCAATAACTTCATCTGACCGTACCAATTCCACCAACCCGACAATGTGTGTTGTCTCTTATAACTACGATACATTTGGAAACAGTTTCATATGTAGTAAACAAGTCCTTATTATGACACATATGAAACACGCACTCTGAATTCAGAATCCAATCATCCTCTGGTTTAAACTCGACGTCAGAAATAGCCAAGAGATCTCTCTCACTTACAATGTCTTCTACGAGGTTCGCTTCACTTGAAGTCTCTTATTGCTTTCCATATCTACTTGCAGCCAACGTATCTCTATTCTGCAATTTGTAGCAATCCTTCTTCAAGTCATTTCTTCTTGCAGAAGTTATAAATTTGATTACTGAACTTTTTTTTTTTGCTCCCAAATTGTTTTCTCCATTCCGAACTCTTTTTCAAAACCAATATCAATTTTCAATGGGCTTTCAAAATAGAACTTCAAGTTGATATAGGACTCCAGTAGCATTCCAAATTGAATTCTTGTTGACGTGAACTTCAACTAGAATTCTTCAATTACTTCAACAAGAAATTCGAGTCGCACCCAAGTTCTAACAAAATCATTGGCCATCTTGAGTTACTTCTTCCAAAATTTCAGTTGGTTAATTTGCTCATTTTATGTTAGAATAAAATTAAACATTTACTCATTTGAAAAATAATATCTCAAACATTTAGAACTCCAGTTCTTGCTTATCAATATTTGTCTAAGGGTAAGAAAACTCACCAGAATAAAGAATAACATATTCTTGAAATAAGTTTTATTTTTTCCTTAAAATCGGTTCATAACAACAAAAATTATTAAATTTAAAACATAAAATTTGTGGCACTATACAGACTCTTAGTAGTCATGTATAATCGAGAATATTTTTAACAAAAGTGACATTGACATAATAATTGGAGTCCTCGACAACCAAATTTACATTGGTTGTTATCAAATTCTTAACAAAGACATTTTAAATTTACATAACAACCAAATAAGATCATCACCCATTTGATGTCTAGAAGAATGGATAACCAACAAATTGATGAATAGAAACAAAGTTAAGAATGTAATTAATTACTTGATCCACACGCCATTCATTCTTTCTTTGTCATACACAGTACAAGTTGAAGTTTGATTTCCAGAGAGATTAATGTTATACCTAATTTACTTACTTTTTAGCTAAGGTTTTTAAATCTTTCTTCTTTTCAACCCATTTACACTAATTTTCAATTCTTATTTTGTTCCATATTCCTACCTTGTGTTTGGGAGCCTTAGGATTTTTATTTATTTATTTATTTTGAAAAGCAGAAGTCAATATTCCATTAATGAAGATCACCACGAACAAAAGAAACAATTGAGCACGGAACGCAACCAACTTACTCAGAATTGGCTCGACCAAAATAGAAAGTACCACTTTCGATTTCGCTTAACATATATGAAACAAAATCTTCAAGTATTAAGCCTACCGATGCTAACAAGATTTAGGCTCAAAGTTATTTGAATTGATTTACTTGTCTACTTGTCCATTTAAGTAAAGTATGTTGTGATCATTTACTCCTTTTAATACTCATTGGGTTTCATATATCTATCAGGTAGAGTTTAAGAAGTTTGATATGGGTAGAAATGGATCTAAGCATTAACCATGTAGGCCTTCCAAACTTATGTTTTTGATCCTTTCTTGAAATTTTGCAGAATTAACGAGAACTTTAATCATATTGGTGTCAAAGTGCCGTCTACGCTCCACAAACACCACGGAGACGTCTGACTATTGATATAGTTATTGACAAGATTACGTGTCGAGAGGAGATACTGAGACAAACAAATAGATTTGTCGACGAAAGGGAAGGATGTGTTGTTGGTGGGACAACAAATAGTATTGTTGACACAACGAATGTATATATTATTGTTTTAATATCATGACGATTTGCATATGAGGGGGATTTAATTTCTTGGAATGAATATAATGTGATGTCAAAACCATTAACTGTAATTCCGGCACTTGTGGCCAAAATGTTGTCCTGAAATTATCATGTTACCATACAGTATATAGTTTTGTAGAGGTCAAAATAATCATATGCAATGCTTTGAAAAATCGTGAAAAGTGCCTCAAATAAAGTAATGTGAATTGGACATAAGTTTCGTTTCGAAGCTCATTTCTTTAAGTAAGATGAATCTTTAGATGTGGAATGTCAAATGAATAATTACAACTTATTGGATGAATTAGGTTTTCACCGTTAAACATCATACATGCATAAAATTCAACGTGGGCGGAAAACTCGATCCATGGTGAAAAAAAAAAAGCGGCATCTTTGTTGCGATTTTATAAATAATTGAACATAAATTAAAGAAAAGAGACGTGTAGAAGATTATTGAATCCAATGCCCTCTTAGAAAACTATTTATATATTGTGATCGTAGTTGTGCTTTTGTTATTGGATAACTTTGTCGTACTACCTCTCTTCATATATATAAATAATTTTTAGATTAGCATTAAATTACACATTACATGATTTTTCGAAACGACAAAAAAAGAATTGTAAAGCTCAAAAGAGAAAAAAAAGAAGGTAATTATGTCCCCACCTTTCACCATTATTGTGGAAAACATCATTACCTTTCATTTTCTGGCATTTTCACCCTTATTTTACATTTCATTGCGCAAAAGGTCATTTTCATTCATTTTCCCAATTAAAAATCGTAAAATGACTATTATACCCTTCTCTTTAAATAAAACAAAAGAAAAAAGAAATAATTGATTCCAATCATAGTCCCAAATTTTTTAAAGACGGCAAATGAGTCCTAAATAAATTATTAAAAAGGTAATTATCACATAATATCCATATCTTTCACTATTATTGCAAAAAATCCTTATCTTTTTTTTTTGTTTTTTGTTTTTTTGTATTTTTACTCTTAGTTATACATTTGATTACGTAAACAATCATTTCTATTAGTTTTCATCCAATTTCTCGATAAAAAGTTGTGAAATGACAAATATACCCTCCTATTTTAAAAAAAGGCAAAACAATTAATTAGAACCATAGTTCCAATTTTTTTAAAATTACAAACGAGTCCCCAATAAATTAATTTAACAATTTATGTTTTATAAAAAATGTGTAAACGAATCCCAAATAAATTATTAAAGAATTAGAAATTAAAAAAATTATTTAAATAGGAGAGTATATTCATTATTTCACGGTTCTTTATTGAGAAATTGGATGAAAATGATGGTTTGCACAATCAAATGTGTAATTAAGGGTGAAAATGTCAAAAAAATGAAAGGTATGGACTTTTTCTCAACAATGGTGAAAGGTAGGGACAATATGTCGTAATTACACTTTTAATAATTCATTTGGAACTGATTTGCGCTTTTTAAAAAAAATTGGGACTATGATTGCAATTAATTTTTTTCTTTTTTCCTTTTGTTTTATTTATAGAGAAGTGTATAATAGTCATTTTATGATTTTTAATTGGGAAAACGAATGGAAATGACATTTTGTGCAATGAAACGTGAAAATAAGGGTGACTATACAAAAAGAAAAGAAAAGAAATGTATAGACGTTTTTTACAATAACAATGACATGTGGGATGTTATGTGCTAATTACCTAAAAAAAGTGTTGATTGACTCGTTCGAAAAATATTCATATAGAGCAATGTTTGATATGTGTACTCAGCTAAAAAGAGCAGACAAATAATCACAACTTATGTATGTAATTAACCATGTGGTTATTTTCAAGAAATTACTATAATGAGATAACGAGCAAAGAAATCTCGAATAAATCTATATATCCTCCACATTGCCTCACGTGGGGACACATATCTAACAAATTGATAACTTTCAATTTCATTGATAGTGACATCAAATTTTCTTTCAATCATAGACAAAACTTTGTTTATCATATCCTTTATAAAACATATTTCTACAAATACTTAACAGCTATTACTGTTGAACGGATTTCTATGTTTATGTGACAATCATACTTAGAACTTGTTTGGGAGGGATTTTTGGAAGGAGAATTGATTTTGAATAGTGATATGATGGGAAATGTGTGGTTGAAAAAGAAAAAAAATTATTGATGTGATGGAAAATATTATTTTATTGAAAAATGTATGGTTGAAAATGAGAATTGATTTACTGTAGAAAAATCGAAATTCCTCCCAAACAGGGCCTTAGTAGAGAAATAAGGCAAAACCCCAAAATAGAAATTTGGAGTATTGCCAATTTCATTTTACAATTTTATTTGTATCCATGTTTCATGCATAGAATTCACTTTTCACTTTGCATAGAATTTACCATTTAGGTACACAATGCATGAGGACTTCAATTCCATATATGAGGAATAGATAATCTCATAAGTTCTAGGCTTAAATTTACTCTTTTAATCAAATCTGACTTCAGTATATTTCTACTTCAGAAATGCAAAGGGAACTAAAGCTAATATTCAATAGTATTAAGGAAAGTTAGGGGCATTCTAACCCGCAAGGTGAGAATTACTTGATGGACGTATAAACTATTGTCCAATCCGGATAGACTTTATTAAAAAAAAATACAATATCTAGACGATAATACAATTTTTCAGTGATGTAACATAATTTCTCTGAAACCATCAACCTGGTCCTGTAAAATCCAAAACACGATTAAATTAAATTGGAGTTCAATGATCCAAAATATTATTGACCAAATTATGATTTCATTTAAAGATCAATAGAATTTACCGGAATGCAAATAAATTTGCTACTATGGAGTAATAATAAGGAATAAATTTGCTACTATCGAGTACAACATGACTGAATGAACGGCTGCTTATATTTTAGTCCCTCCATTATCTTTTAAAATGATTAGAAATCATTTAATTAGCATTTAACCTATAAAATAACCATAAATATATTTTTTAAAAATAATTAATGCTTGCCATCGTGATTTATTAAGTCGAAGATAATTAATTACTTTTTAAATTAACATTATTGTGTAATTAATTAGGCACATTCCTTTAAGTACTATGGCTAAAATTAATTCTCAACCCCTAATAAAGTGAATGAATATGGGATCAATAAGTAAATTAAAATAATTAGTTCCTAATTAATGTCAGTTATTCACAATCAATACTCCTTTGCTAGTGGCAATGATATCCCAACTATATATCTTTTGTCAATGTTAAGCTCATTTTAGTTGAGGTTATTTATGTCATTGTATAAATCATTCAGAATAGGCATGAGTTGTAGGCGGTAAGTTTGTATATAAGTGTGAGCTGTATTCATTTCCAATAAATGAAAATTCATTCCAACAATTTTTCCCGCCACTTTTCCCTCTTCACTTTGGTAATTCTCTGCAACTTCACTATGGAGATAACATTGGTATGCAAATCATTTCCATTGTTCTCATTGAAGACAACTATTCGACATGGAGTCGAGCTGTAGTTATGGCATTTAGTGTAGAAAACAAAGAAGGTTTCATTGATGGAATCATAGGAAAATCGAACGAAGATGATCCCCTGTTCAGTGCGTAGAGAAGGTGCAACCATGTTGTTTCTTCCTGGATCATCAATTCTATACCCAATGAGCTCTATCCTAATGTGATGCACAACGATTCTACAAGGGAGATGTGGATTGAACTTCGAGATAGGTATAGCCAAGGAAATGGTACGCGCATCTATGAATTGAAGAAACAAATCGCTTCAATTTCACAGGAGAATGGATTGGTTAGTTCTTACTTTAACAGATTCAAAGGATTATGGGAAGAATTGGATAATTATAGGTCAGAAATTAACAGCAATAGCTATAAACATGAGGATCAGGTTATGCAATTTCTGATGGGATTGGATGATCAATTTTCTCCAAATGCTAAGCAAAAATCATCTTAATCAGCAACTCAAAATCAAACCCTAAAATTTCGTCAACAATAGATTTTCAAGAACGGTAAAGAATTCGAAATAAATAATTTCCTGATAAAAAATAGCGTTGAGAGATTTTAGAAAACAAACCTTAATTGCTAGTGTTTGGATGAAAAGAATGATTTCAAGGACGAAGTAATTTTTCTTTAATAAACTTAGAATTATGAGTTTCCAAATAATGATATTCTGAGGAGATTCTATGGCATGTTGGTAAAAAAGAATACGGAGTTGATTTCCAACTAATTTTCTTTCTATAATAATGGCAAGGCCCTCTACCATTTTTGGCATACTCAATGGTCAAGCTATGGATCTCACCTGCCCCAAATAATAACATGAATGAGTCAAATGTCAGTAGCTCTCATTTTTAAATTATCGTTTCTAATCTTCAATATACATCGTATTTACATTAAAAATGCAAACATATCAATAACGGTATCTCTGTCGATGAAAAATATTAATGATTTTAAACTTTAATTGCTGTGATATAAAAGCAATGACAAACCCAATTGTGGAGACGAGGTGTGTGAACGGAGGAAAATGTTGATATTTTGAAACTAGTGTAGAAAAATCCCTAAAAAGTGAGCAAATCTATATTTAGAAAGAATAATTAAAAAATGCTAATTAATGGGATTAACCTTAGTCCCTCCACATTGGTTCATGAATATTTGTTCACATGCCAAAGCTAATTGAATTAACCGTAATTTAGGCAGAAGATCGTGGTGCAGCAGCAAAAACGATTGATAGAAATATGGACCAACATTAGTTTAGTATCTGTTTGGAAAAATTTATAAATCATTTACAAATGATCAATCTTCATATTTAATCATGTTGTAAGTAGTAAGTTTATTAGTGAATAACAATTGTACACCTGCTGCCCTAAAAACTATTATAATTGTATCCACAATCTTTCCCCATAAATATGAAGGTTTGGTTCTCAATAAAATTTACAGAAGTCTATTGACATTTCTTATTCTTCTCTCTTTTTTCTCTCTAGTTTATAACACTTTATGAGTACGATTCTCTCAAAACCAAAGTGAATTAGTTAGAATGGAATAATTTTTTAATAAGCATAATAATCTATCACATATACCGAACTTAATTTTGTGACATATGAATTTTTTAATATACATATGCATTAATTCTCAAAGTTTTTATATAAACGAGAGAATTTATTTTACATATACATTAATTTTGCAGGAATCATTGTCTTTTGATTCATGCCTTTTAATATGTGGAATCACACCTTTAACTTCTATGTATGTGAAATTCATTTTGAAGTTATTTATCTAAAGTTACTTCTATATATGTAAATTTACGTGTTTGGTATCTTTCGCATGTTGATAAAAGATTTATTCGATTATGTTAATTTCTATGTATGAAGATTTTTTTTCCTAATACATGTTTGGTAATTAATTTTTAGATCACATCTTGTCTGTATCGTAATTAATATTTTTAACCTCATTAAATATTTTTAGATATTCCTTTATAAACTTTAAATTGATAATGAATCGTGTTGTTACTCCTAAAGTAACACAATATTATAATTAATATCCTAAAAGAATATTATTTACTCCTGAACAACATGAATTATAATTTTCAATATTCCAGAGGAATATTAATAAATTACTCTTGAAAAAGTAATAGTAAAATATAATATGCTCTCGAAGTAGAACATTATAATTCTCATTAATATTCTAGTTAGATTTTATTTACTCTTGAAGAGCGTAATAATATAAAATCTAACATAAATTATGTTTTTACTCTTGAAGAGTAAATCCTTATATAATTTATTACTTTAAACTATAATATGTTATTACGTTTGAAAAGCATGATATTATTGTTATTTTGGAACAAAATACAATTCAGACATTTAAATATTCTAGAAGAATATTACATAATTGTTTGAATCAACTAATACAAACCAATATTCTTGAAGATTATTGTGATGCTCTGAATGAAGCACAAATTTATATTTATTAATATTCTTGAAGAATATTATGTGATTATTTTTTAAGAATCACAATTTAGACATTTCAATGTAAATATTATATTAATCCTGGAGAATTGCAATTTTAATTAATTGTTTCTAAAGAACCGATAGTTTATTTATATCAATATTTCTAAAGAATACTGTTTTGAAACTCGAGAAGAGTCAACATTGTGTGATATAAAGGGATGAACTTACTATTGTTGTAATTCGTTATCCACTAAATAAAAAAGAAACTTACAAAGTTTTTAATAGTGTTTCTTAATTAGTACACTATACTAAACTCTAGTGACCATATAAATATCGTATTGAACCAGCAGTTTAATAATGTTTGTATTTTATTGTTTGGCATGTCCAGTCAGATCATCACTAGATCAATAATGATGTGAAATTAAAAATTCAAATGAGAATTTAATGAAGAATCGAAAGGTTCTTCAATCTAAAGAAAATAATGATAAAAAAAGTATATAGATGCTCAAGTTTGGCACGTGCACATATATTTTTATATGTACAGGAACAATTTTAGATGATGGCTGGTTTGAAACATACTTTTGCATATTGTCATTGCAATTGTCAATTCTAGCTAGGACATGATTCACAATTAATTATGTCTAAATGTTCATATCACACACCACATTTCAGTATGATAAATTAAATGAAATAATATTGAACAAACATCTGAATGGAAATTTCATGTTTATCTTAAGAATTTTAAGCCGATTGTGAAATCGATTTGATTGTGAAATTTGTCCACAAATATTGTGATTGCAGTATGTAGGACGCTTGATTTATGCTAAGTTTCACGACATCTTAGTTTGCTGGCGCATTGCTTCATATTGATATCGTGTTGTTGCATATATGTTTAGTTTTTGTTTGGTCTACATACTATGTAATACATTGGTTGGTTATATGAAGTTATGGGCTTTATGAAGTTAGGGTTTTTCATGAGATGTGATTTATATTTACCTTATTGGATTGGTTTGATTGGTTGAATAATTAAAAGAAGGAAATATTGTTTTAATAAATCAAAACTTTTGAGAGAGAGCACTTTCTCAAAAGACGTTCAAAAGAAAGTACTTTCTCAAAAGATGTTCAAAAGAGCAATCAAGTATCAAGTGGAAGACAAAAGTAATCCACTTTGGTTTACTTTTTCAAAGTTGAAAATTACTTTTACTATTGAAGATTCTTATTCAATGTAATTTCAAGTCCGAAACCTTAACTATTTATATGTTCTCATTCTAAGGTTTCAGGCAGAGCGAAAAATAGATAGAATTTATTTTTCTACATTTCAAGAAAGTTCCTTGTAATTTTCAAACATATTTATAAAAATTATCTTTTACTGAATTTTTTACTTACTATCCTCTTCATTTCCAAATTACCCTTATCCCTGGGCCATTTTGGTATCAGAGCCATAAGTGAGTGTTGTGAGAAAACTGTATCAAACTACTGTCCTTACTGTGTCAAGGGTCATATTGGTGTATAGACATGGATGTCTGCTGAGAGCGTTGGTCATCCCGTGTCAACCGGGGTAGGCGTTTAGGGTGGTCCCGTTTGTAGGCTTTGGTCAAGCGTTAGTATTTCCTGTAGCATTGTGTCTACAATGGTAAGATTACTGTTTTCCTTGCATCATTCAAGTATGTTTTTTTTATGTCTAACTGGTTTAGTCAAGGTAGTGGTTCTAAAGAAGGTAGTACTAGTTCAAAAAATTCAAGTATGTCAAAATTTTTTGATAAAGATGAAATTGAACAAAATTCTACATCAAATGATTTTAATTCAAAAGAAATTCAAATTGCAAAAATTGAACAAACTCTTTAAAATTGGACTATTCCAAAGGTAGACAAGAGTTCTATGAAATAGGCAAATTTGATTTTACTCAAAATTATGTTATCAAAACTTTGGAGCAAACTATTCCTATTAAGGAACAGATTACTTCAATCAATTTACTTTCAAGAGATTCAATTCAAGGTCATCGTAAGAAGTTTCAATATTTTCATATTGGACTTGTTCAAATTGTTGTCAAGCCCCTATTTCGTCTTGGTCTTGATATTCCTGTTCTTATTACTTTAAGAGACAAGAGACTCTTAATGTTTGAACATTCTTTACTTTCAATGCTCGAATCAAATCTTGAAAGTAGTACAATATTTTCAAATTGCTATCCAAATTTTTATGTTAGTCTTCAAGATAGAGCTATCTTGAGTACTCTTGATCTTCGCATTAAAACAAAGAATTTCGAAATTGATGATAGGTCAAGAGCTTTTACATTAATATACAGAGTATATTACAAACTCTTGAATACTCAACTCAACATAAGAGCTCTGAGAACATCTCCAAGAGATGAGAGTCTTTTAGTTGAGGTCAATCCATTCATTCAAATGTTATGATTCCAAAATGTGTTCTATAGAATTTTCAAGAAAGAGGTCTTGCTTGGGATTTCGAAAATACTCAAAATCCTATTCCTGTACCTGTTCGGAGAAATCCTGAACAGATCATTCATAATTCTAATGGGAGTATTAGAGTTATCTTTGATAAACCATCTTTTTCAAATACTCTTCAATGATCTTCTTCATATACATCTGAAGATAGATATAGATTTACTTCATTTCAAGCTTCAAGATCTTCAACTTCTTCTCTTAAAGGAGTCAATTTTAATCCAAAAATACAAAAACCATTTTGTCAAAATGAATCTGAAAAAGATGATGAAGAAGTTGAACCTCCTACTTCTCCAACTCTTTCAGACATGATACCTCAATCAGAAAGGCTTGATCGTCAATGTAATGTTATTTCTTCTAAAATTGATAGAAGAAATGAGTTTAAGACTGATCAAACTCCTGAAGTCAAAAAATTCAGACATGTGATCAAAAAATCCTTTTCAACAGAACAAATTGAATCTTATTGGGACGAATTTTTTGAATCTCAAGAATATATTAGTTTCTTTGAATGGACATATTTCAAAGTTTTCAATAAATCTCCAAAAAAGATTTTCTTTTCAAAGAAAACAAAAACAGTTTTTACCAATTCCTCTTCAAAAAAGACTTGGAATATTCCAGATGGAGAAACCTTTCAATCTGTTCATCTTCCATTGCAAGAAATTGCAATTCAACATGGCACTACTAAAGTAGTGGCTTCTCCCTTCAAAAGAATTGAAAGACCTGACAATACTATGGTTATCGCCAAAGATGTCAAAAGTGTTTTATCTCAAAATAATTATTCAAATATTGTTCTTCAATCTATTTGTACTCAACTCAATAGAATTGAAATAAATTCTGAATTTGAAGTCCAAATATCTGACAAAGGAAAGAAGAAAACTATTGATTTATCTGCTTCTTCTATTTGTCACTTTCATATATTCCTTCTAAGCTCAATACTCAAGTAAATATTCTTAAAGAACTTGCTTTTCAATTTGCAAAACTCTCTACCTCTTCAAAAAATATTAATACCATTGAATCAGCTATTGTTGATATTGAATCTCAATTTCATGAAGAAACTAATTTGCATATCAATAAACTTCATGGACAAAAATTTCAAAACTCAAATTTACCAACATATTATCCTCGTCCAACTCCTCCTGATCTTCTTTTTGAAGAAAATACCAAAAAATCTTTTTATTATGATGGTAATGCTATCGTTGAGTGGAGCATCGATGGATTATCAGAATACCAAATCATTCAATTACTTGAAGAAATGGGTATTTGCTTTAATACCTATTTGTGTAAAGGAATTGATCTCAATTTGGCAACAAATAATATCATTTATGGCTTTGCAGGTCAACTGAAAAGCTGATGGTTTAACTATCTTCATAAAGAAGATAGAAATGAAATTGCTAATGCTGTCAAACCTACTGATGGAAGTAATGATAGCTTCACTCATATGGTTTTCAGTATTATCAAACATTTTGTCGGTATTCCTACTGATATTTAAGAAAGATATTCTCAAAGTCTGATGAATCTCAATTGCCCAACTCTTCAAGATTTTCGTCGGTATAAAGACATGTTTCTCACTCATGTCTTTGTACGTCGCGATTGTGATCAAGCTTACTCGAAAGAAATATTTATCTCTGGACTTCCTAAACTCTTTGCAGAATGAGTTCAAAATGCAATCGAACAAAATCATCAAGAACAATCTATTACTTTTGATGAACTTACTTATGGAGAAATCATAAGTTTTGTTAATCAAGAAGGTTTATCTCTTTGTAATGATCTCAAACTCAAAGCCAAACTCAAATCTGAAAAATCCCAAGGTCGTAAAGAACTTGGATCATTTTGTCAACAATATGGATTTGAAAAATCATTCCTTCATCAAAGATAAAGCAAAAACCAAACTCTTCTTTTCAAAGAAAAAATCATTTTTCAAAATCTTCTAGAAAGAAAAATTTTAGAAGAAAAGCTTCAAATGTTACATGCTGGAAATGTAACAAATCAGGTCATTATTCAAATAAATGTCCTGTCAAGAGCAAGATTAGTAATCTTCAATGTGATGAAGAAACTAAACTTGAACTTCTCAATCTTGTGAATTCTGAGTCCGATTCCTCAAATTTTGATATTGAACAAATTTATCAAAATCAGGAAACTTCTGATTCTGATGAAAGTTCAAATTTATCTTCCTCATCTTCTCAAAGTAAAGAAATTTGTGGTTGTAAAACTATCAATATTCTTACTAAAGAAGAAGAACTTATCAAAGAAATTATTGATCAAATACCAGATCAAAAGTTGAAAAACAAATTCAATTCTCTTCTTCCTTCAACATCTATTCCTGAAGCTTTCAATCTTCAAGATGTTCTTAATCGATTTCAAAAGGAAAAATCTGTGATATCTAGTTTTGACCTTCGTTCAGAAGTTAATATCATGAAATCTCAAATTTCAAAGCTTGAAAAACAAGTTCGAGATATCAAAATGGAAGTTGTTCATCTTCAAGTTGATAAACTTGAAAAAGACAATGAATTTGATTCTTCTTCAAGCAGCGATACATCTCATCAAAATTTTGATTCAAAATCACAAAAATCTTCAAGTTCTAGATCTCATAGATCTTCAAAATCCAGCAAAAGATCTCAAAAATCTTTTCGTCCTTTATCTGAAGAAGACAAAGTCAATGGTATTTCAAAAATTCAACTTCAAAAATGGTATTGTAATATGACTATCATCATAAACAAAGAATTCAAAATTCATCATCGAGTCTTAATTGATTTCGGTGCTGATCAAAATTGTATCAGGGAAGGTCTTATTCCCACAAAATATTTTGAAAAAACTACTGAAAGACTCTATGGAACTAGTTGTAAAAAACTTGATATTCAATACAAGCTTTCAAAAGCTCATGTTTGTCATTCAGACATTTGTTTCAAAAATATTTTTTATTTAGTCAAAGATCTTGATTAAGAAATTATTCTTGGTACACCATTTTTTGTTCAAATTTATCCTTTACAGCAGATGCTAAAGGATTAACTACAAATATTTTTGGAAAGAAAATTAATTTTAAATTTTCTAACCTACATTCTTTTAAAGATATCAATACTTTAAAAGATGCTTCAATTTCAAAAATTGTTAATAATATTAATTTCAAGAAAAATAATATTCAATTTCTTCAAGAAAAAATTCGATTTCAAAAAATTGGGGAGAGATTACAAGATTCTTCAATTGTTCAAAAAATTTCATATTTTCAAAAATAAATTGAAAAATAAATATGTTCAATTATACCAAATGCATTTTGGGATACGAAAAAACATATTGTTTCCCTTCCATATATTCCAGAATTTCAAGAATCCAATATTCCTACAAAATCTCATTCTCTTCAAATGAACAAAGATCTTCTTGATTATTGTATGACAGAAATTCAAGATGTTCTTGATAAAAAGCTTATTAGACCAAGCAAGTCGCCTTGGAGCTGTTCAGCCTTTTATGTCAATAATTCTGCAGAAATTGAACGAGGAGTTCCTCGACTCGTTATAAATTACAATCTCAATACTGCTCTTCAATGGATTCGTTATCCAATCCCTCAAAAGAAAGATCTACTGAACAGATTATTCAAAGCCATTATCTTCTCCAAATTTGATTTAAAGTCAGGTTTCTGGCAAATTCAAATTAAAGAAGAAGATAAATACAAAACTGTTTTTAATGTTCCTTTCGGACAATACGAATGGAATATTATGCCCTTTGGTCTAAAAAATGCTCCTTCTGAATTTCAAAAAATTATGGATGATATTTTCAATCTTTTTCAAGATTTTATCATTACTTACATTGATGATATTTTAATCTTCTCTGAAAGTTGTGAAAAACATATCAAACATTTGCATACATTCATTCATGTTATCAAACAATATGGTTTGGCTGTCTCAGCTAAAAAGATTGTTTTGTGTCAAACAAAGATAAGGTTCCTTAGTCATAATATTCAACTAGGAGCACTTTCACCAATTCAAAGAAGTCTAGATTTCACTTGCAAATTTCTCGATGAAATTTTAGACAAAAATAGCCTTCAAAGATTTTTAGGTTGCGTCAATTATGTAGGAAATTTTATCAAAGAGATAAGAATCTTATGTGTACCTTTATTCAAAAGAGTGAAAAAGCACCCTGACCTATGGAGCCACGAGTGTACCATTGCGGTCCAAAAGGTCAAAAAAGCCATAAAAAGCATTCCTTGCCTCTCTATTCTTGACCCAAATGCCTCTATTATTGTTGAGATAGATGTGTCAGATATTGCGTATGGTGAGGTCCTCAAACAGATTCCTTCCAAAACAAGCCAAGAACAATTGGTCAGATTTCATTCTGGAGTCTGGTCAGGTCCTTAAAAGAATTTGTCGACTATCAAAAAAGAAATTCTTGCAATCGTACTTGTCATTTCAAAATTCAAGATGATTTTATCAATAAAAATTTTATTCTCAAAACAGACTATAAAGCTTCAAAAAAAGTTTTGCAAAAAGACGTTAAAAACCTTGTTTCAAAATATATCTTTGCAAGATGGCAAACGATTCTTTCTTGCTTTGATTTTTCAAATACTATATATACAAGGATCTTCAAACTTTCTTGCAGACTTTCTCACAAGGGAATTTCTTCAGAGTGAAGGAGAGAGAGAGAGGAGAAAAAACGAGTTATTTTGAAAAGAAAAAGAACAAACAAAAGGGTACAAACACCCAATTACCATTACTTTCAATTGATGATTATCTTTTAGGATCATCTTCTCAAAATTCTCAAAAAACTACCATTGCTTCAAATATTCCTACCCATCCTGCACAGCAAAAAATCCAAAAACCTTCAAATTTCAAATAGGCTCTTCAAACTGGACAAAACCTTGTTACGATACTGTTTGTGAAATGGAAACTTCATGGATTCATCATTACACTTGTCTTGATGAATGCGTTGAAGATATTTTCCCAAAAAATTTTCAATTTTTCCCCTCAAACATCAAAAAATCTCGGGAGTATTTCGAAACAATCCTTGTCAAAACTGGATCAGCCATTATTACTCACACGCCAAATGCTCAAAATAAATATCATATTGATTTTTCAAAAAATTCAATTCAAAAGGTTTGGTCTTACGAAAATTGGGGGACCAGCCCATGGAATGAGAAGAAAATGAATTTATCAAAAGATATTTCATTTGAATCTCGTTTCAATTATTTTGACTATATCAATGCATGGTCTAATGTCTTTTATTGTAGGCTAGTAACGCATTCCTGGTTTATTCTTTTTAACCAGGTCTGTTCAAATAACTTTCCAAAATGATTTCAACATGGTTCGATTTTTTTGGACTTGAAGAGACTATTTTACCTAGTGTTACTCTTCAAGGATTCGAACATTTCAAAAAAGAGGCGAAAAACTTTTTGAAGCCTCAAGAAAATCTTTTATTTCAATTTGCTCATAATCTCAAAGTTTCTTGGATTTTCTGTTGGGATTTTCAAATTATTCAAAATCTTGGCAGCGAATTCAATGTCAAAAAGATTATTCGACGATTCAAAGTGAAATGGTGGACAAAATTTCATGAAACAAATTGCCGTCCAAAAGCAGTCAATTCATGGATTCAAGAACAAAACAACATCTGACTCCTTTCAAAGAAAGAACAAGAAAAAACTTCCTATTTTCTTACTGAAAAATCAAGATTAATTGCTATGCTTAATCAATGCAAGTCTCCAGAAGAACTTTCAGTTATTTCTAAAAAAATTGCAAATTTAGCAGAAGCAACTTCAAATAAATCAAACTTAGAAAATTCAAGTGAAGAATCAGATCATGCATATGATAACGAGGATGATTGTTATGGGTATGATATTGATGACCTTATTGATCAAGAAAATTTGATGAATACCAAATGACTACATGGCCATAGTTATTTGAATGAACTTCAAAGATTCCGTTTTCAACAAGCCAAAGATTTCATGTTCAAAATGTGCCTACCAGCGAACAAATTGTTTTTACGACCCTTGCTGACATTTAAAGGACAATAATGACAATCATCTTTTCAAAAAGCCGGGAAGGAAGGAGAATAATTCAATCACTTTCTCAAAAGACGTTCAAAAGAAAGCACTTTCTCAAAAGACGTTCAAAAGAGCAATCAAGTATCAAGCGGAAGACAAAAGCAAGTGGAAGACAAAAGTAATCCACTTTGGTTTACTTTTTCAAAGTTGAAAATTCATTTTACTATCCAAGATTCTTATTCAATGTAATTTCAAGTCCGAAACGTTAGCTATTTATATGTTCTCATTCTAAGGTTTCAGGTAGAGCGAAAAATAGATAGATATGATTGGTCAAATTATTAAAAGAATGAAAAATTGTTTTAACAAATTAAAACTTTCCTTAGTTTAATTATTAACCATATCACACATATTTTATATTATTCTTACCGTGAAAAACTTCTATTTTTTACGTAAGACACATTTGTGCCTTGGAGAGGTCTTTACATAAGTAAAGAAAATCATGATAGAACGTTCAAAGGCTTTGAGAAATATCTGACGAACCCCTAGCAGCAAATTCTGAAGTCTTCTGACAATCTTCAATGAGTTTTGACCGGCTGATATTCCAATGAAGTATCTCAAAGCAAAACCCATGTTCTTCAAATGTAATTGAAGAGAACACACCTGCGTGATTGGTATAATTTTGTTCAAAGATTAGGCCATTTAGCGTGAGTTAACACTAGTGAATCTTAATCCAAGTAATGGTTGCGGAAGAATATAATAGTGAAATGGTGATAAAGTCAAGACCGAAGGATTTGATTCTACTTCTCCAACAAGTCAAAAGGAGTAATAAAACGACGGAGTTTTTTTTTATTTGTTTTTGATTGTTTTAGTTAATTTTGCAAAATTACTAAATCGAAACTATTATATTTTTTTATTTTTTACCCGTGGTGTGGGGGCCTGTGGATGTTTCCCTTAGGAGTTTACCATGTTATATCTGGTATTCATCTTGATTTTAATTCGCAATAGATTATATCTTGTAGAACACAAATATGTTAAATCGTCACAATCAGAACGCACGTAAAACTGCTTGTAGGAAGTTCTGCCTGACACGAGTATTCTGACTCAAACAAATAATTGAGACAAATTGGTTAATTAACTAGGTTTTAGTACTTATATTTGGTATTAGAATGGGTTTGCTTTTAAAAAGTGAGATTTACATAAAACATAGTAATGGATGGATCACCTTTTAAACCTCCTACCTTAAACTTGACTAATTATTCGTATTGAAAAATTAGAATGCAAGTATATGTCCAATCTTTAGATGAGAAAGCTTGGCACTCAATCATGTATGGCTGTAAAATTTCCATAGCAATCGAAAATGATGTAGAAAGAGATAAATGAGCAGATTACTGATTATAATAGTGATAATTGGAACTCTAAAGCTTTGAATGCTATTTTCTCATTTATAGACGCTAATCAATTCCATTTGATCTCTACGTGAAATGTGGCTAAGACACGTGGGACATTTTGCAAGTTGCTCATGAGGGACCTCGATTGTGAAGTCTTCTAAACTCCAAATGTTGACACTTGAATTTGAGCAATTGGTAATGAGAGACGATGAGCACTTTAAAGGTTTCTACGCTAAATTAAGTGACATTACCAACTTGGCCTATACCCTGCGAAAGAAATACTTAGAAAGTAAAATTGTGAAAATAAAAAAATCTCAGATCATAGTTCTCACTGTTGTAATTAGCTTATGGTTAGAGTCAAATTTTTCCATCTACTTATTTCGATTGTGCAATATAATTAAAATTGATCCGCCACAATGCACTAAGATGAAAAGTAAAAAGTACTGAGAATAAATGTGTAGCTTAAACTTTTATCTTAAATGGGTGATATATTATAATCCAGTTTGTTGGTTGTCGAATTGAATGGAAAATTCTCACATCATTAGGGGGGAGAAATTTAGAAGTTGGAAGTAATGTACAAAAACATCATCATCTAAATCCTCGCAAAAGAAAATTCGAACTAGAAGTTCAAAAGATAATTCATTTAGGCTCTGTTTGATTGGTGGAGTTTTCCAGGGAAGTAGGAAAATATTTTCTTACTTTCACTTTTTTGACTGTCTGATATGCGAAATTTTCCACGGAAAATGATTTCCTCCCTTTTTCTATGTACAACCCTTTGATGCACAAATGGTGGAAAATGTTTTTTCACCTAATAGGTGGGAAAACATTTTCCACCTTTTTTTTGCTTTTTTTTTGTTTTTTGTTTTTTTTTTTTGTTTTTGCAATGAGAACAAATTCTAGATATAATGGTAAAAAAAAAATTTAGTTTTATCGACAACTTTCATGCAAAATAAAGTCAAACGAATGATAATTGGTATGGTAAATTATTTTTTTTCAAAAATTTTTTTTGACAATGAGAACAAATTTAGATTCATTAGTAGAAAAAATTATCATTTTAATGGACAAATTCCATAAAAAAGGAAGTCAAATGGACACCAAATTTTCAAAATTTTTCATGGAAAATTATACAAATCAAACACAATTAATTACAATTTCTAGTAAAATATTTTCTAAGAAAATCAATTCCCTGTAAAACATTTTCTTTCCACCCATTTTCCACCCTTACAATCAAACGGATTAGAGGCATTTACTAACAAAAGGATCAACAATATCTCTCACACACCAACTTTAAATGCTCCAACTTGAATGAACTTCTTGGATGATAATTAGTTAATATTATATTTGATAAATTTATAGCATGTTTGAAACGTGATGATAGTCGATTCAAATATAAAAATTTCCAAACGAATACGGAGCAATTAGCAAAAATGGTCGCATTAAGGAGGCATGCACTCTTGATGAGTATTTAAACATAACAAATTATAAATTCGGAAGAGGTTCAAGTACCTGAAATTATGAATTCCTGAGATATCTCAATAAATTATGTCGTTATGCAAAAGAAGTAGAATCTAAAAAGAAAAAGTTGTTGCAATACTTTTGCACACTATGTACTTCATCATATAGTGGTGAATTATAATAATTGTTAGTTGAAATATATTGATCAAAGTAATGATTGACCAAATAAAAGGGACGCAATCCTCAATTGAATTTACTAGAGAAATATGAAGTTTCTGGAACTTCGTTCAAAAATCTATAGGTGTGTATTTATGCAAAAAGTAAATGAGAAAAATGAAGTTGTAATATGTAATACACAACTTTTAACATAGTGAATCTTGCAAATATCGTGGCGGATGAAATCACGAGTTCATATAATGTTATATTCATTATGCATGAAATATGAAATACATTATACCGCGACAAGCTAATGATAGGCGAGTGACTGAGTCTCTATTTCTGATGCTCGAGAGGCATAAGGGCGACAGGCGAGCGATAGTAAAAGTTGTGACCCTTAGTAAAGGTTGCAGAGTTTTGAGGCGTTTTTCTTCACTCACAACCTCTCCATCTCTATAAATAAGACCCCTGGGACGTCCATTACTACATCCCAATGATATGCATTCATAACACAACATTAAATTCATTCTTTCATAGCCAAAACTCTACATAAAAATCTATTTTCCATTTCATTTTAGAAGGAGTACAAAAACCAATCTTCGATTTGTTTTTCTTGTGTTTTGGAGTTCTACGAACACAAGGAGATAGCCGTTGTATCTTGGGAGTTGACTGACATCATCCATAGGCACTGTTGCGACAAAATCAACTTAAGGGTAAATAGTTCAACTCTCGCCTCGACTTTGCGTTAATTTCACTTGGCGTTATTTTGGTATTCTTTTTCTATAGTGTTTATTACTCATTTTCTTGTTGTTACTCTGTTCAATTTTTGGCAAGGTTGGTAAGTTTATTTTTGGCTTAAAGTTATCACTTAAATTCATTTTCTTATCAACAATCTTAAGTCAATTTCCATTTGAGTGATGACTTTATTCTTTACTTCTATTCGGTTAAACTAATTTCGCTCCGGTTTAACTTCTTGTACTCCTTCTCAAATTTTTATTTTTGGTTTATCTTCTATTTTGTGTAAACAAAAATAAATACGATTAACAATAACGATACCTCTTCGAATATGGGAACTTCAGAAGGAGTTTTATCTAACTTGGTTTATATCGTTTTGATTCATCCAGTTGCAGTTGCCCCTCTAACCTTTCATAAAAACTTCGTTCCTCATGAAGAGTAATCGGAGAAGTACTATGGGGTTGAGTTCAAGAGAAAGTGTTGTTCTATCTCACAACCCTAAACTTGGCAAAATTCTTGAAGGAAGATGCTCCCGCCATACAAGAAGGGGAAAATAATAGGGCATCATTGATAGCATTGGATGCTTGGAAACATTTAGACTTCTTATGCAAAAACTACATGATGAGAACCACATAGCAATAGTAGCTACGCAAACCACAACGAGATCAGAACTAACCCAAGAAAGCCAATAAATCGAGGTTTTGGACTCGACCCAAAATTAATTAACCAAGCAACCAACACAATCGCCGACAATATATTGACCTCTTGATTACACGACTTATGAATCTAACCCGGATGTTTGAACGCCACAAGAAATCAATTCTTGATAAGTTCGTAATTGCTCAATGAAGAACAAGGGATTTGAAAACTAAAAGTCTCTCGATTAATTCTCAATAATAATAATGTAGGTTGTCCGTACAATGAATATAATGTCAATATTTATAGGAAAAGCCTAAAACCATAGTTCAGCCGAAAATAACTTGCTATGATTACAAAATATTGCGATAAAAATAGAATTCTAGAAAAAAAGGAAAATTCGCGAAAATGAAATAACTTGCTAGGATTATAAAAAATTGCGATAAAAATAGAATTCCAGTAAAATAAGGGTTGAAATAACTATGTAGTCGCATAGTTATGAATTTTAGTCCCATTATTTTTTGTCTCGATCAACGTGATCCATTGGACTTTCGCCCCCTAGCCCAACATAGAACTTGAAGTTTAGTTTGTCTTGGTCAATGTCTAGTCCACTATAGCTTGAGCCAGCAACCCCATCGCTTCCTTGACCTGCTTTGACCTTGATCGAGTCATCGGTTATCCTTTGATGATCAACGGATCCTTCCTTGGGCTCACCCTCATTGCATCAGTACATTGAATAATATCATCCCCTCCCTCTTCAAAAGAATTCGTCCTTGAATCTGAACTTGCATCAAAAGGAGAGAGATCAGTTAAATTAAATGTAGCTGACACATTATACTTTCCAGGAAGATCCAACTTGTAAGAATTATCGTTGATCCTTTCAATGACTTGAAAAGTACCATCTCCCCGTGGTTGTAATTTCAACTTTCGTTGTTCTGGAAAACGTTCTTTTCTCAAATGTAGCCAAACCCCTCAAACGTAATGCTCTTTCGCTCTTTGTTTGATTGTGAAGCATAATACTTATTTTTCCGCTCGATTTGTAATTTTACCTTTTTATGAAATGCTTTTACCATTATGCTTTCTTCTTTCCATCTAGACTATCATGTTCATTAATAGGTAAAGAAATCAAATCCAATGGTGTTAGTAGGCTAAAACCATAAACAATTTCAAATGTTGAAAATGAAGTAGTAGAATGTATGACCCTATTATATGCAAACTCAATGAAAGGTAAACATTCTTCCAAACTCTTCAAGTTCTTATTAATCACAGTGGGTAGCAATTGGATCATAGTCCTATTAACTACTTCAATTTGTCCATCGGTCTGTGGGTGACAAGTCGTAGAAAATAATAGCTTAGTTTCTAATTTATTCCACAAAACTCGCCAAAAATGACTAAGGAATTTAACGTCCTTATCTGACATAATATTCTTAGGAATCCCATGCAAACGTACTATTTCCTTAAAGAACAAATTTGCAATGTTCGAAGCATCATCAGTCTCCAAAGCTCGAACAAGCTCATACAACTCCTTATCATATGTAGGATAATTGAGTGCTGCCCCGCTTAGTTTCTCATTGAAGTATGCAATTGGTCTTCTATCCTGCATCAAAACAACACCAATACATATTCCCAACGTATCACATTCAATCTTAAAAGCTTTATCAAAATTAGATAGCGCTAAAACCAGTGCTTTACACAATCTATCTTTAGTAGCTTTAAGTGTAAGATCTTATTCCCCATTTAAATCCTACAATCTTTTTAACAATTTTCGTGAGCGGTGTGGCAAGTGTGGTAAAGTCCTTAAAAATCGTCTTGAAAACTAGCCAAACCATGGAAACTCCTAACTTCAGTTATGTTTTTAGATGTCGGCCATTCTTTAATAGATTTTATTTTATCTTCATCCACTTCTATCCCCTTAGCACTAACAACATATCCAAGAAATACAACTTTTTCCATGAAAAATGTACACTTTTTAAAATTAGCATAAAATTGTTCTTTTCTTAAAACCACAAGCACACACTTTAGATGTTCTATATGTCCATTCAAGTCCTTACTATAAATCAAGATGTCATCGAAGTATACTACCACGAATTTACCTATGAATGCACACAAAACATGATTCATTAATCGCATGAATGTGCTAGGTGCATTAGTAAGTCCAAATGGCATAACCAACCATTCATAAGGCCCATATTTGGTTTTAAAAGTAGTTTTCCACTCATCCCCTTCTCGATCCTAATATAATGGTAACCACTTTTAGGATAAATTTTACTAAATATGCATACACCGTGTATTCATCTAACATATCATCTAACCTAGGGATAGGATGACGATAATTTACCGTAATGTTGTTTATGGCCCTACAATCCACGCATATCCTCCAGGTTCCATCTTTCTTTGGTACAAGTAGTATTGGCACGGCACATTGACTCATTTTTTTTGCACATACCCCTTGTTTAACAACTTCTCCACATGCCTTTGTGGCTCTTTAGTCTCCTCGGGATTACTATTGTGATATTAGGTTATTGAATTTGTTAGAATTATGACGTGACTCGAATTGTAATTGGAATGCTATTTGAGAATCATATTCGAAGTGTATTTGTCAATTCTAGTTGAAATTCATTTGGGAGTTCAATTGGAATTTCAGAAATTATGTTGGATTTGAAGAGGTCAAGAAATGGACTAAAAAATTTTTTGACACTTTTTCGCCAGTTGTCAGCTAGCCTTCCGCTAGAGTGGCACCTAGCTCACGAATGGGGCTCAAGCGGCCTATGTATCCGGTCCAGGCCCATTTCACTCTTTTGATCCATTTTTACCATATTTTTCCATCTATAACTCTATTTATAGGGTTTGAAACGTTCTCTATAAATAGTTAGCTCTTCGTTGTGATTTAGACAAGTTGGACAAATTTGTAAACACAAAATCTTTATATTCTTTTTCATATTTTAGCGAATTCTCATTTCTTCTGCCAAGTATCTTTTGTACTTGTGCATTTATGATATTTGCTTTATATTGTGCCATATATTCACCTCATATTACAACAAACTGGTGTCAAAACGATGTTCGATCAAGTCAATAGCTCAGCTTGATCTTTTGTAATGGCAACCATGAAGTATGATGCTTGTCCTTCTCTGACATGTCTTGAATATTCAGCATATGCCCTGAAAAGACCTTCACATACTCTCTAATGGAGTTTGTATATTTCAGTTCTCGCAGTGCGTCGTGCTTTATATTCCACAATCTCTGGGAAAAACTGAGATCTGATCACTTTTCAGTTGTTATCTCCTCCCCAATTTCTTAAAAATGTTTTGGTCTCGTTCTACTTTTGGATTGTAACACAAGATTTTCATTGTAACAGGTAATGATGCAAGTAGTACTCACTCATATTGATTTGGATGATACATTGTTAGAATTTGACAGGATGCCCACAACTAGTATGTCGGATGAAAAATAACATAGAGATCGAAAGACCCTATCACATTCATCTTCATCTTTCAAATAATATTCTTTAGGAAGTTTTGAAAGAGAAGATCGTCAATATATTATGGTTGAAATTTGAGCAATTATGCATGGCGAATAGTCTAACTAGAAAATTGCATTTGAAGTAGCATCTATATTCTCATCGTGTGACAAAATCATCTAGTTGTATTTAAGGAAATCGTCTCAAATTTGAAAACCTTGGAAGTGAAATATGATGATGAGGATTTATGTTTGATTTTGTTGTGTTCGTTATCCACTTCATGTATGTCTGCTAGAGACACATTCTTATACCATCATGATATTCTCACCAATGAAGAAGTCTGCTATTCTCTATTTTTAAAGGAAAAAATAAAGCATCTTGTTGGGTATGAGGTTCATAGAAATAATCTTGTTTTTTATGGTAGTTTTGTGGGGATAAATTAAGATCTAACTTCAGTAATAAAATTTGTCACTATTTCAAGAAGAATCCACACATGATAAAGGATTGCTTTAAGTTACAGAATAAAGAAAAAATTTGTTGCAGCCAATCAGAAGTGAAAACAAACATATACTTCAGGTGAAACCAGTATTGTAGAAAATTCTAACGATGATGGAGAACTTTTAATTTTTTCTGAAGGCGACTCCAAACCTAACGAGGATTAGATTCCAAACTAGACGAGGATTGAATTCTTGAAACAACTTGCACTTTTCATATGTATTTCAATCGGGATTTATTTTCTACATATGAAACAATTTTGAAAGGTGTTGTGGTAATGTGTAATAATACACATTGTAGGATAGCTGTATTGGAAGGGGTAAAATTAAGTTGTTTAATGTGATTGTGAGAACACTTGATGCTATGAAACTTGGTTTAGATTTGAAGAGAAATATTATCTCCTTGAGTACTTTTAACATAAAAGAGTACAAATATATCAGTGAAGGTAGAGTTTTGAAGGTTAGTAAAGGTACCCATATTGTGATGAAGGGATAGAGAATCTTTGAAAATCAATCAACAAAATTTAGGCACTGAAGTGGATTTTGAGTTTAGATTAGTACTGTTGGAGTTTCGTTTGGGGTCTACGTTGAAGAATAAATTTCAGACAAGTTTAGAAGTTGTGGATAATTATACTTTGCCACCATTACCAGGAGTGCCATCGTATTCAATTATTAGAGACAGACCCAGAAGAAATATTAGGCATCCATATAGGTACGAGGATGTTGATTTAGTTACTTTTACTTTGAATGAGGTTGAAGGTATCCATTCTAGCCAATAACCTTCGAGTGAAGTAGTTAGTTGTGTTGATTTTGTTATAGGGCTTATTTTTTCCCTATTTGGTGATTATTAAATTATTTGTGATTTTTCGTTGCTCGTGAGGATAGTTCAAGTAACTTTGGTGTCCGAGGTAATCGTGTTGATAAATGCTTGAAATTTAGTTGATACTCAGTTATTGAGTTCGTTCTAATTGGGTTTTGTTGTAGAGATGGAGAATTTTTGTAGTTGGAAATTTGATGGAGAATTTTGTTTGGTGTTTTTGTTGAAGGGTTAAATATTATTCCTTGTAATAGAATTTGTTTCCAGGTAGAGAATTTTAGAAGTTTTGTTCATTTAGTGGAATTCGTGTCAATGTGGAGTTTGTTAGAATTACGGTGTGACCCGAATTCTATTTCTAATGCTATTTTGGAATCTTATTCAAAGTTTATTTGGTATTTTTAGTTGAAATTCAATTTGGGAGTTTGAAATTTGTGTTGGACTTTAAAAGATCAAGATATGGACCATGGATAAATTTTTGACGCTTTTCCGCTGGCTAGTCGCTAGCTTTCCACTCAAAATCTCAAAAATTTCCTTCGTTCACACACCATATCTCCATAATTCGGGTTGGCATTGCTTTTATATAAAAGAATTAAAATTTAAAATTGTTAATCATTCTCATTGGTAGAGACACTTTTCTTTGTTTATCAAACTACGTTATTGATATCTTTGCAGTTTTTCTTTGACATAATTACTAAGTATATCGAAGATTAGACATGATAATTTAAAAATGAGAGATATCGTCATTTAACTCATTCATATTAGTTTAGAGGTACGGATCGCAACCAACATCCACTGATCTTTCTTTAGTTATTTTATTTACTTGTTCGTCCAAATTTAATATTCTACAATCTTATAATGTGATATAGAATGGAGTTATATTGACATCAAATTTTCCTATAATTGCACCACATTTTAATTGCATGAAATGTTCATAATATTTAGTCATTGTCACACTTATGTCCCAATTTTTTTTATTGTATCCTTGAATATTTCATTAATTAGTACATAATGTCAGGGCCGGCCCTGAGAATTAAGAGGCTCTAGGCGACTAATTATTATGAGGCCCTTCAATATAATCATTTTTTCACAAGTGTAGCAAAATTTAAATATTTAAATAATTAACACTTTTATATTAAAAAGAAGACTTTATATAATTCAAAAGATAGAGTAGCAAACTAAAACTTTTCTTACAACCCGAGATATTAGGATAGCATAAGATTTAATCTTATCACATTTTGAGATGTAAAATCAGTAATCAAACTACTAAAATTGAGTTTTTCCAACATATTTTTTTCAATAGAAATCATAGCCAATCCATTCAATCGTTCTTGTGACATGGTTGACCGAAGATAAGATTTAATCAACTTCAACTTTGAAAAACTTCTTTCGGCAGAGGCAACTGTAACAAGAATAGTCAATAATACTCTATGAGCAATCCAAGCATTTACAAAACAACGGTTCATTCTCTTAATGTAATCCAACACATCAATTGCTCCAACAATTTCTGCAGGTATCGCTTCCCTTAGAACTTTCAACTCTGAAAATAATTCTACCCCATCAATATCAGAAATCATATTATGCTTCAAATAATTTTCAATGTTAATGCAAAAACATTTCAAACTATCATCATCAATGGATTTCAGTCTTTTCAAATCAAATAAAAATCCAAAAATATCATCATATTTTTGAAATTGCTCAAATCTATTCTGAAGTGATGATAGAGCTTGATCTACTATATATATGAAATAATTGATCTTAAAAGATTCTTCAGCTGTTTGTGTTATCTCTTCGTAAGAAGTCTCATCAAATCAAGCTTCTTTCTATGTATTACCCGTTTCTCACGAAATATTGGTTCAATTTCTAATTTACTCGCAATCTCTTTAGCATCAACCATGGCCGATTCAAACCCAGTTTCTCTATAACTTTTGAAAAATGAAACGAGCCATTTTAAATGGTCTATAGCAACATCAATATGCATGTCTTCTTCTTGCAAATGTTTTCTTACTCTATTAACATTATTCAACACTTCAAACCAAATAATCATTCCAAGTAAGAATTCAAAATTCTAAATTTCATATGTTACCAAACACTCTGTTTCACTTTTTGTCTTAGGATCATCAACATTTGCCAATTGAAGTAAAGCTTTTTTAATCTGTGGAGTTTGAAATCTTATCGCTCTAACACTTTCAATATGGCTTTCCCAACGAGTTTGTGACAAAGGTTTAAGGGTAAGACCATTTACATTCTCTTTGAAAACTTTCCACAATTTAGTAGATGACGAAAATAGAGTGTATATACGTTGCACCACCCCAAAGAAAGATTTAGCTTTTGAACAGCAGTTAGCCATATCACAAAGTGCAAGATTAAGACTATGATACCCACAAGGACTATAGAATGCTCTAGGATTTAGTTGTAGTAGTCTATTTTGGACTCCTTTATGTTTTCCTTTCATGTTAGCACCATTATCATAGCCTTGACCCCTTATATCATCAATATCAAGTTCTACATTATTCAAAGCACCAACAAGTTCATCAAAAAGTCCCTTACCAGATGTATCATCCACTAATAAAAACCCTAAAAAGAATTCTTCAACCTTCACTGGACTTGCTGAAATATCTACACACCTCAATATTATCGACATTTGTTCATCGTGACTCGTATCTGGAGTGCAATCAAGTATAACAGAAAAGTATTTAGAATTTTTGAGTGTCTTAATGATTATTTTTTTTATCTCACCTGCTAGCATAAGTATCATCTCATTCTGAATTTTGTGTCCTAAATAATGATAATGGATCTCTTTATTTTGGATTCGACGAATATGCTCTTGCATTACGGGATCAAACTGAGCAATCATTTGAATTATGCTTAAAAAGATACCATTATTTTCTTGGTATATCTTCTCATTATCTCCACGAAATGCTAAATTATTTTCAGCAAGAGTTTTCACCACAGATATTATTCTCAGTAATACTTGTCTCCAATGTTCTCTATCTTTATTGATTTGTTTTTACACACTTTTATCAATTGTTCTCTTTTCAAATCTTAGTTTCATTTTAATTTATCTATTCATGTTATTAATGTGGTCACAACTTCATGCATTTTAATTTTTTTACCAATATTTTTCCAATCATTTACTCCATCATGTGCCAACTGAATTCTTATCCACTCATTCTTGAATAACTTACAACAAAAGAAAAATACTTTATCCAAACTTTTTGAATATATCAACCATTTTCTATCTTGCTTCTCTCCATTAGGTAATCGTCGAACATAATGTATAGAGGAAAAGTGTCGATTTGTTACATCTTTTGGAAAAACCACATCATTTTCTCTTACAGGACCTTTCATCACAATTAAATCTCTTAAATTCGTATTCATATTTCCCCAATTCACTGGATCATTAAGGTCAAGGGAAAAAGGTACATTATCTCTATCAGTAGATATCTCTTCATTCATCAAACAATGTTTTTCTTCAAGTGTATTATTTATGTTATCATTCTCGTTAAACTCCACTTCAATGACTACGTCTTCATTATGTGTTCGTTTATTATTACTAAAAAATTTATCAAGTGCTCCCTCTTGAGATTTAATCAACTTTTCAACATTTTCCTTCCTTTTTCTTTTGGCACATCCAGATTCAAATTTTCTTGTAGACATAGTTATAAGCAAAGAGCAATAGAACCTGATTGATGTGTCTGAATTAAAAATCCCCAAGCTTCTCAAAAAGAAAGGATTCAACAATGATAAATGACCTGCAAATACGTAGTTATAGAAGATAGGAAATATATAGTTCCACATCAAGATCACACTAAAATGAGAGAGATGACTATCGATAAAAATGAGGACAGGAAAGTGTTAACTGTAGATTCTGATTTCTGCACAAGTTATGTAGAGAAGGGCTGCATCAATTAATTAATTTAATTTACAAGATCCAAATTAACCAATATCACTGTTAATTTACAGGATTCAGCTATTCAATTTACAGGATCCAAATTAACCAATAACGCCATTAATTTACAGGATTCAATTATTCAATTTACAGGATCCAAATCATCCAATAAATCAATCAATTTACAGAATCCTAATTTACAGTATCCAAATCATTGAATCATCCAAAACATTGAGGGCTGATGCAATTGATTGAGTAGTTCATTACAGTATCCAAACCAAATCATCCAATAAATCAATCAATTTACAGGATCCAATTATTTAATTTAGATGAAGCCATTAGCCATAATTAGTAATCCATTAGACCATTACCTTACGTCCAGCAGAAGCTGCAGAGTACAAAACACAGGTCTCTCTCCTCTACGCGTTTAACTTTCTCCGGTGGGAAATGCCGATAACCCGCTTGGCCACTTTTAAAACTTGACAAATTGAATTCGATTCACAAAAAGACAAAGAGATTGACGGAGAAACAAGAGATTGATGGGTAATTCGAATTTAGATTTCCGGCGAGTGCGAGATATTAACGAAAAATAGGGAATGAGTTTGGAGGAAGATGACTCTTGAAAATTGAAGAGTGAAGAATTGAAGATGATTCATTGATTCAATTGGAGTCTCGAGGAGGAGGAGTGGAGGACTCTTCGTCTGACTCTGCTCGTCTGCTCCTCTTCCAGAATTTTCCTTTTGCAAAATTTTTTTTTTTTTTATGGGTCGTTGTGTTTGGGCCTCTTTTTTGAGGCCCCTTAAAATATGAGGCCCAAGGCAATGGCCTTGTTTGCCTTGGGCCAGGGCCGGCCCTACATAATGTTTCTGATGATTATTTTTTGTTAAAAATTTAATTAAGAGAGAATAAAATATTTGTTTACCCTCATGTATTTAATGCACAAAGAAAAACAATCAAATTTATGATTAAGTACTCATCCATTGTTTTAAAAGCACAATAACAAGATTTTTGATGAAAATTGTCATTAAAGACAAGATTTGCTAATTGATTAAATGTTAATGATAAGAATGTGATGGAAAAAAATTAAGAACATTAATGTAATAATGAATAAAAGTTAGGGGCCAATAATACAATTAAAATGTGCATCCTCTCAAATTTTTTCTTTACATATAAAGATGGTGGTAGAAGACGATTTTAATTATTTTTGTTTGGATAATACAACAACAACAACCACAACAATTATAATAATAATTCCACCTATTCATTGTAAAGGCATGCATTTTATAATAATAATCCCCGTACACAGCCCTAGACCCAGTTCCAAACATACTTTTCACAACTACTCTATAAAAATGTTGATATCGTGATTTTATCCTAATTTTGTGTAGAAACATGTCAAACTCTTGAATTTTATGTCCGATTTTCATTCCTTTGATTGAGGGATTTATTTTCATTTTCAAGAGCTTTGAATGTAATATTTTATCCTAATATATTGTATGGAACACAAGGTAAATCCACGACCTATCATTTGGCAACTCTTAGGGCCTGTTTGGGAGTTTTTTTTTTTTTTCATCAATTTTGGATGACATCGTTTATGAGGGATTGACAAAAAAAAATCGATATTTACTAATTTTTTTGGACAAACAATTTTAAATTTTCTTATTAAGTTAATTAGGAGATTTCAGTTGGAATTCTATTCAATTTTTCTTAGCAGGTAAAGAAAAAATAATTTAGAGCTTGACTTTTTAAATTTCTTCAACTATTGATAGTCGCTTCCATGATTTTCTTCGAAAAATTATTGACTATTTTCACTTGGAAAATTTTATCTCTAGAAATATTATATATATACTTGGCGTAATTTCAACATATACTTCAAAAATTATTGACCTTTTTTACTTAGAACAAAACATTTATTTGTCTTTTAGACTTTTGTACTCCTAATAAAATAAGAATTATGAGTCTCGACCGTATTCTTCTGCCTATATTACGGTTAAACCAGTTAGCTAATTAGGCATAATTTTCATCCACTTCAACAAATCCGTTTACATTTACCGAGAAATACACTTGAGATTCATAGCTATTAGCTTAAAAGTCATCACATAAATTAGGTAAATTTGGTAGGTTAGATTCCTCATTTATAAAGAAAGTTTAATATTTTTAAATTTTATTAAGAATTTATTGTGCGACAACAAACAAATTCATTAAGTGAATTGGATTGCTCTATAAAGATATTATCGGACATTTCAACTAAGTTGGCACCCGCCGACTATCCCCTACCTAGAGAAACAGGTACCCTTTGGCCACAGTTACCGGAATTACAGTACGTAGATTTATTCAAAGAAATGAAACCCTCCTCCCCTAAACTCGTCGTGATTTTACAACAATTTTGTTGGGATTCGCCCATGGCTATTTAATTTATCTCTGCGAGGAAAAGACTCCATGACATTTGTATTATATTAATACGGCTATTCAAAACATGTTTGGGTTATGGAGTCGTGACTTTAAAGACTCCATGACATTTGTTCCATCTACACAAGACATTTGTTATGGGCATGGAAGTGAAGTCATTGATGAGGGTTATAGCATTCCAAATACAGATTTTGGAATCTATACTAATATCCTCTGAAGAGGTCAACAAAAATAGCGATGCAGGGCCTACAAAATTTATGACATAAAGCATGAAAAACTCCCATAAGATAGACAATTTTTTTGACTCTTTTGTTCAAAGTTTATGTATCAATCTTCTTATAGTAAATATTCCACAAGCGTGGTGGTTCGATTGGGAAAAAATAAAAATAAAAAATTGCACGATCACATACGGACTCTCAAATGTATTTCAAGGCAACATGAAAGTTGATGGCGTAGTATCCGTTTTGGAAGAAAATATAAATATTTAATTTATAAATAGAAAAATATTTAATTTATAATGTGATGGCGTACACTCACATCACATTTTCTTATAATTGCACCACATTTTAATTGTCTGAAATATTCATAATATTTAGTCATTGTCACACTTGTGTCCTCAAATTTTTTTCGTTGTATTTTTTAATATTTCATTAATTAATACATATTATTATTATTATTATTATTATTATTATTATTATTATTATTATTACTTTGAATCCACGTAGACGAGTCAAGCCCTATTCTTATCCTAATTTTGTGTACAAACATATCATGAATTTTATTTCCGATTTACATTCCTTTGATTGAGGGAATTGTTTTCTTTTTTCAAAAGCTTTGAATGTGATTATTTTGACCTCTAGATACTATACCGTATGGAACGCATGGTTATTTCAACTCTTGGGGCCTGCTTGGGAGTTTTTTTTTTTTTTTTTTTCGTTTTCAATTTTGTCTTTTAGACTTTTGCGCACCTAATAAAAAAAGAATTAAAATGCCTATAGATGGTTTCATATGCGTTTTTGCGGCTGGGGTCTGGACCGTATTCTTCTGCCTATATTACGGTTAATTCAGTTAGTGAATTGGGCATAATTTTCAAAAAATCCATGGACCTTTTACACAAATTTCGAGAAATGCACTTGAGATTCATAGCTTTTAGCTTAATGGATCAAACAGGGTCAACAGGGAGGGCTATTTTCATGTGTTGAAATGACAGATTTTGATTGACAATTTTCTCTTAAATTTTTTAAATTGTCAATGAAATTTTGTCAAGTGTATATCTATATAAAGGCCTTGTATGTGAGGGATTAAAATCGGATTAAAATTGAAAATATAGCCGTTATTGTTGACTTTTATTAGATGAGTGGGACCCAATAACGGCCATATTTTCAATTTTAATTGGCTTTTAATCCCTCCCGAACGGGGCCAAAAGTCTATCATTGACGTTGGTCATCACACTGTATATTTGGTAAGTTAGATCCATTATTCACTAGAATTCCAATGACTATAAAAAAACTTTCTAGTTCACTTATAAAAGAATGATCATTGTCAATTTCAAATATCTGGTTTTCAATATCAAAATAGATAGAATAGTATTATCTAAAAGACATGTTCCTAAATGTCATTAAGAATTTATTGATTAACAATGAACAAATGCATTAAACATGTTCCTGCTTGGGAGTTTTTTTTTTTTTTTGGATTTTCTTCAATTTTGGATGACACTATTTATGATGGATTGAAAAATTCGCTGCTTGCTATTTTTTTTATTTTTTTTGGAGATGTATTGTAATTTTACCCGATTTTCTCAACTTCATATCAACGGTTTTTTGCCATTTCTCATTTTTTTCTTCTAATTTTACTTATATGAAATAATTATTTCAACCAAAATATTTTGTTCAAAACTAACTTGTAAATAAAAATATAATAACTAAAAATTTTATTTATAAGCAAAAAAATTGCATTACAATTAAAAAAAAATTACTTAGAAGAAAATATTATTTATAAAAAAAATATTTTTGTGTAAAAATTTGTTTATAAAATATAAATGTTACTAATAAGAGAAATTTTCATTTATAAAATATAAAAAATTACTTATAAGTAAAAACTTTACTGCTTGATAAGTCATTTCAGTGTATATTCACAATATATTAATATAGAGTGACTTGATAATTTTAAGGAGCTAACTTTTATTGTATATTACGAAATATTGACTAACAATACAAATATTTCCCTTAACGCATATAAATTAATTTCCTTCTGCTGTCACTGTTTTGATTTGCACTCGCAATAAACAAACTAAAGCCTATAAATAGCTCTTATAACTTCTTCAAATCCCATCTCTTCCATTCTCCCTCTCTGCCTCACTCACACATACAATGGCTCGCTCTCTAAGTTTTCTTCTTGGTTTCCAATATTTTCTCTTCACCTTCTTCCACTACTCATCACTTGCAGCCAATGCTAATTACGATGTCCAAAGTTTGGGAGCAAAACCTGATGGAAAAACTGATTGCACCAAGGCATTCTTGAGTGCATGGGCATCAGCCTGTGCTTCTACACAGCCAGCCACCATTTACGTGCCGCCGGGAAGATACTTGCTCGGAGCTGCAACTTTTGCGGGCGAGTCATGCAAAAACACTGCCATAACGATACGCATCGATGGCACACTAGTAGCTCCATCTGATTATAATGTTATTGGAAATTCTGGTAATTGGATCAAGTTCGAAAGAGTGACCGGAGTTTCTGTCATTGGTGGAATCCTAGATGGCCAAGGGGCTGATTTATGGGCTTGCAAGAATTCCGGCAAGAATTGCCCAAATGGAGCAACGGTATGTTTAACAAGAAATGGACTTTTATCATTTGAAAAACTACTTCATTTTCCTGTGAAATTCTATAATATATTCTAATGTACTTTTTGGTTGTATCTTCAATAAACAGACTCTGGCCTTCTACAATTCAAAAAACATCATGATCAATGGATTATCTTCAATAAATAGCCAGAAATTCCACATTCTGGTTGATGGATGCCAAAACGCCAAGCTGGTTGGAACGAAGGTTTCAGCAGCAGGGAATAGCCCAAACACCGACGGAATTCACGTGGAAAAATCTTTAGGAGTCACACTTATGAACTCTAAAATTGGCACCGGAGATGATTGTGTCTCTATAGGCCCCGGTACCTCCAACTTGTGGATCGAAAACGTCTCCTGCGGCCCCGGCCATGGGATCAGGTAATAAAGAAATAAACTATTTTTTATTAAATATATATATATATATATATATATATATATATATATATATATATATATATATATATATATATATATATATATCCAAAAATGGATGTATATATTATATAATATGCATTCCCAATGATTTATTTGCCTCCTACTTGTTGCTGAGTTACTGAATTTTTGCGAAATTTTGCAGCATTGGGAGTCTTGGCTGGGATTTGCAAGAACCTGGAGTGCAAAATGTGACAGTTAAAACAGTTAAAATAGTTACATTTACAGGAACTCAAAATGGGGTGAGAGTGAAGACATGGGCCAGGACAAACAATGGATTTGTTAAATATGTTCTTTTCCAGCACGTTGTCATGGTTAACGTTGAAAACCCAATAATTATTGACCAAAATTACTGCCCTGACGACCATAAATGCCCTGATCAGGTTAGTTTGATATTGGGATAAATCGGTGGGAACTGGTTCACAAAAAAAATCTCAATGAATTTACACAATTATCTAGTAAATTACTTCTGAAAAGGGTCTTAATTTATTTTTATTTTATTTTTTTCAGGTTTCAGGTGTGAAGATTAGTGATATAACGTATCAAGACATACATGGAAGTTCTTCAACAGAAATTGCAATGAAATTTGATTGTAGTAAACAATATCCATGCAGTGATATTACATTGGAAGACGTAAACCTGACTTACAACAATGAACCGGCTCAGTCGTCCTGCATTAATGCCGATGGGAAGTCTTCGGGCTTGGTTCAACCAAATAGCTGCTTGTATAATTAGAAAATCATTTAAAGAACTCGTACTTCATTAGGAATATAAATTATATAGACTACCAAACTAAGAATGAGCGTACGAAAAAAGTGTATTTGATACACAATCGTCATTCAATGAAGTTTTCATATTAGTAAAAGTGAAGAACTAAATCTTATACTTCTTGTTATTTGATATCCAATTACTCTATAAATATTAATTACTACAAGTAAATTTGCTTTTAACGACAATAATTAGCAATTGTTGACAACCTAATTAACTAATGTCATTTTGACTTGCAAGCTATTAATAAAATAAGAATAAATATTGATGTAATAACGTGCTTAACATGCGTTTTTGCCGCTGGACCGCAATCTTCTGCCTGTATTATGGTACATATTACGTTAAGAAGTGCATGAACCAATATGAAGAGATTAAGGTTAATTCCAATATATTTTATTAGATTTCTATTAGATTGTTACGCCAGGCATGGAAATTGATAATAAATATAAAAGTTGATAATAAAGCAACGAGGCATGGAAATTGTAATCATGTTTTGAGTTGCCAATTAAGAAGAATCTTATCAAAAAAACATTACATGCTCCCACATATATTCTATTTGCTTATCACTGATTCAAGCTTAATATAAACGATAATAACACGGTAAAGGACGATGTAATGATTAACTATTTTACGAGTTGCCTAACTGAATATATAAGTAGGAAAACTTTTTTCAACCAATAGTATTCAAAATAAAATATTTTTCACATTTGTAAAATGAATAAAATGTGGGTTTTAATAGGAAAATATATTTTCACAAGTTCTGTGGATTAAACACAGCAAGCTTGGCAAATTTTGTTTCAGAATATTTTTTACCAAATCACAATTTCTAAATCCAACAATCTTGCTACGTTGCTAGAGAATTTTGCCACATCTCTTGACATAATGACACATCACATTTGTTAGGCCAGGAACACACAATATTAAACCAAGAAACAGAGATTCCAAAATTTTCTCTGAAATAAAGTGTAGAAAATTAAAGAAACACAATTGATATATTTCGTTCTAAGTCCTAGAGATTCGGCGACCGCTTCTAATGCCTACATCCTCCGTTGAGCATCCAATATATTGGATTATGCTTGGTTCCACTATAACGCCCAAAATGGCAACGAAAGTTACAAAATATTCAACCAAATCACAAAGAATGATACATGACACTTATCTCTCTCAAAATATAGCAATCGATCTACAAGATCCACAAAGAATCGCTTCAAAATCTCAGAAACAACAACTCAGAAGCACGAAGACTTCCTTACAGATATTCACTCAGAATATCACCACAAAGAGGCCAAAATATTACAGATCGCCTTCTCAAATCGAAAATTTGAGAAGGAATTACAAAGAACAAAACTAAAGAAAACCTTCAAACGGTGCACTCACAGAGAGAGAATAGCCCGAAACCCTCAGTGTCGAATATGCCAAATGAAATGGGATTAAAGGAATAGAATCATCCAAAATTCAAACCAACAGCCAAGATTCATCCACATGTCACAATCCAAAATATGGAAGCACCATTCGAACCCGGTTCGAATCCTACAATCTCCACTTTACTACCAGAATTGGGGTTATAGTGTAGTCCTAAACACAATCTTAAGCAATTTTCATTTGCTCTAAGTACCTGTAGATGCATCACAAAGAATCAACAATAAAAGTTTCAAACAGTTTAAAAACTTATTCAAAGAAATCGCTTTAGTACCCATATTAGATGGATTAAGTTGAGTTGAAACTTTTCCAATTCTAAGAATCCCTTTAGAAATGATATCTTTATAAAATGTTATTTAACATCAATATGTTTAGTTCTATCATGAAACATATGATTTTTGCTCAAATGAATAGCACTTTGATTATAAGACAGTAACATAGCATTATTATTAGCAAAACCAAGTTCAGACATCAACCCATTTAACCATATTCCCTCTTTCACAGCATGAGTTGCAGCAATATATTCTGATTCAACGAAAGATAAAGCAACAACCCTTTGAAGTTGAGATTTCCAATTAACAACAGTACCACATAACGTATAAAAATAAGATGAAGTTGATCTCCTATTATCTTTATGTGCAAGAAAATCAAAATTAGTATATCCCTTTAAAGTTATACCATTTTTACTTGATTTAAACATTAAACTCAAGTTCGGTGTGCCTTTAAGATATCTAAACAACAATTTTAAAGCATTCCAATGTTCTTCCCAAAGGTTACTCATAAACCTACTTAATATGCTAATGCCAAATGCAATATCAGGTCTGGTACAAATCACCAAATATATAACAGAACCAACAGTATTTGTATAAGGTATTTTAGACATTCTAGCATACTCTTCTTTAAAATTTGGATAGCATTCAGGAAAAACCTTAAAGTGATTTGCAAGATGCAATGTTACATGTTTACAGTCATGCATGTTAAATTTTTTCAAAACTTTAATCACATAATCATGTTGATTCAAAAATAACATGTATTTCTCTTTATTTCTCCAAATTTGCATGCCTAATATCTTTTAAGCAGAACCAGGGTTTTTCATTTCAAATTTAGACTTCAGTTTGAGTTTAATATCATCAATTTCAGACTTATCATAGCTCGCAAGTAACATATCATCCACATAGAGAACTAAATAAAGAGAATTTTCATCTTTGTCACCTTTAAAATATAAACAGATATCAAACTGGCATCTTTTAAAACCAAGTTTCAGAACAAATGTATCAAATCTCTTATACTATTGTCTTTGAGCTTGCTTTAAACCATATAAAGATCTTTTTAACCGACAAACAGTATTTTCAGGATTTTCAATTTCAAAACCAACAGGCTACTTCATGTAAATTACTTCATCTAAATCACCATATAAGAAAGCAGTTTTAACATCTAACTGATCAAGTTCCCATTTAAACTGAGCAACTAAACCAAGCAAACATCTAACAGTGGTATATTTTACAACAGGAGAAAAGATTTCGGTGTAATCAACACCTTCTTTTTTAGTAAGGTTTTTCGCAACAAGTATAGCTTTATATCTAATATTTTTACTATCTCATTCCCCTTGTTTTATTTTATAAATCTACTTGCAATCAATCGATTTTTGCCATTTAGGCCTTTTAACAAGTTCACAAATCTTGTTTTTCAAAAGTCAAGATATTTCATCTTCCATGGTAGCTTTCCAATTTTTACTTTCCTTACACTTAATGGCATCATCCTAGGAGTTTGGTTTATTTTCAAATTGTTCGTGATAAGTAAAAAATGAAACAAAAGCATCACTGTCAAATCTAGTAGAAGGTTTGATCTGCCTCCTTTCTGTATATCTTGTGAGTTGATACTCGTCAAAGGGGATAACAGCAAGATCAAATTGATCAGGCTGATCAATTTCTTGATAAATTTCAATTTCAGGTTCAATACCAGCTTCATCTACTAGAGGTACAGGATTTACTGGTTTAATTTGAGGAGGCTCCACCTTAATTTGAACATCTTTATCAAACAAAACTTTATCTTTTCCTTCTAAATGTGGCATTAAAGACTCATTGAAAACAACATTTTTTTCTAACAATGACTCTATTCCCCTTTTCGCATTTAGCCCACAATTTGTAGCCTTTAATATGTTCATCATAACCTAAAAAAACACATTTAAGAGATCTAGGTTCCAATTTTCTAATATTTTGATGAGCATATGCAGCACAACAAAACACCTTTAAATGAGAATAATTCACAGACCATCATACCATATGGATTCAGATACATCAAAATTTAAAGTTTTAGTAGGATTTCTATTAATAAGATATGCAGCTGTTTTAACAGTTTCGCCCCAAAATAATTTAGGCAAACCAGAACTTAATAGCATGCATCTAATTTTATTCAATAGAGTCATATTCATTCTTTCAACTATTCCATTTTGTTGAGGAGTATAAGTAACAGTTATATGTCTTAAAATACCATTTTCTTTACAAAAATTGTTGAAATCATGATTACAAAATTTCAAACCATTGTTAGTCCTCAAAATCTTTATCTTGTGATCGTTCTCAATTTAGGTGTTCCAGTTCTTAAAAGCTGAAAAAGTTTCATCTTTAGTTTTTAATAAGAAAACCCAATTTTTTCTATAATAATCATCAATGATGAACAAAAAATATTTAAAACCAGATAAAGTACACACAGTAGCAGGACCCTACAAATCAACATGTAAATATTCCAATATTTGTTTGGATTTATGAATTCCAGTTGGAAAATGTAGTTTGACTTGTTTCCCTATAATACATTGTTCACAAGAACCAAAATCACCAAGATTTTGCTTTCCAAAAACTGGTTTTGATTATAAAGAATTTAAAGCTGTTTTTCCAATGTGGCCAATCCAAATGCTATAATTTTGCTAGTGCAAACTATTCAGATAAAGCAGAAACAGTTAAGCCAAGTAAGGGTTTTGTTTTCAAAAAATAGAGACTATGTATCTTAGGTGTACTTATGATTAAATCATTACTCCTAAGAATTTTAATATGTCTTTGACTCAGATTTATGTTAAACTCTATATCATCTAACATACCTAAAGACACCAAGTTTCTCTTCAAACCAGGAACATACCTAGTTCCTTTAAGAAATAGAACATTTCAATTTTCCAATAATAATTTTATAGTCCCTATTCCTTTGACTTTACAAGTAAAAATGTTTCCTATTATTACTTGCCCTCCAACAGCCCCTTTTAAATCAAGAAAATAGTTTTTATTTGGGAACATATAGAAGGAACAACCTGAGTCAAGAATACATTCATCACTCAGTTGTTTTTCCATATTAACAAGGACCAATCCAGAATCAGACTTAACTTTATTATACACTAAAGCATTACTCCCTTCATTAAACTTATTATCTTTGAAATCATTTTTCTTTTTAAAAAAAATCTTTGGCAAAATGTCCCAATTTCCCACAGTAGTAGTATTTCTTACCTTTAGCCTTAGCTTTGGACTTATGCTTATCATTAAGTCCATTTTTATTTTAGTAAAAGATTTAGGATATAATTTGATTTACCAAAACCTTTCCCCTTTACTAGCAAACTATCTCCAATTTGATTATTACCAGAATTAGATTTTAACTTTAGAGCCTTATTCCTTAAAGAATTTATTATCACATCAATAGTAAGTTCTTTCCTACCATACTCTACAGTAACCTTGATGTCTTTATATTTGTCACTAATAGAGTTTAACAAGACTACATCCATCTGATTTTTTGAAAGTTTTTAATCATAGTTAGCCAAGTCTTGGGTAAGTTTTGTAAATCTCTTCAAATTTTCATCCAAATCAACTGAGGGATCCATTTGAAAGAAACACTTATTTGAAGTAGTCTTAGTCACATACTTTGCATGAAGTTTGGTCCACAGTTCAAAGGTAGTTTTAATTTCACCAATACTTCTTATCACATTTTTCAGGTAAGTACAAGAAAATAGTATTTTAAGCAACATCTTCAAGTTTAGTTTTCTTTGCATGAAGTAATTCAACATGCCAACTATCATCTAAGGCTAACGCATCTCATTTACGTTAAGATAGCCTTCATCTTTTGACTCCACAAATTGAAATCAATATTTCCATTAAATTGATTAACTTCAAATTTTGCAGAAGTCATGTTATAGTCAAGTAAGACTCACAAACTGAGGACAACTTACACAAATATGCAAAGAACAGTAAGAATACAGATTGGTGGCAATCAAAAAATCACAGTAATACACTCAGTAGAACAAGATTTTCAAATATTAGGCACTTGCAGAGAATATACAGTTCAAAACTCTAAAGAAAACACAGTAACATAGATCACAGAATAATATTTCACAGATTCCTCCTCCAAGATTCTCTAGGTACACACCTGTACTTGATTAATCTTAGATTCTCAAGGCCTCGTAAAAGCCTTCGGACAAAGACTAAAGTCAAGGGGGTTTCAGTGTATGGTAAATCAAGAGACAAATCAAGAAACCCTAAAAATTTGAAATGTGAACTTTACAAAGGTTTAGAAAGATCTGATCCAGTGGATTTAAAAAACTCGACATAATGCAATTTTGCTTAACAGCAATCCCAATGATTTGGATCCTTTTCAGATCAACCGTTTTCTCCAAGATCAAGGTATCTTGCTCCTTAGTTAAATGGCTCTGACACCACTGTTAGACCACGACCACACAATATTAAACCAAGAAATAGAGAGACCACAATTTTCTCTGAAATAAAGCTTAGAAAATTAAAGAAACATTTTCGATATATTTCAGCCTAAGCCCCAGAGGTTCCGCAACCGTTTCTAACGCTTCCTGTTGAGCATCCAATAGATTGGATTGTGCTCGGTTCTACTATAACGCCAAAAATGACAACAAAGGTTACAAAATGTTCAACCAAATCACAAAGAATGGTACATAACACTTATCTCTCTCAAAATACAGCAATCGATCTACAAGATCCACAAAGAATCGCTTCAAAACCTCAGGAACAACAACTCAGACGCACGAAAACTTCCTTACAGATATTCACTCTGAATATCACTACAAAGAGGCTAAAATATTACAAATCGCCTTCTCAAATCACGAATTTGAGAAGGAATTGCAAAGAGAACAACATGAGAGAAAACCCTCAAACAATGCACTCACAGAGAAAGAATAGCCTGAAACCCTCAGTGTCAAATATGCCAAATGAAATGGCATTAAAGAAATAGAACCATCTAGAATTCAAACCAACAGCCAAGATTCATCCACGTGTCGCAATCCGGTTGAAAGTGTGTTTTTAATAAAGTTGCATTTGCCAAACATGTTTTTAACACAAATTGTGGGAGCACCATTCGAACCCGGTTCGAATCCCACAACATTCTATCGTTGGACTATTTAAAAAATAGTAATTTTTTTACATCCAACCATACTCTGCGAACACTGCATCCGTCAACTAGGTGAGCAACATTTTTTGGTAAAATGGCTCAACTATAAATCCACACCAATACATGAAAAATCCAGAAGATTTAAAGTTTTTAAACACTGTGAAGTAGGGTCTTAGCGAATGGTCTTCAATTAGAGAGAAAAATCGGGTTTCAGGAACATAATATTCGAAATTCTGGTCAGTTCAATTTTTGGAACTGTGGACTAATTCATTTATAAGCAAGAAATTTGGTTTGTAATAAATATTCTTGAACAAATGGGCTAATTGTTTTAGTATGTAAATTTTATTTCCAATGTTTTCTTCATTTTTCGGTTGTTGGATTTGATATGTAACAATTATGGAAATATATTTTAAAAGTGTCAATTTCGCAAGGAATAAAATCATGACTTAAACAATCATAACTATTTCAAAACCAATTTTAAAAAAAAAAAAAAAACTCATTTTACTGAATGTCGAGGAAAAACAAATTTTTTTTTAAGCAAGGAAGAACATGCCTATGCCAACATTTCTTAATTTTTATAATTTGATAAAAAGATGATAGAACATGCATACCATTTAGACATATAAATGAACGAATTAAGAAGTGTTGTAAGGCGTGACTTATATGCATGTCGTAGGAGAATGTTGCAAAAAGCTAATTTTGTTGTAGTGATGGTATATCTTCTTTCCTTTTTGAACATGATTATTATTACGTACTATAATTAATATTTCTTCTCTTAAATGTTAATAGAAATCACAAATCTAATTAATTAATGGTCCAGTAATTGAAAATTATTAAACTCCAAACAATCACTCAAACCAAATAAATATTAGTATCAAAATCTGAAAATTAATATGAAAATATCAGACATAGAGCTCATCATTATACTATCTCATGTACAATTAACCGAGTTTCATAAAATTATAAAGTGTGGAAAGAACATAGAAAACACTATTGAAGCTTTTCAATAATTATTGATCAATCTTCTTTAAACTCAGCAAAGATGTATGAAATTTATGTAAGAATATATGTTCAGTAACAAAATCTTTTCTAAGCATGCAATGAATATGTCATTTTTTATTAAAGGCTTCTCCTAGGGTTTCCCCCCTTAATGATAGATCAAGATATATTTATAGCCCCAAGAATTAGTTCAAAATTCGTGCTCTAATTACTTATCAAGTAGACGTTAAATCAACATACGAAATAAAATCTTCCTTGTGAGATAAATGCATGTGATCGCACATGATGAATGATTGTGATTGCAACTTTTTAACTTTGGACTCGATGATGCAAATTTCTCGCTCCATGCGATCATTACAAGGTACAATGGAATTTGCTCATCTATAACTTGGTCCCTAGCTTCCTTTTTTGGTTCAACTCAAGTCCCTTTTTATTTGAATCATGTGTCCTTCATCTTTTAATCATTTCACTTTGATTCTTGTCATCAACAATTGTCCATAATTGATCCGTTTATCCGTTGTAAATTCTAAATAATTGCTATTAAGTCTTCAAACTTTTCAAATGTTGATTTTTTCTCCCAAACTTATGATTTTCTTACGTTTTTCTAGATTAATGCTTATTATTGATCATGTGAAATCAGTTGATCTTTAATCACTCGAAATCATCTCTCTTCATGCCATTTGCACTGAGTCGGGCTTTCTCTTACAATTAACATAATTACAATAAAATAGGTACATTGTACGCATCCGCTCGATTATAAATAACTTGTCGAGTATAAAAGCATAGATAAGCATGTGTATCAGAAGGCTCCCGAAGTAGGTACAATGCTACAGTGCAAAATAATCTGGACTACATAGGTGTGGGTGCACTGTTAACAGATCAATTTGGGTTTGTTCGGCAGCTTTTGCAAGAAGATTAGTAGTGCACTTTTCACCACAAGATGCACAAGTGTTGGCGATGCGTGAAGGCCTTCACTGTGCTGTAGATACTGGACTTCGAGTAGATATTGAGTGATGTTATTCATATGGTAAATGGTGTCAAAAATATGTCGACCCTGTTAGGTTTGTAGTGTATTGGCAATTCTTCAGGCAAAATGATTATTGTACAAGAATAGAATTGTTACAAAAGAGTTGTAAAAGTCAATGAGTCTTTTGGAGGGTTATATAGATGAACTAGGAGTCTTTGGGTTCGCGTACGAAACAAGAAGAAAGAGTGGCCAAAATTAGGCTAGCCTGTCACCTAATTGATGCTTAAGCGTCCAAAGGAGAATCATCATCCCCCGGCTTTCCCTCGAGAAACACACCTCTCACTCGCGTGTCGCTCAAGCGATGGTGTTGTCCGAGTAATCCTAGTTGCATTTTTCAGGGTTTTATCTATCCAATACTACCTAAACTCCTCCTATTATAAATATCCATGCCCAGTAAATTTTTGGTGTGGTTGATCAATGATTTACATTTTCACAACATCATTCCAAGATCCAAGAACACATTCAACAATCTAGATAAAAAATTTTATTCTTGAGATCAATCAACCACAAATTTAGGAAAAATATCGAAAGTCATTTAATTCAAAACACCCACTTCCTAGATATCGTTAGGAAGGCACTTTCTCAATAGATTTCAGAGGTTGTTGAACATTGAGGGGGTTAGACCAGAAGTACAAGAAGAGTACAAGAACGATGTGTTCTTGGTGTTCCACAGGAGATAGATGATTCTATAAGATCGGGAGCAATGCGAGTGAAGCACGTTCTAATGGGTTTTGGAGATTGCGGGAATTAGATCAGCGAGTCTAGTGTATTTTCTAGGCTGGATCATACTGTAAGGGTGTGTTGAAAAGCCACATTTTCCTTGGAACTTGGAAAAAGAATTCATTTCCCTTGCATTTGGCTTGTTTGAAAAGCCAAAATTTCCATGGCTTTTGTTTCCTTGGAAGATGGCTCACGCACCAATTTGCCATGGTTTTGGGGAAAATCATATCCCACCAGTTCACGTGTCATTTTTTTTTTTTTTGCAATGGAAACAAATGTTATACCCAATGGTAAAAAAAACAATTCACTTTAATGGACAATTTCCATGTAAAACAAAATCAAACGAATACTAAACTTTGATTTAAAAAAATGATTTTTTAGGAAACAACTTTTTTTTCCTTTTTTTTTTTTTTTACTTTTTGACAATAGAAACAAATTTTATAACCAATTGTGGAAAAAATTATCACTTTAATAGACACTTTCCATGTAAAACAAAGTCAAACGAATAGAAAATTTAAAAAATTTCGGGTGGAAAATTACACCAATCAAATACACTCAATTAACAATTCCCTGTAAAACATTTTCTAAACAATTATTTTCTTTCCACCAATTTTCCACTATTGCAATCAAACGCACCCTAAGTGCTTATTGTCTATTATGGAAACTGCTAACTTAAGTTTTTACCCAGTTAAAGATTTTCTCCATCATCAAATCTTGTGTTATTTACTACTTTAATTATTTATTGCTGCAACTTAACATAGGATAATTTGACTTGATTGACTAAACATCTAAAGAGAGACATAGACGTGATTCCAGTGAGTCTAGAAAGATATCTAAATCTGTGAGATGTCGGAAGTGCCAAGGTTTTCGTCACTATAGAAGTGAGTGACCTAATGGTAGCAAAAACCAGGGTAAACCTATGAATGCAACTCTCACTATGATAAGTCTAGCTCGGATAATCAAAGTGAGATGTCTTCACAAGGAGAGTAGGAAGTTTATGGCCTTTACTGCTAGGATTAAAAGTGAATTCGAAAAGGACAGTGAGAAGATTGAAGAAGTAGATACTGAAGAGCGATTTGAGGTTGATTCTGAAAATGAGGATGAGACTCGTGAGGCATATAAAAAAATTATTTGAAGAGAGTATTAAGATTAAGAAGCTGAACAAAGTTGCTTAAGAAGGACAATGAGCTTGAGTTAATTAGAGAGAAACTTGCAGCTGACCCTCAAGAGTCCACCTTGTACCTCAACAAATTAGAAATTGTAAATCGATCCCTAGAAACTATAAAGATCTTATAGGTGAACTTAAAAAGTCCTCTAGGAGAGTTAGCGAGCTGATAGTTGAGAATGAAAAATTAGAAATCCAAGTTATGAAACTTCGGAATGAACTTGAAAATTCCAAGTCTCAACTTCTTGTTTTCTCTAGTGGATCTAAAAAATTGGGCAATCTTTTGGGGCTGAACAAGTTCGCTGGGAACAAGGGAGGCCTGAGATCTAATCAGACCAATCATAATAGGATTAGTACTTCCAAAATTAGTTTTATCCCTACCACCAATCTGATCACAATAAGGCCTTGGTTTCATAAATTCCTGAATAGAAATAGAAATCAGAATTTTACTAGAGTTAGAAATCAAGATTTTGATGGTCGAATTGACTTTCTTACTAATCAAATGGGTCATTTGACCAAGTTTATGAAATAATTGACTCGGGATAAGGCTTTCACTAGTCAGGTTTGGGTGAAAAAAAATTGATCTAAAAAAATTCTAAATTGATCATGGTGCTCTTAAAGGTAAGAGCGCTTTGTATTCCAAATTGATTATGTACTTTTGATACATGCTTATACTTTTTAATTGATTCATTCATTAGTGCATTTATCTTTTTTTTTTTTTTTTTTTACTTTTACTCTTTAGGTAGGTTGAATTTTTTTTTTTTTAAATAAGAGAAAATTGAAATTTTGAAAAATAAAAAATAGGGGGAAATTCTTTACTATAGCATGATATATAATTTACTTGAATATGTATATTGTGACCAAATATGAGTTTAATTGATGTGATGTAGCATATTTTCCATTACTTTATTTAAGTTGATATGAAGTAATTAGTATAGGTTTCTTCATATATCATCTGCACTGCACACACTATGATCTTGTGAGTAAGTCTTGACCGCATGTGTGAAATTTGGGATGGCCGTCATAGTTTGGTAAGGTGACCTTGAACATAAATTGACCTTAATTAGTAGACCTGAACTCGAGTACATTCCCTTAAATAAAATAAAAATATTTCATCTTTGAAATCTATTTCACTCGAGTAATTAATCCCAAGGGGTTTCTTATAAACTGATGCCCTATGGTTAACTAACTTTGAGTTATCGGCCCAAAACTTATTACTGAGGTCATCTAATTAGATTAATGGAGAAGAGACAGCACATAAGATGTGAAAACTTGAAGAGAAAAATGATGAGTATAAAAAGAAAAATATAAATTGTGTGAAAAAGTATATATGCTGAAAGTAAAGAGGAGAAAATAATAATGTACCATGAAAAACGAGCTTTAAGTAGAGGTCCTAATATCCATTATTGGTTTGACTTTCATTAGTAGAGGAATAAACTTATTTAACAGTGATGTTTAGCATATTCGTTATCGCAAATTTAAGGCTCGGAGTCTTGATTACAAAGAATTAGTGGTACTTAACACATATGAGTTACTTATACAATTTTCTCCGTTTAAACTTAAACTGAGTATGTGAGAAAGTTTATTAATCATTAATCATTGATTATGCTTGTGCATGCTATCAATTGCTTATTCAAGTTATTATATATTGTTGTTACCTTCGTCATTTGTGACAAAAACGAGCAGAGATGATGAGATGTTTTTAAAGGTTAGTTTAAATATTATATGTTTTTAAATTTTAGTTTTTTTTTTGTAGTAAGTTGGAGATTTTTTTGGGAGATAATTTTTTTAATGTTTAGCTATTTTGAGTTTTGATGTTTGGTTTGTGCTGTCGCAAGCACCCAAAAGTAATACCTTAACCTCTAAAACTAATGTAGTAGTAGAAGTAAGAGTCGATCTCATGAAGAGTATGTAATTCAATATTTTATACTTCATACAATGATTGGGAGGATTTTGTATGTAAACAATTGTGAATAACGTAATTAATAACAATGAAAATCAAATTAACGAACACAATCAAAAGACTAAACTTGGTCTAAATCCACATCCACCGTCGAAAATCCACAATTGATCACAGATGCAAAATAATTCAATTCATATTTCGAATATTCATCGTTGGAATTGATTTATATTTCTCTTTAATTTTAGTTAATCAGAAACCAGCGTTCTAATTAACCATAATTATTAAATAACCCCAGATCAGTGCTCAAAATTCAATTTAATAATAGTTTTACGCAATAGAGAAATCAATGAACTAGATAACACAAATACCAGCGGTTACATTCAATCTATTTAAACATTCTTCTTAAAATTCAATAATCCCTATTGCAGAAAATCATCAAATTCTAGTGCTTCACAAGTTAAAGGGATCTAACAATTATGGATTTGATATTTAATTTAGCGGTAGATTGTAACGAATAACAAACTAATAGGACTCTTTAGCAATTAAACATAACAATCATGAATATAAGTGCATGAGAATATTCAATATGCAAAATAAGAATTAAATAATAAGAAAAACTATTTAAATCTTACAATATGTGGTTCCGAGGCTTCAATTTTCTTCAACCAAGTGTAAAGATTTAGTTACAACTCATGAATCTTAGAGAGAAATAAAGAAGAAAGGATTTTGGAGGCGTTCTCCTCGTTCTAGGTTTTTAAAATATATATTTATAGTTGTTTCCATAGGTGTTGACTTAAATTCGGAAACTGGAGATTCGTCTGTAAAAAATACGTGTACACATGAGCCATATATTTCCTCGCCCGTAGGCCTTCATTGATTTTAGACTCGATGAGTAAAATCCATGCCTGTACGCAAGCGAGAGAATTTGTCTGCGCGCGCGCAGGTTTGTCTCTGAATAGTGTTCTGTATTTTGGCCATAACTTTCTTCACAGGTATTCGATTGGGCTAATTCAACATACGTTGGAAAGATAAATCAAAAGAATACAACTTTTACTCAGATACCATCTTCCAATTCGATTGTTTACTATATCAAAAATGGGTATCAAACTGAGCTGAAAATTCGATGCATAACTTTTCGATTGGAAATTGATGTGTGATCCTACTTTGACGATATTTCACCCCTTCGACTTCTTTGTTCATCCAATTGACCTTTAACACTCTTAAATCTTCATTGTGCGGTTCAATATGTCTTTCGAGTAAAGATGACTAAACTTAGCTCAAATATATTCATAAGATATGCAAAACCAACTACTCTACACAATGATTCCTTTACTTTGCATCCATCCCACACAAACTGAACCATGTCTTGAAATGTAAAAGGAATTATGAATATAAATATTTTATAACATTGACATCACTCACCTTCATCACTTATTTTCTTTTTCTTCTATCATTCACCTTTTTTTCTTTTTTTTTCTCTTTCTTGAAATATAAACACCACATGTTATACCATAATGGAACTTATGAATTGAAATTGAAGTAGGTTCCCTTCCACCAATCATAGCACTATCAAAAATTTTGACACCCCCACACTTAGGAAAAGTAATGCAAAGAGGTTGTTAATTTAAGTTAGGGGCTGCAAACTCCTTCAAAGTTCGATTGTCCTCAGCCATGACTTCGTCTTCCTTTGATTCAAAATCACTAGGGAACAAGGTCTCGGGAATCAAAATTATTCACTATGAAATTCCACCGATTGCCACTCTTTAACCTGCGTAAAGTTCTTTCTAGTTCCGAATCTTACTGCAACTCATCTTAATTAGAAGATCGAGTTGCGGGCATAAACAAATAGAACAAATGAAAAACAAATTAAAAAGAAGTTAGAGTAAAAAAAAACAAATAAAATCCTATACTAAAATTTCTAAAAACAATAAATTTCCTAAAAATCTAGAAAATTATGATTTTTTTTAAATAAAAATAAAATAACAAAATAAATAACTAAAGAAGCACAAAAAAAAAAAAAAAAGCCAAAATTTGTTGTGTGCTGTAGCAGGCACTCTATAGTAATACCTTAACCTCTAAAATTAATGTAGCAGTGGAAGTAAGAGTTGATCCCATAAAGAGTATGTAATTCAATATTTTATACTTTGTACTATGATTAGGAGGTTTTGTATGTAAACAATTGTGAATAATGCAATTAATAACAATGAAAATTAAATTAACTTAAACAATCAAAAGACTAACCTTGGTCTAAATCCACATCCACGGTCGAAAATTCTATGAAAAATGTAGCATGCCCTGTTCATTGATTTTAGGTTTGATAAGTAAAATTCATGCCCGTGCACGCGTAAGAGAATTTGCCGGCACGCGCGTAGATTTGTCTCTGAATAAGGTTGGGTATTTTGGTCATAACTTTCTCCACAGGAATCCGATTGAGCCGATTCAAAATGCATTGGAAAAATAACTCAAATGGATACAATGTTTCCTCAAGTACCATCTTCCAATTTGATCTTTACCATGTCAAAAATAGGTCTGAAACTGAGCTAAAAATCCAATGCATAACTTTCGATTGAAAATTGATATGTGATCCTACTTTGACGATATTTCACCATTTTGACTTCTGTTTTCATCCAATTGACCCCTAACACTCTCAAATCTTTATTGTGAGGTTCAATATGGTTTTTGAATATTTGCACTTTAGTCACCGAGCTTTCGCTTTATTTCATTTTGGTCTTTTTTCAATTATTTCTTCCAAATTACGCTATATCCATCAAATTGCCACCTCAACCAAAATATGAGATTAATAAGTATATTTTGACATAAAATAATCGTACGAGTACACAAAATAAGGAGGGAAAAATATGCATTTTACATTCCTATTATTGTTTTGTGATATTAATGTTTCAGTTGTTGTTTTGATTAACATTAGTATTACTTTTCAATCTAGCTAGCGTGTGATGGTCTGTTTCAATTATTATATTTCCTGTATCATATGCTTTACACTTGGTATTTGAGTTATTGATTTAAGGAAATAGGTTTCATGAAATGCAACAGATAGACATTCAGTTTAAATTTGGGTAGATTAGTTTTGTTTTTACATCATTGACTTGTATTGTAAAGTTTTGTCACATAATGGAAAATGAGAAGATTGTTAGGTTTTTAGTTGTGTTGGTAATTTTTTAGACAAAATGATTATTGTAAAAGAATAGACTTATTACAAAAGAGTTATAAAAGTCAAGGAGTCATTTGGAGGTTTGTATAGATGAATCATGAGCTTTCGGTTTGAGTATGGAACAAGAAGAAAGAGTCACCAGATTTACGCTAGCCTGTTGCATAGCTGATGCTCGAGCATCCAAAGTAGAATTATTGTTACCAGGCTCTCGCTCGAGTGACACACCTCTTACTCGCGTCACTAGCTTGGCACTCAAGCGACGGTGTTGTCCGAGTAATCCTAATTTGTATTTTTCAAAGGTTTTACCTATCCTATACTACATAAACTCCTCTTATTATAAACACCCAATGGCCAGTACATTTTTTAGTGTGGTTGATCGCTGATTTACGTCTTCATGACATCATTCCAAGATCCAAGAACACATTTAACAATCTAGAATAACATTTTGATTCTTGAGATCAATAACCACAATTTTGTAAAAAAAATCGAAATTCATATAATCCAAAACATCCATTTCCTAGATATCATTAGGAAAGTACTTTTTCATTTTAGAGGTTGCTAAAGATTGAGGAATGTTGGACCGAAGCACATGAAGAGTACAAGAGCGAAGCATTCTTAATGTTCCACATGAGATTGACAATTACGGAAGATCGATAGCAGGTGTGAGTGAAGTACGTTCCAGTGGGTCTTGGAGATTACAAAAATTAGATCAAAGAGTCTGATGAGTTTTCTAGGTTGTATCCTACTGTAAGTTCTTATTCTCTATACTGAAAACTACTGGACTAGTCCTAGAGTTTTTTCCCAGTTAAGGGTTTTCTTCGACATCAAATCTTGTGTTATTTACTATTTTAATTATTTGTTGTGACAATTCAACATAAGATAATTTGACTTGATTGACTAAACATTTAGAACAATTAAAAAGTGACTTGTTACTTTAAATTGATAAATTTAATTCTGCGTTATTTACATATTAGGTGATTTTATGGTTGAACTAGTAACTTTCAAGCCCTATTCCCAAATGGTCATGTCTTATTGGATATCGTCGCTAACTTATCTCAAGTCAGTCGTTGGTCCTGCTTCTTTACGTCCTTTGAAGGGAACGAAGTAGATCATAAACTAGCTTTATTTACTATTATTTCGTGTGTTGATATGCATTGCTAGTTAGATTGTGTACCTATTTCTATTTCTCTTGCAGTTCATGGAAACTTCATCTAAGATATTTTTCCTTTAAAAAGAAAAACGAGTAATATATTTGTATCCACATTTCATGCTTGCAGTTAAAAACCTTTAAACTACGAGTATATTTGCTATTGGACCTATACAAATATTGAAACTACTCATTTTTTACTTTTTATATTCGTTACCATTTCAAAAACATTTAACCATCCCATTCTATAGTCATAATTTTATTAGAAATGTTTTTAAAAAACACTACAAAAAAAACATGGTTTCGATATCCGTCGCTAATAATCTTCACCAACAAAAAAAGACCAACTGAAAATCCATTGCTAATTTGATGGTGCATGATAGTGTACTACTTTTACCAACTAAATTTCTGTGGGTAAACATCTTTCCATTTACCAACGAAATTTTCGTTAGTAAAAACCTTGTCATTTCCAACAGAAATGTTGTTGGTAAAAGTCTTTTATTGCCAACGGCATTTTTGTTGCTAAAAATCTTGTAATTGCCAATGGAATATCCGTTGGTAAAAACATAGTCATAATTGGTAAAATAGGTATTACCCACAGAATATTTGTCGGTAAAAATATTATATTTTACCAACAAAAAATCTGTTGCTGAAATTACTTTCTAATTCAGCTTCAATACCAACACAACATCCGTTGGTGAATCTTAATTTATTATTTTGTATTAAAAATCAATACAACCTTCAAATTAATAATCATTAATTTCAAAATGCACTAAATAATCAAAATCGTCAACACACATTAAATCTTTAATAAATTATAAATTATTATACCTAAATTCCAAATTTCATGTCTTGTTTTACACATCATTATTTTGTGATCTTGAGCTAAAAGGAAATTGAAAATTAGGAATATTTAGTTCTCTAAGCATGCTTCGCACTATTTCTCGCATCCCGACCTTGTGATTTCTTTCAACTCGTTCAAGACGTACAATGAGATCATCAATCTTTTCGTTGTTCTCATCTATTTTATGTCGTACAATAGCTAGCTCCGACTTCAAATTATTAACCTCTTCATCATGTGTTAGTATTGAACTTTTAGTGAATTAGGTGTACCAAGAACATGTGAAGTAGGTTGTCTATGACAAAACCCATGAACATGACCCTTAGATGGACCGTTGACAAATCAATCCATGAATTAGGATCGAACTCAGGTTGATCATCCCTAACGCTACCATACTTGGGCTCGATTGAAAACTTGTAAGTATCTTGTGAAAAATAAAAATAAAAAAATAATTTTTACAAACTATATGAACAACTATGAAGCACATAAACTCTAATTGTACTTACATGAACTTGCTTAGATTTTTTATCAACAAAATCACTAAATCCGTGATTCTTCCTGTGAACATGACTGCAAAACTCTAATTGGGACATTGGACTATCCATATCCTTCTCTTGAAATACACAACTCTTAGATAAAAATATAAATCAATTTTAAAATACAAAATAGACATAATATGAAAAAAAAAATACCAATCTCTTCTTTGTAATCGCAAAGGAGACTGAACCAATAGTATGCTTCTTCATTTCACCGTCCTGTCCTTGTGCAAGATGATTTTCCTTGGCCCTTGCATTTTTTTTTTTCCATTTCTTGGTATTTCAATAATTTACAAGACTATCCCAATGCTCTGCCCTTATCCATGTGGACCACGTCTTATACAGTCAATAGGATTATCAGACTACTTGTACACTTTACTTTCTCTCGAGCATCATTCATCATATCTTTATATATATCATTCACTGTGACCTTCCATGTGTCATACACATTGATAGTATTCGCAGTCAGCCATACATATTTATCTTTATATATAAATTAAAAATGAATTTATAGATCTAATGAATATAAGAAATTTACAAATATAATAAATATAATTACCATAATTCGATCCCATAAACCATCTCTTATGGGTTGTGGCATTGAGCAAAATGTGGGATATGGACCATCAAAATATGCTTTCATGGTTGTGATGATGTCACGTGGTACGAAAGTTTCACCAAAACTGCACGTGATTAGGAAAAATTCGATAAGTTACATAACCATATAAGAAACACGACATATTTAAACAAAAATCTAATAAATGTTATCATCTTTAACCACAAGTTGCTATATTCTAAATCAAAGAAAAAAATAAAAATACAATTTATAAAAGGAAGAGGGCAATATAAAGCACATTGATTGGTCAAACAATCGAAATAAGATATAACAAGAACATGAAAAATGAGCCTACATTTTACAGAACACCAACAATTATGTTTCTAAATATATAAAATCAATTGAAAATAAATGTACACTTAACTTATGTGTTATTTTTAATAGTTATTTCGATACGTTGTGATCGATTAGCAGGCATAGGAGTGCCACGATTAGGACCTCTGGTTCTATTACTAGCTACAAAAAGGACGTATTGAATACATTTTTTAAATGAAAAAAGATATCTCGCACGTTTCTGTTCCATCATCATCCAAATTGTAAAGTATGGTGACAATTTTCAAGAAATTCATATATTGGACTCCTTCCAACAACTAAATCATTTAGCTAAGAACTTGAACAAAAATATCCATTTGTTCAAAAATATTAGTTACAACTCAAATTTCTTGCTTATCAATTTAGTCCAGAGTTTGAAAAATAAATTAAACTGACTAAAATATTGAATATTCTATTTTTTAACTAACGTTTTTCCCGTCATAAAATGAGAATTGCTTTTAATAGTCATCTTTTAATCGAAAATTTTATTTTAATGATAAATATATCATTGAAGTTCTGTGTTATGTTCTTTAGATGTTACACAATTTCAAAATAGTCTAACTTTACTCTTTATAAGGGAAGAATTACCTCCTAATTCTTCATTTGTCTTGATGTAAATTCTAAGGTAAGGCGTTCTTCCTCATAGTCCAAATTATCATTTATAGACGAGGTAGGGGACCCGTTCAGTTTTCAATTGAGGCATAAAATTAAAAAGGTAGACCGAGCTATGATGCTTCATCTAACAAAAAAATATTATTAGAGTTCTTAATAAACTCGGTTTAAATTACATCAAAATTGCCAAATTACTTACATTTAAACATAGGAGAAGTCTACATGGACATAATTTATGTACATAATAGTGTCTATAATGTGATGTGGACAAAATCATGTTGATGATGTGAAAGTGTGAGATTTGAATTAATGGTTGAATCTAGTGTCACGTGTAATTATGGACACCATTTTGTATAGATTTATATACATGTTGCACTCCTCTTAAACATACAGGGTACGAGAAATATATAGAAATGGATGGCCAACGAACTAATGATGAATAGAGACAAAATTAAGGAGGTTATTAACTACTTGACCTACACGCCATTCACTCATTTCTCATTTAAGTTACAAATACTCTGTCTTCTTTATTTTCTACTCATTTTGCTTTCTGTTTCATCAATAGTTGAAATTTCACATTATTAGATCCATGATTTTTCCATTATAAATAAAAATTAAATGCAATGAAACAATTTATTATAGTTTTATTCTTAAAAAAAAAAAAATCAGCGTGCAATATGAACTTTTTCCCGCTGCATCCATTCAAAGCAATTAGGACTTACGACCAAAACACATATGATGTTGAAAAAAAGTTGGATCAAAAAGGGAAAAACAGTAAATTTGACGTTCAAGTTCCGATTTTTGTCCATAATACTTTTCTGGAATGAGAACGACGAGACGGACTCAACTCATTGCTTTGCTGATGTATGATGAATTTTAACCATCCAAGTTCGTTTAGAACTCGAAAACTTTTTTAAAAGTTTTAGTGCTCTTTTTGTCATTTAGATTCTTTCGATTCTTTACAATTCTGGTTCGGTTAGGCTAGGTTTTTGTTTAAATCCCTATAAATAAAGGACTAATTCATTGTTTTATACTTAAATCTTTTTTTTGAATTCCTTGTTTCGCTCTATGTCATCCGATGATGCATCATCATAGGGAGAGCCTCACGAAATATCTAATATGTCCAATGAGAAAACATGTTTTTGATTCGCACATGAAGTACTCGAGATAATAATAAAAAAAATCATTCGTCCCAAATTTAATAACCAAAATTCTTTTGTATTGTTTTGTCTAGTTTGTCAACAAAATATAGTAAAATATGGAGGCAAGTTTGAAGAAATTCGTCTTTTTGGCATGCAGCTTGTCCGCTTACAAAATTTATTTTGCTTCTTCCAAAAGTTCAGTTCATTTGCTCATTTGAGATGACAATTAAGCAAAAATCCACTTGCTCAATCAGTTAGAACGCCAAAAGCACTGACCATTCTCTCTTGCTCATACAAGAACAGAAGTTTGTCCCATTATATAAATTTGTCTTTGTTAGCCAATCTCCTTTGAAACAGCTCATGGTTACCTTATTAGTCTCCTACGATTTCTCTCCTATGATTTCTTTCCTAGTATGTTTTATTTCCTCTCTTGTATATTCCTTAACTGTACATAATATATTAGGATACCTATAATCTCTCCTGTAAATTAGTCATTCAGTTCCTAAACTTCAGGAACATGTCTGTATCTTGTAACTATTTATATCCATTGTGGGAAGAGAATAATGCAAGCTTACAAAAGTTCACATGGTATCAGAGCTTTAACCTAATCAAATTTTTTTTTTTTTTTTTCGATGGCTTCCTCCAATAATCAACTTACTGCAGCCACTATTCACCATACTTTTGCAATCAAACTTACACCCAAAAATTTCCTTGCCTGGAAAACACAATTTTTACCACTCTTAAATTATCATGCTATGACAAATCTCATTGATGGTTCTTCTCCGCCCCCACCATCCACCATTGCCTCTACAACTACTCCTCCTCAACAGATTCCTAATCCAGACTACTCCTCTTGGTTTCAAAAGGATCAATTACTCCAGTCTTGGCTTTTATCTTCCCTCACTGAGGAGGTATTCCCTTATGTTATTGGTCTTACTTCTTCCTATTCGGTTTGGCAAGCTTTATCCACTGCTTTTGGATCAATTTCTCAAAATCGCCAATTACAACTCCATATTGAACTTCAGGAGTTAAAGAAAAATGACATGTCTATTTCAACTTACCTTCACAAGGCCAAGACCCTTGCGGATGAACTAGAAGCAGCTGGTCGCCCTCTGTCTGCTGCCGAGTTTAATGCCATCATTTATCGAAACGTTGGCAGTGAGTTCCATCCTATAATTTCGGCATTAAATCTACGTCCTGAACCTGTCTCGTTTCAGGAATTACATAGTCAATTGTTGTCTCATGAAATTCTACTTCGAAGCTTTCCAGCTGTTCCACAGGCGCATGTTGTTCAGCGCACTTTATCCAATTTTTCTGGGCGTCCTTTTCTATCCAACAAATCTGGAAATTCCACCAATAATCAACGGCATCAGCAGGCTCCTTCTTTCGGCGCCAATCATATGGTTCTTCTGTTATTTGTCAGATCTGCGGTTATCACAACCACACCGCAGATCGTTGTCAAAGGCGCTATCAAGGGCGTCCTACTCAGTCTACTGCACAAGCCAATCTAGCATGGTCTGATACTTACTCGCCTCATGGAAGCCATAATCAGTTACAACCCCAATCCTATGCTGCATTTCAATCGGCTTCCTCATCCTTGCCGAATCCTATAGGCTGGACACCTGACACTGGTGCAAGTCATCACATGACACCAAATCCAACTGCAATCTATGATATTCAACCTTATCAAGGCTTGGATCACATCCGGGTAGGCAACGGCCAAGGATTGCCAATAATTTCTAAAGGTAAAGCTTTATATCCCACTCTTGATAACAAATTTTTGAAGCTAAATAATGTACTCCATGTTCCTGCTATTACCAAAAATTTGTTATCTGTTCACAAATTCACCAGAGATAATTTTTGTTTCTTTGAATTTTGGCCTGACTATTTTGTTGTGAAAGATCAGAGGACCAAGGCAATCCTGTTACAAGGACCGAGTGAAGCTGGCTTGTACTGTCTTCAACCGCAAACCAAATCTGCATATTTTGGTGTTTCTACTTCTTTTGATGATTGGCATGCCAGATTGGGTCATCCTCATGCACCCACTGTGTCTACAATAATTGCCAAAAATAATCTCCCTTGTTCGAGTTCAGTTTCTAAAACCATTTGTTCTGCATGTAAATTGGGAAAATTGGCTAGGATGCCATTAGCTTCTGTTGAACATCATAGTCAAAAACCCTTTGATATTGTTCACTCGGATGTATGGGGTCCTGCCCCAATTTTATCAAATTTAGGTTTCTCTTATTTTGTTTTGTTTGTGGATGATTTTACTCGATTCACTTGGATTTATTTTCTTAAACATAAAAGTCAAGTTTTTACAATGTTTAAAGAATTTGAATCTTTAGTTTTACGACAATTTAATTCTCATATTAAAGCTTTTCATTCTGATTGGGGAGGTGAATATCAGAAACTTAATTCATATTTTAAACAAACGGGAATTGTTCATCGAATTGCATGTCCTTACACACATGAACAAAATGGAATTTCTGAACGCAAAATTAGACATATTGTTGACAATGGGCTCACTTTATTAGCTCATGCTAGTATTCCTCTTCGATTCTGGCCTTATGCTTTTCAAACTAGTGTGCAATTGATTAATTATATGCCAAGTCATGTTATTAAAAATTCCACTCCTTTTTGTTTATTATATAGTAAAGACCCCAAATATAGAGACTTGAGAATTTTTGGTTGTGCTGTATATCCATGGCTTAGACCATACAATAAAAATAAATTTTCTTTTCGCACTCAACAATGTTTTTATCTTGGCAATTCTCCCACTCACCATGGTCATTTATGTTTAGATATTGCCAAAGATAAAATATATGTTGCGCGACATATCACTTTTGATGAAACTTTATTTCCTTTTAAGCAAAATAATCATTCATCAAATTTACCACATGCTAACATTTTATCACCGTGGATGACAGTATCAACCACCTCTCCATTCGGTTCTTCACAATCAGGTATGCCTTCAAATCCTTATCCTTCACATATTCCTTCCTTAACCCAACCTCTTCCTCCTGAATCCAATACCAATTTCACCACAGCTCCAACACCACCTGCCACCTCAATTGTTCCATACGTCTCTCCCTCTACGTCCCCTTCTATCCCACCTACTCAGCCCGAAAACTTATCCCCTTCAGGTCTGAATTTGATTGTTGATTTATCCCCCTATGCTGCACCTTCAAACGATTCAACCCGCACCCATCCCATGACTTTGCGTCCTTCCACTCTTAATCGACGCAGTGCTCATCTTGCTCATTCTACATCTTCTTCCAAACCTGATTACCTTCACATAGAACCACGTACATATCTCCAAGCTTCAAAATATCAAGAATGGAATAATGCTATGTCTGAAGAAATAAATGCTCTTCTTGCTAATTCTACTTGGACTTTGGTTCCAAGACCTTCTAATGTTAATGTTGTAGGTTGTAAGTGGATTTATCGCATCAAGAGACATTCCAATGGTACCATTGAGCGCTACAAAGCAAGATTAGTAGCACAGGGTTTTACTCAACAATCTGGTTTAGATTACAAAGAAACTTTCAGCCCGGTCATTAAGGTCACCACAATTCGCACTATTTTGGCTCTAGCAACCATGCACAAATGGCCGATTCGCCAATTGGATGTTTCTAATGCCTTCCTCCATGGGCACCTTACTGAAACCATCTTCATGTCTCAACCTCCTGGCTATGTCGATTCATCACAACCCGAACATGTTTGTAAGCTACACAAGTCGCTTTATGGCTTAAAGCAGGCCCCTCGGGCATGGTTTCAGCGGCTAAGCTCCTACTTACTTTCTCTTAATTTTCTTGCCTCCAAGAGTGACCACTCATTATTCATTTATCGACAAGGCAATGATATGGTATTTATTCTTGTGTATGTGGATGATCTTGTGGTAACTGGCTCTAACTTATCACTTGTTCTTACCATGCTTAACAAGTTAAAACAAGAATTTCCAATCCGTGATCTTGGTGATTTACATTACTTCCTTGGGCTAGAGGTGCATCGCCAAACAACTGGTATTTTAGTTTCTCAACACAAGTATATTTGTGATTTACTTGATCGTAAAGGGATGTTAGATGCCAAGTCTTGTCACACACCCATCGCCACTAAGCCTCCATTAATGAAAAATCGTGGCCAACCAATTGATCAAGCAGAGGATTATCGCAAGTTTGTTGGTGCTCTCCAGTATATTACTATTACACGTCCAGACATTGCCTTCACTGTAAATAAATTATGTCAGTTCATGCACTCACCAAGTCTTGAACACTGGACTGCTTTAAAAAGGTTACTTCGGTATCTTCAAGGCACTCGGACTCGTGGGTTATTCTTCTCTCATGATTCGCCTCTAGCTCTTTCTTGTTATAGTGATAGTGATTGGGGAGGCGATGTGGATGATCGTCGCTCCACAAGTGGTTATGGTGTATTTCTTGGAAGTTCATTAATTTCATGGATGGCCAAGAAACAGCCCACCGTTGCAAGGTCTTCCACAGAAAGCGAATACAAAGCCATTGCCCATGCTACTGCTGAAGTTATTTGGATTCGCTCCCTTCTTGGTGAACTCGGTTTTCAATGTCCCAAGGTAACCTTATTTTGTGACAATATTGGTGCAATATATTTGACTTCTAATCCAGTTTTTCATGCCCGCACAAAGCATATTGAGTTAGATTTTCACTTTGTGCGTGAGCAAGTTGCATCTGGATGCCTTCAAGTCCAATTCCTGTCTACACATGACCAGCTTGCTGATTTATTTACCAAGCCCCTCTCCATCACTCAGTTTCAGTCCTTGTGCCATCGACTCCCTCTTCGTGATGGTCCTGGACTTGCGGGGGGGTGTTAGCCAATCTCCTTTGAAACAGCTCATGGTTACCTTATTAGTCTCCTACGATTTCTCTCCTATGATTTCTTTCCTAGTATGTTTTATTTCCTCTCTTGTATATTCCTTAGCTGTACATAATATATTAGGATACCTATAATCTCTCCTGTAAATTAGTCATTCAGTTCCTAAACTTCAGGAACATGTCTGTATCTTGTAACTATTTATATCCATTGTGGGAAGAGAATAATGCAAGCTTACAAAAGTTCACAGTCTTTATGTTTTTATAAAATTGCCAAAACCACTGTACAAAACCACGGAATTAGTTTTTATTTTTAATTTCAAATATTAACTACCAAACACAAATAATTAAAATCATCTTCTACCACCATATTTTTATATGTGTGAAGCATAAATTTGGGAGGAGACAAAAATCTATTTTATATCGAATTCTTATTCTAGAATATTTTGGATCAATGAGTAAATATTTAAAGAAATATTGGTGGACGTTGTTTGTGACTCGTACCTCTAAACTAACATGAATGAATCAAATCTCAGTAGCTCTCATTTTTAAATTATCGTGTATAATCTTCAATATACATTGAATTACGTCAAAGAAAAATTGCAAAGATATCAATAACGGTATCTCTGTCAATTAAAAAGATTAACAATTTTAAGCAAACCCAATTGTGGAGATGTGGTGTGGGAACGAAGGAAAATGTTGAGATTTTGAAAGTTGGGTAGAAAAGTGAGCAAATTTATATTCAGAAAGAATCATTAAAAAAATGAAAATTAATGGGATTAACCTTAATCTCTCCACATTGGTTCATGCATATGTGTTCACGTGCAAAAGCTAATTGAATTAACCGTTATTTATGTAACGCCACAAATCTACTACATATATATTTTTTTATTAAAAATTTGGATTGAAGTGTTACCAAAATTTTTCTTATCTCATTTATTCTGAATTTAACAATATAATATAAATATTGTGATTCGATCGATAAATTTTAAATTCAACAATTTAAACAAGAAATTACATATATTGTCAAATCTTAAATACGAAGATGTTAAATTTTTAAAATGTAATCCAACATGAGATATCAAGGTTCGAACATCAAAACTACTAAAATAACATGCACAGAAATTAACATAAAATTTATTCTTAAAATAAAAATTTGCAATAATCATTTCTAAATTTCTTTTTTTTTTTTAATTGGCAACCCCATGAGTATCACTTGGTCAATCTTTCACGTGTCCACACAACCCGTTCTAATCTAAAAGGTTATTGTAAGAGTGAATATTTTGAAAACACTTAGTAAAAATACGTACATATTCTTATTAACATAATATAAATATAGAGGCAATTCGTAGTGATTGAGGAGGAGAATATGTCGCACATTTTGAATAATTTTGTTCAAAATCTAGAATTATTCATCAAATTACAGTACTATACTCACCTCAATTTGACGGTGTTGCTAACCACAAAAACCAAACACTTAACAAAATGATGAATGCAGTGTTGATTAATTCAGGCGTATCTCAAACTTGTGGGGGAAATTATACTTTCGGTAAATCATATCCTTAATAAAAAATCACACAAGAGTAATATTGAATTACCTTATGAGTTACGGAAAGGTAAGAAACATTCCTACAAATATCTTAAAGTGTGGGGGAGTTTAGCAAATGTACTTATACCTAAACCTAAACAAGTAATGATTGAACTTAAAATAATAGATTTTGTCTTTATCGAATACGTAAATAATAGCAGTGCATATTGATTTTTGGTTCATAAATCTGAAATACTTGATGTACATGTAGGTACTATAATTGAATCAAGGAATGTTGCTTTTTTTGAGGATATCTTTACTTGTAAAGAGAAATAAGTAAACTCACACAATCAAATTTACGATACTATAAATAGAAACTATCAAGAAGATAATAATCATGAAGTAGATGCAGAACCAAGGCATAGTAAAAGGCAAAAGATTCATAAAAACTTTGGTCCAGATTTTCTAACATATCTACTAGAAAATGATCCAAGAACGTTTAATGAAGCAATGTCCACTTCCAAAGCTCATTTCTAGAAAGAAATAATAAAATTGAATCCATCAAGAATAACCATACTTAGAAATTGGTTTAACTTCCTCCGGGAAACAAAGCTTTAAGCTATAAGTGGATTTTCAAAAATAAATTTAAGTCAGATATAGCCAAAGGGTATAAGCAAAAAGAAGTAATAGGTTTCTTCGATACCTATTTACCCATTACAAGGATCACGTCTGTAAGTTAATTGATTGTAATTGCTACATTACATGGATCACGTCTGTAAGTTAATTGATTGTAATTGCTACATTACATAATCTTGAACTACATTATATGGATGTTAAGATTGTATTTCTAAATGGTGAATTAGAAGAAGAATTATATATGGAACAACCTGAAGGTTTTGTTGCTCGGGGAAATAAGAAGAATGTGTGTAAACTTGTAAAATTGATTTATGTATTAAGACAAGCACCAAAGCAATGTCATTAAAAATTTAACAAAAATATGTTGTCAAATGGTTTCAAAATTAATGAATGTGATAAGTGTGTCGACATCAAAACCACACCTAATGGATACGTGGTCGCCTGTATGTATGTTGATGATATGCTAATTATGGGAAATAATTCGAATATTATTACCTCAACTGAGAAAATGTTGATAAAATATTTTGACATGAAATATAAATATATATATATATATATATATATATATATATATATATATATATATATATATATATATATATATATATATATATATATATATAGCAGTAAAAAATGAGTACTACTTCCCTTAAAAAAAAAACAAGTTAAAGCAAAAATAAAAGTAAAAGCAAAATACAAATACCTAAACTCTAGTGCTAGACAAACCATGCATGTCAATCTGAACAAGTGTCCTGATATGTCGTGGTAGGTCGGCTGGTTTATATTCCTGGTATCTACGATAATGTCAACCCTCGGTAGCAAGTGCATCTACAACTTGGTTCCCTTCTCTGAAGATGTGGAAGACCATATCTCTGTCAAATGAAACGATATCTGTAATCCGTCTGATTATTCCATTGATAGGCCACGGTCTGCTACCTCTGGTGATGCAGTGAATGGCAACAGTCGAATCTGCCTCAACCTAAATATCCAACAAACAAAGATCTCTAGCCAATAGTATCCCATCACGAATAGCCCTCAGTTCCGCCTCTAATATCATACATTTTCCATATGAAGTTGAGAAAGCCCTGATACAATTTCCTATGTAGTCCCTCATGCCCCCACCACGGCTATATATTAGGCATCCATATAGGTACGAGGATGCTGATTTAGTTGCTTTTACTTTGAATGTGGTTAAAGGTACTGATTATAGCCAAGAACCTTCGAGTGAAGTAGTTAGTTGTGTTGATTCAGTTATAAAGCTTATTTTTGCCCTATTTGATGATTATTAAATTATTTGTGATTTTTCGTTGCTCATGAGGATAGTTCGAGCAGCTTTGGTGTCCGAGGTAATCGTGTTGATCAATGCTTGGAACTTAGTTGATACTCGGTTATTGAGTTTGCTCTAATTTGGTTTTGTGGTAGAGGTGGAGAAACTATATTGTATGGAACTCTTAGGGCCTGCTTGGGAGTTTTTTTTCATCAATTTTGAGGGATAGAAAAAAATCTATACTTACTAATTTTTTTTGACAACGATTTTAGATTTATTTAATAAGACCATGTTCGGTAGATATTAAAATTGAAAATTTTGCAGTTATTGTTGACTTTTATTAGACAAATGAGATCCAATAACGGTTATATTTTCAATTTTAATTGAATTTTAAGCCTAACCAAACATGCTCTAAGTTAATTAGGAGATTTTTCAAGTGGGAATTCTATTCAATTTTTCTTAGCAGTTAAAGAAAAAATAATTTAGAGCTTGACTTTTTTAATTTCTTCAACTACTGATAGTCACTTAGAAAATTTTCTCCCTAGAAATGTTATATATACTTGGCGTGTCTCAATTGGTTTTGTAATTTCAACATATACTTCAAAAACTATTGACCTTTTTTACTTAGAACATAGCATTCCACAAATAATTACTTGGAATATATTAGTTTGAAAGTAGAATATAAGGGGTTATTAGTATTTGTCGTTTAGACTTTTGTGCTCCTAATAAAATAAGAATTAAAAGTTTAAATTGTTAATTCTTTTCATTGGCAGAGACACACTTTTCTCCGTCTATCAAATTATGTTATTGATATCTTTGCAGTTTTTCTTTGACGTAATTACGATATATATTGAAAACTAGACATTATAATTTGAAAATGAGATATACTGACATTTGACTCATTCAAGTTAGTTCAGAGGCACGAGTTACAAACAATGAAACAACATCCCATTTATAATGTCATATAGAATAGAGTTGACAAGTATACTCACATCCCATTTTCTTATAATTTCACCACATTTTAATTGTATGAAATATTCATAACATTTAGTCATTGTCACACTTATGTCCCCAAATTTTTTTCATTGTATTCTTGAATATTTCATTAATTAATACATATGGTCTTTGATAACGATTTCTGTCAAAGATTTAGTTAAGAGGGAATAAGAATATTTATTTACCCTTATGTATTTAATGAGGAAAAAAAATCAAAATTATTATTGAATACTTCTCCATCGTTTTAAATCATATAACAAGTTTTTTGGATGAAAACCATCATGAAAGACAAGATTTTCCGAAAGGTTAATAATAAAAAGTGGTGAAAAAAATTTAAGAACACAAGTTTAATAATATATAAAAGTTAGGAGCCAATGACACAATTAAAGTATGTATTCACATATATTAAAAAAAAAATGGGAGAAGACGATTTTTATTTATTTTTGTTTTTATAAAGGCAGCATGACAATTCAATCCACGTAGACGAGCCAAACCCTATTCTTATCCTAATTTTGTGTACAAACATATCATACTTGAATTTTATTTCTGATTTACATTCCTTTGATTGAGGGAATTGTTTTCTTTTTTCAAAAGCTTTGAATGTGAACTGTATGGAACGCATGGTAATTTCAACTCTTGGGGCATGCTTGGGAGTTTTTTTTTTTTTTTTTGCAATTTTGAATTTTTTTCAATTTTGGTTGACACTGTTTATGATGGATAGAAATATTCGATGCTTGATATTTTTTTGGAGATGTATTGTAATTTTACCCGGTTTTCTCAACTCCATATCGACGGTTTTTTGCCATTTCCCAAATTTTCTTCTAATTTTACTTTTATAATTTCGACCAAAATATTTGGCTCAAAACTAACTCGTAAATAAAAATATAATAACTATAAGCAAAAAAATTACATTACAATTAAAAAAATTATTGAGAAGAAAATATTATTTATAAAAAAATTACTTGTGTTTAAAAGTTTGTTTATAAATTATAAATGTTACTAATAGGAGAAAATTGCATTTATAAAATATAAAAATCAGTTATAAGTAAAAAAAAATTACTACTTGATAAGTCACTTCAGTTTATATTCACAATATAATTCTAAAGAGATAACTTTCATTGAATATTATGAAATATTGACTAACGATACTTTGTGATAAATTTAATATCTTTGGCAATATCACTTTGTATCATGTTTCAATAAAATAATATAATAATAAAAAACTAATTCTGTTAAAAGATGATTAGTATAATGAAAGCTAAAGAAACTATTAGTGCTCACATCAACGTAGAGAAAACTTGATATATTCCCTTATCGTCAAATAGAAATGTAGTACATCCTATGATTGGAGTGAACAAATATTGCCCTTAACGAAAAGAAATTAATTTCCTTCTGCTGTCACTGTTTTGATTTGCACTCACAATACACAAACTGAAGCCTATAAATAGTTCTTGTAACTTCTTCAAATCCCATCTATCCCATTGTCCCTCTCTGCCTCACGCACACATACAATGGCTCGCTCTCTAAGTTTTCTTCTTGGTTTCCAATATTTGCTCTTCACCTTCTTCCACTACTCATCACTTGCAGCCAATGCTAATTACGATGTCCAAAGTTTGGGAGCAAAACCTGATGGAAAAACTGATTGCACCAAGGCATTCTTGAGTGCATGGGCCTCAGCCTGTGCTTCTACACAGCCAGCCACCATTTACGTGCCACCAGGAAGATACTTGCTGGGTGCCACAAGTTTCACCGGCCAGTTATGCAAAAACCCGGCTATAACGCTACGCATTGATGGCACTCTTGTAGCTCCATCTGATTATAATGTTATTGGAAATTCTGGTAACTGGATCACGTTCGAAAGAGTGACCGGAGTTTCTGTCGTTGGTGGAATCCTAGATGGCCAAGGGACTAATTTGTGGGCTTGCAAGAATTCCGGCAAGAATTGCCCAAATGGAGCAACGGTATGTTTAACGAGAAACGGACTTTCATCATTTGAAAAAACTACTTATTTTTGGCTTTGTATGTTAAAACAAATAATATATACGTAGTTCCACATTAATTCTACTTATATTCTAATGTACTTTTTGATTGTATCTTCAATAAACAGACACTGGCGTTCTACAATTCCAACAACATCGTGATCAATGGATTATCTTCAATAAATAGCCAGAAATTCCACGTTCTGGTTGATGGATGCCAAAACGCCAAGCTGATTGGAATGAAGGTTTCAGCAGCAGGGAATAGCCCAAACACCGACGGAATTCACGTAGAAAAATCTTTAGGAGTCACACTAATGAACTCTAAAATTGGTACAGGAGATGATTGTGTATCTATAGGCCCCAACACCTCCAACTTGTGGATCGAAAACGTCTCCTGCGGCCCCGGCCATGGGATCAGGTACTAAAGAAATAATATGTATATATATCCAACAATGGATACATATAATATGCATTCCCAATGATTTATTTGCCTACTACTTGTTGCTGAGTTAATGAAATTTTGCAGCATTGGGAGTCTTGGCTGGGATTTGCAAGAACCTGGAGTGCAAAATGTGACAGTTAAAACAGTTACATTTACAGGAACTCAAAATGGGGTGAGAGTGAAGACATGGGCGAGGCCAAGCAATGGATTTGTTAAATATGTTCTTTTCCAGGATGTTGTCATGGTTAACGTTGAAAACCCAATAATTATTGACCAAAATTACTGCCCTAACGACCACAAATGCCCTGATCAGGTTAGTTACTTTTGCTATTGGGATAAATCAGTGGGAACTGGTTCATAAAAAAATCTCAATGAATTTACACAATTAACTAGTAAATTACTTCTGAAAAGGGTCTTAATTTATTTTTATTTTCATTTTATCTTTTTCAGGTTTCAGGTGTGAAGATTAGTGATATAACGTATCAAGACATACATGGAAGTTCGTCAACAGAAATTGCGATGAAATTTGATTGTAGTAAACAATATCCATGCAGTGATATTACATTAGAAGACGTTAACCTGACTTACAACAATAAACCGGCTCAGTCGTCATGCATTAATGCCGATGGGAAGTCTTCCGGTTTGGTTCAACCAAATAGCTGCTTGTATAATTAGAAAATTATTTAAAGAACACGTACTTCATTAGGAATATAAATTCTTAGTCTACCAAACTAAGAATGAGCATACGAAAAAAGTGTATTTGATACAAGGATCTAAAGTTTTCATATCAGTAAAAGTGAAGAACTAAATCTTATGATATCCAAGTACTCTGTAAATATTAATTACTACTAGTAAATTTGCTTTTTAACGGCAATAATTTTCAAGGACAAGATTTCGATATAATTAGCAACCGTAATGACAACCTATTAATAAAATAAGAATAAATATTGATGTAATAACGTGCTTCTAAAATGCGTTTTTGCCGCGATCTTCTGCCTGTATTATGCTAAGAAGTGCAAGAACCAATTTGAAGAGATTAAGGTTAATTCCAATAATTACCCTTAAAAGCAAATATATTCTATTAAGGTTAATTCCAATTTTTGACTAAGATTTCTCAAAAACCCATTTTTTTCCAAGATTTCTCATTTTTCTACAGTCAAGGCAGACAACAACCGAGAATCTGTCAGAATGCCATAATCCCATATTCCCGTTTGAAATTTCCTTCCGATTTTGCCCTCATCCAATAATTGTAATTTTTCACAAATACCCTCGCCTTTTTCAACCTAACTCTTCCACCCAACACAAAAATATGGGAAGGGCAATATTGGAATCAATAAATAAAATGGATTCAGAATGTCTGTTTGCAGGTGGGAAGGGAACATCCTGTGACGGAAATTGATAGAATTAGTACATGAGTCCCACGAAATTTGAAAAAAAAAAAACTTTAAAAGAATGAGAAATCGTGCAAAAAAAAGGGTTTCAAACACACGCTAGATTTCTCACGTTTGCACAACTTTCGAAAAATATTCTATTAAGGGTGTGTTTGAGTGACATTATTTTGAAAGAATGTATTATAAAATAGTAGATTGATGGAGAATGTGTGGTTGAAAATGAAGGAAAAGTTATTGATGTGATGGAAAATCTTATTTTATTGAAAAATGTGGTTGAAAATGAGTAGAAGAATGAGAATGAAAAAAATAATGTGTACCAAACGGGGGCTAAGGTTAATTCCAATTTTTGACTAATATTTGCTGTTGTAAATAAATACAAAAGTTGATAAATAAAGCAACGATGTAATGATTAACTATTGAGTGGAAATTGTAATCATGTTTTGAGTTGACAATTAAGAAGAATCTTATCACTTATTCAAGTTTAATACCATACATTCTCTTAAAAATTATTTTTCAAAACTCTTTTTTCTATGATAATAATTGTCAAACAGGCTCTTATTTAAGCTCTGTTTGGGAGAAATTTTAATCAGGATTTTAATCAAAAATCTAGCCGTTAACTATCAAATCAGCCACCATTTTTGACCTTCCCTCTCACAGATGGAGCCCACGGGTTGACTTTAACGGCTACAATTTTGATTAAAATCCCACAAAAATTTCTCCCAAACACACTCTTAGATTTGTCTTTAAAAATTAGCTCTCAATTGGTACTTAGTCAAACAGGCCTAACTGAATATGTAAGTCGTGATAATATGGTCAAAGACGGTGCCAGAATTTTGGACTAAAGGGAGCAAGACTTAAGTAGGAAAACGTTTTTCCACCAATAGTATAGTGTCGTATTCAAAACAAAATATTTTCCACATTTCTAAAATGAATAAAATGTGGGTTTTAATAGGAAAATATATTTTCATAAGTTCCTGTGGATTAAACACAGCAAACTTGGCAAATTTTGTTTCAAAATATTTTTTCCCAAATTACAATTTCTAATTAAATCCAACAATCTTGCTACGTTGCCAGAGAACTTTGCCACATTCTGTCATTGAATTATTTAAAAAGCAGTAAATTTTTACATCCAATTGTACGCTGCCAACACTGCATCCGTCAACTAGGTGGGCAACATTTTTTGGTAAAATGGCTCAACTCTAAATCGAAACCAATACATGTAAAATCCAGAAGATTTAAAGTTTTTAAACATACTTGACCATTAAATTTAGCACAGGGAAGTAGGGTTTTAGCACTGTGAAGACAGAGAGCATTTGTAACTTAAATGAGAAATGAGTGAATTAGACAACATTCTTGCCGGAAATTAATCTTCAATATAATTTGTACTATGAATGATTTATTTATTTATTATTATTTTGTTGGCAAATATAGATGTAGATTCTAATATATCAGGTACCACTTCAATGGATACCAAATTACGAATATTTTCTTATTTATTAAATTTATATTTACTTTTTAAAATTGTAACCCACGACCTATTTTTGTGACTTTACTCGTGCCAGTATAATATATAGTTAAATAAAAAATCTAGTGCTCGTAAATTTCAGTTCGACATTATGGATCTTTGTTTATCCTACTTTCTTTTTCTTTTTTCAATTATTCATATTCAATAGTCTTTATCATTATTATTTTTTGAAATAGTGAAAAAATATGCACTTTTCTTTATTAGTACTCAATCATTTGGGCAATAATTCAAATAAAGTTTCATTATTTTTCATTGATATGGTGAGAACATGCCGAATTCGATCGGGTGACAGTTCTTATTTTAGTTTTTTTGTGTAAAGAAATGGCATTGAATCCTGATATAAGATAAACCTTTTATTGTCGACAATAAATCACCTGCCAAAAACACTGCATGAATTCAAGGAAGAACATGCCTATGCCAACATTTCTTAATTTTTATAATTTGATAAAAAGATGATAGAACATGCATACCATTTAGACATATAAATGTGAGAAACGCGAGATTCGACCCAACTACACCTAGAGGGGGGATGATTAGGTGTAAATGCGAAAGTATCAATCTAATTAATTAGCAACATGTCACAAGTTAGTTATGTTCAGGTGATTACTCAAACAATCCAATTTAGTCTATCTTTAAATACCGCTGTTGTATCAAAATAATAAATAAAACAATAAATAACACCAGAATTGTTCACCGAAAAACCTAACATGGCAAAAGCTTCGAGTGCTTTGCAAATCAAAGATCCACTATAAATTGATAATACACTTACATACCACCAGCAAAGTTGACAACACAAGTTTTCTGATCTCCTATCTAAAGTAAGAAGCAACCCTTCTGGAATGTGCACATGAACACCAAACATAACTCTTCTTTGTAAAGCAGTCCTCCTGGAATGAGCACACGAACTTCAATTCTGACTCTTTACACAATTTACCTCTTGTAGATCTTCCCAAAGAACTCCTCGTTCTTTCGATTCTCCCTTAATCTTTAATACAGCACAATTGACGACACAATCTCGCAGCAGGCTCAAGCGAAGAATGCAATCTAGTGTTTGATTTGGCTCTTTGATGTTTTGACAGTGATTGACACATGAACATTGAAATGATTGAACTTTGATTCTTGTAAAGCATGCATTCTCTCTTATTAATATGATGTTCAATCTCCCTTCTGTAAAAAGTGTGGCACCTCAATATATAAGTTGGACGAAATATGTTGTATAGACCAAGTAAAAATCTTGAAAATAGAAAATTAGGTATGGCCGAATAATACGTCGCTCGAGCAAGAAGACTGCTTCCCTCGAGTGAAGGGTCCGTCGCTCGAACGATAGTGGGGCGAAGGTCGAGCGAGGCAATCTCTATTTCAGTCGCTCGAGCATCACTCCGACGAGCAGCTAGCGAAAAATCGCGTGTGAATCCTTCTTGTTCCAAACATGAAACCCCAAACCCTAAGCTTACCTTCTAACTATGACACTTTACAATTTAGTCCCTAAACTTATATAATTGTTCAAGTTGGTCAATTTGTTCACGTAATCGCCAATACAAAATATAAACCTAACAAACTCCCTATTTGACATTCTGTGATAAAACACAATACAAAACAAACAACAACCTATCCAAAATACCCAAGTCCAACTAAACAAACTGAATGTAGTTTCCACTTTATTAATCCTATATCTTGAAATCAAAAACTCACATACCAGTGTAAAAGCGCGTGATACACGAAATAAGCAATAAAGTACTTAAAAGCATAGTAAGTGAAATAAGTAAGATAGTTTGAGATGCAGTATTAATGTTAACCAAGACACCATAACCACATTAATACCACAAAACATCAAGGAGAAACTCAAACAGCCATGCATGAGATGCAACACAATTGCAATGCACATGCTCTCCCTCAGTGCATGATATGTAATACAAATGTATTGCTACTACTGCAAACTCTAAGTGTTAAAGCAGTAGGAAATATATCTATATCTCACCCCTACAACCCCTCAAGACAAATGACATAACAATAATAATCAATGCACATGTATATCAAGTCAAATGTCAAAAATGTATCATGTCTCTCCCCAACGACCCCAATAAAGACAAAAACATATGCAACATATCAAATCAAATCAAATCTAAAGCACAATATGTCTATATAGTATCTATACCTCACCCCAACGACCCTAATAAAGACAAATGTAACTGCTCAAAACAGAAAATGCAAAATCAAAATGATATAGCTCCCCCTTACTATAAAAATCTCTCCTCCTTTTTGTCACAAATGTCGAAGGGACGGAGCAAAAACACACAACAACTCAAAAATGCAGGTATAAGTAATCACAAGTATATGCAGTGAACAGGAAACTATCTCACAACACCAACATAAGTTACCCGTGGAGTAAATGATATAAGTGACTCATACGTGTAAAGTGTCACTAATCCTTTGGCTGTAGGACTCCATGCCTTAATTTTGTGAGAAATGGCATGCTAAATATCACCGTTAATAGGTCTATTCCTCTACTTATGAAAACCAAACCTTAAAGCACATTAGGACCTGCATATGAAAGCTCTTGTCCAGCAAAGAATATGTCTTCTCCCCCTGACTTACAACACAAACAGTTATTCATTCTTCACTATTTGCAACAGGACCGCTCAAATATATTTTCAATCTTAAGTGCAAGCTACTTTCCATTAAGCGACTAACATGATCCCTGTAACGAGCTTTAGGCCAGTTAACCCAAGTCAACTGACCACAGGCACTAGGTTATGAGAAACCCTGCAGACTTAATCACTCGAGTCAAGTATACTTCAAAAAGTAGCATTACAATATTGTGCCCCTTGGAATTATCTATTTTCAACCATACATTAATCATGCAGGGGTAAAATCAAGTTTAGGTTTAATAGAAATTGTCAATTCATGTTCAAAGTCACCCTACTAACATGTGACTGCTATCCCAAATCTCACACTCACGGTAGAGTCCTACTATCACGATCATAGTGTGTGCAGTGCAGATAGTTTATGAAGAAACCTATATTAAATAGTCCACAAGCATCCTAAGCTAGTAATGAAAGTTATATTACAGCCCACCAAATAAACTCATTCTTTATTAACACCGACAAAATCAAGTGTATTGTGTATCATGATGTAAAACCAATTTTCAAATCAAACTCCTTTTGTTTTCACTTTTTGTTTTTCATTTTCTCAAAGCAAAAATTTAAACCAAAGAAATAAAAGAAAATGATTTTTTTTCGTAAAAAAAATGTGAATGCACCAAGCACATAAAATATAAGAATTCAAACAAAACACAAACGATAAAAAAAAGCATCAGAACAAATAAATAAATAACTAAATAAAATATGATACATGCATATCATAATATCAATCAGTAGTCGCATATTAGCATGCACCGAATAACCTCAATCAGTGAGGGACACAAATACAAATAGCTATTCGAAGAGACTCAAACCGAAAACCATCCAACGGTTTAGTAAATAGATCAACTAATTGGGTTTCAGTTGAAACATGTTCCAAAGTCACAATTTGAGTTTCTACAAGCTCTCGAATAAAATGATGTTTGATGTCAATATGTTTAGTTCGAGAGTGTTGAACAAGATTTTTTGAAATATTAATAGCACTTGTATTATCACAAAACACAGCCATAGTTCCCTCGTGTGTGGTTTCTAGAATATCCCAAACTTCTTAGCAGTTTCACACATTGATACTCGCCTAAACTCTTCAGCAGATACAGTCATGAACAGAGCATGTAATGCTTTACTGTTCTAGTTGCATTCATCAATGTTAGTTTTAGTCCACAGAGATATGTCAGTGGGTGTGATTACACCAACAACAGTCGTTGAAGGTGGAGCCCATCCATTTTGAACGCCAATCCAAATATGTACATCCTAAGATCTAAGGAATGCTCTCATTCGAACTTTCTAGTAGGCATAGTTGCTTCCGTTAAAAAACGGAGGCACAAATAATGACTGACTCCTCTAGACGTTATAAAGGGTCTGGAATCGAATTAAGGTTCTGATACCATTTGAAAGTTACACAATTCGACCCTAACAATACCTAGAGGGGGGTGAATAGGTATATTATACAGAATTAAAATATATTTTACGAATTAAATATCAACAAGTTACTTTTTAATTATTCTCTAGATGATTAAACATGCAAGTCATTTTAGTCCTAAATTTGAATACCGCAGTTTATATGATCAATCAATAAACAATAACGAAAGCAGTAAATCAAAACCAGGATGATCATGGCCAACTGCGAAAAACTCCGGCACTTTTCATGTCAACAATCCATTATAAATGATTTGAACAACTTACAGTCTATAAGACTAAACAACTCGTACTATCTGATCACTCAACTACACTCCCTACAGTTCTCCCTAGATCCCGTGCTCCCCTAGATCATCCTTAGCTGCTGTTGTCAAAGCTCTCCGTGGAATTTGCTACCCTGCAGCATGCCTAACCTTGTGAAATCATCTATTTCCTATGGATCAACGAAGAACACCACGTTCTGCACAGACTGGAACTCCAGTCAAACTTTCTCGATCTTCAAAACTTTGATCAGATGTAGAGGAAAGGCAGTTTGTACTTGGATTATAGAAACAATATTTTTCTCACCAAAACAATCAAAGTAGATGAATGTTGAAAGAAGGAATCGAATCAATCTCTCACATATATAGCTCTCTTAATGTCCAACCTCATAAATTTTCGTACAGAAGTATTTTGGTATATATAGGTAAGTTGTAAAAACGAACGGGCCAGGAAAAAAACCTTTAAATTGCGAAATAAATTTTTTTCGGATAAACCTGTCGCTTGAGCTAGGGCTTAGCGACAGTCGAGCGACGGAATGTCGCTCAAACGAAGTAGGGGCGACATTCTAGCAACAATGTTTCTGCTCTTGTAGCTCGAGCCAAACCTTAGAGACAGTTTAGCGAAAATCCACGTCATTTTCCTATTTTTGCCATTCTCGAACCCTAGACCTAATAACCCTATTTTCAACTATTTACACATTACTCTTTGACTTTTTAAACATAGTACAATTCAGTCCTTTTGTTTACAGAATCGTCAATTACAAAAGATTGAAAACCTAACAATTTTCAACTCATTTTGTTAGCTGTTTCATCAATAGTTGAAATTTCACATTATTAGATCCATGATTTTTCAATTATAAACAAAAATTAATTCAATGAAACAATTTATTATAATTTTATTCTTAAACAAATCAGTTTGAAATATGAACTTTTCCGCTGCATCCATTCAAAGCAATTAGGACTTAAGACCATAACATATATGATGTAGAACATATGGTGGAGTGGATTGAAAAAAAATTGGATCGAAAATGAAAAACAGTAAATTATAGATTTGACGTTCATGCTCCAATTTTGCCCATAATATCTTTCCGGAAAGAGAACGACGAGACAGATTCACTCATTGCTTTTCGGATGTATGATGTATTTTAACCATCCGAGTTCGTTTAGGACTCGAAAACTGCTTTTAAAGTTTGAGTGCTATTTTTGTCGTGTAGATTATTTCGATTTCTTTACTATTCTAGTTTGTTTAGGCTAGGTTTTTATTTGAATCCCTATAAATAAAGGATTAATTCATTGTTTTATTCTTAAAACTTTTATTTGAATTCCTTGTTTCACTCTATTTCAGCATCTTATTAACTTGGAAAATTTTCACTATAGTCATGATCCGATGATGCATCATCACAGGGAGAGCCTCACAAAAATATCTTATACGTCCAATGAGAAAACATGTTTTTGATCCGCACATGAAGTACTCAGGATAAAATAAAAAATTTATTCGTCCCAAATTTAATAACCGAAATTCTTTGGTATTTTTTTGTCTAATTTGTTAACAAAATATAGTAAAAAATGGAGGCAAGTTTGAAGAAATTCGTGTTTTAGCATACAGCTTGTCCTCCTACAAAATTTATTTTTGCTTCTTGTCGCGTTTTTTATATCGTAAGTGTACGATATTGTAACAAGTAATATAGTGGACCTTTGAGTTCGGGTTATCGTTCCCACTAGGACTATACTTTAGGTATTAAGTAGATTTTTCTAACTCTTATTTGACAAAAAACAAGTAAATGATTATGATGATTTTGACTAACTACTTTTAACAAATTGAAAGTATAAAAAATTTGCAAAAAATTGATAATTGGAGAGACAAATATGCAACGAATATTAGGGCATAACAATTTCATCTATTGATCACCTTTATTCTTAATTCAAGATTTACAATCTAATGTAGTGTTCGATCGAATTCTTCTATTGTATTCAATTTACCCTTTCGAGTTCTCATTGAGTCTATTTAATTAATGCAATTCCATATCTCTATGCGAATTAATTTTAGTTAAACGAAACACTAGATCTCAGAATTCAAATTATGACCGCAATAATTAATATAGGTATCTCTGGATTGAAATTATAGTAACAAATCTATGCACGACTTCAAAATCACAATACAAAAATTAAAATCCACTTTTCCATTGTAAAATTGACGTGTGTTTGTGTGAAGAATTAAGCATAGCATTATGAATTCATAAGTTGTTTCAATTCCCGACCCTCGGTGGTCAAATGAATTCTTTCATCACTCGTAAGATTCACACACCTCTAAACTTATTATTTTTGCTGTTTTCAAGTGTTTGAACTAAGGTTGAATTTAATACTATTCTCACATCTCTAGTCTAGGTAAATCTCACTAATTGCAAGTCAATATGTTAATAAATAAGGATTCTCTATTAAATTCGGTTGCTTCAATCTCTAGGACATAACTAGGCTAATAATCTCGTATTAAAAGTTGAATTTCCTTAAGTAAGTGTTTGGGACATAACCAAGGCATTTGGTGCGTCTTTTGTTTCATGCACCTGCTTTTCTGATTTTTTTTTTGTCTCTTTTTTTTCTTTATTTGAGGCATTCTCTCCATTAAGTTTTCTAAATGACCTATGTAACAAGCTTTCGGTCGATGACTCACAAGTCAGATGACCATAGGGCATTAGGTTTTAAAAACCCTTGCAGGTTTAATTACTTGAGTCATAAAGGCTACGAAGAGAAATTTTCAACTAAAATATTAATTATGCCTTGATTAGTGCAATGTCCCTCATTAAACACCTATCTAAGTACACCAACTTTTAACTTAAGACTTTCACCCAATTGCATCCTATTGACCTTAGACAATCCACACACAATTTTTAATTTCACACATGGAATCCCTATTTATCTCAATATCTACATACAACAGTGAAATCCCCCCAAACTATTTTAAATTTGATCCAAGAATGTAGAATATAGTGGTTTTGGGTTTAGCATCTTTGGTCCACTATTAAAACCTATCAAATTATGGAATCAACTTATTTCTACACAATGCTTAACTCAATCCATGTGCTCAATATATATCAAATTTCACATGGAAAAGCAAAAATTAATCTAAGTATGCAACTTATTCACCATTCATGATCAATACATGATTCAATATGTTCATCATTGCCAGTCAGGCCAACTAACTAACACAAGTACAAAAAAAGATTTTTAAATTTTTTTTTACTAAAACAATAAAAGCATACAAAAATACATAAAAAATGAAAAATCATATTTTCCACCCCCAAACTTAAACTAGACATTGTTCTCAATGTCTTTAATCCTAAATCCGCATATAAAGGGATGGGGAAGAAAAGACTCCCCTGATATGACTTTTAATTCAATGGCTAGATTTTTCATTGATTTCGTTGGTTCCTTTATCAATGTTGGTTTACATGTTCCGCGACGTCATGTTCTTGAAAAATCATATAAAGCATCAAGATCAAATAATTGGAACAAGTGTTACTTAGCTCTAACATCTAATAAACCAACTACCATATCGAAGATATAAGGGGAAAAAGAGATATAGATAAGGAGTCACAAATAACTAAAAATAAATTAAATTATCCTAAAACTCAAAAACAAAATAAATAAATAAGGGAAAAAGCTTGGGTTGCTTTCCAAGAAGCACTTCTTTAACGTCATTAGCTTGACTTTGTGCCGCGATTACTCTGGAACAGTGAGTTCAATACTTTCTTATCTTTGGCAGTGGGAAAATCCTCCACGTAGTGTTTGATGCGTTGTCCATTAACCTTGAAATTTCCCTTAGTTGGGTGGTGTAATTCAACTGTACCATAGGGAAATACTTGGGATACTGTGAAAGGTCCAAACCATCTTGATTTCAATTTTCCTGGAAATAGCTTAAGTCTAGAGTTGTACAAGAGTACTTGATCCCCCACTCTGAAAATTCGTTGTCGAATATTCTTGTCATGCTACTGTTTCGTCCTTTCTTTATAGATTGATGCATTTTCATAAGCTTCTCTTCTGAATTCTTCCAATTCGTGAAGCTGTAATATTCTTGTTTCACCGGCCTTTTCTAAGTCCAAGTTCAATTGCTTCAATGCCCAGTATGCTTTGTGTTCAAACTCAACTGGTAAGTGGCAAGCCTTCCCAAATACTATTTAGTATGGTGACATTCCAATCGGCGTCTTGTAAGCGGTGCGACAGGCCCATAAAGTATCGTCCAACTTTTTGGACCAATCTTTACGGGATGCACTCATCGTGAGTTCCAAAATCCTTTTCAACTACCTGTTGGATGTTTCAACCTGTCCACTTGTTTGAGGGTGATAAGGTGTTGCTATTCGATGTTGTACTCCATATTTAGCAAGGCCGCTTGTAATAACCGGGTATGGAAGTGAGTTCCACCATCACTGATGATGGCTCTTGGAGCTCCATAGCGATTGAAGATATTTTTCCTTATGAAATCCACCACTACCCTAGCATCATTGGTCGGCAACACCTTTGCTTCGACCCATTTGGAGACGTAGTCCACAGCCACTAGGATATATCGATTGTTATAGGACAATGGAAAAGGTCCCATAAAATCAATGCCCCAAACATCGAATAACTCCACTTCCAAAATATTGTTCAAGGGCATCTCGTGGCGAGCAAAAATGGTACCTGTTCGTTGACACTTATCACATGATCTGCAAAAACTGTGACAGTCCTTAAATAACGTTGGCCAATAGAAACCGCTTTGAAGCACCTTCGTTGCTGTTTTAGTCGGGCCAAAATGCCCTCCATATGCCGAAGCATGAACCCTAGAAAGTATTGGTTTCATATCATCCTATGGCACACATCTTCTGATCTGCCCCTCTTCTGTATAAATGTAGATCATCCCAGTAATAAAATTTTGCCTCATGGAAAAGTTTCTTCTTCTGGTGATAGGTAAAATCTGGATCCACATGCCCACTTGCTAAGTAATTAACAATGTCTGGATACCAATAAGCCTCTTCCAACTGCATAAGTTGCTCATTAGGAAAAATTTCATGGATATCTGTTCGAGTTTCGATTCTATGCCGCAAGCGCACGGGTCGAGAACAAGTAGTAAAAGTGGACCTAAAGAGTCCAGTCGATCCCTCAGAGAGTGTGGAATTCAATTCGACGTTTATCAGTCTTAATTTAACGACGACGACACACAGAGATTTAAAAATGCTTTTAAAATTCTAAAGACTACAGTTAGACTAAAAACTAATAAAAAGGCAGATAAAAAAGTGAAAAGGTTTTGGTTTTGAAAAGATGTTGGAATTTATGTTTTGCTTAACCTATACTTCATTAATGTCAATTCATTCACGTGCAAATGCTAATCAACAAAATAAGTAGTCAGACCCGATTTTCCAATTTTAGCTAATACCCTCTTTCGAGCGAATATTAACCCTAATTAGTCAATTCATACCACATATTTCTATGTTGATACAAAATTGACCAATTGCATGATTTTCTGTGAAAATACTCAGCGGGTCACTCAGAGTAGGTGTATATTTCTATATCACCTAAACGCGCAAAAGATATACTAATGCAAATCCGAGGTATCAATCATTGTTCAACAGTCACACATAATTACCTAATAATTTCATCTAGTTGTCAATTAGATGAATCGAACACTTTGGTCTATTAAATGCAACTATCTTGCAACAATCACATTAAAATTAATTACAATCATCTAAGCGTCGCCAAAAATGATGTAAAACCTAATAATTTCATCTAAGCGTCACCAAAAATGAAATCATTTTAAACATGATGATTGATACACTATTATTTTGATAATCAATGCATAATAAAATTCTAATAAACATATACTTAACATTAATGAAGCATTTAGGTTAAGTTACTAGATAAATTCCAACAAAAAGGGCTTAGTTCATCATCACAAACATAATAACAAGGAGATTCATGTTCCAACACAATACAAAAGCTAGAAAATAATGAAAGCAAGCCAAAGTTAATGATACAACCCTTTCAACGTAGGCTTTGGATCTTCCTTCATCAAATTCTCCAACTTCTACGGTTGAATCCCCTTTGTTATCAACCAATTCTTCTTCCAAATGAACCAAGAACCAACTAAACTAAATAAAACAAAAATAAAAGACAAAGAAAAGGAAAAAAAAAACGTGCAAGAGGGGAGAGGGGGAGGTTAGAGATGTGAGAGAGTGGTTTTAGGTTGTATTTATAGAGAAAATTAGAAAATAAAATATCTAAAAAATATCTAAGAATAAAATAAGCAAAGATAATGTAATTCTAATACTTAACCATGAAGTAAACTATTATTAACCATGAAGTAAACTATTATAATTGGTTAAAAACATAAGATAATATCAACTTTGGCTCTTGTACAATTTAGTCCTCATAATTTCACTTTCATTTCAATTTGGTCCTTCATCTTTGTGGCATGTGCAACTTGGTCCCTAACTTCACCAATTTGTACACTTTTAGTCCCTTTCTTCATCTTTTCACTCCGTTCTTCACGAATTCGGGTATCAAGCCTACAAACATACAAAATTATACAATTGTGCGTAGAAATTAACTCAATTTAAATCTCAATTAAATGCAAAGAGTGCTAAATAAGTGTGTAAAAACACACTTATCAATATCCAAATCGTTAAACTCTTCAGCCTGCTCCAGCCTTGATAAGTAATCCGCTACCTGATTTTTTGTCCCCTTCTTATCACGAATTTCAATGTCAAACTCTTGCAGTAACAGAACCCATCGAATCAGCCTGGGTTTAGCATCTTTTTTCTCAAATAAATACTTCAAAGCAGAATGGTCTGTGTAGACTATCACCTTTGAACCAATCAGATAAGAACGAAATTTGTTAATGGCAAATACTACTGCTAGCATTTCCTTTTCAGTTGTTATGTATTTGATCTGAGCATCTGTCAATATTTTACTGGCATAGTAGATGACATACAAGATCTTTCCCCTTCGTTGATCTAGCACTGCTCCCACTGCGAAATCAATAGCATCACACATGAGTTCAAATGGTAGTTCCCAATCTGGTGCCACTATAACAGGTGCAGATGTTAACTTTTCCTTCAAAGTGCTAAAAGTATGTAAACATTCATAAGATAAGATAAATGATACGTCTTTCTCCAATAATTTGCACAGAGGTTTTGTAATTTTCGAGAAGTCCTGGATGAATCGTCTGTAAAACACCGCATGGCCTAGAAAACTTCGAATCCCTTTGACCAAAGTAGGCGATTGCAATTTTTCAATCACCTGTATCTTTGCTTTGTCGACTTCAATGGCCTGTGATGAAATCCGATGACCCAGCACTATCCATTCTTTTACCATAAAGTGACACTTTTCCCAGTTGAGCACCAGATTCTTCTCTTTACACCTTTGTAAGATGAGTGATAAAAGTTCCAAGCAGTCATCAAATGAATCTCCAAATACTGAAAAGTCATCCATCAATATTTCTATGTATTTCTCAACCATGTCAGAGAATATTACCATCATACATCGCTGAAAAGTTGAAAGTGCGTTGCAGAGACCAAGTGACATTCTTCTAAAAGAAAAAGTACTGTAAGGACATGTGAATGTTGTTTTTTCTTGGTCTTCTGGAGCAATTGCTATCTAATTATACCCCGAGTATCCATCCAATGAGAATGACCTGCTAACCGTTCTAACATGTGATCGATAAAGGGCAATGAGAAGTGATCCTTTCTGGTGGCATTATTCAGTTTCATGTAATCTATGCACTCTCCATCCCGTGACTAATCTTGTTGGAATTAACTCATTGTTCACATTCCCCTCTACCATAATTCCACCCTTCTTAGGCACTACATGAACTGGACTGATCCACAAACTGTCTGAAATGGGGTAGATAATTCCTGCATCAAGTAACTTCAACACCTCTTTCCTGACCACTTCCTTTAAAGTTGGGTTCAGTCTGCGCTACCCCTCCATCGATGGCTTGGAATTTAGTTGATACTCGGTTATTGAGTTTGCTCTAATTGGGTTTTGTGGTAGAGGTGGAGAAACTATATTGTATGGAACTCTTAGGGCATGCTTGGGAGTTTTTTTCATCAATTTTGAGGGATAGAAAAAAATCTATACTTACTAATTTTTTTTGACAACGATTTTAGATTTACTTATTAAGAGCGTGTTCGGTAGATATTAAAATTGGATTAAAATTGAAAAACTAGCCGTTATTGTTGACTTTTATTAGACAAGTGAGACCCAATAACGGTTATATTTTCAATTTTAATTGAATTTTAAACCTAGCCAAACATGCTCTAAGTTAATTAGGAGATTTTTCAAGTGGGAATTCTATTCAATTTTTCTTAGCAGTTAAAGAAAAAATAATTTAGAGCTTGACTTTTTTAATTTCTTTGACTACTCATAGTCACTTGGAAAATTTTCTCCCTAGAAATATTATATATACTTGGCGTGTGTCAATTGATTTTGTAATTTCAACATATACTTCAAAAACTATTGACCTTTTTTACTTAGAACATAGCATTTATTGCTATCCACAAAAAATTACTTGGAATATATATGTTTGAAAGTAGAAGATAAGGGGTTATTAGTATTTGTCGTTTAGACTTTTGTGCTCCTAATAAAATAAGAATTAAAAGTTAAAATTGTTAATTCTTTTCATTCGCAGAGACACGCTTTTCTCCGTCTATCAAATTATGTTATTGATATCTTTGCAGTTTTTCTTTGACGTAATTACGATATATATTGAAAACTAGACATTATAATTTAAAAATAAGATATACTGACATTTGACTCATTCAAGTTAGTTCAGAGGTACGAGTTACAAACAACTAGGGCTGTCAATAGATTGGATTTTGATCCGAATCCGACGAAATTAATGGGAGATGGATTTAGGGTCTCAATCCGATAATTCGACAAGATCCGAATCCGATAATCTGTTAACTAAATTGATCAAATATGGATATAGGTGAATGCGATCCGATAACAATCCGATCCGATTTGTTATAAATAATCGAGGCTGTAAAATATTTTTATGGCATATTATTTGTCACTAAAATAAATAAATGAGAAAATAAATAAATTTAGAATAAAAAAGTAATCAAATTCAAAACATAAAAAAATTGAAAAATTTATAATTATTAAACATGTTTAAGAATTGGAAAATTTGAAAAAAAAAACAAAAAGTTGATTTCAACCAATATTTTTAAAATGGAACCGGGCATCGACTCGAAAAAGGAAGAGGGTCAATGGTCAAAAAGTCAAATTGGGGTCGAATTGGCATAGAACTGGTTGTCAAACTAAATAAATAATTATACATATAAATGTAAAATATTATAAGAACAATATATATTTTTTAAATTTTAGTTTACTAATTTAAAGTAAATAAATATCTATATTTTTCTTAATTAAATTTATTATTGTAATTTATTTTACAACTTCAAAAACTAATAATTAATATGTAACAAATAATTTGATTTGTTAATGGGAAATAATGAAATAAAATATTTATAGTTAGAAATGAAATTCAATTTTACCTTATCCCACATCGAATGTCAATAGAAAACTAGAAGAGTATCTTTCCTTTAAAAAGGGACATCATGATAGTAGAAGTCATTATTGAGCTTGCTAGTAAAAATAAGTGGGCCTCAAGTTAGTTCAAATTTTTTTACAGAACATTGATTTTTTCCCTAACTTTTATTAATTTAGGATCGGATTATCGGATCGAATATCTGATAACATAGCAAATCGGATATGAATTTAATAATCAAATATCTGTTGGATTATCAGATCTGATCGGATCGGATAATTTTCTTATCGGATCGGATCGGATATAGGCAGATTCGATCCATATCTGATCCATTTACAGCCCTACAAACAACATCCACATCTTTCTTTAGTTATTTACTTGTTTGTCCAAAATATTATACAATAATAATTTATAATGTGATATAGAATAGAGTTGACAATTATACTCACATCACATTTTCTTATAATTTCAGCACATTTTAATTGTATGAAATATTCATAACATTTAGTCATTGTCACACTTATGTCCCAAAATTTTTTCATTGTATTCTTGAATATTTCATTAATTAATACATATGGTCTCTGATAACGATTTCTGTCAAAAATTTAGTTAAGAGGGATTTAGAATATTTATTTACCCTTGTGTATTTAATGAGCAAAAAAAATCAAAATTATTATTGAATACTTCTCCATCGTTTTAAAGCATATAACAAATTTTTTGGATGAAAACCGTCATTAAAGACAAGATTTTCCGAAAGGTTAATAATAAAAATGTGGTAAAAAAAATTTAAGAACACACGTTTAATAATAAATAAAAGTTAGGAGCCAATGACACAATTAAAGTGTGTATCCACATATATAAAAAAATGGGAGAAGACGATTTTTATTTATTTTTGTTTTTATAAAGGCAGCATGATCATAGAAAATATACGCTTGAAAAGTTAATATTTTCTAAATAATAATTTATTGTTGCTCCTGAAGTAGCACACTATTATTTATATTCTAGTTATATTTTGCTTGCTCCCGAAGAGCATAATTAAAAATTATGTTTTACCCTCGAAGAGTAAATTCTTGTACAATTTATTATTTTAAATAATAATATGTTATTGCTTCTAAATAACATGACACTACGATTCCAATATTCCCAAAAAAAAAAATTTGATATATTGCTCCAGAAGAAGCAAAAATAATATATATTAGTATTCTTGAAGAATATTATATTGTGTTCCTGAAGAAGCACAAATCTATACATATTAATATTTTCGAAGAATTTTATGATTAATTTAAATATATCAATATTTCTGAAGAATATTATTCTATTATTTGTGAATAATCATAACTAGGTATACATCAATATTCCAGAAGAATATTATTTTGATATTATAGAAGAATCAATACTGCATAATGTAGGAGAATAAAATTTTACTGTTGATAGTATTCTCTACTAAACTAAAGAGATACATGCTAAGTTTCTAAAATGTGTGGTACAATTAAAATAAATATTATATTTAACCAGAAGTTCAATTTGTTTGGTATGACCAGTTGGATCATCACTGGATCAATAATGATGCAAAATGAGAATTCAAATGGACATTTAACGAAGAACCAGAAGATTATTCAATCCAAAGAATTCATATTTGATATTTGTTCTCTTAATTGAAAATTAGTCATTGATCATTACTAGTTAAATAGGGATTGAATTCCTTATATTTCTAAAAATTAATTATGGTGATATATAGGGCCCCGTCACCCTCCACGTTGACCATCTATATATTATTTGTATCTACTAGATTTGATACAAATATTAGATGATTGCATGGTGTTCGCAACCTGAAGTTTGCGAAAGTGCTACTCAAATTATGAGCATAATTTTCAAATTATACAATTAAGACGGTGTGTCTTTGTAATACTAATGATCTTAAATCTCAACTTTTTAATAGGTGTTATTTGATATGTTGATAAATGGTTTAACATTATTGTTTGTTAAATCCCTCCAATTAATTTAATTGAGAACCAAGTACTTCCCATTTCCGTTTAGGGAAAGTCATTACGCATCATGCCAACACCATAATTCTCCTAGTAATAACTTGGCTTATGGTCAAAGCCTAATTTTTCCATCAAATTATTTCGATAGTACAGTATATGTAAAATTAATCCATCTAAATGCACTGAAACGGAAAGTAAAAAATGTTGAGAATAAATGGGTAGTAAGAACCATTATCTCAAATGGGTGATATTTTATAACTCAGTAAAAATTATTGTCAATTTGATTTGACAATTCTCTCTGCATTAGGGGGGAATTAAGAAGTTGAAAATAATATACAAATGCATCATTATCTAAATCTTTGCAAGAGACAATTCGAACCAGAAGTTCGAAAGATAATTAATTTAGATGCATTTATTGACCAAAAATATTAACAATCTCACACGTCAACTTTAAATGCTCCAAATCGAATTGACTCATGGAAGGACAATTCATTAATATTATATTTGATAAATTTATGGCACGCCTAAAGCGTGATTATATTCGATTCTATTACAAAATATTCCAAAGGAAAATGGAGCAATTGGTAAAGATGGTCTTATTAAGAAGGCATATACTCTTAATGAGTATTTAAACATAACATATTATAAAACCCTACAAGAGGTTCAGGTACCTGAAATAATGAAAATTGAGATTTCTCAATAAGTTATGTCATTACAGAAAAAGAAATATAATAAAAAAAAGATACGAAAAAGTTGTCGACAACACTTTTGCACATGATTTACTGCATCATATTATGAATAGCGATGAATCGAAATAAATTCATTGAAATATATTGATCGAATAAATAATTGGTCAAATAAAATGACGCAATCCTAGTGAAAGAATTTACTAGAGAAATATGAAGTTTCTGGATCTACAATTTGAACACATAAAGGTGTATATTTATGCGAAATGAAAATAGAAAAAGTAAACTCGTAACATGAAATGTACGACTCTTTACATAATGAATTTCGCGAAGACTTGTATAAATAGACAAATTATCATGTGGTGTATGTAATCACAAATCTCTATTTCATTAGTGCGTGACAATGCATGAAATTTGACATGCATATAATAAATTTGATTATAGCCAACTTATATGGCATGTTTATCAATGTTACGTTGAAAGAGTTAATATGTTTGAAGCATATAATTCAAGTAATATTATCATGAGGAGGAGTAAACACGCGTTGTACTCTTTTTTCCTTGACCAAAGTTTTGTCCCATTAGGTTTTCTTGACAAGGTTTTTAATGAGGCAACTTTTGTGGCGTATTGAAAGGAATAATTGTACTCTTTTTCCTTCATTAGGATTTTCCCTATAGGGTTTTTTCCCAATAAGATTTTAATGAGGTATATTCTTTGTGTAATGAATGTCTATAACCACCTAAAAGACATTTACCCTCAAATTAATATTATAATATATATGAGACTCTTGAAGAGCTTAACAAAACTGCATATTATGTGAAAATTAATTTGAGATGAAAGATTTGGGAATAATCAAATTCTATCTCGGATTGCAGATTGAACATTTCCCATAATGATTATTCGTTCATTAATCTACATATACGGAAAAAATCATTCTGAAATTATTGCAATCCATGAAGCAGGCCGAGAATGTGTATGGTTGAGGAACATGACCAATCATATCCAAGTATCATGCGGATTAATTTCAATAAAAGATAGTCCAACAATTTTGTATGAAGATAATGTTGCTTCTATTCCACAACTCAAAAGAGGTTATATCAAAGGTGACATGATGAAATATATTTGTCCAAAATTCTTTCATACACACGAGCTTTAGAAGAATGGCGACATCGAGGTTCGACAAATTCTTTCATGTGACAATGTGGCTGATTTATTTACAAAAGCACTGCCAACATCTACATTCAAGAAATTGATTCACGAGATTGAAAGATTTTCAGTGATCAACATTAGGGGGAGTAGTTGTACTCTTTTTCCTTCGCTTAGGTTTTATCCCACTGGGTTTTCCTAGCAAGGTTTTAATGAGGCAGTATTCACCTTTAATACTCCAAAATAACTGTACACTTTTTCATTTGTTTTGATTTTTTTTGTCCCATTGGATTTTTATCATACAAGGTTTTAACGAACCAGATATTTTCTAATGTGTCATTCAAGGGGGAGTGTTGTAAAAGGAAAGTAAATTAGGGTTTAATATGAATGACACTTGTACCCCTATAGTCTTAGATATTATTATTATATGTATTCCGATTCCTTCTCTATAAATATAGGGCTTTTGTTCTCATTATAATACACACAAATTTGTTGACTTCTCTTATTTTCTTCTATTTTTCTCTCTTCTTATAACAAAAATATATTTTTTATTGAATAAAGCACGAATGTCAATTGACTTTTCCAACTTTGGAAGGGACAAAATTGTACCCTGAAAAATAGGGTAATTTTTATTTTTATTTTTTTTTGGAATGAAACAACTCTATTTCAATTGATCACTATAGCAATCAATGTGAACCACAGATTGAAAAAACAAATCAATCCTTAGTAAAGAGTAGCAAATTAATTTACCTAATGTATTTTTTTACATAAGAAAAGTGTTAAAGTCATATGTACTGGCAAAAAATACTCCAATAAAAATTGATGTCCATGACAAGGCGATGTGCTGTTGAAAATAAAGCTTACACACGTATAGAGCATAGTTGAGAAGTTGGTACCAAAGACATCATATCTTAAAAGAGAACAATAGAAGAGAAAGAAAACCAACTAAAACTTTAGATGAAACAATAATAGAAAATATAGATCAATCAAATATTGACAGATGATGAGTTTAAGAAGAAAAATATAAATTGTGTGAAAAAATATATATGCTCAAAGTAAGGGGGAGAATTTAATAATAATGTACATGAAAAGAAAAGAACTTTATGTATAGGTCCTAATATGCATTATTGGTTTGGCTTTCATTAGTAGAGGAATAAACTTATTTAACAATGATGTTTAGCATGTTCTTTCTCACAAATTTAAGGTTTGGAGTATTGATAACAAGAAATTAGTGGCACTTAACACAAGTGAGTTACTTATATAATTTACTCCATTTAGACTTGAACTGAGTATATGGGAAAATTTACTAATCATTGATTATGATTGTGTATGCTATCAACAGCATATTTGAGTTATTATATATTCATCATTAGTGACAAAAAGGAGGAGAGGTTATGAGATTTTTTAAATTTTAGTTTAAATTTTAGATGATGAGATGTTTTTAAATTTTAGTTTAAATTTTAGATGGTTTTAAATTTTAGTTTATTTTGTAGTAAGGGGGAGATTTTTTTTGGGAGATGATTTTTTTAATATTTAGCTTTTTGAGTTTTGATGTTTTGTGATATTAATGTTTAAGTTGGAGTTTTGATTAACATTAGTATTGCTTCTCAATCTAACAAGCATGTAATAGTCCGTTTCAATTATTATATATCTTGTATCACATGCTTTTACAATTGATATTTAAGTTATTGATTTCAAGAAACATGTTTCAAGAAATGCAATAGACAGACATTCAGTTTAAGTTTGGGTATATTAGTTTTGTTTTTTACATCCTTGACTTGTGTTGTATAGTTTTGTCATAGAATGACAAAGGATAAGATTGTTAGGTTTTTAGTTGTATTGTTAATTCTTTAGACAAAATGATTATTGTAAAACAATATGATTGTTATAAAAGAGTTGTAAGAGATAATGAGTCTTTTGGAGGGTTGTATAGATGAATTAGGAGTCCTTGGGTTCGAGTATGGAATAAGAAGAAAGAGTCGCCAATTTACGCTAGCATGTCGCCTAGCTGATGCTCGAACGTCCAAAGTAGAATCATTGTCGTCCAGCTTTTGTTCGAGCGACGCACCTCTCGCTTGCCTGTCGCTAGACTGGCGCTCGAGTGATGGTATTGTCCAAGAAATCATAATTTGCATTTTTCACAGGTTTTATCTATCCTATACTACTTAAACTCCTCTTATTATAAATACCTAATGACCAGTACATTTTTTAGTATAGTTGATAATTGATTTACATCTTCATGACATCATTCCAAGATCCAAAAACACATTCAACAATCTAGATTAACCTTTTGATTCTTGAGATCAAACAAGTTTGTGAAAAACATCGAAATTGATATAATGGAAAAAACACACTTCCTAGATGTCATTAGGAAGGTAATTTCTCAATAGATTTCGGAGGTTGCTAAAGATTGAGGGAGGTTGGACCAGAAGCACATGAAGAATACAAGAACGAGACTTTCTTGGAGTTCCATAGGTGTGAGTGAAGCACGTTCCAGTGGGTCTTGGAGATTGTATGAATTAGATGAGTCAATCTAGTGGATTTTCTAGACTGTATCCTACTGTAAGTTTTCATTCTCTATAGTGGGAATTACTAGCTTGGTCCTTGAGTTTTTAATATCATCAAATCTTGTGTTATTTACGCTTTAATTATTTATTGCGGCATTCAACATATTAACTTCATTGACTAAACATCTAGATCAATTAAAAAGTGACTTGTTTCTTTTAATTGATAAATTTAATTCCTGGTTATTCACCTATTAGGTGAATTTATGGTTGAACTAGTAACTTTCAGGCCCTATTCCCAAATGGTCGTGTCTTATTGGATACTGTCGCTAACTTATCTCAGATTCTCAGGTCAATCGTAGGTCCTGCTTCTTTACATCCTGTGAGGGCCTGAGGGGAATGAAGTAGATCATAAACTAGCTTCATTTACTATTATTTCGTGTGTCGATATGCACTGCTAGTTCGATTGTGTACCTATTTCTATAATTTCTCTTGCAGCTCATGGGAACTTCATCTAAGAGAATTTCCTTTTAAAAGAAAAACAAGTAATATATTTGTATCTACATTTCATGCTTGCAGTTAAAAACTTTTAACCTACAAGTATATTTGTTATTGGACCTATAGCAATATTTAAACTACTCATTTTTTTACTTTTTATATTCGTTACCATTTCAAAAACATTTAACTATCCCATTCTATAGTCATGATTTTATTAGATTTTTTTTTTTTTTAACGAATAGCGAAGTGCAATAGGCAAATGAGCCCACAGATGATAGATTCAGGAGTCCAGGTGAGCATGGATGGCCGCTCGAGTGGCCGCCCAATATAAGGAAAAATAAAATTTTCCAACAGAGCCAACACGAGCAACCGCTGGGCTTGTCGGGTGCCAGCTCTGCCCTAAGTCTACCCACCACCTCTTTCCTTCACCCGTATTTGTGCATTACATTTTTGCAAGTGATGTCTATGAATAATTTTAGCATCCTAGATGAGCATTGAATTTTCATTTTCCTTATAAAGTCATATATTCAAATATGTTATAACTTCAGTTGTCATTAACTGAAAAAATCCATCCATGGTTAACTTATAAAATAAACATATACCCTAATTGGATATTTATTTAGCAATATACTATCACGTGATTATTGGATATCAGATTACACCAAGTACCAAGCTTTTGTTTTTAACTATCATTCATATGAAAACTTTGATTTCTTGTATTAAATACCAATTTTCTACTCATTATATTCTTTATTCCATAGCTCGATTTTATGTAAATAACCTTTATTCTTGAAGTATAAATACTATAAATAATTTTCTAATTATACAAGCAGCTATTAGGCTCAACTAAGCTGGAAGACTTCCCAATGGCGTTAATGCATGACGAATGAGCTAGCTCATTTTTGATGGTCGGCTCAAAATCTTCCAAGGTAATATCACTGCATGGATTTCCTTTACTGCAGTCAAATTTCATTGTAGTTTCTGTTGCCGAGCTCCCTTGTATGTCTTGATATGTTACATCACTAATCTTCACGCTTGAAACCTGAAAAATTAAGAACACTGCATAGAATTAATTTACAATTGAATGGTGTAAATTCGTTGATTATTATTATTATTATTATTATTATTATTATTATTTTTTTTTAAAGAGTTTCTATTATCGGAATCTCGACTTTACTATCAAAATTACACATAGAGGGTACGAGAAATATCCAAGAAAGGATAGCCAACGAATTAATGATGAGTAGAGACAAAATTAAGGTGGTAATTAATTACTGGGTCCACGCGCCATTCTTTCTATTCATAATACAAATTGAAGATTAATTGCCAGCGAGAATGTTGCCAAACTCACTCATTTCTCGTTTAAGTTACAAATACCGTCTTCTTTATTTTCAACCCATTTTGTTATCTGTTTCATAGTTGAAATTTCACATTATTAGATCCACGATTTTTTAATTATAAATAAAAAATTATTATAATTTTATTCTTAAAAAATCAGTGTGAAATATGAACTTCTTCCGCTACATCTCTTAGGTTTTAGATGTTTTGTAATTGGCGATTCTGTAAACAAAAAGGACAGAATTGTATTATGTTAAAAAGTCAAGGAGTAATGTGCAAATAGTTGAAAATAGGGTTATTAGGTCTAGGGTTCAAGAATGACAAAAAGAAGAAAATGGCACGGATTTTCGCTAGACTGTCGATCGACCTTCGCTGAGCCTTCGCTCGAGCGAAGTGGTTATCCGAAAATTTTTTATTTTGCGATTTAAAAGCTTTTTACCCTGGCCATTCGTTTTTAACCTACCTATATATACCAAAACACATATGTACGAAAAATGGGGAGGTTGAACATTGAGAGAACTTCATTTGTGAGACATTCATTCGATTTTGTCTTTCAACCTTCATTTACTTTGATTGTTTTGGTGAGAAAAATATCGTTTCTATAATCCAAATGCCAAACTGATTTTCCTCTACATCTGGTTAGATTCCTGAAGATCGAGAGAGTTTGACTGGAGTTCCAGTCTGTAAAGAATGTGGTGTTCTTCATTGATCCACGGGAAATAGACGACTCCCTAAGGCTAGGAGTGCTTCAGGGTAGCAGATTCCACGAAGAGCTTTGGCAACAGCAGCTAAGGATTGGTGCAGGGAAGCACTAGATCCAAGGAGAGCTGTAAGGAGTGCAGCCGATGATCAGATAGTATGGTTCGTCTAGTTTGATAGACTGTAAGTTGTTTGAATTGTTTATAGTTGATTACTTGCAAAGAGTTTTTCACAATTGGGTTTCTCAGTGATCATTCTGGTGTTGATTTACTGCTTTCGTTATTGTTTATTGATTAATCATATAAACTGCGGTATTCAAATTTAGGACTAAAATGACTTTCTTGTTTAATCATCTAGAGAAGAATTAAAAAGTGACTTGTTGCTCTTTAATTCGTAAAATATTTTTAATTTCACATAATATACCTATTCACCCTCTCTAGGTATTGTTAGGGTCGAACTGCGTAACTTTCAGCATCCATTCAAAACAATTAGGACTTACGACCATGATACATCTGTGTAGAACATATGGTTGAGTGGATTAAAAAAAGTTGGATTGAAGAGGGAAAAAACAATAAATTACAGATTTGACGTTCATTCTCCGATTTTGGCCAATAATAGCTTTTCGAAAAGAGAACGACGAGATGGACTCAACTCACTACTTTGCTGATGTACGATGGATTAACCATCTGAGTTCGTTTAGGACTCGAAAACTGCTCTTAAAGTTCTAATGCTATTTTTGTCATTTAGATTATTTTGATTCCTTAACAATTCTAGTTCGTTTAGGCTAAATTTTCGTTTAAACCCCTATAAATAAAGGGATAACTCGTTGTTTTTTTATTATCTTGAAACTAATAAAAATTCGCGAGTTCAATTTTCATTCTCTAATGGATTCTACATTTTTATTCTTAAAATTTTCGCTTGAATTCCTTGTTTCACGCTGCGTCAACATCTTCTTAACTTGCAAAATTTTCACTATAGTCATGATCCGATGATGCATCATCACAGGGAAAGCCTCACACAAATATCTAATACGATACATAGAAGAAGAAATATTTTTACTTGGGTGGCCATAATAGAAAATTTAGTTATTCTGTTAAGTGTGATTCCGGCGGTCGTTGCCAAATGGTATAGGCCATGTAATTATAATATTTCCATACATAGTATAGTTTATGTAGAGTTCAAAGTAATCATATGCATTGCTAAGGAAAGATGAAAAGAGTGCCTAAAAGAAGGAATGCGTCCCTAAAATAAAGGAATGTCCACTGGATAAATATTTACATAATCAACGTCATAGTTTTAGGTCATTGGACATGAATTCGCAAGATAATTTTCTTGATTCAATAAATAGTCCCCAAATTTTGATTTTATTATTTATTTGAAATCTATAACTTATTGAACTGTTTATGGTTGAGCCACGAACTTATAGGTGAAATTACTTAAAAATACATGTAACCAAATATTTTGAAATTTCCCCTTATTTAATAAAATTCTTATGAAATTTGACGAAATTCATCAGAATTTATAATCTTTTAAAATCCACCAAAATCTTAGTTGAGGACACCTCGTAAATAAGATATAACTCGAAAAAATTAATTTTCCTTTGATTGAAGAATACCATAATGGTATCTAATCTGTAAACATATGACTAGTTGAGGTAATATAAAAACTGTCGGCCAAGATTCTTTCAATATTATCTTAATAGTTTTTTTATTTTCTGGCGAGTAATCATATTCTTCTAAGTAGTGAACATATATTTTTGTTGCAGGCCGATTGGGTTTTATTTCATTTAATTTTACCATTGTTTTTTTTTTTTTTCCTTTTTGTTCTATTGGAGGACAGTGGAGCCCACCCCTTGAATCTCCTCCCGCATGAGGGACCCACCTCAATAAAAAAAAATAACCAGCCCGCCCGCCTGCCTATATTTTGTGAAGGTTCTATGAACGCCATCTGTACATAAAGCATGATACGCATTGTAAATTCCTTAAAAAACAAATCTAAATAAATATTTATTATTCCAATACCTCCACTTCTTGGATTCCATCGGCACTCTTTTGTATTTAGGCGAATAGTCTTAGTCAATAAAAAATAAAAAATTAAAAACGGAGATGCCTAATCCGCTCTTAAAAACGTTTTTCAAAATTTCGATTTCATATTCCGTTTTTGTTTGTTATAGTTGATGTGTACCATGTTAAAGGGATGTGCTACGATTGTAGCCATTTGATGATGAGTACAACATGTGTTTCAAAGTCCCACAGTATCAATAATAACTCAAAATAATGTGAAATTCAAAGTCTTTCACACTATAGGATATGGAGTCAGTATTGATATGATGAAATTCGGAAAAGAAGGCATTTACGCTGTATAAGGATCGAAAAATGCTAAAAATCAAAGTGAGGCTACTCCAAAAATAGATTCCTATTACCTTTCTTAGCGGTAGTACCCTTCTCGAGCTCGCTTAAGTTGACGTCCAAGAGCGGCCATTGATTTCTCATCACTGGAAGAATCGCCGGAGAGGGAGGGACGTAGTAGATCTCATCAACACTGGGGTGGTCGGTTTGAAAAGGTTTAATCCATTTTATGTTTCATTTTTGCCATGCATTAGCAGTTTTTCTTACCAGGTGGATTATGGTAACTACTCTTACTATGTCTTCTTTATTATGTTAATTAGAATTGGCAAACTTTCCTTAGCTTGTATTTTTATGTTCTTTCCCAGTTCTCTAGAAATCCAAGTGACGGACTTCATACTAGCTTAATGAGAAATAAAATTATGAGTTGGTTCATATTCAGTTTGTTGTTGATTGGAAGCAAGTCTTCTAAATTTAAAATTGTAATAAAATTTGTTCCAAGAAAAGAAATATTATTAATCAATATTTTTTTTAAAAAAATTTAATTTAAATTAGCGACTGAAAAAGGAACGAAAATTCATCGCTAATCTGTGACTACTCAATTTCATAGGTATTTAGGGATGGACGAAGTTGTTGCGCCTGTCGTTGTTAAATAAAATCCGTCGGTAATTATTAACCAAAAATCTGCTACTAATTTGTTGGTAATTAACGACGGATTTTTATACTCGTCACTAACTTAAAACCTTTTATCAATGGAACTGTAGCATTAGCAATAGAATTTACCGTCGCTGAATCGGAGTTTTTTTTATAGTGATTGCTTGGCATGCATGCCTTTACAATGTTAAGGTGGAATTAGTTTTTATTTTAAATTTCAAGTATTAACTGCCAAACAAAGATAAATAAAAGCATCTTCTACCAGCATCTTTTTATATATGTGAAGATTAAATTTGGGAGAGACAAAACTCCAATTTATATCGCTTTTTAAATTCATATTCTAGAATATTTTGGATCAATGAGTAAACCCCTATTTTAGATCTATTAATCCTAAAATACATTCTCCTCTCTCTTATTTTCAACTACACATTCTCCAAAAAATTAATATTAAGGATGTGTTTGATGGATAATATTGAGGAAATAATGTATTTTAAATAGTGATATGATGAGAAATATGTGATTAAAAAGTAAGGAAAAGTTATTGATGTAATGAAAAATATTATTTTATTGAAGAATATATGGTTGAAAATGAGTTTTGAAAGAACATATTTTTAAAAAATGTGTGCAAAACAGGAGCTAAAAGTAAACATAAAAGTCTTCATTATTTTTTAACCACACATTCTCCAAAAAATATTATTCTAAAATTCATTTCCTCCCAAAATGGGGCTCAAACAAGGACAAAATATTTAAACAAAGATAAGTGGATGTTGTCTGTGACTCGTACCTCTAAACTAACATGAATGAATCAAATGTCAATAGCTCTCATTTTTTAATTATTGTGTCTAATCTTCATTATAGATCATAATTACGTAAAAAAAAAAATTGCAAAGATATCAGCAACAGTATCTACCGATGGTATCTACCAATGAAAAAGATTAGCAATTTTAAGTTTTAATTGTTGTGATATATATCCAACTTAAGTCTCCCATATGATGGAAATCTTGGGTTCTAATCCAAAGGGACACGTCAGAAAGCCGTGAGGGGTAAGATGGGTTTAGGCTCTCCAAAGCGGACGGTACATATGATATGATAACGGTTCCGGCGCGAGGTCGGGTCGTTAAAAAAAACACGAATTTTTTTGTTTTAATTTTTGAAAGGTTTGAAATATTGTATTTCATCTCGTTAATTTGAATAACGCACAATCAAAAGGCTTCCAGATGAGAAGGGGGTCACAACGCCCCAAAATTTCATACATTTTGAGATGTTACCAAAAATTAATTTCATTTACTTTTATTTATTTAAAATGCGGAACGATAAAATTCTTTAATAAACAAAATATTAGAACATCCATAAGTTTAAATTTGAACCATAAAATCGTGTCTTTTAAAAAATTTATTTAAACATTCTCAACTATTAAATTCAGTATTAATGTTATTGAACAAAACAAACTACTAAATTAAAAGGCAGTAAAATTTAATATTTTTGTATGTCGAAATCCCTTGGCAGTCTGCTGCACCATCCCGCTACAACTCCAATCGACCCGATCTAGCCTGTAAAAATTTGTAGAAGTGAGTATTTTAAAAATACCTAGTAAGATACGTGCAATCTCCATACGCAATTATATAACAATAATATAGACAATTCATACCAGATTTCTCTTTATGGAGAATTTCCGAAGGATTTCACATTTCATTATATAGAATCCAAAAGAGTTCACATTCCGTTAGGTTGAACTTGAAGGTCCACAAGCAATTCATTCATAAATTATTGAACATAAAAAGTATACGAAAACATACCACTTGCACAAAAAGTATCTTACCTTGATTGATCAAACGAGCTGTTGAAAAAAAATATACTAGAAATTTACAGCTACTTTATATGAAAGTTGTGCGTAAAATTTCTTTGGTGCTGAATTGTGGACAATTGCACACTATTTATAGTTGAAAAATTTAGTAGTTAAGTCATCATGCAATTGTGATGGAAAATCGTATTTATCACATTTGATAAAAATGGAATATCTAGTAAACCAATCACAAGGTGACGTGTACAAAATACTTATCACAACAAAAATGTGGTTCTAATCCTAATACGTGATAGTAATGACAACTTGACTTTAAATAGAATTCTAAAAGAAACAAAAAAATATTTATTATTATCCCACATCCATTCACGTGGCTATCCTCATCCCAATTTACTTTGATTTAAAAATAAATAAATTACAATTTCTTTGAACTTCAATATTTTGAGACTAATTTATTCGAATTAATTTTTTCTCGAGCCTAATTTATACGATTAATTACGAGCTATCCAATGAGACCCATATTAATATACTTTTAGTCTCTTTAACAATATCTAAAAATTTAGCCCAAAACTTGAAGTTAATACATATATTATTTCAGTCCCTCAACTTCAAAGTAATAAAAATATAATATATATAGAACAAATAAATTTTTATTTTAAAATTTTCGGGGTGTTACAATCTTAAAAAAATTTCATTCTCGAAATTACATCAACTACATGAAAAGTTATAAATACTTGATTATTGACATAATTACAATATATCATAACATAAATCAACAAAACTCATAATTGTGATAAAAGAACGACATTTCATTTCATACATTGAGATCGATTGGAGAGTGTCGAACAGTGAGCACCACGTGCCAAAGATTCTGTATAACATTGTATATTTAAAACTTTAAATTTTACATTGCCCGTAAACTCCTAATGTTTATGAAAAATACTACATTTTTTTTTTTTTTTTGTAATCTCCAAACATAGGATTTTATCAAAATAGAAGTTTCTAAAATTAGATTATCAACCGTGTGTGAACGAAGAAAAATGTTGAGATTTTGAAAGTGGTGTAGAAAAATCCCTAAAAACTGAGCAAATCTATATTCAGAAAAAATCAATAAAAACGCTAATTAATGGGATTAACCTGAATCTCCCCCACACTAATTGAATTAACCGTAATTTAGGCAGACGATCGTGGTGCTGCAGCAAAAATAATATGTTCTGAAAGAATACAATATTTCCATAATGCTTTTGGAACTATGGACCAACATGTGTTTCATATTTAACCATACATTTTATAATTAAACGTTTATGATTTCTTCCAAAAATGAGGCTACGTTATAGTTGCCTTCTTGAAAATAATTTTTTACCACTTATTTTTATTTATTTATAAATTAAATCGTTTATAATTTTTTTCCGAACGCTTAATTAGTAACTATCATGTCTGGGATCTGTTCGGGTCCAGCATAGGTTTTCAAATTAAACACTGATCTTGCAAATTTTTTTCTCTAACCAAACAATTATTTATTAATATTTGGTGGGAATTGAAATCAGATTTTTAATAGATTTTAAATAGTTGAAATTAATTTTTGACTTTGATTAACATTAAAATCTGAATTCAGCATGAAATATAGCAATTAAAAGAAACACGATGAATTCAGGCTGAGCCTCAAAACCTGCAGGCACGTTGGCCATATTAGATATCAAGTTAGGAACGAATATCAGGTTAAAAATGCTTGAATTAATAGAAGCTGTTGTTCTTCACTTTCATTAATTGTATTAGATACATTCTTAATTTTGTAACTTAGCTTTTAGTATATGATCTATAGTCTCATTCCTGTATAAATCCTTCAAATTGTTTTCTAATTATACAAGCAGTTGTTGGGTTGAACTAAACCAGAAGCCTTCCCATCGGCATTAATGCATGAAGAATGAGCCGGTTCATTTTTGTAGGTCAGCTCAACGTTCCAAGTTAATATCACTGCATGGATTTCCTTTACTACAGTCAAACTTCATTGCAATTTCGGTTGCCGAACTCCCATGTATGTCTTGATAAGTTATATCACTAATCTTTACACCCGAAACCTGAAAAAATAAAATAAAACCCTTTTCAAAATTAAATGGGATCGGAAGTCATCCTATATAAGGGGGAATAGGGTGGGAGTTGTGTTTTCTTGTATAGAAATAAGAGTAACAATGAAATCTATAATGCTACAAAAGCGATTATTACCTGATCAGGACAATTTTGGTGATTGGGACAATAATTTTGGTCAATAATTATTGGGTTTTCGACGTTAACCATTACTAGATGCTGGTAAAGAACATATTTAACAAACCCCTTGCTTGGCCTGGCCCATGTCTTCACCCTCACCCCATTTTGTGTTCCTGTAAATGTAGCTGACTTGACTGTCACATTTTGCACTCCAGGTTCTTGTAGTTCCCACCCTAGACTCCCAATGCTGCAAAAGGCATACAAATTAATCAACTTGGGTATTAAGTATTTAATTTATAGCACACTTGTAGGTAGGCAAATAAATCATTGGGATGCATATTATAAAATTTTATCCACTGCGGGCTTTATATATGTGATGAAACCAGTACCTTATTCCATGGCCAGGGCCGCAGGCAACGTTTTCGATCCACAGGTTGGAGGTGCCGGGGCCTATAGAGATACAGTCATCGCCGGTGCCTATTTTTGAGTTCATAATTGTGACACCTGTGGATTTCTCCACATGAATTCCATCTGTGTTCGGGCTGTTTCCTGGCGCTGAAACCTTCACTCCCACCAGCTTGGCGTTTTGGCTTCCATAAACCAGAATGTGGAACTTCTGGCTGTTTATTGAAGATAATCCATTGATCATGATGTTTTTTGAATTGTAGAATGCCAGTGTCTGTATGGAAGATACAATCAAAAAGTACATTAGAATTTTCATGCAAGTAATTTACCATACAACTTAGGCATGCAAAGCTAATTAGAAAACTATTTCAAATGATAAAGTCGGCTTTCTCTTCATTTACATACCGTTGCTCCGGTTGGACAACTCTTGCCGGAATTTTTGCAAGCCCACAAATTAGCCCCTTGGCCATCTAGGGTTCCACCAATGACGGAAACTCCCGTTACTCTTTGGAAATTTATCCAGGTACCAGAATTTCCAATGACGTTATAATTAGATGGAGCTACAAGAGTGCCATCAATGTGCAGTGTTATGGCCGGGTTTTTGCATGACTGGCCGGCAAAAGTTGCAGTGCCGAGCAAGTATCTTCCCTGTGGCACGTATATGGTGGCTGCTTGTGTAGAGGCACAGGCTGAGTTCCATGCTCTCAAGAATGCTTTTGTGGAATCAGTTTTTCCGTCAGGTTTTGCTCCCAATGTTTGAACATTGTAATTAACATTGGCAGCAAGTGATGAGTACTGAAAGATGGCGAAGAGAAAATGGAAAGCAAGAAAACTCACTAAGCTAGCCATTTTGTTTATATGAGACAGATGCGATGAGGAGTTGAAGCGTTTAAGAGCTATTTATAGACTTTAGTTTGTGAATTTAGATAATGATGTTTGGTCATGTTTACTGTTTATTTTTGACAAACAAAACCTGTTTGGTACAATAATAATAATAATTATTATTATTATTTTGAAGGCCTAAAAGAATTTGACCAAAAAGTATGATAAATATGGCACAAATCAATAAATTGCGGCTCAAGAAACAAAAACACCCACGAGGCTCATGAAAACAAAATTCTCATAATTTTCCTTTCTTTTTTTTTTTTTTTTTTTTAAATTCGTTTTTCTTGTATTTTATATAATTTGTCACCAAATTTATTAAAAAAATTTATATTTATATGACATTTAATGTAAAAGGCAGATTCGATGTACAAGTGACCGATATATTGAAGACTCGTGTAAAATAAAAACCAAACAAATTGTGCAAACTAGAACTCTATTATTTTGTATCGTCTAATTAAGCATATGTTTGGCTCTTCAAATCACTTCTTATTCACTAATTTCATGCGATACACATGATACTATCTACTTACTAATACCCATTTTCTATGTATAAGTACTAGCCACATATCCACTACTTGTTTATATCTATTTATAAATACTTTTAAAAAATTCTTTAATCACTAACAAATTATAGTGAAAGATGGACTGATCGACTACTAAATCTATTATGAAACTAACTACCGGATTGAGATGTTGAAACTATATAGCACTTATATGGCACAATAATGAAGTATTCAATCACAATCAAAAAAATAAAAGAAGATAAGAAAATATAGTAGAGGAATTAGGAGATTTTTATTGCACCAATAATAAAAAAAAATATACAATTGATCCTAAAATTCTGATAATATCTTTTCTCACACTTATGAAATTGTATAGAAGAGCCTAATATTTATAGAAAATATGTAGGGGACGTCCAAACTCTCATAGTAGAGTTGTTGATGAAGTAGGATGCCAAAAACTCGAGTTCAAAATTGAAAAAAAAAAAAAAAGAAAGAAAAAAGTGAAAAATTGAAACACGTACAGGTAGCGCCGTTGCGCCCATGCCCGGCGCTGCAGCGCCGAGTGTTCTGCCCGGAAATTTTTTTTTTTTTTGTTCCCAAATTCTTATTAAAATCCAATACCAATTTCCAACTCCCAACGATCTTCCAAAATAAAACTTCAACTTGACATAGGACTCCAATAACATTCCAAATTGAATTCTTCTCGATGTACATTTCAATTAGAATTCTTCAACAAGGAATTCGAGTAACACCCAAAATCTAACAATCTCCACATTGACACGAATTTGACTGAAATATTCTCCACTTGGAATTAACTGACTCTTCAACAATAACAAAGTCTGATTTCTCAAACCAAACACAAAATGCTCCACATCTTCCAATGAATCCAAGTACTACTCTGCAAAATTACCTTAAATTCCCAAAAATCATAAGGATTTTAAAATTAATCAAACTGGGCTGCAACACACCCCAAAGCAGAATCAAACCCAAATGCTTTTAAAGAAGACCCCTTGCTAGACAAAATCAAACCTACTATGTTGAAAGTATGCTAAACAAAATCAACATTCACATACCTTTTATCACTGTGTTCGTCCCTAGCAATTGAATACAATGGTAACGTAGGTGATGGCGGTAAAGCGGCATTATCCATATTTTATGAACTCAACTGAGCAGTATTCTTCAAATTTGATCTTTACTAGCTCCTAAAGGTGTTGTATCAAACTAAATGTCCACTAGGTACTGAACCTGTCCTGATTGACTCTTTCAAATTCTGCATGACCCTACAAGATGTATAACTGAGACATTTTCTGTCCCTCTAATACAATCAGAGCACCCTTACAGACCCTCAAAACTCCACTTCCACCAAATAACTCATAACTCTTTGAACCAATGATTGACAATGAGATGAGATTCTTCTTCAAATTCGAAACATGTCAAACCTGACCAAGTGTTCTAATTGTCTCATCTAATAACTTCATCAGACCGTACCAATTCCAACAACCCGACAATGTGTGTTGTCTCTTATAACCACGACACATTTGGAAACAGTTTCATATATAGTAAACAAGTCCTTATTAGGACACATATGAAACACAAAAGCTGAATCCAAAATCCAATCATCCTCTAGTTTAAACTTGATGTTAGAAATAGACAAGAGATCTCCCTCACTTACAATGTCTTCTGCGAGGTCTACTTCACTTGAAGTTTCTTGTTGCTTCTCATATCGACTTGCAGCGAACGTTTCTTTATTCACCAATTTGTAGCAATCCTTTCTTCAAGTGTCATTTCTTCTTGCAGAAGTTACAAATCTGATTACTGGACTTTTTTTTTGTTCCCAAATTGTTTTCTCCATTCCGAACACTTCTTCAAGACCAATACCAATTTCCAACTCATAATGGGCTTCCAAAATGGAACTTCAAGTTGATATAGGACTCTAATCGCATTCCAAATTGAATTCTTCTTGAAGTGCACTTCAATTAGAATTCTTCAATTAATTCAACAAGGAATTCGGGTCACACCCAAGTTCTAACAAAATCATTGGCCGCCATCTTGAGTTACTTCTTCCAAAATTTCAGTTGGTTAATTTGCTCATTTTATGTTAGAATAAAATTAAACATTTACTCATTTGAAAAATAATATCTCAAACATTTAGAACTCCAGTTCTTGCTTATCAATATTTGTCTAAGAATTAGAAAACTCACCAGAATAAAGAATAACATATTCTTGAAATAAGTTTTATTTTTTCCTTAAAATCGGTTCATAACAACAAAAGTTATTAAATTTAAAACATAAAATTTGTGGCACTATACAGACTCTTAGTAGTCATGTATAATCGAGAATATTTTTAACAAAAGTGACATTGACATAATAATTGGAGTCCTCGACAACCAAATTTACATTGATTGTTATCAAATTCTTAACAAAGACATTTTAAATTTACATAACAACCAAATAAGATCACCACCCATTTGATGTCTAGAAGAATGGATGACCAACAAATTGATGAATAGAAACAAAGTTAAGAATGTAATTACTTACTTGATCCACACGCCATTCATTCTTTGTTTGTCATACACAGTACAAGTTGAAGTTTGATTTCCGGAGAGATTAATGTTATACCTAATTTACTTACTTTTTAGCTAAGGTATTTAAATCTTTCTTCTTTTCAACCCATTTACACTAATTTTCAATTCTTATTTTGTTCCATATTCCTACCTTGTGTGTGGCAGCCTTAGGATTTTTATTTATTTATTTATTTTGAAAAGCAGAAGTCAATATTCCATTAATGAAGATCACCACAAACAAAAGAAACAATTGAGTACGGAATGCAATCAACTTACTCAGAATTGACTCGACCAAAATAGCAAGTACCACTTTCGACTTGACTTAACATATATAAAACAAAGTCTTCAAGTATTAAGCCTACCGATGCTACTAAGATTTATGATCTTAGGATGTTGATTGATGAAGGCTTGAAGTTATTTGAATTGATTCTTGTACATTTAGTTGGTTTATTTATCTACTTGTCCATTTAAGTAAAGTATGTTGTGATCATTTACTCCTTTTAATACTCATTGGGTTTCATATATCTTTCAGGTAGAGTTTAAGAAGTTTGCTATGGGTAGAGATGGATCTAAGCATTATCTAGGTAAGGATCATGTACTAAGAGGATCAATTATTAAGCATGTTGGCCTTCCAAACTTATGTTTTTTATCCTTTCTTGAAATTTTGCAGAATTAACGAGAACTTTAATCATATTGATGTCAAAGTGCCGTCTACGCTCCACAAACACCACACCACAGAAACATCCGACTATTGATACAGTTATTGATAAGATTACGCGTCGAGAGGAGATACTGAGACAAACAGATAGATTTGTCAAGAAAGGGAAGGACGTGTTGTTGGTGGGACAACAAATAATATTGTTGACACAACGAATGTATATATTATTGTTTTAATATCATGACGATTTGCTAGTTGACGAGTTTAGGGGAGGAGGATTTAATTTCTTGGAATAGATATAACATGATGTCAAAACCATTAACTGTAATTCCGGCACTTGTGGCCAAAATGTATGTCCTGAAATTATCATGTTACCATACAGTATATGGTTTTGTAAAAGGTCAAAATAATCACATGCAATGCTTTGAAAAATCGTGAAAAGTGCCTCAAACAAAGTAATGTGAATTGGACATAAGTTTCGTTTGCGTGTATAACTAAGCTCATTTCTTTAAGTAAGATGAATCTTTAGACGTGGAATGTCAAATGAATAATTACAACTTATTGGATGAATTAGGTTTTCACCCTTAAACATCATACATGCATAAAATTCAACGTGGGCAGAAAACTCGATCCATGGTGAAAAATAAACAGCATCTTTGGTGCGATTTATAAATAATTGAACATAAATCAAAGAAAAGAGACGTGTAGAAGATTATTGAATCCAATGCCCTCTTAGAAAACTATTTATATATAGTGATTGTAGATGTGCTTTTGATATTGGATAACTTTGTCGTACTGCCTTTCTCTTGTGTGTGTGTGTGTATATATATATATATATATATATATATATATATACACACACACACACACACACTATTTTTAGATTAGAATTAAATTACACATTACATGATTTTTCGAAACTACAAAAAAGGAATTGTAAAGCTTGAAAGAGAGAAAAAAAAAGTGTCGATCGACTTATTCGAAAAATATTCATATAGCATTGTTTGATATGCGTTCTCAGATAATAACATTAGACAAATAATCACAACTTATGTATGTAATTAACCATGTGGTTATTTTCAAGAAATTACTATAATGAGATAACGAGCAAAGAAAATTTGAACAAGATAAATCCATATATCCTTCACATTGCCTCACGTGGGTGTTGGGTTTTGATACTCAATAAATCCGGGCTATGATGTTAAATCGGTATTTTAGTTGGATAATATTTCATAGGCATCGGCCGATAATTGAAATGATATGATGACACCACAATCGGACCAATCGAATCACGTAACCCACTTGGACCATTCGAAGTAGCCTAATTGTATTAGTGTTGCTCATGGCCCAACCCGAACGACTTGGATGGCTTTAAGGTTTTAACCCACTTATCCCTTTGTTATTGGGCCCTGTTTGTTTGACCTAAAAGCCTAAACCCTAAACTTACCTTTAACCTATTTAATGTAAGTTGCTAATCATTCTTAGTGTGTGAAAGATTTTGGAGCAGCCGTGTATTGTGTGGAAAAAGAGTTGAAGCCGTCCCGTTTTGTGAGTGAAGACAGAAAACCGGTTTTGCCTATTGCTTTGTGCAATTTGAGCTTTGTGCTTGAGAGACCCATTTGTTCTTCTTCTCTGCCTAGCCTTAGTGGCTCTTCCTGTGGCTGTAATCTTTTCCATCCAGTCCTTTGTGGGCTGAAATCTGGAGCAACCGAGTTCGGGTGTGGGAAGGTGTCGGTTTGTGGTTGATTGGTTGATTGTGGTGGTCGTTTGATTGGTTAGCTGAGCCCGGAAGTCATTGATTGGAGCCCCAAAATCCAACATTTGGTATCAGAGCTGGTTGGTGGTGTATTGGGCTTCAAAATCCAGCAGAAAACGCAGCAGAAATCGACCAGGAAGCAGTTGAAAAATCTGTCCAGATTTTGGTGCGAAAACTGGACCTGCAATCTCGATTTCCGGCCATTCCAGGAGGAATTTGGACAAACGGAGATCGGATTTGGAACGTGCAGGTGGAGGAGCTTCTGGGCCACCGGCGCGTGGTGGTGACGGCGGCCGGCGGCGGCGGCGCGTGGGATCTCCAGCGCCACGCGTGAGGGCACGTGGGCGATCTTCTGAAAGTGGTTTCTTCAGGCAGTTTCTTTATTTCAATTTTGTGAACGTGCTGATATTTTTGGTTTAGTGTTTCAGGTTACGCAGGAAAAGTTGGACGGATTTGCCCCTGCGCTCGTAAGTCCATTTTAGCTCGGTTGGTTGCTGCAGTTGCTGAAAACATTAGGGCGAATAGTGGTGGCCCTAAATTGTTTAAAATTTATATTCCTCGTAATTTACGGACTCAGATAGGTCCGCTCTGGTAAATTGGCTTATCCCGTTTAATTCCGGCATTAGCGCTTCATCGTGTGAGGTGACATTAGGATTGGGGTTACTGTGAAGGGATAACCATTGCTTGTGCTAGAAGTTTAGGAATTAATTGCTCTATTTGAAGTATTGAATTTAACTGCAAGTTGGTAATTGTTTTTGTGCTGAAACTGTTGTTTTGTCTCTGTGTGAGATTTCTTTGCGTGGAAATTTGAATTTTGTTGACATACTTTCGTGTTGCATTGATTATCTTGTTAGAACACCTTGGACTTGACCCATTCGAACGTTCCCTTGATCTGAGATTTTGAGTCTCACGAAACCCTGAGAATCTAGAACGGTGTATATTGTTGCCTTAGGTTTACTTTGTGTGACCTACTTGTGCATTTTTTGTTGTTCTGTTTTTTCAAAATGTCTTCACATTTCGAAATTGGGATTTTCAATGGGAAAGGTGATTTTTCAAGTTGGCAACAAAAGATGAAGGGTATTTTGGTTCAACAAAAGGTTTCAAAGGCCATTGATGGCAAATTTTCCGAAATTTGCCAGATGTACAAAAAGAAGAATATGATGAACTTGCATATACTTCAATTATTTTACACCTGTCTGACACTGTTTTGAGAAAAGTTGGAAAACTTGATTCTACCAAAGAACTTTGGAAAAAGTTGGATGATTTATATTTGCTTAAATCCACTCCTAACAAGTTGTACTTGCTTGAAAGAGTTTTTAGCTTTAAAATGGATTCTTCAAAAGATTTGGATGACAATTTGGATGTGTTTAACAAACTTGTTCAAGATATTGTTAACTGTGGAGAGTCGGTGTCTAAAACCTACAAGGCTATTATTTTGTTGAATGCTATACCTGATACTTATCATGAAGTTAAAAATGCAATTAAGTATGGTAGGGACACCTTAACCCCTGAAATTGTCATAGATTCCCTTAGGAGTAAGGAAATGGAGGTTAAAGCTAAAAAGGAAGATAAGAGAAATGGTGAATTGCATATGATGAGGAGTAGAATGAAGTTTAAGCAAATGAGTTTAGGTAGAGCTCAAGATAACAGTGATTCGAGTAGTGACTCGAGTGATGAGGGTGATAAGAAGAAGAGCAAGGGTTGGGACAAGTCTGGTGGTAGACGGTGTTACAGCTGTGGTAAGTCTGGACACTTCATTAGGGATTGTCCCAAGAAGAAGAGTAAGTTGAGAGGTGATGCGAATTTGCTTATAGGGTCGAGTGATGACCCTAGTGAGGTTTACTGAGTGTAACCTTAGTTACTGCATTTGCATCTGTGTGTAATCCTTTCTGCACGTGTGTGATTGCTCGTTTCCACTGCATGGCTATATGTTGCATCTCAATGTGTTTGATATGTGCATTGACATGATTTGGAGTGATCTTATTACTTGGTGTAATGTGTTTGCATGCATAGTGGGTTTGTGATGCATTTGGCAGTGTGTGTGTGTGTGTATGTCTTTTGGTAAGGTGGAGTATAGATGCCTAGGGGTACATTGGTTATACTGTGGGATGTGGAGTGTGGTATTTGGATCACGGTGGAGATGTGATCAAATGTTAGAATCCTTTATCTGGAAGAGACCCTGATCAGGTGGAGTGTGAGTGGGGCACTTCTATCACTTCTGTTAGGTGGAGACCCATTATCCACGTAGGTTGGAGAAGTGATGTGTTGATAGAGGATTATCCCGAGAACTTAGGATCTATAGAGACTTACTAGTTAGACATGTTTGTTTGTTTGTTTGTTTGAGTGATTAGTCTAGTGAGCATGGTGGGCAATGAGGTGAGATGTCTGTTCTCGAGGTGAGTGAGCAACACGGAATGGGATAAGATAAGTGTGGTGAGATCTGTGTGAGGTCATTTATGCATTTGTTGCGTATGTGTTGGCCTGTTGATTAACTTGTTAATCTGTTGTTCTGTGTGAACGGGTGTGATAAGATCTCTATGTTATCCTGTGTGATATCTCCGTCGCATGTTTTATTTGCTCTTGATTGATTGCTGTGCTTATTTGTTTCTACTTGGGTGTTTGTGACCTTAGCCCTAGTGAGTATATGGAACAAGTATGGTATGTGTTTCAGGTGGAGACACGAGGTAAGGTCTGTGATGCCAATTTTATTGGTTACCTTGATTGTGCAAGTGTAAACTGTGTGTTTTGTCTACTTGCAGATTTATTGGGATCAAGGTGGAGATTTGTTGGGTTTTGATACTCAATAAATCCGGGCTATGATGTTAAATCGGTATTTTAGTTGGATAATATTTCATAGGCCTCGGCCGATGATTGAAATGATATGATGACACCACAATCGGACCAATCGAATCACGTAACCCACTTGGACCATTCGAAGTAGCCTAATTGTATTAGTGTTGCTCATGGCCCAACCCGAACGACTTGGATGGCTTTAAGGTTTTAACCCACTTATCCCTTTGTTATTGGGCCCTGTTTGTTTGACCTAAAAGCCTAAACCCTAAACCTACCTTTAACCTATTTAATGTAAGTTGCTAATCATTCTTAGTGTGTGAAAGATTTTGGAACAGCCGTGTATTGTGTGGAAAAAGAGTTGAAGCCGTCCCGTTTTGTGAGTGAAGACAGAAAACCGGTTTTGCCTATTGCTTTGTGCAATTTGAGCTTTGTGTTTGAGAGACCCATTTGTTCTTCTTCTCTGCTTAGCCTTAGTGGCTCTTCCTGTGGCTGTAATCTTTTCCATCCAGTCCTTTGTGAGCTGAAATCTGGAGCAACCGAGTTCGGGTGTGGAAAGGTGCCGGTTTGTGGTTGATTGGTTGATTGTGGTGGTCGTTTGATTGGTTAGCTGAGCCCAGAAGTCATTGATTGGAGCCCCAAAATCCAACAGTGGGGATACATATCTAACAAATTGATAAATTTCAATTTCATTGGTAGTGACATCAAATTTTCTTTCAATCATAGACAAAACTTTGTTTATCATGCCCTTTATATAACATATTTCTACAAATACTTAACAGCTATTACAGTTGAACGGATTTCTATGTTTATGTGACAATCATACTTAGTGGAGAAATAAGGCAAAACCCAAAAATAGAAATTTGGAGTTCTGCCAATTTCATTTTACAATTTCTATCTATGTTTCATGCATGCATTTATACTAAGCCATTGTTTAGATATTCTAATGGTTTTAATTACATAATTTCTCTGAAACCATCAACCTGGTCTTGTAGAATCCTAAACACGATTAAATTAAATTGAAGTTCAATGATCCAAAAGACAAATCAAAATATTATTGACCAAATTATGATTTAGTTTAAATTTGGTCGTAAAGGGAGTGAGTGCAAGACCCCAAAACGTTTATTTATTGGTTGATTAGAATAAACCATAAATAATTATGGAGTAAAGTACAATTAAATTGTCCAACATGCATCGGAGATGCTACGTACATGACTGAATGAACATTTAAAATGATTAGCAATCATTAAATTAACATTTAACCTATATATAAAATAACCAGAAATATATTTTTTAAAATTAATTAATGCTTGCCACGTGTTAAGTCAAAGATAATTAATTACTTTTTTAAATCAACATTCATTCTCAACCCCAAACAGAGTGAATGAATATGGGATCAATAAGTAAATTAAAATAATTAGTTCCTAATTAATGTCGGTTATTCACAACCATTAACATAATTAGTTCCTAATGAATATGGGATCAACCATTAGTTCCTAATCAATGATCTCCCAACTACACGCTCGACCAGTTGGGATACTAAAACGACTTAATATCCATTATTAAGGGTCCATTTGATAACATTTTTGAAAAGTCAAAAATTACTTTTGAAACTAAAAAAAAAAAACTGATTTTAAAGCTATTAATCAAAGATTTTTTTTAAAATACTAGAAAAGATTTTAGATGAAGATGACCGAAGGTAACTTCCTCAAGAAATTCTTTTACGAGAAGTAAAAATCATGTTAAACTGAATCTAAGTCTTAGTTACAATAAATTTCTTGACCATTTTTCGAGAAACAACTAAATATTAGTTTTTGTCATAAAAATTAGAAATTCTTCACTCTGCCAAAATCATGTCTTAATATGGACAAAATTCTAGCTCAACTATTTTTGGAATTTGATGCCATTTGTGACATTTATTTTCTAACACATGGGGCAATGATGAAAATGGGCTAGGCCCAAAGCTGTTGGAATTTTTTTGGAACTAAGACTATTGCCCAATAACTCAAAAGGAACAAGCCCTATACCCTGCCCAACTTAAATGCCAAAAAGAGCTGTTCTGGTCCGTTGGATCTTCAGCCTAATCTACGGTGGTATGGTTGCCTATATATAAGGTGTTGGATGGCCATTCGTGTGGTTTTTCATTCTATTCTGTTTGCTTAGTGCGAGAAAGCTTCTGGGTTTTCTGTATCGTGTTCTCTCTATTATCTCAGTCGATTCTTTGTGATTCTAGTCTTGGTAACTGTTCGATTGAGATTTTAGATGTGTTAGATTGGTTGTAGGGTTTCAGATCATTGAGTAGCTGCTTTGTCCATTCTTGGTTAGGGTTTGTGGTCTTTGTGGCTTGTTCTTTTGTACAGACGGGTACAATATCTTTGTGAATATTCTGAGCCCTTAATTTTGTGAATCTATTACTTAGTGTAATTGTTTTTCTGGATTCTTTTGGTGAATTGGAGTTGACTGCTTCCGTTGATTCTTGTCTGATTCCCTTACAAGTGGTATCAGAGCATGTGTAAGGCGTTCTTGAGTCCACGATCGTGTGATTGTCCCTGGAAAATTAATTTCCAGTTGACATACATGGATCTATCTATAATCGCAGAAACCCTAACCCTAATTTTCCCCCTTTTCGTTTTGGTCACTAATTCTCTCTATTTTGGGTTTCTTGTGAGGGACACTGACTCTTGGTGAACTTGGCTGCAGTTGTGAACTTCGAACTGTTCATTACTGGCTAGTGGAACCTGCTTGGTGCTTGGTTCTTTGAACCAGTGTGGTGAAACATTCCTAAACCCCCTGAATTCCTATTTTCTTATTGTATTATTACTACATCTCTAAATATTGGCACTCTCCTTTGATTTTCCCCTGGAAGTTGTGTTCCCTGGTGTTAGGATTGAGCCTTGACCTGAGGTTTTGAACTACACGAAATCCTGGTGAATTCTAACACCTGAAATTGTTAGTATTTTTTGGTTATTAACCTGTTTAATTTCAATTGCTTAATTCCATGTAAATTTTTTTTGTGATAATTGGCCTGTTTTATTCTCAGTGCTTATCTTTTGTTGATTCATTGAGCTTATTAAACCTGCTGATTATCACTGTTCACTAAGTTGTAAGCTTGTAATGAAATTGATACCTTCATCTCTCGTTTTTTTGTTTTGCACTAAGAAGTTGTGTGACTCAAAGTTGTTTATGTTGAAGTATCTGTTTTCGGTTTTTCTGTGGGATTGTGACCTCAAAAATCTTTTTTGTTGATTAAAAACTTCAAATGACAATGACAACATTTGAACTTGGAGTCTTTAAGGGAAAAGAGGATTTTCCCATTTAGCAGCAAAAAATGAAAGGGGTCTTAGTTCAGCAGAAAGTCTCTAAGGCTAGAACTGGTCAATTTACTGCTACTATAACCGATGATCAAAAACTTGAATATGATGAACTTGCTTATACTTCTATAATTCTTCATTTATTTGATCAAGTGTTGAGGAAAATTGGTAAACTTGATAATACTAAGGCTTTCCGGGAAAAGTTAGAAGAGCAATGCATGTCTAAGAGTCTGCCTAATAAACTCTTCCTTTTAGAGATGTTCTTTAGCTTTAAGATTGATATGTCTAAAGATTTAGATGATACTCTTGATACTTTTAATAAATTAGTTCAAGATATCGCTAATACTGGGGTGAAAGTGTCTGACGAATATAAAGATGTTATCCTCTTGAATGCTATACCTGATGTGTATAATGATATTAAGTCTGCTATTAAGTATGGTAGAGATACCTTAACTCCGGACATCGTGATCAATTCTTTCATAAGTAAAGAATTAGAGCTCAAGACTAGGAAGGATTTTGAGAGTTTGTACTTAGGCTAGGCAAGTCAATGGTCAGAGTTATCAAGGGAGCAATTATAACAATTCTAAGAAGAAGGTGAAATGGAGCTCTAGATCTAAGTCTATGGGTGTAATTAGGAAGTGCTATGGGTGTGGAGAAACATGATATTTTATAAAAGACTGTTATAAGAAGATGAATGAACATAAAGAGAAGAGAGTGGATGAGGGAAATGTTGTTGAACCCCTAGATGAGAGACCTGTTGATATGTATGTGGTGACAGAACTCACTTCTGATATGAATACTGTCGATTATGTGCAGTGAATGGATTATGCATTCAGAGTGTACATTCCATATGACCTCTAGAAGACCTTGGTTAGAGAATTTTAAGGAACTTGATGGTAGAGAGGTTGTTATGGGTAACAATGTAGCTTGTAGCATTAAAGGAATTGGTAGTGTGACTTTGAAGTTTGACAATGGATATACCTTTACTTTAGAAAGAGTAAGGTATATTCTTGATTTGAATAGGAACTTGATTTCTATGGGTAATCTAGATGAATAGGCCTGCAAGGTCGGATTGGTAATGGTTCTTTGAAAATAATTAAATGTTCCTTAGTTATTTTCAAAGGTACCAAGAGGAATGGTATATATGTCACTAGAGCCAGTGTAGTTCAGAGTCACGTTGCTGAGTCATCTAGTGCTGAGATTGATCCTACCCTGAAGTGGCATAATAGGCTAGCTCATATGAGTGGAAAGGGCTTGCATATTTTAAGTAAGAGAATCTCTAGTAATGATCCTAAGAGTGATGAGGATGAGGAGACTAGGATGCAAGTTAGATTAGGTCATTCTCCTAGACTTGTTGAGGAGGAACAAGTTGAGAATGAGGTTGATGAGGAGAATGATGGTGTCACTGGTTCTCATGAACCTGTTGAAGGCGGTGAACATGACTTAAAGGTGATGTGGTTGATCCTCTAAGTGATTATTATGATATTTTCTCTCATGTTGTGAAATATACTACTATAAGAGTCATGCTTGCTTTAGTTGCTCAATATGTTTTAGAACTAGAACAAATGGTTGTTATAATTGCCTTCTTGTATAGTGACTTGGATGAAACGATTTGTATGTTACAACCTCAAGATTTTGTTGATTCGAAAAAAGCCTAATCATATTTGTTTGCTTAATCGATCTTTATATGGTTTGGAACAATAACCTAGGCAATGGTACATTAAATTTGACAATTATGTGTCTTCTATTGGCTTTGTACGTAGTGCATTTGATCATTGTCTTTATTTTAAGAATGATAAGAATGATGTGATTGTTTATCTACTTTTGTATATATGTGGATGATATGCTGTATTGGATCGCATTAAAATGGTTTTTTTAAAGATACTTGAAAAGATTTTACAGACTTAAGATTGCATTTTAAATCTTGTAAAGAGAGAGTTATTGTGTTGAAAGGGTATGTGGATTCTGATTATGCTAGTAATAAGGACAATAGGAAATCAACAACTGCATGTGTTTACTTTGTGTGGTTCTTACATTAGTTGGAAGTCTCAATTGCAGTCTATTGTTGTCTTGTCTACTACAGAAGCTGAGTATGTAGCTATAAAAGGGTCTTTGTGGCTTAAAGGCTTGTAATGTGAACAAAATGAATTGCATGATCCTTTTGTGGTTTATTGTGATAGTTAGAGTGCTATTCATTTGTGTAAAAATCCTGTTTTTCATGATAGGACTAAACATATAGATATTGCGATGCATTTTATTAGAGATATAGTTCATAAAGAATCTATCTTGTTTGAGAAAATCCCTACACAATTTAATCCCACGGATATGGGAACCAAGGTACTTTTTTTTTTTTCCAAGCTTAAATCTTGCTTACAAATTCTAAGAATTGATTCTGGGTGAATTTTGTGTTTCTGCAGGTGGTGACCTTCTTATTGTTGGTGTTATGAAACACTAATGTGTTTGGTGGTTTATGGCATTGGCATCAAGGGGAAGATTTATTGGAATTTGAAGTCATTTGTGACATTTATTTTCTAACACATGGGACAATGATGAAAGTGGGCTAGGCCCAAAGCTGCTGGATTTTTTTGGAACTAAAATTATTGCCCAATAACTTAAAAGGAAAAAGCCGAATAACCAGCCCAACTTAAATGCCAAAAAAAGCTGCTCTGGTCCGTTGGATCTTCAGCCTAATCTACGGTGGTGTGGTTGCCTATATACAAAGTGTTGGATGGCTATTTTCGTGTGTTTTTTCATTCTGTTCTGTTTGCTTAGTGCGAGAAAGCTTCTGGGTTTTTGTTTTGTGTTCTCTCTGTTATCTCAGTCGATTCTTTGTGATAATCTTTGTGATTCTAGTCTTGGTGATTGTTCGATTGAGATTTTAGAGGTGTTAGATTGGTTGTAGGGTTTTGGATCATTGAGTAGCTGCTTTGTGCATTCTTGGTTAAGGTTTGTGGTCTTTGTGGCTTGTTCTTTTGTACAGATGGGTACATTATCTTTGTGAATATTCTGAGCCCCTAATTTTGTGAATCTATTACTTAGTGTAATTGTTTCTAGATTCTTTTGGTAAATTGGAGTTGACAGCTTCTGTTGATTCTTGTCTGTTTCCCTTACAACTATAAAACGGATTAATACTCAGTTAGATTTTGATTTGGAGCATACATTTAAGGATGTTGTGTTCTCATTGTAAAATTTAGTCTTCTCGACTAACCTTTCCTACCAGAGTATAGATCAAATCTCTTTTCATATGTCATTGAATTGTATTCTCTGTCATTGGTTGTGATATGTGAATTTATAGTTATTAAATTATTCGATATTTTCTCATATATTTTATTTTTTATATTCTCTGTAAAATAACTTATCAAAGAATACTTAGAAGGCTAATGCTTATTTCTCGTAGGATACTCGCCAACAAGTGATCGTAGTAACAATCATTCATTAGCAACAAGATGAACTTGTTATTAATATCTTCATATCACTTTTTGTTTTTTTTTTGGTTTAACAATAATAACTTGAATAGATCTTATTTTTAGTTATGTTTATCTTGAAAAATAACAATTATCTAAGATATATAGATATTCTCAAAGAATATATTTTTTTTAATTGTTCATGAAGTAGCACCACATTAGTATTAATATTTTAGAACAAAATGTTTTGGTTTCTAAATATGCACAACTCTTCATAAATTATTATTAAAGAAGAATATTAAAATTGTTGTAAAAGAAAAGTAAATTAGGGTTTAATGTGAATGACATTTGTACCCCTACAGCTCTAGATATTATTACCATGTGTATTCTTATTCATTCCCTATAAATATAGAGTTTTGGTTTTCATTATAATACACACAAGTTTATTGATTTCTCTTATTCTCTTATATTTTTCTCTCTTTTTATAACACGTTATCAGCGCGAAAGTTCAATTTTTTAAAGTTTAGTGAAAGTAGTAATTTTTTTAAGCATAATCATCTATCACGTGTACCAAAATTAATTTGTGACATGTGAATAATTTTTTATATATATACATATCTCATTTGCCTATCAATTCTGTCGATTTTTTTAGCATAATCAATTTGTATGTATTTGTGCCTTAGATTCATGTACCCAATTTTATTTACACAAATTCTATCTATTAGCACAGTTGTTTTATGTGAATATTGTGTTTCCCAAATCAATGGTTTCTTTGCACTACTGCTGCCACCAAAGGCTCTTCTTCTATGCCTTTCGTTTGCACACATTAATTCATGCTTTATTTATTAGTCTAAAGGTTTGAGTCGTTTGATAAAGAATTATTCTTTTCTTACTATTGCATGTTGATCAACTCATCAATTCATGTTTGTTTTAATTTATTTATCATCTTAATTTATTTTTCATCTCTATATTTGCAAAATATATACATGATAATTGTTAAATACCCTTTGTATCTTTAACCCGATTAAATAACTTTGGATGTTTCATTATAAACTTTAAATTAATAATTTATCTTGTTGTTGCTTTTAAAGTAGCACAATATTATAATTAATATTCCAAAAGAATATTACTTGCTCTTGAAGAGCATGAATTATAATTTTCAATATTTCAGAAGAATATTGACATATTGTTCTTGAAAAAGCAATAGTAAAATACAACATACTCCCAAAGTAGTACATGTTTCGAAAAACATACTATTCTAATCGTAGATCTATCTATTATAAATAGTTTGTTGTTGCTCCTAATGTAGCATGACATTATAATTAATATTTCTGAAAAATATTACTTGCTCATGAAGAGTATGAATTATATTTTTTTCAGAAGAATATTGACATGTGGTTCTTGAAGAAGCACAACTCTGTAAATATTATATGATCATAGAAAATATACGCTTGAAGAGTTAATGTTTTCTAAATAATAATTTATTGTTGCTCCTGAAGTAGCACACTATTATTTATATTCTAGTTATATTTTGCTTGCTCCCGAAGAGCATAATTAAAAATTATGATTTTACTCTCGAAGAGTAAATTCTTATATAATTTATTATTTTACATAATAATATGTTATTGCTTCTGAATAACATGACACTACGATTCCAATATTCTAAAAAAAAGTTTTATATATTGCTCTAGAAGAAGCAAAAATAATATATACTAGTATTCTTGAAGAATACTATATTGTATTCCTGAAGAAGCACAAATCTATACAAATTAATATTTTCGAAGAATTTTATGATTAATTTAAATATATCAATATTCCTGAATAATATTATTCTATTATTTGTGAATAATCATAACTAGGTATACATCAATATTCTAGAAGAATATTATTTTGATATTATAGAAGAATCAATACTGCATAATGTAGGAGAATAAAATTTTACTATTGATAGTATTCTCTACTAAACTAAAGAGAAACATGCTAAGTTTCTAAAATGTGTGGTACAATTAAAATAAATATTATATTGAACCAGAAGTTCAATTTGTTTGGTATGACCAGTTGGATGATCACTGGATCAATAATGATGCGAAACGAGAATTCAAATGGACATTTAACGAAGAACCAGAAGATTATTCAATCCAAAAAATTCAAATTTGATATTTCTTCTCTTAATTGAAAATTAGTCATTTGATCATTACTAGTTAAATGGGGGTTGAATTCCTTATATTTCTGAAAATTAATTATGGTGATATATAGGGCCCCGTCACCCTCTACGTTGACCATCTATATATTATTTTTGTCTAATAGATTTGATACAAATATTAGATGATTGCATGGTGTTCGCAACCTGAAATTTGCGAAAGTGCTACTCAAATTATGAGCATAATTTTCAGATTATACAATTAAGACGTTGTGTCTTTGTAATACTAATGATCCTAAATCTCAACTTTTTTATAGGTGTTATTTGAGATGTTGATAAATGGTTTAACATTATTGTTTGTTAAATGCCTCCAATTAATTTTATTGAGAACCAAGTACTTCCCATTTCATTTTAGGGAAAGTCATTACGCATCATGCCAACACCATAGTTCTCCTAGTTATAACTTGGCTTATGGTCTGAGCCTAATTTTTCCATCAAATTATTTCGATAATGCAGTATATGTAAAATTAATCCACCACAATGCACTGAGATGGAAAGTAAAAAATGCTGAGAATAAATGGGTATGATCCATTATCCCAAATGGGTGATATTTTATAACTCAATAAAAATTATTGTCAATTTGATTTGACAATTCTCTCTGCATTAGAGGGGATAATTAAGAAGCTGAAAATAATATACAAATACATCATTATCTAAATCTTTGCAAGAGACAATTCGAACCAGAAGTTCGAAAGATAATTAATTTACATGCACATACTGACCAAAAATATTAACAATCTCACACATCAACTTTAAATGCTCTAAATCGAATTGACTCCTGGGAGGACAATTCATTAATATTATATTTGATAAATTTATGGCACGCCTAAAGCGTAATGATATTCGATTCTATTACAAAATCTTCCAAACAAAAATGGAGCAATTGGTTAAAATGGTCTTATTAAGAAGGCATATACTCTTAATGAGTATTTAAACATAACATATTATAAAACCCCACAAGAGGTTCAGGTACCTGAAATAATGAAAATTGAAATATCTCAATAAGTTATGTCATTACGGAAAAAGAAATATAATAAAAAAAGATACAAAAAAGTTGTCGACAACACTTTGCACATGATTTACTGCATCATATTATGAATAGCGATGAATCGAAATAAATTCATTGAAATATATTGATCGAATAAATAATTGGTCAAATAAAATGACGCGATCCTAGTGAAAGAATTTACCAGAGACATATGAAGTTTCTGGATCTACAATCTGAACACATAAAGGTGTATATTTATGCGAAATGAAAATAGAAAATGTAAAGTCGTAACATGAAATGTACCTCTTTACATAATGAATTTCACGAAGACTTGTATAAATAGACAAATTAGCATGTGGTGTATGTAATCACAATTCTCTATTTTATTAGTGTGTGACAATGCATGAAATTTGACATGCATATAATAAATTTGATTATAGCCAACTTACCTAGCTTGTTTATTAATGTTACGTTAAAAGATTTAATATGTTTGAGACGCATAATTCAAGTAATATTATGATGAGGGGGAGTAAATACGCGTTGTACTCTTTTTTCCTTGACCAAGGTCTTTTCCCATTAGGTTTTCCTGGCAAGGTTTTTAATTAGGCAATTTTTGTAGCGTATTCAAAGGAATAATTGTACTCTTTTTCCTTCATTAGGATTTTTCCTACAGGGTTTATCCTAATAAAGTTTTAATGAGGCATATTCTTTGTGTAATGAATGTCTATAACCACCTAGAAGACATTAACCCTCAAAATAATATTATAATATATATGAGACTCTTGAAGAGCTTAACAAAACCGCAGATTACGTGAAAATGAATTTGAGATGAAAGATTTGGGAACAATCAAATTCTATATCGGGTTGCAGATTGAACATTTTCCATAATGATTATTTGTTCATCAATTTACATATACGGAAAAAATCATTCTGAAATTATTGCAATCCATGAAGCAGGCTGAGAATGTGTATGGTTGAGAAACATGACCAATCATATCCAAGTATCATGAGGATTAATTTCAACAAAAGATAGTCCAACAATTTTGTATGAAGATAATGCTGCTTGTATTGCACAACTCAAAGGAGGTTATATCAAAGGTGATAGGATGAAACATATTTATCCAATATTCTTTCATACACACGAGCTTCAGAAGAATGGCGACATCGAGGTTCAACAAATTCTTTCAAGTGACAATGTGGCTGATTTATTTACAAAAGCACTGCCAACATCTACATTCAAGAAATTGGTTCCCGAGATTGGAAGATTTTCAGTGATCCACATTAGGGGAGTAGTTGTACTCTTTTTCCTTCGCTTAGGTTTTATCCCACTAGGTTTTCCTAGCAAGGTTTTAATGAGACATCATTTATCTTTAATACTCCAAAATAACTGTACTCTTTTTCGTTCGTTCTGATTTTTTTTGTCCCATTGAATTTTTATCAAACAAGGTTTTAACGAAGCAGATATTTTGTAATGTGTCATTCAATGGGGAGTGTTATAAAAGGAAAGTAATGATACTTGTACCCCCTACAGCCCTAGATATTATTATTATATGTATCCATATTCCTTCCCTATAAATATAGGGTTTTTGTTCTCATTATAATGCACACAAGTTTATCGACTTCTCTTATTCTCTTCTATTTTTCTCTCTTCTTATAACAAAAATATATTTTTTATTGAATAAAGCATGAATGTTAATTGGCTTTTCCAACTTTGGAAGGGACAAAATTGCACCCTGAAAAATAGTGTAAATTTTTTTTTTGGGAATGAAACAACTCTATTTCAATTGATCACTACAGCAATCAATGTGAGCAACAGATTGAAAAAACAAATCATTCCTTAGTAAAGAGTAGCAAATTAATTTACCTAATGTATTTTTTTACATAAGAAAAGTGTTAAAGTCATATGTACTGTCAAAAAATACTCCAATAAAAATTGATTTCCATGACAGGGCGATGTGCTGTTGAAAATAAAGCTTACACACGTATAGAGCATAGTTGAGAAGTTGGTGCCAACGACATCATATCTTAAAAGAGAACAATAGAAGGGAAAGAAAACCAACTAAAAACTTAAGATGAAACAATAATAGAAAATATAGATCAATCAAATATTGACAACGCGATTCCTGCAGAACCACAAATGTCAATAAATAATGAGATTTCAATAAATTATTTGTTATCTCATCATTAGAGAATGGAGTAGAATTATAATAAACAATATCTTCACATTTAATGTGACTCTTGAAAAGATCCTCAACAAATGTCTATTCAAGACTTCAACGTAGAAACAATTGATCAAAATGATAAGAAGCCATACACATGAAGTTGAATTTATTAGACTAGCCAAAAGTGGTTGGACTTTAATTTGAATTCTGAAAATGTAATTATTATGGGATACGAGTTTTTGTAATGAAAATAATAAAATTACAAGTACAAATTCTGACTCATAACCTAAAGATTCTCACAAAGACCTGTGATCGATTTTATGAAAAAATATATTCTCCCGTAGTATGCATCACGACTTTTAAATTTTTAATTAATTTGACTGTGTTACAATGGCTCAATATACAATCTTATGGAAGTAGTAGTTGCATATATATGTGATTCATTTGATAGTGACACATGTATAAATGTTTTTGAAGGATTTAAAGTGGATGAAACAAATGATACATGCCCTAAAACTATGTTCTTGATAAAATGCAACGATCATTATATTTAATGAAACAATTTGGATGCATGTAATATAATAGTGATGTTGCGATAAAGTCAAGATCGGAGGGTTTGATTCTACTTCTCCAACAAGTTAAAAGGAATAAGAAAATGAGGGAGTTGTTCTTTATTTACTTTTGATTGTTTTCGTTAATTTTGCAAAATTACTAAATCGAAACTATTGTATTTTTTATTTTTTGATAGTGGATTATTTTACCCATGGTGGCTCGTGGATGTTTCCTTTAAGAGTTTACCACATTATATATGGTATTTATCTTTATTTTATTCTGCAATAGATTATATCTAGTAGAACGCAAATCTGTTAAACTATCACAATACAGTAGGAAGTTCTAACTGACAAGAGTATTCTGACTAAAACAAGTAATTGAGACAAATTGGTTAATTAACTAGGTTTAGTACTTATATTTGATATTAGAGCAGGTTCACTTTTAAAAAGTGAGATCGACATAAAACATAGTAATGGATGGATCACCCTCTAGGCCTCCTAACGGGACTAATTATTCGTATTGAAATATTAGAATAAAGTCTGAGTCCAATCTTTAGATGAGATAGTTTGGCACTCAATCATGTATGGCTATAAAATTTCCATAGTAATCGAAAATGATGTAGAAAGAGATAAACGAGCAGATGAGTGGGTGACTACTGATTATAATATTGATAGTTGAAACTCTAAAGCTTTGAATGCTATTTTCTCATTTATAGATGCTAATCCATTCCATTTGATCTCTATGTGAAAGATGGCTAACGACGCATGGGACATTTTGCAAGTTGCTCATGAAGGGACCTCGATTGGAAAGTCTTCTAAAATCCAAATGTTGACACTTGAATTTGAGCAATTGACTATGAGAGATGATGAGCACTTTAAAGACTTCTACGCCAAACTAAGTGACATAACCAACTCGGCCTACACCTTGGGAAAGAAATACTTAGAAAGTAAAATTGTGAAAAAAAAAAATTTCAGATTATAGTTATCCCTGTTGTAATTAGCTTATGGTTGGAGTATAATATTTCCATCTACTTATTTTGATAGTGCAGTATAAGTAAAACTGACCCACCACAATGCAATAAGATGAAAAGTAAAGAATACTAAAAATAAGTGCATAGTTTAAACTGTTATCTTAAATGATTGATATTATATAACGCAATTTGTTGGTTGTCAATTTGAATGGACAATTCTCACATCATTAGGGGTAGGAATTTAGAAGTTTGAAGTAATGTACAGAAACATCATTATCTAAATCCTCGCAAAAGATAATTCGAACTAGAAGTTCGAAAGATAATTCATTTAGACGCATTTACTAACAAAAGAGATCAACAATATCTCTCACATACTAGCTTTAAATGCTCTAACTCGAATGAACTTCTTGGACGATAATTAGTTAATATTCTTGTTAGGTATTAGATGTTATTGACAAATCTGTGAACAAAATGGACTAAAATTAACATGTTGTTAAGTCAAGATGTTATGTGTAAATATTGGAAATTGAAGTATTTTAGGTCCAAGGTTCGAGAATAAAAAGAAGGTAAAACGGCGCCGCAATTTCGTTAGACTGTCGCCAAGATTTTTCCCGAACAGTAACTTTGTCGTTAGCCTGTCGGCCTTTGTTCTAGCGACAACCTGTCGCTAGACTGTCGCTTATCCCTCGCTTGAGCGACAGTGTTATCTACAATTTGCTAGATTAATGCTTATTAATAGATCATGTGCAATCCTTTGATTTTTAATCACTCCGAATCAAATACAATTTGATTCGAAATCATCTCCGTTCGTGCAAATTGCATCGGACTTGTGTTTTCTCTTGTAGTTAACATAATTAAACTAAAACAATTCCAAATTCGTTCAATTATAAACAACGTGCTAAGTATAAAAGCATGGATAAACATTTGTATCAACATGTTCCTAAAGCACGGAAGTTGAAAATATTATGTATTTGATAGCAAAATACAAATTCGGGGTGATGATGACTAATTGGGTTGACTTTCATTTATAGGTTTCGTTAGAAGCCTGTTATTGAATAATATTAATTACATTGACCCAAGATTGCATTTGGTAGTCCAAGGAACCAAGACGGATCGAGAATCTTGCTATTAGAAATTAGGGGCTCGACCTACTTATCATTTTGCCCAGTTGTCACATATCTTATTTTCTACTATATATGGGTTTTGACCTTTGAGAGATTACAGACATACACATGGTCCGTATTGAATCCTGATATAAGATAAACAACAAGAAATCACCTCCCAAAAACACTGCATGAATTATGGACAAAGTTGACAAATGATAGCTTATCACTATGTATTTGTCTTTTAGACTTTTGCGCACCTAATAAAATAAGAATTAAAGTGCTGGTCATATGCGTTTTTGCGGCTGGAGTTTGGACCATATTCGTCTGCCTATATTACGGTTAATTCAGTTAGCGAATCAGGAATAATTTTCACCCACTTCAAAAAATCCATTGACCTTTTACACAACTTTCGAGAGATGCACTTGAGATTCATAGCTATTAGCTTAATGGATTAAACACGGCCAACGACAAGGGCAATTTTCGGCTGTTGAAATGACATATTTTCATGGATAGCTAATTTCGTTGTAGTGAAAGTATATCTCCTTTCCTTTTCGAACATGATTATTACTGTGTACTATAATTAATATTTCTTCTCCTAAATGTCAACAGAAATCACAAATCTAATCAATTAATGGTCCAGTAATTGAAAATTATTAAACTCCAAACAATCACTCAAACAAAATAAATATTAATATCAAAATCTGAAAATTAATATGAAAATATCAAACATAGAGCTCATCATTATACTAGCTCCTGTACAATTAACCGAGTTTCATATAATTACAAACACAAGAATTAGATTGATACAACATCACTTGCACTTAAAGTGTGGAAAGAACATAGAAAACATTATTGAACTTTTCAATAATTCTTGATCAATCTTCTTTAAATCTCCTTCTTCTTCAACCTCGAAGCAAAGATGTATGAAATTTATGTAAGAATATATGTTCAATAACAAAAGCTTTTCTAAGCCTGTAATCAATATGTCACTGTTTATTAAAGGCTTCTCCGAGGGTTTCCCCCCTTTAATGATAGATCAAGACATATTTATAGCTGCTAGAATTAGTTCAAAATTCGTGCTCTAATTGCTTATAAATACCCATGCACAATACATTTTTTAGTGTGGTTGATCATTGATTTACATCTTCACAACATCATTCCAAGATCCAAAAACACATTCAACAATCTAGATTAACCTTTTGATTCTTAAGATCAATCAGCCACAAGTTAGAAAAAAAATCGAAATTCATATAATTAAAAACACCAACTTCCTAGATATCATTAGTAAGGTACTTTCTCAATAGATTTCAGAGGTTGCTGAACATTGAGGGAGGTTGGACCAGAAGCACAAGAAGTGTACAAGAATGATGCATTCTTGGTGTTCCACAGGAGATAAATAATTCTAGAAGATCGGGAGCAATACGAGTGAAGCACGTTCCAGCGGGTCTTGGAGATTGCAGGAATTAGATCAGCGAGTTTAGTGTGTTTTCTAGATTGGATCCTACTGTAAGTTCTTATTGTCTATAGTGGAAACTACTGACTTAATCCCAGAGTTTTTACCTAGTTAAGAGTTTTCTCCATCTTCAAATCTTGTGTTATTTACTGCTTTAATTATTTATTGATGTAATTCAACATAGGATAATTTGACTTTATTGACTAAACATTTAAAGAGAGATATAGAGGTGATTCCAATAAGTCTAGAAAGAGACCTAAATCTATGAGATGTCATAAGTGTAAAAATTTTGGTCACGATAGAAAAAAAACATTGATATTCATGTAATTAAAAACACTAACTTCCTAGATGTCATAAGTGCTCTAATGATAAGAGAAATGGCTAAAACTATAATGCAACTCTCATTGATGATAAGTCTAGCTTGGATAATCAAAGTGAGATGTCTACACATGAGGAGAGTTGGAAATTTATGGCCTTCACTGCTAGGATTAAAAGTGAATCCGGTAAGAAGAGTGAGAAGGATGAAGAAGTAGATAGTGGAGAGCGATCTAAGATCTAAGGATGATTTTGAAAATGAGATGCGATTTGTAAGGCATATCAAAAATTATTTGAAGAGAGTATTAAGATTTAGAAGGTGAATAAAGTTGTGCTTAAGAAGGTCAATGAGCTTGAGTTAATTAGAGAGAAACTTGCAGCTGACCTTCAAGAGTGTGCTTTGTGCCTCAACAAATTAGAAATTGTAAATCGATCCCTAGAAACTATAAAGATATTACAGGTGAACTTGAGAAGACCTCTAGGAGAGTTAGTGAATTGATCATTGAGAATCAGAAATTAGAAATTCAGGTTACGAACCTTCTGAACGAACTTGAAGAATCCAAGTCTCAACTTCTTGTTTTCTCAAGTAGATCTCAAATATTGGACAGTCTTTTGGGACTGAACAAGCCCGCTGGGAACAAGGGAGACCTGAGATATAATGAGACCGATCATAATAAGGCTAGTACCTTCAAAACCATTTTTATCCCTGCCACCAACCTAATCTTAATAAGGCCTTGGTGTCATAAATTTCTAAATAGAAATAGAAATCAGAATTTCACTAGAGTTATAATTTAGGATTTTGATGGCCAAATTGACTTCCTTACTAATCAAGTGAGTCATTTGACCAAGTTTATGAAAAATTTGACTTGGGATAAGTCTTTCACTAGTGAGATTTGGGTGAAAAAGAGTGATCTAAAAAAATTAGAAGATGATCATTGTGCTCTTAAAGGTAAGAGCGCTTTGTATACCTAATTGATTAGATACTTTTGATACATGCTTATACTTTTTGATCGATTCATTCATTAGTGCATTGTTCACGAAAATCTGTTTCGAATTTAAATCCCGCAAGTGTACGGATCGTTCACAAGTAGTAAAGTGGAAATGCAAGAATTTCGAATATCGTTCCCACGAAGATTGATTTAAAGTGATTTTGATTATGTCGACCTTAACCGAATCTATTAAACTTGAGATGATTATTTTTGTGATTTTATGATGAAATTATAACTAATATGCGAATTAAACTAAAATTGCGATCTAAATGCAAGAATAATGGTTGAATGCAAAAGTTGATGAAATTAATGTATACAAAGCGTACTAGGATTCCGAATCCCCAAGCAAAGTTCATCCTTTACCCCTATTTCACAATTTGACAACACGAGGAATTGGTTGAAAAATCAATATTTCTAACCTATTCAACAATCTCTTTCGAGTAGAATTGAACCTATTCTAGCATATCATTTGACTATATTTCTATGACAAATGCAATATACTAGAATGCATGAAATTTTGTAAACACTTAGAGATTCACGTAATGCATGTCGATATATTTCTATCATTTATGAACAAAACGATGATTTATACCTTGTTGGGTTTATTTCCCTTCTTTCGAAGGCATAAAATAAACAACCCAAACTCACACAATTATCGTGCACTATAATTATGGAGGCAAGAAAGTGTATATAAATCATTCAACACAGATCAAACGTGTTTGAGTATCAAAATTACAAAATAGAAATTAAAAGATCACAATGCGAGGTTCATCGTTCACCTAGTACATGAAAAGTCTAGCCTAACATAGATAAAATAAAAGAACAATAAAAATAATAAAGAGAAGACATCACCCAAAAACTAGGAATTAGGGTTGAAATCTTGAATCTTGAATGAAATCCATTGTTCTCGCTCTCTTCCTTGCTCTTCAATAGTGTTTTTCTCTCTAAGAATGTGTAGTCTCTCTTTTTGGACGAGATTAGGGTTATAAAGAAGTCCTAGATGTATTACCATAAGTATTTGATTCAAATAAGGAAACCAGAATTTTCGCGCTCGGAATGAACCATGCGATTGGATGGTATAAACCCATGCGATAGCATGGTTATACAAAATTTTTACTGTTCAACTCCTATAGATGCTTGTGCGACTGCATGGGTTTTCTACCATGCGACTGCATGGTAGAACTTGTTTTTCCTTTGATTCACTTTTGTCCCCAAGTTGGTTTCATCCACCTTTTGGCCTTGATTTCTTCTCCTTCTTCTTCTAACATCCTATGATATCACCATATGTTACTTAGCTCAACCTCATGCTTGATTGTCATTCGGGTCATTTTTTGAATAATTGCATTTTGGTCCTCGGAGTTTTATATTCTTCCATTTTGGTCCTTTTTCGTTCATTTTCTCATACTTTTCATTCCATCCATCAATGTAATCCTACAAATACAAATTATATCGAATTAAGTCATATTTCAATATATACATCAACAATTTTCCATGTTTTGTGACCTAAATAAGTGTGTAAAACACACTTATCAAATCCCCCAAACTTGAACTACTGTTTGTCCTCAAACAAGATGGTGACTTAACTTGACACAAAGCATGATTTAACAGCCTGTCATGTCTCAAGATCAGAATTCAGTAATAAACAAAATGAACAGTTTCAATAGTGTAAAATCAAATGAATCTCCACTTATCATATGCAAAACTTGATGTGTAGGTGTGTGCTTATGTGAAACATACTAAACTGATGATGGTTGCAAATCCCGACCTACAATAGTCAACTTTTTCCTTTCTTCACTCGAGAGATTCACACCCCTAAACTTATTCTTTTCTCTCAAAGACCCCGGAGTGTGGTCTAGAATAGAGTTTTTGATTTACTGAAATCCTTACCCTCTCTTAGTTTGAATACATCTCGCAGTTACAAGTTCACACTTCAACAAGTAGAGATTCTCCTATCTCTTTGATTGTTTCAACTATTAAGACTAGACAAAGTTACTTGCTTTGTGTTAGAGATATGATTTTATCAACCTGGTGTCTGGAGCTAATCAATGCATTTCATACATAGAAGTATGTATATTATTCTTCAATGGATAATTTTTTTTTCTTTTTTTATATAACATCCTCAATTTGCTTTCTATATAATCCTCGTAGCTAGCTTTAGGCCGATGACTCCCAAGTCAGATGACCATAGGGCACCAAGTCTTAAACCCTTGCAGGCTTAATCACTCGAGTTATACAGGCTCGAACAGACGTCTTTATTTATTCAATGATTAGTGCAATGCCCCTTTTCTTTTAGACACCCAGTTTCTAGAACTAACCTTTAACTTGAAACTTTTACCTCATTTTTGTATCATTGGCCTAATCCAATCCACACAACACAATTTTCACGCATGGAATCTCTACTCATCTCAATGTTCCACTGTAATAGCTAAATCATCTCCAAACTTCTAAAATGATGGTTTATTGATAAGTGTAATAGAGGTTTTCGGGGTTTACCTATCATGTTCAACTCTACAATGATTCATATATCCCATCATTAGCATAGCATGCCCAACACAAGTATTGTGCGCAAAAAGGAATGTCATGTTTCCATATAGACAAGTATCGATCAATTTAACTTGCACAATTTTCACAATACATAGTTATACTGCTTCCAATATTTTCATCATTGTCGGCAAGGCCATTAAACCGACACAAGCACAAAAATTCTAACCTACTACTAGAAATGAGTAAAACTAAGAATAACTTAACAAAACGAAAAACTAGTTCTTTTTTTTTTTTTCACACAATCACACAAAAGCAAAAACTGCAGTAATATGATGAGTGACATATTAACATATTCCTACCCCCAAACATATACAAAACATTGTCCTCAATGTTTAAAGAATAATAAAATACAAACTTAGCAGCGTATAAAATTAAGGACAAATTCACAGAAAGTAAAGAAAAAAAAGGGTGAGGAATACTCCCCTGATCGATGGGGATGCGAATGTGAAGATGGTGGAGGAAAAAGAAGTGTAGACTATGCATAGACTCTTTTATTACCTGTAGAGACGATGAAAAAGTAATCTTATTAAAAGTTATAAAAAAAAAACTTGAAGAAGAAATTACTAATCGAATGCTTAAGGCAAAATAAATAAAAAGGGCAGAAACGATGGGTTGCCTCCCATCCAGCGCTAGTTTATAGTTTATAGCTCGACTCTACCATGTTGGTCTGTTAGGGTACATCGAATATAGCCTTAGAGGTCCTGATTAGCTTCTTCAATGACATTTTCTTTCTCACTGCAGCATTCTTCCAAACGTTAGCCTTAACTTAATCTGTGTCATCTGCTTTTCCCTCATCAATTGCCTCAAACTCAATAATGTAGCCTTCTTGCTTCTCAAGATTTTGTTCAGGTTGAAAATGCACATTATGGTCATCAACAGCATTTGAAAAGTCTTGAAACACAATTGTCTTCTGCAACACCTCTTCTACTACATCAATTTGATAGCAACTATCTGACTTAACCTGATCATCTACAACGTTGAAGATGCTGAAAGTGATCTGCTCCTCGCCAAATCTCAAATTTAACTAACCCTTTTCAACATCTGTTAGAGCTCTACTAATAGTTAGGAATGGTCTGCCCAAGATAAGTGGGATATCCTTGTCTTCGTCCATATCCAAAATGAGGAAGTCCGCTGGAAAAATGAATTTGTCCACCTTAACTAGCACGTCTTTAATTATCCCCATCGGATGTGCAAATGATCGATCAGTTAACTAAAGTGTCACCATGGTTGCTTTGGCTTCGCCTAGTCCAAGTTTTTTGAAAACAGATAGAGGCATTAGATTAATACTTGCACCAAGATCATAAAGAGCTTTATCAAAGTAGTATTCACCAATAGTGCAAGGTACAGTAAAACTCCCTGGATCTTTCAGTTTTGGTGAGAGCTTTTTTTGAATTATGGCACTGCACTCCTCTGTTAGCATCACTGTCTCATATTCATCTAGTTTTCGTTTTTTGGATAGAATATCTTTCAGGAACTTGGCATAGCCAGACATTTTGAACAGTGCTTCTGCAAATGGGATATTTATATGGAGTTTCGTGAAAACTTGGAGGAATTTCTTGTATTGTTGCTCCCATTGATGCTTCCTCAACAGTTGTGGGAATGGAATGGGTGGCTCATAAGGATTTATCGACTTATCTGCCTCTTACTGTGATTTTTCTGGACTCTCTCTTACTGGTATCTTCTTAGTGTTGTCAAATGTTTCTCATTCTCTTCTTCAGACGACTTCACTTGCTCGTTATTTGCACCTGGTCTCTTGACATGTATCTCAAGCAGCTGAACTTCACTTCGTGTAGTAATGGCTTGAACATGCTCCCTAGGATTTATTTCTATATTGCTTGGCAATGCACCAGGTACCCTTCCTGTCATAGAGAGAGCTAACTGTCCCATTTGAGTTTCCAGATTCTTAATAGCTGCACCCTGATTCTGGAGGTTTGTTTCAGTCTTTCTCATGAATTGATTTGTGGTTTCCATGTACTTATCAGTCTTTTCCATGAACTTCGCAAACATATCTTCCAAGTGAGGCTTCCTCTCCTGCTGAAATTGCCCTTACACTCGATTATGATTATGATTATGATTTTTGTTTCCACCCCAAGAAAAGTTCGGGTGATTTCTCCATCCTGGATTGTAAGTCTCAGAGTGAGGATTGTTCTGCTGACGTTGACCCCATTGAGCAAAATCTACCTGTTCCATCCTTTGTGTGAGGATAGGGCATTCAGCTGTACCATGCTCTGCTCCACATTCTTCACAATTTAGTTTATTCACTTATGCTGAATTCACGGTCTGAGTTATGCCCTCTATCTTGTGAAACAACGAGTCAATCTTTGCAGACAATGCTGAATATGTATCTACCTCATATACTCCAACTACTTTCTTTGGACCCACTCTATCTGAAGACCACATGACTGAGGCATTAGCCATTCTCTCGAATAATTCCCAAGCTCCCTCGACTGACCGAGTAGTTAGGGAGCCATTTGATGAAGAATCCACCATGCTTCTAAAAGTTGGTGTTAGTCCGAAATAGAAGTATCTGACTTATTCCTTCTTGTTGTATCCATGTTGATGATACTTTCTTAGCATGCCCTTGAACCTATTCTACACTTCATCTTCATCAAGTGATTCGGTTTCGTGTTGGCTAAAAATGGATATTTCATGCCTCAGTCTCGCCACTTTAGCCTGTGAGAAGTATTTGGTGCAGAATTTATGAGCCAAATCATTCCAAGTAGTTATGCTAGCCACTGGAAGTGAATCGAGCCACTCAAGTGCTTTATTTCGAAGAGTTAGTGGAAACAACCTTAGCCTGATTGCATCTTCTGATATCCCTGGGTATTTGAAGTGTTGACACATATCTAAGAAACGGGATATATGTGTATGTGGATTTTCGTTGGCTGTCCCATAAAATTGATGTCCATTCTGAAAGAGTTGGATGATATTTATCTTCAGTTGAAAGTTCGGTTGTCCGAATGCTGGGTAAACGATGCTGGATTGGCTTTGAATGACGAATGGTGTGAAGAAATCTCCAAGTAAACCTTCCCCATCATACTGAGCTTCAGCATTGGCTGGAGCTGCACAATCTATCCTTGGTTCCAGTTGCTCGTCAGTTATTTGTATTTGTCTTTGATTGACCTGATGTACTGCTCTTGCTTCCCTCAGTCTGCGATGAAAAGTTCGTTTAATTTCCAAATCAGCCTGGAAGTAATCCACAGCTGATTGATCTTCACATGTAATACCTGATGAGGCAAAAACAATAGTAGCACTTAGCTCAGCCTAAGCACTTGAACTAAAAATAAATTAAAATAAAAACTGAAGGAAGACAAGTTCGAATTAGTGTCTAAATAAAAAAAATCAAGTTAATACTCAATCCCCGGCAACGGCGCCAAAAACTTGTTCATGAAAATCTGTTTCGAATTTAAATCCCGCAAGTGTACGGATCGTTCACAAGTAATAAAGTGGAAATTCAAGAATTTCGAATATCGTTCCCACGAGGATTGATTTAAAGTGATTTTGATTATGTCGACTTTAACCGAATCTATTAAACTTGAGATGATTGTTTTTGTGATTTTATGATGAAATTATGACTAATATGCGAATTAAACTAAAATTGCGATCTAAATGCAAGAATAATGGTTGAATGCAAAAATTGATGAAATTAATGTATGAAAAGCGTACTAGGATTCCGAATCCCCAAACAAAGTTCATCCTTTACCCCCCTATTTCACAATTTGACATCACGAGGAATTGGTTGAAAAATTAATGTTTCTAACCTATCCAACAATCTCTTTCGGGTAGAATTGAACCTATTCTAGCATACCATTTGACTATATTTCTATGACAAATGCAATATACAAGAATGCATGAAGTTTTGTAAGCACTTAGAGATTTACGTAATGCATGTCGGTATATTTCTATCATTTATGAACAAAATGATGATTTATACCTTGTTGAGTTTATTTCCCATCTTTCGAATGCATAAAATAAACAACACAAACTCACACAATTATCGTGCACTATAATCATGGAGGCAAGAAAGTGTATATAAATCATTCAACACACATCAAACGTGTTTGAGTATCAAATTGCAAAATATAAATGAAAAGATCACAATGCAAAGTTCATCGTTCACCTAGTACATAAAAAGTCTAGCCTAACATGGATAAAATAAAAGAACAATAAAAATAATAAAGAGAAGACATCACCCAAAAACTAGGAATTAGGGTTGAAATCTTGAATCTTGAATGAAATCCCTTGTTCTCGCCCTCTTCCTTGATCTTCAATGGTGTTTTTCTCTCTAAGAATGTGTAGCCCCTCTTTCTGGACGAGATTAGGGTTATAAAGAAGTCCTAGATGTATTACCATAAATATTTGATTCAAATAAGGAAACCAGAATTTTCGCGCTCGGAATGAACCATGCGACTGTATGGTATAAACCCATACGACAGCATGGTTATACAAATTTTTTACTGTTCAACTCCTATAGATACTTGTGCGACTGCATGGTAGAACTTGTTTTTCCTTTGATTCACTTTTGTTCCCATGTTGGTTTCATCCACATTCTGGCCTTGATTTCTTCTCTTCCTTCTTCTAACATCCCATGATATCACCATATGTTACTTAGCTCAACATCATGCTTGATTCGACATTCGGGTCATTTTTTGAATAATTGTATTTTGGTCCTCGGAGTTTCATATTCTTCCATTTTGGTCCTTTTTCGTTCATTTTCTCATACTTTTCATTCCATCCATCAATGTAATCCTACAAACACAAATTATATCGAATTAAGTCATATTTCAACATATACATCAATAATTTTCCATGTTTTGTAACCTAAATAAGTGTATAAAACACACTTATCATGCATGCATTTCCTTTTTTTGTTTAATTTTACTTTTTAGGTAAGTTGATTTTTTTTAAATAAAAAAAATGAAATTTGAAAAATAAAATATAGAGGGGATTCTTTATTACAACATGATATATAATTTACTTGAACATGTATGTTATGGCCAAGTATGAGTTTTTAATTGATGTGTTGTAGCATATTTTTATTACTTTGTTTAAGTTGATATGGAGTACTTAGTATATGTTTCTTCATATACTATCTAAATTGCACATACTATGATCTTGTGAGTAAGTCTTGACACCGTGTGTGAGATTTGGGATGGCAGTCATATATTGGTAAGGTGACCTTAAGCATGAATTGACCTTAATTTAGTAGACCTAAATTCAAGTACATTCCCTTAAATAAAATAAAAATGTTTCATCTTATACTCTTCTTCAAAATCTATTTGACTCGAGTAATTAAACCAAAGGGGCTTCTTATAATCTGATGCCCTATGGTTAACTAACTTTGAGTCATTGGCCCAAAACTTATTACGGGGGTCATCTAAGTCGCTTAACGAAGAAGAGACTTCACATAAGATGTTAAAAAATGAAGAGAAAAATATAAATTGTGTGAAAAAATATATATGCTCAAAGTAAGGGGAAAAAATAATAATGTACATGAAAAAAAAAAAGAGCTTTATGTATAGGTCCTAATATGCATTATTGGTTTGACTTTCATTAGTAGAGGAATAAACTTATTTAACAGTGATATTTAGCATGTTATTTCTCACAAATTTAAGGTTTGGAGTCTTGATCACAAGGAATTAGTGGCACTTAACACACATGAGTCACTTATACAATTTACTCCATTTAGACTTGAACTGAGTATATGGGAAAGTTTACTAATCATTGAATATGCTTGGGCATGCTATCAACTGCATATTTGAGTTATTATATATTGTTGTTACCTTCATCATTAGTGAGAAAAGGAGGAGAGATGATGAGATTTTTTAAATTTTAGTTTAAATTTTAGATTTTTTAAATTTTAGTTTATTTTATAGTAAGGGGGAGATTTTTTTGGGAGATTTCTTTAAGGTTTAGCTTTTTGAGTTTTGATGTTTCGTGATATTAATGTTTAAGTTGGTGTTTTGAGTATGGAACTAGAAGAAAGAGTCGACAGATTTACGCTAGCCTGTCACTTAGCCGATGCTCAAGCGTCCAAGTAAAATCATTGTCGTCCGACTCTCGCTCGAGCGACGCACCTCTCGCTCGCCTATCGCTAATCTGGCACTCGAACGACGGTGTTGTCCAAGTAATCCTAATTTTCATTTTTCAAAGGTTTTATCCATCATATACTACCTAAACTCCTCTTACTATAAATATCTAATGCCCAATACATTTTTTAATTGGGTTGATCATTGATTTACATCTTCATAACATCATTCCAAGATCCAAGAACACATTCAACAATCTAGATTAACCTTTTGATTCTCGAGATCAATCAACCACAAGTTTAGAAAAAAAAATCGAAATTTATATAATTAAAAACACCAACTTCCTAGATATCATTAGAAAGGTACTTTCTCAATAGATTTCAGAACTTGCTGAAGATTGAGGGAGGTTTGACCAGAAGCACAGGAGATGGACAATTCCTGAAGATCGAGAGCAGTTGTGAGTGAAGCACGTTCAAGTGGGTCTTGGAGATTGCATGAATTAGATCAGCGAGTCTAGTGGGTTTTCTAGATTGCATCCTACTCTAAGTTCTTATTTTCTATAATGGAAACTACTGGTTTGATCCTTAAGTTTTTAGCCAGTTAATGGTTTTCATCATCATCATCAAATCTTGTGTTATTTATTGTGGCAATTTAACATATTGACTTAATTGAATAAACATCTAGAACAATTAAAAAGTGACTTGTTGCTTTTAATTGATAAATTTAATTCCGCGTTATTCACATATTAGGTGATTTTAGAGTTGAACTAGCAACTTTCAGGCCCTATTCCCAAATGGTCATGTCTTATTGGATATTGTTGCTAACTTATCTTTGGTCAGTCGTAGGTCGTGCTTCTTTACGCCCAATGAGGATAATGAAGTAGATCATAAACTAGCTTTATTTACTATTATTTCGTGTGTCGATATGCACTGCTAGTTTGATTGTGTACCTATTTCTATTTCTCTTGCAGTTCACGGGATCTTCATCTAAGAGAATTTCCTTTAAAAAGAAAAACGAGTAATATATTTGTATCCACATTTCATGCTTTCAGTTGAAAACCTTTAAACGACAAGTATATTTGCTATTGGACCTATACCAATATTGAAAATACTCATTTTTTTTACTTTTTATATTCGTTACCATTTCAAAAACATTTAACCATCCCATTCTATAGTCGTAATTTTATTAGAATTTTTTTTTTCTTACGAATAACGAAGTGCAATTGGCTAATGAGCCCGCAGATGATAGATTCAGGAATCCAGGTGAGCACGGAGGCTGCCCAATATAAGGAAAAATAAAATTTTCCAGCGTACCCAACAAGAGCAACCGCAAGGCTTGTCGGGCGCTAGCTCTGCCTTGAGTCTACCCAACCACCTCTTTCCTTCACCCATATTTGTGCATTACTTTTTTGCAAGTGATATCTATGAATAATTTTAGCATCCTAGATGAGCATTTAATTTTCATTTTCCTTATAAAGTCATATATTCAAATCTATTATAACTTCAGTTGTCATTAACTGAAAAAATCCATCGATGGTTAACTTATAAAATAAACATATCCCCTAATTGGATATTGATTTAGTAATATACTATCATGTGATAATTGGATATCAGATTACACAAAGTACAAGATTTTTTGTTTTTAAATATCATTCATATGAAAACTTTGATTTCTTGTATTAAATACCAATTTTCTACACTCATTATATTATTTATTCCATAACTCGATCCTACATAAATGACCTATATTCGTGTATAAGTATAAATACTATAAATAATTTTCTAATTATAGAAGCAGCTATTAGGCTCAGCTAAGCCAGAAGACTTCCCAATGGCGTTATTGCGTGACAAATGAGCCTGCTCATTTTTGTAGGTCAGCTCAACATCTTCCAATGTAATATCACTGCATGGATTTCCTTTACTGCAGTCAAATTTCATTACAGTTTCTGTAGCCGAGCTCCCATCTGTGTCTTGATATGTTACATCACTAATCTTCACGCCTGAAACCTAAAAATTAAGAACACTTTGCAGAATTAATTTACAATTGAATGGTGTAAATTCGTTGATTATTGTTATTATTTGTTTAAATGAGTTCCTTTGTCTTAGTTACCTGATTATGGCAATTGTGGTCATCGGGACAGTAATTTTGCTCAACAATTATAGGGTTTTCGACATTAACCATGACTAAATGCTGGAAAAGAATATATTTAACAAATGCATTGCTTGGATTGGCTTATGTCTTCACTCTAACCCTGTTTTGAGTTCTAGTAAATGTAGCTGATTTAACTGTCACATTTTCCACTCCGGGTTCTTTCAATTACCACCCTAGACTCCCAATGCTGCAAAAAAAGGAACAAAAATTAATTAACTTAGCTAAATAAATCGTTAGGATACATTATGTTTTATAATTATATTCATCGTGGGCTATCGATTTAAATAAAAATTACTTAACATTTTTAGTAGCTAATTCCACGGCCAGGGCCACATACGATGTTTTCAATCCACAATTTGGAGGTGCCAGTGCCTATAGAGACACAATCGTCTCCCGTGCCAATTCGAGAGTTCATAATTGTGACTCCTGTTGATTTGTCCACGTGAATTCCGTCAGTATTTGGGCTGTTGCCTGGTGCAAAAACCTTCAATCCTGCTAGCTTGGCATTGTGGCATACATCAATAAGAATGTTGAACTTCTGGCTATTTATTGAAGACTGAAAGTTACGTTGTTCAACTCTAACAATACCTAGAGGGGGATGAATACGTATATAATACAGAATTAAAAATATTATAACAAATTAGCAATAAGTCACCAATTGTTATTTCTAGATGGTTAAAAAATCACGTTAGATTAATCCTATATTTGAATACCGCAAATTTTATAAGCAATAAATAAAGCAGTAAATCAACAAACAGTATGATTACGGAGAAACCCAACTGGAAAAAACTCCGGGCACTTTTCTAGTCAAAAATTCACTATAAACGATTTGTAACTTACAGTCTACCAGCCTAGATGACGACATGTACTATCTGATCTCCTGACTGCAATTCCAACAACTTTCCTGGATTCTGTGTTCTTGCACTACTCCCAGCTGCAGTTTCCAAAGCTCTCCTAGATTGTGCTTTCATGCAGTAAGTCCCAGCTTTGTGAAATCGTTTATCTCCTGTGGATCTACTGAGAACACCGCGTTCTTCAACGACTGGAACTTCCAGTCAACTTCCCTCAATCTTCAGCAACTCTGACTGATATGATGGAAAGAACAGTTTGGTATTTGGATTACGAAATCGATGTTTTTCTCACCAAAACAAACTCAAGAGATGAAGGTTGAAAGTAGGAATATGATTGTATTCTCTCAGATGAAATTCTTTCAATGATCAACCTTAAAATTCACGTTCAGATATGTTTTGGTATTTATAGGTAGGTTCGAAAAGTGATGGGTAAGGGAAAAAGCCTTTAACTCGCGAAATAAAAATTTCTCGGACATCACTGTCGCTTGAGAGAGAGCTCAGCGATAGGTTGTCGCTCGAGCTAAGGCAGGGCGACAGTCAAGCGTTGGAGGTTCTTTTTTTACGCTTGAGCCAATCCATGACAACAGTCAAGCAAAAATCCACACCATAGTCTTTTGCCATACTCGAACCCTAGACCTAAGAAACCTATTTTCACATAATTGCCCATTACTCCTTGACTTTTTACAACATTTACAATTAAGTCCCTTTATTTACAGAATTGCCAATACATAATTAAAACCTAACGAAGACAATCCATTCATTATGATGTTATTGGAATTGTAGAAGACCAGTGTCTGAGCAAGAAAGAACCCAAAAATTAGCTTGAAATTAGAATATACAACAAGAAAAAATGTACATGCAAAGATTTATTGGTGATCATTGTTCAAATGAGTAAAATCCATTTTCTTGTTTAACAGACTGTTGCTTCATTCAGGCAGTTCTTGCCAGAACTCTTGCAAGCCCATAATTTAGTCCCTTGGCCATCTAGGTTTCCACTAATAATAGAAACTCCAGTCACACTTTCGAACTTGATCCAGTTACCAGAATTTCCAATAACATTGAAATCAGATGGAGCTACTAGTGTGCCATCAATGTGTATCGTTATGGCAGTGTTTTTGCATGACTTGCCGGCAAAAGTTGTAGCTCCAAGCAAGTATCTTCCTGGCGGCACATAAATGGTGGCTGGCTAAGAAATTGAACAAATATCCATTTGTTCAAATATATTAGTTACAACTCAAATATCTTGCTTATCAATTTAGTCCAGAGATTCAAAAATAAATTAAATTGACCAAAATATTGAATATTCTATTTTTGAACTAGTGTTTTTCCCGTCATAACATGAGAATTGCTTTTAATAGTCATTTTTTAATCGACAAATTTATTTTAATAATAAATATATCATTGAAGCTCTATGTTATGTTCTTAAGATGTTACACAATTTCAAAATAGTTTAATTTTACTCTTTGTAAGGGAAGAATTACCTCCTAGTTCTTCATTTCTGTCTTGATGTAAATCCTAAGGTAAGGCGTCCTTCATTGTAGTCCAAATTATCATCTATAGACGAGGTATGGGACTACATTGATTTTCAATTGAGGCATAAAATTAAAAAGGTAGACCGAAGCTTTGGTGGTTTAGCCAACACAAATTATTATTAGAGTCCTTAATAAACCCTTTTTAAATTACATCAAAATTACCAAATTAACTAGTTTTAAGCAGAGACGATACGAGAAATATATAGGAAAGTGTTAGGTTTTGTGACAAAAATTCTATGTGATTTAGAAGTTCGTTGCATGAAGGAAGTTTAAGGTACTTGGGTTTGTAGAGTCCTATGTTGTGGAGATCAAATTTCATCATGGATTGGAAGTTTGGCCTGAAAAAGGACTTGGAGATGAAGTAAAACACTTTGGAGTAGAAAAGAAAAAATAACAATAATTTCAACAAGCTGGCCCCACTACACTGGGCAAGGGGCGTCGCGCCTGAATGGGGCGGGGAACCCACGCTACAGCACCGGGTCCGATGCGATGGCGCCCCGACAGCAAATTTTCCGCGATTTTCCTGTTTTATCCAGATTTTCGGATTTCTTCTCCATCTTCGACTCTACCTCATCAACAACTTTGAGATTTGGCTTCTATAAATACTTCACAAGGTATAGACACTTCATAAAGTGAAAAGGCAAGACCCAAGAGAGATTATAACAATTAGATTATTGTTGTATACATTAGAAACAAGATAGAATTGTTTAGATTAGATTGAGAGGATCAAAATCTTGTAAGATAATTGTTTGTTTCTTGGTATAATACCTTCCACAATTTTCTTGATTATTGTGTGATCCATTAAATTTCATATTGTCCATATTCTTCGTCGTCGAATTTTTTTTGCCAGTTTTTCAACAAGTGATATCAAAACGTTCTTGATATCGGGTTGGTTCATAACGAGTGGTATTAGAGCGAAGGGTTTTTTTGACGATTTCTTGGGAGGTCCAAATTGTTTATTAAAGCGAGGTTGGAAGGACCAGAATGAAGATGTTTAATCTGAACACTTGGTTTAGAATTGAATAGAAAGATTAACTCCTTGAGTACTCTTAACATAAAAGAGTACAAATATATCAGTGAAGTTGGAGTTCTAAATGTTAGTAAAAGTGCCCCATATTGTGATGAAGGGATAGAGAATGTCCCGATTATATGTCTCGCATGGTTCTACAAAATCTTTGAAGATCAATTAGCAAAATTTAGGCACTCAAGTGGATTTTGAGTTTTGTTTAGCACTGTCAGAGCTTCGTTTGGGGTCTACATTGAATAATACATTTCAAACAAGTTTAGAAGTTGTGTATAATTATACTTTGCCATCATTACCAGCGGTGCCATCGTATTCAATTATTAGAGACAGACTCAAAAGTAATATTAGGTATCCATATAGGTACGAGGATGCTAGTTTAGTTCCTTTTACTTTGAATGTGGTCGAAGTTATTGATTCTAGCCAAGAACCTTCGAGTAGTGGTGGCAATGGGCCGAGCCGAGCCGGCTCGGCCCATTGACGAACGAGCTCGGCTCGTGTTCGCACGAGCCGAGCTCGAGCTCGGCTCGTGTTCGCACGAGCCGAGCTCGAGCTCGGCTCGTTGCCGTTTGGGCGAGCTCAGCTCGCGCCCGAGTTCGCCCAAAGCGAGCGGCTCGGCGAGCCGAGCTTAAGCTCGGCTCGCCGGCTCGCCTTTTTTTTTTTAAATAAATAAATAACGCTACTACTACAAGTCTATTTTTTCTATTTTTTTTAAATATATATTTTCCAAAACATTTATCGGGACTCGTCAAAACATTTATAATTTTTAAAATAGTAAATATACATTTATTTAAAAAAAAAAAAAGATAAACCCTCCTCCTTTATCCGGGCTTGGGACCGGCTACTTCAATTTCGTGTAGGCGGAGTTAAAATTGTACACGAAAAACTTTTTACGTGTACAATGTTTTTAAAAAAATTATAAATGTATGAAAAAAAAATTTTGTAATGAATGTATTGAAATTAAATATCACTTACTTGATTACATGCAATTTCGGCATATTTATGTTGAATTCGATAATTAGCGTCTTCCCAATCCTTCACGCACATTAACGCTTCCAAAATATCTTCTTTTAGTCGACTTCGAATTTCAGAGAGAACCCTCTTCCCTGCACTAAAAGCAGACTCCGAAGCTACAGTGCTAACCGGAGGTGTTAGTAGATCTTTTGCAATTGCAGAAACAATTGGCCATCGACGTTCATTATTTCGCCAGAATTCGATTACATATTCTGAACTTTTCTTAACTAATTTGTTACTAGGCATAGTATAACGAAAGTAATCAATTAATTCAGATGGCAACGCATTTGGACTGCTACTCGAAGTTTGAGTACATGCAGTGGAAGACATACTACTACTACTAGAGAAACCATATGCATATGCAGTTGAATCATATCTAATTGAGTCTATGTTTTCTAATAAATTAATTACTTCAGCGTCGTCATCATTTATATTAGTGGGAGGAGGAGTAGGTACACGAGTAACTTGTGTACCTATTCTTGAAGCATATAATTCATACATTTCAGTTAACGTTTGTTCCAAATTCCTATAAGTAATAGGCATATTAAAAGTTAAAGCATTTGAAATTTGGTCAATTATAAATTTAGTACCCGATAAATTGTATCGGGAGTCCATGACGCATGCTAAAGGAAATAACATAGGTAATTCTTCCCAATATTTTCTAAATTTTAATTCCATAGCATATATATGACATGAAAATCAGGGTCATTTTGATATCTATTAAAAGCCCTAGCAGTTATCTAAAGACGTTCAAGAACCATGCAACTAGTTAGATAATAAACACCAGACAATATATTCGTAGACGTATAAAAACTTTCCAAAAATTTCTTAATTTTAAAAATCGTATTCCAATCGGATTCATTTAAGATATCATCGTAAATCGTCTCTAATATGCCTATTGTTATAAAATTCTGTGATAAACGGTTCAAAACCTTCACATGATTTTAATAATAAGTAAGTTGAATTCCACCTATGACCTACGTCAGTAATAAAAGTTTTTGTATTAGAGTTCCCAGCTTGTTCACAAAATTCTTCAAATGCTTGTTTTCTACTAGGTGTAATCGTGATATACGTAAGTGCATTCCTAATTCGACTAATTTCGTCCTTCACATGTTTTAAACCGTCTTGTACAATTAAATTAAAAATATGGCACACACATCGAATATGGAATAAATAACCACCAAAATCGGGTTGAAGTACTCTATGCAATTTATCGATAACTACTTTATTTACAGAAGCATTGTCAAAAGTAAAAGAACGAATTTTACTCTCGCATTTATATTCTTTAATTATTAACATAATTGTATTAAATATAGTGTTAGCATTATGAGGATACTCAACTATTTTAAAAGCAATAATTTTTTTATGCATAACCCAAAGTGGGTCTATATAGTGTGTAGTTGCAGCTATATAACCTCTCTTATTAATCCTTTCCCATAAATCCGAAGTTAAAGATATGACACTCCCGTATTTTTCTAAATCCCCAATCAATAATCGCTTTGCATTAAGAAAATATTCAATTGTATTAGAACGAAGACTATTTCGACTTACCCCAACGTACCTTGGTTGAAGATATTGTTTGACGTAGTTTACGAAATGTTCGTTGTCCACTATTGCTAGTGGCAGCTCCGCCGCGGCAACGAACTTCACCATTCCCTTTCGTGCTTCCTCCTCCGAATACATCCACGTAGAAAGTGGCGAAGTAGTAGCACCGTCTCTACTAGTACCAAAGCTAGTTGCGTTTGTCCACGTTCAAGAAGCCCATGTTTGGCCGCACATGCTTTGTAATGACGGTTGAGGTGAGTGGTTCCAATTTTTTTTTGCCATGCCAGTTGTTGTTGACAGTATTTACATACTGCTTTATTTTTACGGAACTCCATCGATCACACGACCAGTGTTAACCAATTTGAAATGGTCCCAACATTTTGCCTGCTTCTTCCCCTTTCTCTTCCCTCTTGCATCGGGAATATTTAGTGCAGGTTCTTCATCTTGTTCCAAATCAATAGGAACACTAGGATCAACATCAACGTCATCCAAATCAATCGGATCGGCATCGGCTTCACGAACGTCGAAATCGTCAATGTCTTCTGGAATTGGTAGTTGGTTGAGACCGGCAAATTCATTCCCAAATTGATTTTGGGCAGGTGTTTCACCTTCCATACCGAACAAGTTTTCAACAAATGCTCGTGGATCCATTTGTGAATTGTTGAAATAGAATGTAGAAATATAGAAATGACGATTATGTACTACTGGCTAATGTATAAAATGAGTTGTAAAATGAAGATAATAATGTAAAAAAATGTAGAAGAGAATTATAGAATTGTTGATAATGATTTGTAAATTGTAAATTGTAGAGTAGAGAGTATAGAATGAAAGTTTGGTGGGAAAAAATGTTGTAATGGGTTGGGTATTTATAGGAGAAGAATTGGAGAAAAGTAGAAAAAAAAAAAAAAATTTTTTTTTGAAAAAAAGTGACCAAACGAGTCATTTGAACCGATGAGTTTGGTCGCTTGTGACGAGAACGGTTCAGTCTGCCGTGACCCCGAGAATGGTCACTGGTTCAGTGACCGTTCTGGTCACCGGCCGCAAATGAGGCCAATTTTATTTTATTTTATTTATTTTTTTATTTTTATTACTTGGGCTGCCTGGGCTCGTCTAAGACGAGCCCACGAGCCAGGCTCGTGGGCTCGTCTCACGAGCGGCTCGGCGAGCTGGTCGTGAACAGTGACGAGCCGAGCGGGCTCGGCTCGTCTAGCCCATGAGCCCGCTCGGCTCGTGCTCGGGCTCGTTTTTTTACGAGCCCGAGCAGCTCGTGGGCGTGAACAGTACGAGCCGAGCGGGCGAGCCGACGAGCCGCTCGGCTCATTTGCCACCACTACCTTCGAGTGAAATAGTAAGTTGTGTTGATTATGTTATAGAGCTTATTTTTGCCCTATTTGGTGATTATTAAATTATTTGTGATTTTTCATTGCGAGAGAGAATAGTTCGAGCAGCTTTGGTGTCCGAGGTAATCGTGTTGATTAATGCTTGGAATTTAGTTGATACTCAGTTGTTGAGTTTATTCTAATTTTTGTGGTAGAGCTGGACAATTTGTCTAGTTGGAAATATGATGGAGAATTTTGTTTGGTGTTTTTGTTGAAGGGTTAACTCTTATTACTTGTAGAATTTGTGTCCAGGTAGAGAATCTTTGAAATTTTATTCATTGCAGTGGAATTTGTGTCAATGTGGAGTTCGTTAGAATTACGGTGTGACTTGAATTCTATTTGTAATGCTATTTGAGAATCCTATTCGAAGTCTATTTGGCATTAATTCAATTTGGGAGTTTGAAATTTGTGTTGGACTTGAAAAGATCAAGATATGGACCAGAGAGAAATTTTCGACATTTTTCCGCTAGTTAGTCGCTAGCCTCCCACTCGAAATCTCAAAAAATTCCTTCGTTCACATACCATATCTCCACAATTAGGTTTGCCATTGCTTTTTGTATAAAACAATTAAAAGTTAAAATTGTTAATCATTTTCATTGGCAGAGACACTTTTCTCTGTCTATCAAACTAGGTTATTGATATCTTTGGAGTTTTTCTTTGACATAATTACTATGTATATTGAAGACTAGACATGATAATTTAAAAATGAGAGATACCTTCATTTAACTCATTCATATTAGTTTAGAGGTACAGATCACAACCAACATCCACTCATCTTTCTTTAGTTATTTTATTTACTTGTTCGTCCAAATTTAATATTCTACAATCTTATAATGTGATATAGAATAGAGTTATATTCACATCATATCTTCTTATAATTGCACCACATTTTAATTGCATGAAATGTTCATAACATTTAGTCATTGTCGCACTTATGTCCTAAATTTTTTTATTGTTACTTGAATATTTCATTAATTAGTACATAATGTTTCTGATAATGATTTTTGTTAAAAAATTAGTTAAGAGAGAATAAAAAGATTTATTTACCCTCATGTATTTAATGAGCAAAGAAAAACAATCAAATTTAATATTAAGTACGTGTCCATCACATTCAAAACTGAGTTATTTCTTTTTCTTTTTTCAATTATTCAATAGTTTTTATTCTTTTACGATTTGATAAAAAGATGACAGAACATGCATAGATAATTTATACAAATTAATCTCTATGGCAAAGATAATAGAAACATGAACATGGAAAATTGGATTGCTCTATAAAGAGATTATCGGCACATTTCAACTAAGTTGGCACCTGCCAACTATCCCCTAAGTAGAGAAACAGGTACCCTTTGGCCACATGCACCGGAATTACAGTAGATTTATTCAAAGAAATTAAACCCTCGTCAACTAACCAATCGTCGTGATTCTACAACAATTATATAGTCATTTGTTGTGCCAACAAGACTATTTGTTGTCCCACCAACACCACAACTCTCCCCTTCGTCAAAAAATATATTCGCTTATCTTAATTGTGTAATCTCTTCTCAATACATAATCTCAATGTGTATCGTCAAAGGTTGGACTTCTCGTTGGTAAATTTGAGATAAACTCATTTGATTAACGCTATCATTAATTCTGCAAAAATTCCAAGAAAGGATCAAAAATTAAGTTTCGAAGGTTTACTGGGTTAATAATTGCTCATCTTCCTACATGATGCTTACCTACATAATTCTTAGATCAGTCTTTATCCATATCAAACTACTCAAAACTTTATATGAAAATTTATTAAACATAAAAAATGAAGTCTCCAGTCATTCTACCAAGGATTTATTAAACTACGTCCTTGTTTGATGGAGATTAAAATCAGATTTTTAGTAGATTTTGATAAAAAGTTAATGAAACAAGTGGTCGAAAAGTTGTGGGGTCGTATGAAAAATTAAAATTAATTAGTACCAAACAGGGGCTATATAAAACCATACGAATATTAAAAGGATTAAATGATCAAAATATCCTTTACTTAAATAAACCATATAAATATACAAGAATCAATTCAAAAACTTCATTAATGGAATTATTGGCTTTCCCTTTAAAAAAAAAAAATTAAGCCCAGGGCTGCCAAACACAGGGCAGGAAAATGGAAAGAGAAGAAAAAAAAAATGGTTAAGAATTGAAAATCAGCAATCAATTAAGCTAATTATACAATTCTTGTTGACAACCTTGGTTTTGTCAAAATTAGAACCGTTGATTTAAAAAATAGTTTTAAATAGTGTAAAATTGTCATCCATAGATTTCTGTACCATAGCTGAAAAGTAGGTAAATTAGGTATGACCAATTAAAGTGTGTATTCACGTATATAAAGTGGGTACCTCTAGATACTATACTGTATGGTAATTTCATGACCTATCATTTGGCAACTCATCACATATATATGACATATCATACTATATATATACACTATGTGTGTGTGTGTATATATATGACATATCATACTATATATATGTGTGTGTGGGGGGGGGGGGGAGGGGGGGGGGCGTGTGGTGTGAAAAACTCCCATAAGATAGACAATTTTTTTGACTATTTTGCTCAAAATCTTCTCGGCATTTGACTCAGGTCGTATGCACCCCTCAAAGTTCATGTATCTATTTTCTTATAATAAATATTTCACACAAGCATGGTGGTTTGATTAGGAGCCAATTATACAATTAAAGTGTGTATTCACATACATAAAAAAATGGGAGAAGACAATTTTTGTTTCTTTTTGTTTAAAAAAAAAACCTAATTTCACCTATTCTTATCTTATAAGGGCATGCATGACAATTCAATCCACGTAGACGAGTCAAACCCTATTCTTATCCTAATTTTGTGTACAAACATATCATACTTGAATTTTATCTCCCAATTACATTCCTTTGATTGAGGGAATTGTTTTCTTGTCCTTTTTCAAAAGCTTTGAATGTGATTATTTTGACCTCTAGATACTATACCGTAATTTCAACTCTTGGGGCCTGCTTGGGAGTTTTTTTTTTTTATTGCAATTTTGGATGACACCGTTTTTGATGGATTGAAAAATTCGATGCTTGCTATTTTTTTGGAGATGTATTGTAATTTTACCCGGTTTTCTCAACTCCATATCGATGGTTTTTGGCCGTTTCTCATATTTTCTTCTAATTTTACTTTTATAAAATAATTATTTCAACCAAAATATTTTTTTCAAAACTAACTTATAAATAAAAATATAATAACTAAAAAGTTTATTTATGAGCAAAAAAATTACATTACAATTAAAAAATTATTTAGAAGAAAAATATTATTTATAAAAAAATTACTTTTGTTTAAAAATTTGTTTATAAAGTATAAATGTTACTAATAAGAGAAAATTTCATTTAAAAATATAAAAATTACTTATAAGTAAAAAAATTTCTACTTGATAAGTCACTTCAGTCTATATTCACAATATAATTAATATAGAATGCCTCGATAATTCTAAAGAGATAACTTTCATTGTATATTATGAAATATTGACTAACGATACATTTTGATAAATTGAATATCTTTGGCACATTCTCTCTTTTAGACTAAATTAGATGGCAATATCACTTTGTGTCACGTTTCAATAAAATATAATAATAATAAAAAAAAACTAATTCCGTTAAAAGATGATTAGTATAATGAAAGCTAAAGAAACTATTAGTGCATTCACTCTAGCCATTCTCATCATCACCATACATCAAGTAGAGAGTTTGTTTGGTTAATTTCAAGTTCTTTACTTAAAGGTTATTGTAGAAATTTATTACAATGCACCAAACTCCAGAAATTCTTAGAATATATTTAAAAGCAAAAACTTGATATATTCTCTTATTCCTTAGATCACTATGATTGGAGTGAACAAATATTGCCCTTAACGAATATAAATTAATTTTCTACTGCTGTCACTGTTTTGATTTGCACTCACAATACACAAACTAAAGCCTATAAATAGCTCTTATGACTTCTTCAAATCCCATCTCTCCCATTCTCCCTCTCTGCCTAAGTTTTCTTCTTGGTTTTCATTATTTCCTCTTCACCTTCTTCCACCACTCATTACTTGCAGACAATGCTAATTACGATGTCCAAAGTTTGGGAGCAAAACCTGATGGAAAAACTGATTGCACCAAGGCATTCTTGAGTGCATGGGCCTCAGCCTGTGCTTCTACACAGCCAGCCACCATTTACGTGCCTCCAGGAAGATACTTGCTGGGTGCCACAAGTTTTACCGGTTAATTATGCAAAAACCCGGCCATAACGCTACGCATAGATGGCACTCTTGTAGCTCCATCTGATTATAATGTTGTTGGAAATTCTGGTAACTGGATCAAGTTCGAAAGAGTGACCGGAGTTTCTGTCATTGGTGGAATCCTAGATGGCCAAGGCGCTGATTTGTGGGCTTGCAAGAATTCCGGCAAGAATTTCCCAAATGGAGCAACGGTATGTTTAACAAGAAATGGACTTTTATCATTTGAAAAACTACTTTATTTGCCTGTGAAACTCTATAATATATTCTAATGTACTTTTTGATTGTATCTTCAATAAACAGACTCTGGCATTCTACAATTCAAAAAACATCATGATCAATCACTACAACAAAATTGAGATTCCGCGACAAGATTTTTCGCGGCATACAAAAATTTGTCGCAATAAATGACTTAACGCGACATATTTTTAAAGTTTGTCGCGAAAGATTGTGATGAAAAAAATAAGTACCAAATAATATAAGGCGACATAAAAAGTTGTCGTGAAATGTAAAAAGTTGCTACAAACAATAAAGAATGTCGCCAAAAAGACGAGGGAAGTAAGGCGCCAAAATATTTTTTGTGGGAAACTAATGGCGACAAACTTTTATTTCCTGCAACAATTTGCTTGTGATGCAATAGAGTCTACTTTTTGCGATAAAAAATATTTGTTGCTAAGGACTAACAATGGTTTGGAATTTTGTAATCATGAATTCAATAATTTTTGTAAAGAAAATTGTAATTTTAGGAATAAAACTGTCACCTACACTCCTCAACAAAATGAAATAGTTGAAAGAATGAATAAGACTCTATTAAACAAAGTTAGGTGCATGCTTTTAAGTTCTAGTTTGTCTAAATTGTTTTGGGGTAAAGCTGTTAAAACTGCTACATATCTTATTAATAGAAGACCTACTAAAGCTTTAGATTCTAAAGTTTCTGAATCTGTTTGTGAATTTTTCTCATTTAAAAAGGGGTATAGAGTCATATAAAAAGGGGTATAGAGTCATTGTTAGATAAGATGATATTTTCAATGAATCTATAATGTCATGTTTAGAAGGAAAAGAAAATGTTTTGACTGATAAAAATGTTCAAATTGAGGTGGAGCCTCCACAAATTGAACAAGAGACTCGTGTACTTGTAGTAGATGAATCTAGTCTTGAACCTGAAATTGAAAATGGTCAAGAAATTGACCAACATGACCAATCTAATTCTACTTCTCTCCCTTCTGAAGAGTACCAACTCATAAGAGATAGAGAGTGAAGGCATATCAGACCTTCTACTAGATTTGACAATGATGATTTTCTCTCCTTTTTTCACTTATCAAGAACATTTTAAAAATGAGCCAAACTCTTTTGATGATGTCATTAAGTGTAAAGAAAGTAAAAATTGGATGACAGCTATGGAAGATGAAATATCTTCACTTTTGAAAAAAATAAGACTTTGGAACTTGTTAAAAGACCAAAAGGACAGAAATTAATTGACCGTAAGTAGATCTATAAAATAAAACAAGGGGAATGAGATGGTAAAAATATTAGATATAAAGCTAGACTTGTTGCAAAAAGCTTTACGCAAAAAGAAGGGATTGATTATACTGAAATTTTTCTCATGTTGTGAAATATACCACTATTAGATGTTTGCTTGCTCTTGTTGCTCAATTTAAATGGGAACTTGATCAATTGGATGTTAAAAATGCTTTCTTGTATGGTGATTTAGATGAAATTATCTACATGAAGTAGATTGTTTGTTTTGAAATTGGAGATCCTGAAAATATTGTTTGTCTATTAAAAATATCATTGTATGGTTTAAAACAAGATCCTGACAATGGTATAAGAGATTTGATATATTTGTTTTGAAACTTGGTTTTAAAAGAAGCTACTATGATACCTGTTTTTACTGTAAAGGTGACGGAGGTATAAATTCTCTGTATCTAGTTTTCTATGTTGATGATATGTTGCTTGCCAGTTGTGATAAATTTGAAATTGATTATATCAAACTGAAATTGAAGTTTGAATTTGAAATGAAGGATCTTGTTTCTGCTAAAAAGATATTAGGCATGCACATTTGGAGAAATAAAGAGAAATACGCATTATTTTTGAATCAACGTGATTATGTGATTAAAATTTTGAAAAAGTTTAACATGCAAGACTATAACGCTGCCTCTTGCTAATTATTTTAAGCTATCTTCTAACTTCTGTCCTAAGTCTGATGTAGAGTATGCTAGAATGTCTAAAGTTCCTTATGCAAATGTTATTGGTTCTGTTATGTATGTGATGATTGTATCAGACCCGATCTCATTTAGTATTAGCACTTTGAGCAGATTTATGAGTAACCCTAGGGAAGAACATTGGAAAGCCTTAAAATTGTTATTTAGCCCCTGTTTGATCTACATTATTATCTCATTAAAATGAAAAATATGACCGTTATCCATCACATCAACATGTAAATTCAAATTTTCTATCTCTTATATGGGACCCAATAACGGTTATATTTTTCATTCTCATTCTATAATAATTTGGCTCAAACGGGGCCTTAGATATTTTAAAAGCACACCTAATTAAGGTTTAATGTTTAAATCGAGTAAAAATTGTGTTATTTTAAAGGGATATACTGATTCTAATTTTGTTCGAGGTAGAGATAATAGAATATCAATTTCATCCTATTTTTATACCTTATGTGATACAATTATTAGCCAGAAATCACAACTTTAAAAAGTTGTTACTCTATCTTCAACAGAAGCAGGATATATTGATGCTACTGATGCTATAAAAGAGTCAATATAGCTAAATGGTTTATTGTCTGAACTCGGTTTTGTTGATAATCATGCTATGTTGCTATCTGATAATCAAAATGCAATCATTTGGGCAAAATCCTATGTTTCATGATAGAACAAAGCATATTAATGTTAAATATCATTTTATAAGAGACATCATTTCAAAAGGAATTCTTAAAATTGGAAAAGTTTCAACTCAATTTAATATATCAAATATGGGTACAAAAGTGATTCCTCTTAGCAAGTTTGTAAACTGTTTGAAATTTTTATCTATTGATTCTTTGTAATACATGTATATGTACTTAGAGCAAATGAAAATGACTGAGATTATCCTCTGGACTACACTATATCCCAAATTATGGTAGAAAGGTGGAGAACATGAGATTCAAACCCTGTTCGAATGGTGCTACCATAATTTGTACTAAAGTCTTGTTTTGGTTATTGCAACTTTATTAAAATTACACTTTTAATTGGATTGGCGACACATGTTACAATCTGCATCGTTGTATTACCTTCTCGATGCTTCTATCCTATATGGCCATTCATTTGGTTTTCGTTTGGTTAGGGTTTTCATTCTCTTTTCTCTCTGGTTACGTTGCTTCAAGGAAAATCTCTGGTTTTATTCTCTTTGTTGTTTTCTTCTCAAATTACTAATTTGAGAAGGTGTGATATGTAATAGTTAGCCTCTGTTTAGTGATATTCTAAGTGAATATTTGTGAGAAAGTTTGGGTTCTTTCATGTTGCTGTTTATGAGGTTTTGAGGAGATTCTTTCGTGAATCTTGCAGACTGTTGTATTTTAGAGAGATAAGTGTTATGTTGTGTACTTAGTGTTGTCACTGAACATTTGTTGCCATTTTGGGCTATATAGTGGAACCGAGCACAAATCCAATCTATTGGATGCTCAACGGGGATGTAGGCATTAGAAACTGTAATGCCCCAAAATTTTCAAACATCTTGTATTTGAGATGTTACCAAAATAATTTTTCATTTACATAAAATGCGGAACGATAACATTCTTTAATAAAATAAATATTGGAACATCCATAAATTTGAATTAATAAATCGTGTCTTTAAAAAAAAATTAAATATTCTCAACTACATAACTCGATAATAGTGTTATTAAACAAAACAAACTAATGAATTTAAAGGCATTAAAACTTATTATTTTTGTATGACGAAATCTCTTGGCAGTCCACTGCACCATCTCGCTAGAGTTTCAATCGATTCGATCTAACCTGTAAAAATTTGTAGGAGTGAGTATTTAAAAAAAAAACACCCAGTAAGATACATGTAGTTTCCAAAAAAAATTATATAACAATAATATAGACAATTCATACCACATTTTTCTTTATGGAGTATATCGGTGACCAAGCAAGATACCCATCATTTCTCAATTCTCATTTTGAATTCCCGAAGGATTTCACATTTGGTTAGGTCAAACCCGAAGGTCCATTGGCAATTCATGCATAAATTACTAAACATAAAAACGTAAGAAAACAAACCGCTTGCATAAAAGTATCTTACGTCGTAGATGGATCAAACAAACTTTTGAAGAAAATATAATGACACGTTCCAGAACTTTTCCTTGCTTTCGTGAAAGCGAATGTATGACAATGATGCACTTTTGACTTTTCCCATTTTTCTTCTTTCTTTCACGTAAGTAAGTAGTCTTTCTCTTTTCTCTCTCTCTTTTACTCTCTATTCTTGTTTTGATGTGAAAAATAATATGACTATACATGGGTATTTATATGATAAAAGAAGTAGAATCCTAGTGTACCTAAAATTGTAGATGACTTTTTTCAAAGTTTAAAAATAATTAATCCTATGACTACATGGTTGTTACAATACCAAACTACTAATCAATACAAAAACTTATTCCATATCTATCCACACGTGAAGGCTGCCAACCAAATACATTCTTTAACCAATCAAACTCTTGTCAATAGTAATCATTATCACATTTTACCAAAATCACCGGTAGATGGATGGCTTCAATGAATGTTATTTACTTGAGGACTTTTTATCTATTAAAGACTTTTGACCAATCATAACTAAGACTTTCAAATTCCACACGAAATCATAATCTTATATATATATATATATATATATATATATATATATATATATATATATATATATATATATATATATATATATAACAGATTTGATAAGATAAACAAGGATAAATTATTGCATAATATAATATTGATTTGAAAGGTTATCAATACTGTCAACCAAACAATCATGAATTAGAAAATTGAATTTATCTTTATCTAACAATACACACGTAAACTGATCTGATATTTCTGATAAGCCAACATCTTTAAATGTAATTAGATAAATAAAACTATTGGTTCACAAATAATTTGGATTAATATTAAGCTGTATCTTAATCAAACTAATATTAATATTGAATTCATTAAAATATGGTTAAAACTCGTGTATGTATATATCATTTATGTAAGTGACATTCAAGGATAAAATATATTATTACTATACAATACACGTGTCACAAGAAAATGCCAACCCAAATATAATGACATAGACTACTGTTAAACTCATCCAAATAAAATAGAAAAACAATTAATATTCACCTCTTTACGTGAAACGTGGCTGGCTCCAATGTGTTAAATCAAACTAAACAAATTTAAATAGTTCCGAAAACTCACATTCTTAAAATTACAATATCTTGGACGTAAACTTATTCAAATTAAATTTTTCCGGAACCTAAAATTCATAATTAATTACGAGTTATCAAACGAGTATAATATTGATATACAAAATCTCGTTTTATCAAAATCTAATTTTTTTTGCCCACATAAAAATAAGAATCTAAAACTTATTTCATTTTAGTCCTCAGACTTTCAAAATATAAAAATATAACATATCAAACAAATAATTTTTTATGTTTCTGTTCTCAAATTTTTGGGGTGTTACAGAAGCGGTCGTCGAACCTCCGAGGCTTAGGCTGAAAGAAATCGATTTATTTTCTACACTTTATTTTCCTTAGAAGATCTACATATCTCCAAAATATGTGACGTAAATACTTTAAATAATTGATTATTTACGGCATGCCATAAATAATCTATTTGTAGGGCTTGACTTATATGCATGTCGTAGGAGAATGCCGTAAAAAGCTAATTTCGTTGTAGTGAAAGTATATCTCCTTTCCTTTTCGAACATGATTATTACTGTGTACTATAATTAATATTTCTTCTCCTAAATGTCAATAGAAATCACAAATCTAATCAATTAATGGTCCAGTAATTGAAAATTATTAAACTCCAAACAATCACTCAAACAAAATAAATATTAATATCAAAATCTGAAAATAAATATGAAAATATCAAACATAGAGCTCATCATTATACTGTGGAAAGAAAATAGAAAACACTATTGATCAATCTTCTTTAAATCTCCTTCTTCTTCAAACTCGAAGCAAAGGTGTATGAAATTTATGTAAGAATATATGTTCTATAACAAAAGCTTTTCTAAGCCTGTAATGAATATATCATTGTTTATTAAAGCCTTCTCCTAGGGTTTCCCCCCTTTAATGATAGATCAATATATATTTATAGCCCCAAGAATTAGTTCAAAATTCGTGCACTAATTACTTATCAAGTAGACATTAAATCAACATACGAAACAAAATCTTCCTTGTGAGATAAATGCATGTGATTGCAACTTTTTAACTTTGGACTCGATGATGCAAATTTCTCGCTCCATGCGATCATTACAAGGTACAATGGAATTTGCTCATCTATAACTTGGTCCCTAGCTTCCTTCTTTGGTTCAACTCAAGTCCCTTTTTATTTTAATCATGTGTCCTTCATCTTTTAATCATTTCACTTTGATTCTCGTCGTCAACAATTGTCCATAATTGATCCGTTGATCCGTTGCAAATTCTAAATAATTGCTATTAAGTCTTCAAACTTTTCAAATGTTGATTTTTTCTCCAAAACTTATGTTTTCTTATGTTTTTCTAGATGAATGCTTATTATTGATCATGTGCAATCAGTTGATCTTTAATCACTCCGAATTAACTCTAATTTGACTCGAAATCATCTCTCTTCATGCCATTTGCATTGGAGTCGGGCTTTCTCTTACAATTAACATAATTACAATAAAATAGGTACATTGTACACATCCGCTCAATTATAAATAACTTGTCGAGTATAAAAGCATGGATAAGCATGTGTATCAGAAGGCTCCTGAAGTAGGTGCAAACGCTACAGTGCAAAATAATCTGGACTACATAGGTGTGGGTGCACTGTTAACAGATCAATTTGGGTTTGTTTGGCAGCTTTTCCAAGAAGATTAGTAGTGCACTTTTCACCACAAGATGCTCAAGTGTTGGCGCTGCGTGAAGGCCTTCACTGTGCTGTAGATACTGGACTTCGAGTAGATATTGATTGATGTTATTCATATGGTAAATGGTGTCAAAAATATGTCGACCCTGTTAGGTTTTTAGTGTATTGGCAATTCTTCACACAAAATGATTATTGTACAAGAATAGAATTGTTACAAAAGAGTTGTAAAAGTCAATGAGTCTTTTGGAGGGTTGTATAGATGAATTAGGAGTCTTTGGGTTCGTGTACGAAACAAGAAGAAAGAGTCGCCAAAATTAGGCTAGCCTGTCGCCTAATTGATGCTCGAGCGTCCAAAGGAGAATCATTGTCGCCCAGCTCTCCCTCGAGAAACACACCTCTCGCTCACCTGTCGCTCAAGCGACGGTGTTGTCCAAGTAATCCTAGTTTGCATTTTTCAAGGGTTTTATCTATCCAGTACTGCCTAAACTCCTCCTATTATAAATATCCATGCCCAGTAAATTTTTTGGTGTGGTTGATCAATGATTTACATTTTCGCAACATCATTCCAAGATCCAAGAATAGATTCAACAATCTAGATAAACTTTTTTATTCTTGAGATCAATCAACCACATATTTAGGAAAAATATCGAAATTCATTTAATTCAAAACACCCACTTCCTAGATATCATTAGGAAGGTACTTTCTCAATAGATTTCAGAGGTTGTTGAACATTGAGGGGGGTTGGACCAGAAGCACAAGAAGAGTACAAGAACGATGTGTTCTTGGTGTTCCACAGGAGATAGATGATTCTAGAAGATTGGAAGCAGTACGAGTAAAGCACGTTCTAATGGGTTTTGGAGATTGCAGGAATTAGATCAGCGAGTCTAGTGTCTTTTCTAGGCTGGATCATACTGTAAGTTCTTATTGTCTATTATGGAAACTACTTAGTCCCGAAGTTTTTACCCAGTTAAGGATTTTCCCCATCATCAAATCTTGTGTTATTTACTACTTTAATTATTTATTGCTGCAACTCAACATATGATAATTTGACTTGATTGACTAAACATCTAAAGAGAGACATAGATGTGATTCCAGTAAGTCTAGAAAGAGATCTAAATCTGTGAGATGTCGTAAGTGTCAAGGTTTTGGCCACTATAGAAGTGAGTGACATAATGGTAACAAAAACCAGGGTAAACCTATGAATGCAACTCTCACTATGATAAGTCTAGCTCGGATAATCAAAGTGAGATGTCTACACGAGGAGAGTAGGAAGTTTACGGCCTTTACTGCTAGGATTAAAAGTGAATTCGATAAGGACAGTGAGAAGATTGAAGAAGTAGATATTGAAGAGCGATTTGAGGTTGATTCTGAAAATGAGGATGAGACTCGTGAGGAATATAAAAAAATTATTCGAAGAGAGTATTAAGATTAAGAACGTGAATAAAGTTGTGCTTAAGAAGGTCAATGAGCTTGAGTTAATTAAAGAAAAACTTGCAGCTAACCCTCAAGAGTCTACCTTGTGGCTCAACAAATTAGAAATTGTAAATCGATCCCTAGAAACTATAAAGATCTTACGAGTGAACTTAAAAAGTCATCTAGGAGATTTAGCGAGCTGATCGTTGAGAATGGAAAATTAGAAATTCAGGTTAAGAACCTTCTAAACGAACTTGAAAATTCCAAGTCTCAACTTCTTGTTATATCTAGTGGATCTAAAAGATTGGGCAGTCTTTTGGGGTTGAACAAGTTCGCTGAGAACAAGGGAGGCCTGAGATCTAATCAGACCCATCATAATAAGACTAGTACTTCCAAAATCATTCATTTTTATCCCTGCCACCAACCTCATCACAATAAGGCCTTGGTTTCATAAATTCCTGAATAGAAATAGAAATCATAATTTTACTAGAGTTAGAAATCAAGATTTTGATGGCTGAATTGACTTTCTTACTAATCAAATGGGTCATATGACCAAGTTTATGAAATAATTGACTTGGGATAAGTCTTTCACTAGTCAGGTTTGGGTGAAAAAAAAGTGATCTAAAAAAATTATAAATTGATCATGGTGCTCTTAAAGGTAAGAGCGCTTTGTATACCTAATTGATTAGATACTTTTCATACATGTTTATACTTTTTAATTGATTTATTCATTAGTGCATACATCACTTTTTTCTTTTCTTTTCTTTTTGTTTACTTTTACTCTTTAGGTAGGTTGATTTTTTTTTTTTTAAATAAGAAAAATTTGAAAAATAAAAAATAGAGGGGAAATTCTTTACTATAGCATGATATATAATTTACTTGAACATGTATGTTGTGACCAAATACGAGTTTAATTGATGTGATGTAGCATATTTTCCATTACTTTATTTAAGTTGATATGAAGTACTTAGTATAGGTTTCTTCATATATCATCTGCACTGCACACACTATGATCTTGTGAGTAAGTCTTGACAGCATGTGTGAAATTTGGGATGGCCGTCATAGGTTGGTAAGGTGATCTTGGACATGAATTGACCTTAATTTAGTAGACCTAAACTCGAGTACATTTCCTTAAATAAAATAAAAATATTTCATCTTTGAAATCTATTTGACTCGAGTAATTAACCCCAAGGAGTTTCTTAAAAACTGATGCCATATGGTTAACTAACTTTGAGTTATTGGCCTAAAACTTGTTACGGGGGCTTATCTAATTAGATTAATGGAGAAGAGACAGCACATAAGATGTGAAAACTTGAAGAGAAAAATGATGAGTTTAAAAAGAAAAATATAAATTGTGTGAAAAAGTACATATGCTCAAAGTAAGGAGGAGAAAATAATAATGTACATGAAAAAAAGAGCTTTACGTATAGGTCCTAATATGTATTATTGGTTTGACTTTCATTAGTAGAGGAATAAACTTATTTAACAATGATATTTAACATGTTCATTATCACAATTTAAGGTTCGGAGTTTTGATTACAAAGAATTAGTGGTACTTAACGCATATGAGTTACTTATACAATTTTCTCCATTTAAACTTGAACTGAGAATGTGAGAAAGTTTACTAATCATTGATTATAATAGTGCATGCTATTAATTGCATATTCGAGTTATTATATATTGTTGTTACTTTTGTCATTTGTAACAAAAACGAGCAGAGATGATGAAATTTTTTAAAGTTTATTTTAAATTTTAGATTTTTTTAAATTTTAGCTTATTTTGTAGTAAGTGGGAGATTTTTTTTGGGAGATGATTTTTTTTAATGTTTAGCTATTTTGAGTTTTGATGCTTGGTGTGTGCAGTCGCAGGCACCCAAAAGTAATACCTTAACTTCTAAAACTAATGTAATAGTAAAAATAAGGGTCGATCCCACGAAGAGTACGTAATTCAATATTTTATGGTTCGTACAATGATTGGGGGGTTTTGTATGTAAACAATTGTGAATAACGCAATTAATAACAATGAAAATTAAATTAACGAAAACAATCAAAAGACTAACCTTGGTCTAAGTCCACATCCACCGTCGAAAATCCACAATTGATCACAGATGCAATAATAAGTCAATTCATAAATATTCATCGTTGGAATTGATTCCTATTTCTCCTTAATTTTAGTTAGTTAGAATTCTAATTAACCATAATTATTAAATAATCCTAGACCAGCACTCAAGATTCAATTTAATAACAGTTTTACACAATAAAGAAATCGATAAACTAGATAACACAAACACCAGCGGTTACATTCAATCTATTTAAACATTCTTCTTAAAATTCAATAACGTCTATCGCAGAAAATCATCAAATTCTAGTGCTTCACAAGTTAAAAGGATCAAACAATTACGGATTTGATATTTAACTTAGCGGTAGATTGTAACGAGTAACAAACTAGTAGGTCTCCTTTGCAATTAAACATAACAATCATGAAAATAAGTGCATGAGAATATTCAATACGCAAAATAAGAATTAAAAAATAAGAAAAACTATTTAGATCTCACAATATGTGGTTCCGATGCTTCAATTTCCTTCGACCAAGTGTAAGGATTTAGTTATAATTCATGAATCTTAGAGAGAAATAAAGAAGAATGGAGTTTGGAGGCGTTCTGTACGTTCTCCTCCCGTTCTAGGGTTTTAAAATATGTATTTATAGTTGCTTCCATAGGTAGTTGACTTAAATTCGAAAACTAGAGATTCATCTATGAAAAATCCATATGCGCATGAGCCGTATATTTCCTTGCCCGCGCCGTTCATTAGTTTTGGGCTTGGTAAGTAAAATTCATGCACGTGCGTGCGCGAGTGAATTTGCCTACACGCGCGGGTTTGTCTCTGAATAACGTTTGGTATTTTAGTCATAACTTTCTCCACAGGTATTCGATTGAGCTAATTCAAAATGTGTTGGAAAGATAAATCAAAGGGATACAACTTTTCTTCAGACACCATCTTCCATTTCGATGGTTTACTATGTCAAAAATGGGTCTCAAACTGAGCTAAAAATCCGATGCATAACTTTTTGATTGAAAATTGATATGTGATCCTACTTTGACGATATTTCACCCCTTTGACTTCTTTCTAATCCAATTGACCTCTAACACTCTTAAATCTTCATTGTGAGGTTCAACATGTCTTGTGAGTATTTTCACTTTAGTCCCCGAACTTTCGCTTTCTTTCATTTTGGTCTTTTTCCACTTATTTCTTCCAAATTATGCTATATCCATCAAATTGCCAGCCAAACCAAAATATGAGATTAATAAGTATATTTTGACATAAAATAATGATATGAACACATAAAATAAGGAGGAAAAAATATGCATTTTACATTCCTATCAAATTCCCCCACGCTTAGCTTTTGCTCGATCTCGGGCAAAACTCAATTTAATTCTCCAAAAACACCAGGTTGTAATGCCATGAACATGGAACAATCAAACTTCCTCAAAACACATAACACATCATGAATAAATATTCCCACACAACTTATAATCAATTAGCAAGTATTTTCATATGAAGATAGAGTGAACTAAACATGTAGATCCTCACAGATATAAGCACTCAACTCTCATGTGTTTAAAAGGTAAGTGTTTCACTCAAATTCATTCCAATGTAGATGCTCTACCATATGCTTGCATATCTTCTCATTCGCCAACACTTAGATCACATGCTTTACAAGAATCATAAGGACTTTTCAATGGTTGTAACATGACTTAGGGTGAAGGTGGGAAATATTTGGGTATGTGACTCAAGAGCCATGAACCAGTGGAGTAAAGATGAACAAACTTAGCTCAAATATATTGATAAGATGTGCAAAACCAACTACTCTACACAATGATTCATTTACTTTACATCAATCCCACACAAACTGAACCATGTCTTGAAATGTAGGAGGAATTATGAACATAGATATTTTGTAACATTGACATCACTCACCTTCATTTCTTATTTTATTTTTCTTCTATCATTCACTTTTTTTTATTTTTATTTTTTTTTCTCTTTTTTGAAATATAAACTCCACATGTTACACCGTAATGGGACTTATGAATTGAAATTGAAGCAGGTTCCCTTCCACCAATCATAGCACTATCAAAAATTTTGACACCCCCACACTTAGGAAAAGTAATGCGAGGTTGTTGATTTAAGTTAGGGACTGCAAACTCCTTCAAAGTTCGATTGTCCTCAGCCATGACTTCCTCTTCCTTTGATTCAAAATCACTAGGGAATAAGGTCTCCGGATCAAAATTATTCACTTTGAAATTCCATCAATTGCCACTCTTTAACCTGTGTAAAGTTCTTTCTAGTTCCGAATCGTACTGCAATTCATCTTGATTAGAAGATCGAGTTGTGGGCATAAACAAATAGAACAAATAAAAAAAAATTAAAAAGAAGCTAGAGTAAGAAAAACAAATAAAATCCTATGCTAAAATTCCTAAAAATAATAAATTACCTAGAAACCTAGAAAATTATGATTATTTTAAAATAAAAATAAGAATAATAAAATAAATAACTAAAGAAGCACAAAAATAAACTAGTACCACTCCTCGTCAATAGCGCCAAAATTTGGTGTGTGCTGTAGCAGGCACTCAATAGTAATACCTTAACCTCTAAAACTAATATAGTAATGGAAGTAAGGGTCGGTCCCACAAAGAGTATGTAATTCAATATTTTATACTTCATACAATGATTGAGGGGTTTTGTATGTAAACAATTGTGAATAATGCAATTAATAACAATGAAAATTAAATTAACTTAAACAATTAAAAGACTAACCTTGGCAAGTCCAAATCCACCGTCGGAAATCCTGTGAAAAATACCTGTGCACGTGCACCATATATTTCCTTGTCCGCACGCCATTCATTGGGTTTAGGCTCAGTAAGTAAAATTCATGCCTGTGCGCGCGCGAGAGAATTTGCCTGCACGCGCGCAAGTTTGTCTATGGATAGGGTTCGGTATTTGGATCATAACTTTCTCCACAGGTATCCGATTGAGCTGATTCAAAATGCGTTGAAAAGATAACTCAAAGGGATAAAATGTTTCTTCAGATATCATCTTCCAATTCGATCGTTTACCAAGTTAAAAATGGGTCTCAAACTGAGTTGAAAATCCGATGCATAACTTTTCAATTGGAAATTGATGTGTGATCCCACTTTGACGATATTTCACCCCTTTGACTTATTTTTTCATCCAATTGACCTCTAACACTCTCAAATCTTTATCGTGAGGTTCAACGTGGCTTTTGAGTATTTGCACTTTAGTCGCCGAACTTTCGCTTTATTTCATTTTGGTCTTTTTCCAATTATTTCTTCCAAATTACGCTATATCCATCAAATTGCCACCTAAACTAAAATATGAGATTAATAAGTATATTTTGACATAAAATAATCGTATGACCACATAAAATAAGGAGGGAAAAATATACATTTTACATTCCTATCAATATTTTGTGATATTAATGTTTCAGTTGGTGCTTTGATTAACATTATTATTACTTTTCAATCTAGCATGCGTACGATGGTCTGTTTCAATTATTATATTTCCTATATCATATACTTTTACACTTGGTATTTGAGTTATTGATTTCAGGAAACATGTTTCAAGAAATGCAATAGATAGACATTCAGTTTAAGTTTGGGTAGATTTGTTTTATTTTTACATCATTGACTTGTATTGTATAGTTTTGTCACAGAATGGCAAATGAGAAGATTATTAGGTTTTTAGTTGTGTTGGTAATTTTTTAGACAAAATGATTATTGTAAAAGAATCGACATGTTACAAAGGAGTTATAAAAGTCAAGGAGTCCTTTGGAGGGTTGTATAGATAAATTATGAGTCTTTGGGTTTGAGTATGGAACAAGAAGAAGAGTCACCAAATTTACGCTAGCCTGTCGCCTAGCTGATGCTCGAGTATCCAAAGCAGAATCATTGTCACCAGGCTCTCGCTCGAGTGACGCACCTCTTACTCACGTGTCACTAGCTTGGCGCTCAAGTGACGGTGTTGTCCGAGTAATCCTAATTTGTATTTTTCAAAGGTTTTACTTATCCTATACTACATAAACTCCTTTTATTATAAACGCCCAATGGCCAGTACATTTTTTAGTGTGGTTGATCGCTGATTTACACCTTCATAACATCATTCCAAGATCCAAGAACACATTTAACAATCTAGATTAGCATTTTGATTCTTGAGATCAATCAACCATAATTTTGTAAAAAACATCGAAATTCATATAATCCAAAACACCCATTTCCTAGATATCATTAGAAAGGTACTTTCTCATTTTAGAGGTTGCTAAAGATTGAGGAATGTTGGACCGAAGCACATGAAGAGTACAAGAACAAAGGATTCTTAATGTTCCACATGAGATAGACAATTACAGAAGATCGAGAGTAGGTGTGAGTGAAGTACGTTCCAGTGGGTCTTGGAGATTACAAAAATTAGATCAATGAGTCTAATGAGTTTTCTAGGCCGTATCCTACTATAAGTTCTTATTCTCTATACTGAAAACTACTGGCTTGGTCCCGGAGTTTTTTTCCCAGTTGAGGGTTTTCTTCGACATCAAAACTTGTGTTATTTACTATTTTAATTATTTATTGTCACAATTCAACATAAGATAATTTGACTTGATTGACTAAACATCTATAACAATTAAAAAGTGACTTGTTACTTTTAATTGATAAATTTAATTCCGCGTTATTTACATATTAGGTGATTTTTAGGGTTGAACTAGTAACGTTCAAGCCCTATTCCCAAATGGTCATGTGTTATTGGATATTGTCGCTAACTTATTTCAGGTCAGTCGTTGGTCCTGCTTCTTTAAGTCCTTTGAGGGGAGTGAAGTAGATTATAAACTAGCTTTATTTGCTATTATTTCGTGTGTCGATATGCACTGCTAATTAGATTGTATACCTATTTGTATTTCTCTTGCAGTTCATGGGAACTTCATCTAAGAGAATTTCCTTTAAAAAGAAAAACGAGTAATATATTTGCATCCACATTTCATGCTTGCAGTTAAAAACCTTTAAACTACGAGTATATTTTCTACTGGACCTATACAAATATTGAAACTATTCATTTTTTACTTTTTATATTTGTTACCATTTCAAAAACATTTAAACATCCCATTCTATAGTCATAATTTTATTAGAAATTTTTTTAACGAACACTACAAAAAACATGGTTTTAGGCACGGAATATCCGTGCCTGAAGCCACGATATCCGTCGCTAATAATCTTCACCAACAGAAAAAGACCAACTGAAAATCCTTTGCTAATTTGATGGTGTATGATAGTGTATTACTTTTACCAACTAAATTTCCGTGGGTAAACATCTTTCCATTTACCAACGGAATTTTCGTTGGTAAAAACCTTGTCATTTCCAACAGAAATGCTGTTGGTAAAAGCCTTTTATTGCCAACGGCATTTTCGTTGCTAAAAATCTTGTAATTGCCAACGGAATATCCGTCGGTAAAAACATAGTCATAATTGGTAAAATAGGTATTACCCATGGAATATTTGTCGATAAAAATATTATATTTTACCAACAAAATATCTGTTGCTGAAATTACTTTCTAATTCAGCTTCAATACCAACGGAACATCCATTGGTGAATCTTAATTTATTATTTTGTACTAAAAATCAATACAACGTGCTAATTAATAATCATTAATTTCAAAATGCACTAAATAAACAAAATTGTCAAAACACATTAAATCTTTAATAAATTAAAAATTATTACACCAAAATTCCAAATGTCATGTCTTACACATCATCATTTCGTGATCTTGAGCTAGAAGGAAATTGAAAATTAGGAATATTTAGTTCTCTAAGCATGCTTCGGACTGTTTCTCGCATCTCAACCTTGTGATTTCTTTCAAGACGTACAATGAGATCATCAATCTTTTTGTTGTTTTCATCTATTGTATGTCGTGCAATAGCTAGCCCTGACTTCAAATTATTAACCTCTTCATCATGTGCAAGTACTGAACTTCTAGATGAATTAGGTGTACCAAGAACATGTGAAGCAGGTTGTCTAGGACAAAACCCATAAACACGACCCTTAGATGGACCGTTGACAAATCAATCCATGAATCGGGATCGAACTCAGGTTGATCATCCCTAACGGTACCATACTTGGACTCAATTGAAGCCTTGTAAGTATCCTGTGAAAAAATAATAATAATAATAATAATTTTTACAAACTATATGAACAAACTATGAAGTACATAAACTCTAATTGTACTTACATGAACTTGCTTAGATTTTTTTATCAACAAAATCACTAAGTCTGTGATTCTTCCAGTGAACATGACTGCAAAACTCTAATTAGGACATTGAACGATCCATATCCTTCTCCTGAAATACGCAACTCATTAATCACAATTAGATAAAAATATACATCAACTTTAAAATACAAAATAGACATAATATGAAAAAAAAAATACCGATCTCTTCTTAGTAATCGCGAAGGAGATTGAAACAATAGTATGCTTCTTCATTTCACCGTCCCGTCCTTGTGCAAGATGATTTTCCTTGGCAATCTTCGCTTTTTTTTTTCCATTTCTCGGTATTCCAATAATTTACAAGACTATCCCAATGCTCTGTCCTTCTCCAATGCGGGCCATGTCCTATCCAGTCAACAGGATTATCAGACTGATTTGTACACTCTGCTTTCTGTCGAGCATCATTCATCATATCTTTATATTTATCCTTCCTTGTGACCTTCTATGTGTCATACACATTGATAGTATTCGTAGTCGGCCATACATATTTATCCTTATATATAAATTAAAAATTAATTTATAGATCTAATGAATATAAGGAATTTACAAATATAATAAATATAATTACCATAAATCGATCCCATAAACCATCTCTTATGGGTTGCGGAGTTGAGCAAAATGTGGGATATGGACCATCAAAATATGCTTTCATGGTTGTGATGATGTCACGTGGTACGAAAGTTTCACCAAAACTGCATGTAATTCAGAAAAATTCAATAAGTTACATAACCATATAAGAAACTACGACATATTTAAACACAAATCTAATAAATGTTATCATCTTTAACCACAAGTTGATATATTCTAAATCAAAGAAAAAAAAACACAACTTATAAAAGGAAGAGGGCAATATAAAGCACATTGATTGGTCAAACAATCGAAATAAGATATGACGAGAACGTGAAAAATGAACCTACATTTTACAAAACACCAACAATTATGTTTCTAAATATATAAAATCAATTGAAAATAAATGTATACTTAACTTACGTGCTTTTTTTAATAGTTATTTCAATACGCTGTGATCGATTAGCAGGCATAGGAGTGCTACGATTAGGACCCCTGGTTCTGTTACTAGCTACAAAAAGGACGTATTGAATACAAATTTTTAATGAAAAAAGATATTTCGCACGTTTCTGTTGCATCATCATCCCAATTGTAAAGTATGCTGACAATTTTCAAGAAATTCATATATTGGACTCCTTCCAACAACTAAATCATTTAGCTAAGAACTTGAACAAACATCCATTTGTTCAAAAATACAACTGAAATTTCTTGCGTATCAATTTAGTCCAGAGTTTGAAAAATAAATTAAACTGACTAAAATATTGAATATTCTATTTTTTAACTAGCGTTTTTCCCGTCATAAAATGAGAATTGCTTTTAATAGTCATCTTTTAATCGAAAATTTTAATTTTAATAATAAATATATCATTGAAGTTCTGTGTTATGTTCTTAAGATGTTACACAATTTCAAAATAGTCTAACTTTACTCTTTGTAAGGGAAGAATTACCTCCTAATTCTTCATTTATGTCTTGATGTAAATCCTAAGTTAAGGCGTTCTTCCTCGTAGTCCAAATTATCATCTATAGACGAGGTAGGGGACCCGTTCAATTTTCAATTGAGGCATAAAATTAAAAAGGTAGACTGAGCTATGATGCTTCATCCAACAAAAAATATTATTAGAGTTCTTAATAAACTAGGTTTAAATTACATCAAAATTGCCAAATTACTTACATTTAAACATAGGAACAGTCTACATGTACATAATATATGTACATAAGAGTGTCCTTAATGTGATGTGGACAAAATCCTGTTGTTGATGTGAAAGTGTGAGATTTGAATTAATGATTGGATCCAGTGCCACATGTAATTATGGACACCATTATGTATAGATTTATGTACATGTAGCATTTCTCTTAAACATATAGGGTACGAGAAATCTATAGAAATGGATAGCCAACGAACTAATGATGAATAGAGACAAAACTAAGGTGGTTATTAACTACTTGACCTACACGCCATTCACTCATTTCTCATTTAAGATACAAATACTCTGTCTTCTTTATTTTCAACTCATTTTGTTTTCTGTTTCATCAATAGATGAAATTTCACATTATTAGATCCATGATTTTTCAATTATAAATAAAAATTAAATGCAATGAAACAATTAGGACTTTTTCTTAAAAAAATCAGCGTGCAATATGAACTTTTTCCCGCTGCATCCATTCAAAGCAATTAGGACTTAAGACCATAACACATATGATGTTGAAATTGATGGTCAAGTGGATTGAAAAAAAGTTGGATCAAAAAGGGAAAAATAGTAAATTTGACGTTCATGTTCCGATTTTTGCCCATAATACTTTTCTGGAAAGAGAATGATGAGACGGACTCAACTAATTGCTTTGCTGATGTATGATGAATTTTTACCATCCAAGTTCGTTTAGAACTCGAAAACTTTTTTAAAGTTTTAGTGCTATTTTTGTCATTTAGATTATTTCGATTCTTTACAATTCTAGTTTGGTTAGGCTAGGTTTTTGTTTAAATCCCTATAAATAAAGGACTAATTCATTGTTTTATATTTAAATTTTTTGTTTGAATTCCTTGCTTCGCTCTATGTCAACATCTTATTAACTTGCAAAATTTTCACTATAGTCCGATGATGCATCATCATAGGGAGAGCCTCACGAAAATATCTAATATGTCCAATGAGAAAACATGTTTTTGATTCGCACATGAAGTACTCAAGATAAAAAATAATAATAAAAAAAATCATTCGTCCCAAATTTAATAACCGAAATTCTTTTGTATTGTTTTGTCTAGTTTGTCAACAAAATATAGTAAAATATGGAGGCAAGTTTGAAGAAATTCGTCTTTTTGGCATGCAGCTTGTCCGCCTACAAAATTTATTTTGCTTCTTCCAAAAGTTCAGTTCATTTGCTCAATCAGTTAGAACGCCAAGCACTGGCCATTCTCTCTTGCTCATACAAGAATAGAAGTTTGTCCCATTATATAAATTTGTCTTTATGTTTTTATAATTAACCACTGTACTAGATTAAAAACTAATTAACTGAGCAAAACCACGGAATTAGTTTTTATTTTTAATTTCAAATATTAACTACCAAACACAAATAATTAAAATCATCTTCTACCACCATATTTTTATATGTGTGAAGCATAAATTTGGGAGGAGACAAAAATCTATTTTATATCAAATTCTTATTCTAGAATATTTTGGATCAATGAGTAAATATTTAAAGAAATATTGGTGGATGTTGTTTGTGACTCGTACCTCTAAACTAACATGAATGAGTCAAATCTCAGTAGCTCTCATTTTTAAATTATCGCGTATAATCTTCAATATACATTGTAATTACATCAAAGAAAAATTGCAAAGATATCAATAACGGTATCTCTGCCAATTAAAAAGATTAACAATTTTAAGCAAACCCAATTGTGGAGATGTGGTGTGTGAACGAAGGAAAATGCTGAGAATAAATGGGTAGTATGAACCATTATCTCAAATGGGTGATATTTTATAACTCAGTAAAAATTATTGTCAATTTGATTTGACAATTCTCTCTGCATTAGGGGAGGAATTAAGAAGCTGAAAATAATATACAAATGCATCATTATCTAAATCTTTGCAAGAGACAATTCGAACCAGAAGTTCGAAAGATAATTAATTTAGATGCATTTATTGACCAAAAATATTAACAATCTCACACATCAACTTTAAATGCTCCAAATCAAATTAACTCATGGAAGGACAATTCATTAATATTATATTTGATAAATTTATGGCACGCCTAGAGCGTGATGATATTCGATTCTATTACAAAATATTCCAAGGAAAAATGGAGCAATTGGTAAAGATGGTCTTATTAAGAAGGCATATACTCTTAATGAGTATTTAAACATAACATATTATAAAACCCTACAAGAGGTTCAGGTACCTGAAATAATGAAAATTGAGATTTCTCAATAAGTTATGTCATTACGGAAAAAGAAATATAATAAAAAAAGATACGAAAAAGTTGTCGACAACACTTTTGCACATGATTTACTGCATTATATTATGAATAGCGATGAATCGAAATAAATTCGTTGAAATATATCGATCGAATAAATAATTGGTCAAATAAAATGACGCGATCCCAGTGAAAGAATTTACTAGAGAAATATGAAGTTTCTGGATTTACAATTTGAACACATAAAGGTGTATATTTATGCGAAATAAAAATAGAAAAAGTAAAGTCGTAACATGAAATGTACGACTCTTTACATAATGAATTTCGTGAAGACTTGTATAAATAGACAAATTATCATGTGGTGTATGTAATCACAAATCTCTATTTCATTAGTGCGTGACAATGCATGAAATTTGACATGCATATAATAAATTTGATTATAGCCAACTTATATGGCATGTTTATCAATGTTACGTTGAAAGATTTAATATGTTTGAAGCATATAATTCAAGTAATATTATCATGAGGAGGAGTAAATACGCATTGTACTCTTTTTCCTTGACCAAAGTTTTGATCCATTAGATTTTCTTGATAAGGTTTTTAATGAGGCAACTTTTGTGGCGTATTGAAAGGAATAATTGTACTCCTTTTCCTTCATTAGGATTTTCCCTATAGGGTTTTTCCCAATAAGGTTTTAATGAGGCATATTCTTTGTGTAATGAATGTCTATAACCACCTAAAAGACATTTACCCTCAAATTAATATTATAATATATATGAGACTCTTGAAGAGCTTAACAAAACTGCAGATTACGTGAAAATAAATTTGAGATGAAAGATTTGGGAATAATCAAATTTTGTCTCGGGTTGCAGATTGAACATTTCCCATAATGATTATTTGTTCATTAATCTACATATACGGAAAAAATCATTCTGAAATTATTACAATCCATGAAGCAGGCCGAGAATGTGTATGGTTGAGGAACATGACCAATCATATCCAAGTATCATGCGGATTAAATTCAACAAAAGATAGTCCAACAATTTTGTATGAAGATAATGTTGCTTGTATTCCACAACTCAAAAGAGGTTATATAAAAGGTGACATGATGAAACATATTTCTCCAAAATTCTTTCATACACACGAGCTTCAGAAAAATGGCGACATCGAGGTTCAACAAATTCTTTCACGTGACAATGTGGCTGATTTATTTACAAAAGCACTGCCAACATCTACATTCAAGAAATTGGTTCACGAGATTAAAAGATTTTCAGTGATCAACATTAGGGGGAGTAGCTGTACTCTTTTTCCTTCGCTTAAGTTTTATCCCACTGGGTTTTCCTAGCAAGGTTTTAATGAGGCATATTTACCTTTAATACTTCAAAATAATTGTACACTTTTTCATTCGTTTTGATTTTTTTTGTCCCATTGGATTTTTATCAAACAAGGTTTTAACGAACCAGATATTTTGTAATGTATCATTCAAGGGGGAGTGTTGTAAAAGGAAAGTAAATTAGGGTTTAATATGAATGACACTTGTACCCCTACAGTCTTAGATATTATTATTATATGTATTCCTATTCCTTCCCTATAAATATAGGGCTTTTGTTCTCATTATAATACACACAAGTTTGCTGACTTCTCTTATTTTCTTCTATTTTTCTCTCTTCTTATAACAAAAGTATATTTTTTATTGAATAAAGCACGAATGTCAATTGACTTTTCCAACTTTGGAAGGGACAAAATTGTACCCTGAAAAATAGGGTAATTTTTATTTTTATTTTTTTGGAATGAAACAACTCTATTTCAATTGATCACTACAGCAATCAATGTGAGCCACAGATTGAAAAAACAAGTCATTCCTTAGTAAAGAGTAGCAAATTAATTTACCTAATGTATTTTTTAACATAAGAAAAGTATGTACTGGCAAAAAATACTCCAATAAAAATTGATGTCCATGACAAGGCGATGTGCTGTTGAAAATAAAGCTTACACACGTATAGAGCATAGTTGAGAAGTTGGTACCAAAGACATCATATCTTAAAAGAGAACAATAGAAGAGAAAGAAAACCAACTAAAACTTTAGATGAAACAATAATAGAAAATATAGATCAATCAAATATTGACAAATGATGAGTTTAAGAAGAAAAATATAAATTGTGTGAAAAAATATATATGCTCAAAGTAAGGGGGAGAAAATAATAATAATAATGTACATGAAAAAAAAAGACTTTATGTATAGGTCCTAATATGCATTATTGTTTTGACTTTCATTAGTAGAGGTATAAACTTATTTAACAATGATGTTTAGCATGTTCTTTCTCACAAATTTAAGGTTTGGAGTATTGATAACAAGAAATTAGTGGCACTTAACACAAGTGAGTTACTTATATAATTTACTCCATTTAGACTTGAACTGAGTATATGGGAAAATTTACTAATCGTTGATTATGATTGTGTATGCTATCAACTGCATATTTGAGTTATTATATATTCGTCATTAGTGACAAAAAGGAGGAGAGGTTATGAGATTTTTTAAATTTTAGTTTAAATTTTAGATGATGAGATGTTTTTAAATTTTAGTTTATTTTGTAGTAAGGGGGAGATTTTTTTTGGGAGATGATTTTTTTAATATTTAGCTTTTTGAGTTTTGATGTTTTGTGATATTAATGTTTAAATTGGAGTTTTGATTAACATTAGTATTGCTTCTCAATCTAACAAGCATATAATAGTCCGTTTCAATTATTATATTTCTTGTATCACATGCTTTTACACTTGATATTTAAGTTATTGATTTCAAGAAACATGTTTCAAGAAATGCAATAGACAGACATTCAGTTTAAGTTTGGGTATATTAGTTTTGTTTTTTACATCCTTGACTTGTGTTGTATAGTTTTGTCATAGAATGACAAAGGATAAGATTGTTAGGTTTTTAGTTGTATTGTTAATTCTTTAGACAAAATGATTATTGTAAAACAATATGATTGTTATAAAAGAGTTGTAAGAGTTAATGAGTCTTTTGGAGGGTTGTATAGATAAATTAGGAGTCCTTGGGTTCGAGTATGGAATAAGAAGAATGAGTCGCCAATTTACGCTAGCATGTCGCCTAGCTAATGCTCGAACGTCCAAAGTAGAATCATTGTCGTCCAGCTTTCGTTCGAGCGATGCACCTCTCGCTTGCCTGTCGCTAGACTGGCGCTTGAGTGATGGTATTGTCCAAGAAATCATAATTTGCATTTTTCACAGGTTTTATCTATCCTATACTACTTAAACTCCTCTTATTATAAATACCTAATGACCAGTACATTTTTTAGTATGGTTGATAAGTGATTTACATCTTCATAACATCATTCCAAGATCCAAAAACATGTTCAACAATCTAGATTAACCTTTTGATTCTTGAGATCATTCCAAGATCCAAAAACACGTTCAACAATCTAGATTAACCTTTTGATTCTTGAGATCAAACAAGTTTATGCAAAACATCGAAATTGATGTAATTCAAAAAACACACTTCCTAGATGTCATTAGGAAGGTAATTTCTCAATAGATTTCGGAGGTTGCTAAAGATTGAGGGGGGTTGGACCAGAAGCACATGAAGAATACAAGAACGAGACTTTCTTGGTGTTCCATAGGTGTGAGTGAAGCACGTTCCAGTGGGTCTTGGAGATTGTATGAATTAGATGAGTCAATCTAGTGGATTTTCTAGACTGTATCCTACTGTAAGTTTTCATTCTCTATAGTGGGAATTACTGGCTTGGTCCTTGAGTTTTTACCCAACATCATCAAATCTTGTGTTATTTACCGCTTTAATTATTTATTGCGGCATTCAACATATTAACTTCATTGACTAAACATCTAGATCAATTAAAAAGTGACTTATTTCTTTTAATTGATAAATTTAATTCCTGGTTATTCACCTATTAGGTGAATTTATGGTTGAACTAGTAACTTTCAGGCCCTATTCCCAAATGGTCATGTCTTATTGGATACTGTCGCTAATTTATCTCAGGTCAATCGTAGGTCCTGCTTCTTTACATCCTGTGGGGGCCTGAGGGGAATGAAGTAGATCATAAACTAGCTTTATTTACTATTATTTCGTGTGTCGATATGCATTGCTAGTTCGATTGTGTACCTATTTCTATAATTTCTCTTGCAGCTCATGGGAACTTCATCTAAGAGAATTTCCTTTTAAAAGAAAAAACAAGTAATATATTTGTATCTACATTTCATGCTTGCAGTTAAAAACTTTTAAACTACAAGTATATTTGTTATTGGACATATACCAATATTGAAACTACTCATTGTTTACTTTTTATATTCGTTACCATTTCAAAAACATTTAACTATCCCATTCTATAGTCATGATTTTATTAGAATTTTTTTTTTTTTTTTAACGAATAGCGAAGTGCAATAGGCAAATGAGCCCACAGATTATAGATTCAGGAGTCCAGGTGAGCACGGATAGCCGCTCGAGTGGCCGCCCAATATAAGGAAAAATAAAATTTTCCAACAGAGCCAACACGAGCAACCGCTGGGCTTGTCGGGTGCCAGCTCTGCCCTGAGTCTACCCACCACCTCTTTCCTTCACCCGTATTTGTGCATTACTTTTTTGCAAGTGATGTCTATGAATAATTTTAGCATCCTAGATGAGCATTGAAGTTTCATTTTCCTTATAAAGTCATATATTCAAATATGTTATAACTTCAGTTGTCATTAACTGAAAAAATCATCGATGGTTAACTTATAAAATAAACATATACCCTAATTGGATATTTATTTAGCAATATACTATCACGTGATAATTGGATATCAGATTACACCATGTACCAAGCTTTTGTTTTTAACTATCATTCATATGAAAACTTTGATTTCTTGTATTAAATACCAATTTTCTACTCATTATATTCTTTATTCCATAGCTCGATTTTATGTAAATAACCTTTATTCTTGAAGTATAAATACTATAAATAATTTTCTAATTATACAAGCAGCTATTAGGCTCAACTAAGCCGGAAGACTTCCCAATGGCGTTAATGCATGATGAATGAGCTAGCTCATTTTTGATGGTCGGCTCAAAATCTTCCAAGGTAATATCACTGCATGGATTTCCTTTATTGCAGTCAAATTTCATTGTAGTTTCTGTTGCCGAGCTCCCTTGTATGTCTTGATATGTTACATCACTAATCTTCACGCTTGAAACCTGAAAAATTAAGAACACTGCACAGAATTAATTTACAATTGAATGGTGTAAATTCGTTGATTATTATTATTATTATTATTTTTTTTTTTTTTTAAAAGAGTTCCTATTATCGGAATCTCGACTTTACTATCAAAATTACACATAGAGGGTACGAGAAATATACAAGAAAGGATAGCCAACGAATTAATGATGAATAGAGACAAAATTAAGGTGGTAATTAATTACTGGGTCCACGCGCCATTCTTTCTATTCATAATACAAATTGAAGATTAATTGCCAGCGAGAATGTTGCCAAACTCACTCATTTCTCGTTTAAGTTACAAATACCGTCTTCTTTATTTTCAACCCATTTTGTTATCTGTTTCATAGTTGAAATTTCACATTATTAGATCCATGATTTTTTAATTATAAATAAAATATTATTATAATTTTATTCTTAAAAAATCAGTGTGAAATATGAACTTCTTCCGCTACATCTCTTAGGTTTTAGATGTTTTGTAATTGGCGATTCTGTAAACAAAAAGGACATAATTGTATTATGTTAAAAAGTCAAGGAGTAATGTGCAAATAGTTGAAAATAGGGTTATTAGGTCTAGGGTTCAAGAATGACAAAAAGAAGAAAATGGCACGGATTTTCGCTAGACTGTCGCTCGACCTTCGCTGAGCCTTCGCTCGAGCGAAGTGGTTATCCGAAAATTTTTTATTTCGAGATTTAAAAGCTTTTTACCCTGCCCATTCATTTTTTAACCTACCTATATATACCAAAACACATATGTACGAAAAATGGGGAGGTTGAACATTGAGAGAACTTCATTTGTGAGAGATTCATTCGATTTTGTCTTTCAACCTTCATTTACTTTGATTGTTTTGGTGAGAAAAATATCATTTCTATAATCCAAATGCCAAACTGATTTTCCTCTACATCTGGTTAGATTTCTGAAGATCGAGAGAGTTTGACTGGAGTTCCAGTCTGTGAAGAATGTGGCGTTCTCCGTTGATCCACGGGAAATAGACGACTCCATAAGGCTAGGAGTGCTTCAGGGTAGCAAATTCCACGAAGAGCTTTGGTAACAGCAGCTAAGGATTGGTGCAAGGAAGCACTAGATCCAAGGAGAGCTGTAAGGAGTGCAGTCGATGATCAGATAGTACGGTTCGTCTAGTTTGATAGACTGTAAGTTGTTTGATTAGTTTACCAAATTGTGATGTCGATACACATTCAGTCATTTGATCGATGCAGACTGAAATGAAAACAACACTTGCATCATTGCCTGGGGAGGTCGTTTGACAACAATTCGCCTAACAAACCTCCAACTTAGTGTCAAAGAACCTGCAAAGAAAATTATTACGCATTAGTAATAATCCAGAAAGAGAGAATCAATAAAATTGGAAATTATTTACCTCCACCGATGTTTAGAAGATCTTTGCAACTTTTCAACTTCACCAATGATAGTATCTTAGTGCCCATGTCTAAGAGATTATATTGTGTGTGTATTTTCTCAAGTTTTACAACTTCTTGTGACACAATATCTCTAATGAAATGTAATATAACATCAATATGTTTGGTGCGTTCGTGAAAAACAGGATTCTTACATATGTGTATAGATGACTGACTATCAGAATATACTACCACATAATCATTTAAAACACAATGTTCATGTACAAGGCCTCTAAGCCATAGAGCTTCCTTAATAGCTTCAGTAGAAGTGATGTATTCAAATCCTATCATGGATAGTGCAATTATGTGTTGTAATTGAGATTTCCAACTAACTCAAGAGTTAGACAAAGTAAACAAATAATAATAAGTGGATTTCCTATTATTCTTATCCCCATCATAGTCAGTATCAACAAAATCCTTCAGTTTAACACCCTTATTTTTGACACCAAACCTGAGACCTACATTACAAATCCCCTTTAAATACCTTAACCACCATTTCAAGGCTTCCCAATGCTCAGGACCAGGATTAGACATGTATCTACTAAGAGTGCTAACAGAGAAAGCTAAATTAGGTCTAGTTCAAACCATCAAATACATAACAGAACCAATCACATTGAAATATGAAATTCTACTCATGTATCATATCTCTTTTTCATTACATAAAGCCTAATCTTTAGATAATACAAAGTGATTAGCTCAAGATAATGTAACAGGTTTGCAATCATACATGCCAAATTTCTTTAACACTTTTGAAACATATGAGAACTGATGTAAAAAAACAAAGAATTTAACCTATCTCTTTTAATTTCCATACCTAAGATTCTTTTAGCCTTTCCTTGGCCTTTCATGTCAAATTCACCATTTAAACTTGTTTTTATGTCACTTATCCATTTAGGTGATGAAGCAACTAAGAGCATATCATCCACATATAGCAATATAAACACAGTCATTATTAGCATCATTATGTTGGAAGTAAAGACAATAATCAAACTTACTGCGATGAAACCCTATTGATAGTACAAAAGAATCAAATCTTTTATACCACTGTCTAGGTGATTGTTTAAGGCCATATAAAGATCTTTTCAAGAAGCACACATAGTTAGGTTTTAATTTATCTTTAAAACGTCTAGGTTGATTCATAAAGATTTGTTCATCAAGTTCACCATGTAAAAAAGAATTTTTACATCAAGTTGTTCAAATTCCCAGTCAAAATGTGCAACCAATGCAAGAATGACCCTAATAGTAGTGTACTTAACAACAGGTGAAAAAATCTCGTTGTAATCAACCCCCTCCTTCTGAGTATACCCCGTGGCCACTAACCTAGCCTTAAACCTTAAGTGTTCAGATACGCTAGTACCCTCTTTAACATTAAATACCCACTTATAGTCAATGGTAGATTTATTCTTAGGTTTAGGTACTAGCTCCCAAGTTTGATTCTTTTATAAAGAACTCATCTTATCTTTCATTACCTTAAACTCTTCAAATTGTTCACTTTTCATCGCCTACTGAAAGGTCTTTGCCTCTCTATCAGCTAACTCCTCATAACTCGCATGAGCAAAAGCTAGCTCAAATTCATAACCAAATGTTATAGGTACTCCAGACTGTTTTCTCTCTCTATCCTCAGATAAGTTATAATCAGCTAGAGGATTCTCTACTTCTGGGTGTTCTTCTATTACTACTTACTCTCTATTCTCCATATCAGGTTGTTGTTCCTAAGTCTCCACCTCACTCTCTGTAACAGGGATGGATGTGCTAAGTTTTCCTAACTCCACCTTCAACTGATCACTCTCTTCACCTTGTTTTTCCTCACTCAAAAGTTCATATTCAGCTTTAAGACATGGCATTTCGCTCTCATTGAAAGTAACATCTCTTATCCCACAACTTGTACCCCTTGACACCCTCATGGTAACCTAGAAAAACACATTTTCTAGCTCTATGTTCAAGCTTTCCCTCACTCTGATGAGAAAAAGCAGTGCAGCCAAAAGTTCTAAGCATAGAATAATCACTTAGTTTACCAGACCATTTTTCATGCGAAGTATCACCATTCAATGCAGCAAATGGAGTCAAATTAATCAAATAACAAGCAGTCATAATAGCTTTGCCCCAAAAAGATTTTGGGACTCCAGAACTTAACATCATGCAGCACACTTTATCAATTATGGTTCTATGCATCCTTTTCGCTACCCCATTTTGTTGGGGAGTGTAAGGAATCATTTTATGTTTTGTTATTCCAATTTCTTTGCACATATTATGAAATTCAGTGTTACAAAACTCTAGGCTATTATCAGTTGTCAAAAAGTTGATCTTCTTACCAGTTTGGTTTTCAACTTGTTTTTTCCAATTATTAAAGTTATGAAAAGTATCGGATTAATCCTTTAAAAGATAAACCCACACTTTCCTAGTGTAGTCATCAATAATACACAAGAAATATATATTTCCACCTATGATGGGACTGCTAGATGGATCCTACAAGTCCTAATGCACATATTCAAACATGTCTTTAGTTTTTTGAACACTCGTGAAGAATGTTGTTCTATGATGTTTACCAAGTACACAATGATCACAGAAAGATATATCAGACACACAGTCATTACCAAAAGCACATTTATCATTAAGAAGCCTAATCCCCTTAATATCCACATGTGCTAGTCTATTGTGCCATTTTTGTGTGTGATCAGCCTTAGCGGAAGAGATAATGGGCTTTAAACCTCTCATCACTTCACCAGTAGTTATATAAATATCATTTTTCCTAATTCCCTTAATAGAAACAAGTGCACCCTTAATCAATTTCAAAATCTCATTTCTAATTTTACCGGTGAAATCAGTTTTCTCAAGTTTGCCTACTGAGATTAAATTTCTAGACAATTCAGGATATACCTAACATCTTTTAAAATATGCACAAAGCCAGTATCAAAATTTAAAGTAATATCACCAATGCCAACAATATTATAAGCAGAATTGTCACAAAACACAACATGTCCATTGTTAGATTCATGCAAATTTTCAAACCAATCTTTTTGTGATGTCACGTGAAAAGATACATCAAAATCAAGTATCCATTCATGTAAATGAGAGTTGGCAGTTAAATTTAATGCAGCAGGACAAGCAATACAACTTGTAATCATATAGACTTCACCATCACCACTATCGGAAATAGACGACAATACATTTACCTCATCTCTATCCTTATCCTTTTCCTTATTCTTCTCTTTATAGCAATCATTTATAAAATAACCCATGTTCCCATACTCATAGCATTTCTTAACCTTGGTCCTAGATTTGGATCTAGGCCTACCCTCGCTCTTCCTTCTACCTCCATTACTACTAGACTCGCCACTACTTTGGTAACATCATGCCTATTTTGCCTAAATTGGGTTCTACACCTCATCATGTGAACTCACCGCTTTTCCTATTATGTTTTCAGCTCTAATCTCTATCTCCTTACTTCTAAGAGAGTTAGCGACAATTTCGAACGTCAAAGTGTCTCTACCATACTTAATGACATTTTTTACTTCCATATAAGTATCAGGTATAGCATTCAGCAAAATAATAGCCTCGTAAGTTTCAGACATTGATTCTCCACAATTAAAAATATATTGAACAAGTTTGTTAAACACATCTAAATTGTCATCAAGATCTTTTGAAGAATCCATTTCGAAACTGAAAAAACGCTCAAGGAAGTAAGCTTGTTTGGAGTAGATTTGAGCAAATACAAGTCTTCCAATTTTTTTCAAAACTCTTTAGTGGTTTTCAGTTTACCCACTTTTCTCAAAACTGCGTCAGTCAAGTGTAAAATAATTGAGTTATAAGCAAGCTTATCAGCTTCTTCTTTTTGTTCTTTTGAAAAATCAGTGGGAAAGTGTCATCAATGGCTTTTGAAACCTTTTGTTGAACCAAGATACCTCTCATTTTTGTTGGCAAATAAAAAAATCACATTTTTCGTTAAAAGTTCCCAAACCAAAATTGTGCGTTATCATTTTTTAATAATCAATCAAAAAATAAAATATCACAATTAAGCCACACAAAGTAGACATAGATTCATAAATATACACCGTTTTAGATTCCCAGGGCTTCGTAAGATTCACGATCTTAGATCAAGAGAATTTTCAAACATGTAAGGTCTAGATATTCTAATAACTTAACAGTGCAACAAGAGATATGTCAACTAGACAGTTTCTCTCATAATATATCACAAAAGATAATATGCTGTAATCTATCAAATGAACAAATTTCAATCACATAGTAACGAGGAACAAGTAATTCCTAATTTATAGCACATGCAATGTTTACCCCACACGGTAACCCCAGTCTTATTGTCATCCCACACGATGACGTGCTAGTTCTGAAAGTTAAACAAAACTAGCCAACTTACCAAAGCGGACCTATTTGAGTTCGTAAATTTCGAAAGATACGAATTTACTGCATTAGGGCTGCAATTTTATGGTCTAAAGTAATTCAGTAAATTTATTGCAGTTACAATCATCAACCCACCGAGGGGAAAATCGTCCAAATTTTCCTATGAAGCCTGAAACACAAAAACAATAATATCAGTACGTTCGGGAAATTAAAACAAGCAAAGTGCCTGGAGAGAGCTCACCGAAAATAGCCTCCACGAGCCACCGACGGTGGCAATCTTCTCCACCACGTGCACCACCCCTGGATGCGCCTTAGTCTGTAGAGTATGGTTGTGGTCTCAGATTTTTCGGCAGGTCACTTGTTTGGCAGGAATCGAAGAAAATAAGTTCGGATCTTTAGGAAACTTGCGAGTCTGCCTTTTCTTCTCCGTCGATTTTTATCGGGATTCCTACCAACCCAGTACTCTAATACCAGATGTAGAGAAAATGACTCCAAGTTTCACCAAGAACCAGACTCAGTATTGACCAATCAACACCACAAATCATAAACCCAATCACAAACCAAAATTCTGAACCGATTGCTTCAATGTTTCTGCCCAAAAAGGACTTGAAGGTGAAAGGGATTGCAGCTTAAAATGAATCAGCCACAAAGGCTAAAGGGAGAACATAAAACCACCAAGAGAGCACAAAGCCAAAGAAAGGGAATCTGTTTTCTCTCCAAAACAAAATCGGATGCTCACTGTTTCACATACTACACAACAGTAACGAGTACAAACATATATAAAGGTTGGATATAGGCTTTTAGGGTTAGGTCCAATAGGAAATAGTAAGTGGACTGTCAACAGATAAAAGTCATCCAAGTTTGGGTTGGGCCATGAGCAGCACTAATTAAATTAGGCTGCTTCAAATGGGCCAAATGGATTATGTGATTAGTTTACCAAATTGTGGTGTCGATATACATTCAGTCATTTGGTCGATGCCGACTGAAATGAAAACAATACTTACATCATTGCCTAAGGAGGTCGTTTGACAATAATTTACCTAACAAAGAATTTCCATTTCTTTGATTATCATACTCCATATTTTCCACTCTCAAGAAGAATGCCACGGGTAGCAGATGCATAATTCAATCCTGTCAACTCAGGTGATCCTCTTAAACTAAAGTATGGTAGTGAATATGGCAATCGAAGAAATTCAGCTACTAAAATAAGCAAATTCCTTTCATAATACATACTAATTAGGCTACTTAAACCAACTTTATTGAATAAAAAATGATCGACAAATAATATAACTTCGCTGATATTGGGGAAAGGTGCAAAAGCCAGTAGATAGTTGATTTAGATTTTTTGAAATCCTGTATCTAATTACTTCACACCGAAAAATACCCATACGTAGTTTCTGAAATTTAGAACCAATAACATAGAAATAAAACTAAAACTTCCAAGGTAAAAGAGGTCACAAATACAATATAATATTGTCCATACAATACAGTGGGCATCGAACATAACAAATTGTATCCAACATGAGGTCAGGGCAGCACTCAATACTTTCAAATTGAAAGGAAACAAAAAGAAATAAATAAAAAAATCCTTCCAAATGCATGGTACAAGCGGCAACACTCAGGTCTAGTTAAGTGATTAAAGGGATTATTGACATGGCTCATGTCAATTCAATTTTAGGCACATTCAGTAGAAGTTGAGTTGGCATACACCACTACCCTGTCTCTTGAATCAAAACATCACCTAGCTTCTTGTCCAACCTGGCTATTATTCCATTTTTCATAAACATGTCAAATGTTTCCTACATTCAGCCAACGAAAAATATGAAGGTATGACAAGAACAATAAACTAAAAACGTGAACTCAAACTCACAATATTCCAGTAATTCATTATTAAGCTTATAAGTGTACAAGGTGATTGCATCTTTATGCTATACTACAAAACCTACCTAAGATATGATAAAGCTGTCATCATCAGAGAAAATTTCTGCACTGAAAAATGTTGCCTCTGAAAGAGGGAAAAGAAGTGTAGAAGAAAAAAAAATAAAGAGAAAAATGATAAGGTGGTAAACAGAGAAGCATGTGTATGTCAAAAATAATTTGGAGACCTGATTAAATCCCTATAGTTGTGACAAGAAGAAATTATATCAGATATACAATACTTCTTTCCTAGTAGGCATGCAAAAATCCAAGTAAAATTATTTTTAATTTTGAAGTTAAATATTTAACTTGTGAAATGAAACAAGCTTCCCCTAGCTTCAGTAACAAGCATCTGGATATACTTTTATTATCTTAGCAACATGCATTACAAGTAAACTTTATTGACTGTTGTTACATTTTATAATAATTACAGTTGGCAGATAAAAAGGTCTTGATTTGGTTTTTTGACCTCTATAGAAATGACTACTCACCATTTGATTATGGGATGGACAGACAGAAACAAGCGGATGAGTATGTTCTTTTACAAATCTTGAGACAATCTTGGGCACATTCAGTAGAAGTTGAGTTGGCATGCACCACTACACCTAGCTTCTTGTCCAACCTGGCCATTATTCCCTTTTCCATAAACATGTTAAATGTTTCCTACATTCAGTCAATGAAAAATATGAAGGTATGATAAGAACAATACTTGAAGGTATGTCCTCCGGTTGAACAAAAAGAAATAATATGGATTAGAATTCATTTTAGAAAATACTTTTTCGGGTTAATTGAGAGTTTACTTGCGAAATGACTTACATATTCCCTTAACCAATGCGAGAAATGTTCTTCCCGTAAACCATCAAGTTGTGCATCAGACTTTTCGGGATGCAACATTCTCATCCATTCATCAAACACCCTACATGTGTCATTCTCAAGTATAAATGCAGCTAAGCAAGCACACAGTTCAATATATACATATATATATATATATATATATATATATATATATATATATATATAAAACAACTTACGTGATAAAAAGGGGTTACTTCCTCACAATTCAAGAACACTTACATCGATGCTACTCTAAATTCCTCGTTCGTCATTAATCTGCTATTATGACGTTGAGTGCCAAAAGGTCGACCAGGGTGGGTAAATTGATAGTCACCATTAGGGATCAATAAAACATCCATCATCATTCCTCAATATACGATTCAATCTTGTTGGAATATTTTGATCAAAATAAAGAGAGCAAAAAGCTGACATTTCCTCTACTCAGTATACCTTCACAATAGATGCCTCAACATGAGCCTGATTTTTCACTTTCTTTTTTAAGTGGTGTAGGAACTTGTGATACACGAAATCAATATCATTAAGACTATAAATGGTAAATTAAATATTGAAGCATACGCTACATCTCAAAAGGATACATCCAACGATAATGCGCAGGACCTCCAACCTTCGTTTCATATGCTAAATGAACAAGTAAATGTTCCATTGAATAAAAAATCCCAATGGAAAAATCTTTTCAAGCTTGCATAATGTCACAACAACGTTTTGTTCTAATTGCACCATATCGTTCACCCTCAAACGATGAATCATATATCCCTAAAAAAATGGATAAGTTCAGTTAAAGCTTTCCAAATTACTTTGAGCAACAAGTCTTTAAATGCAATCGGCATCAATCTTCGCATAAAAATATGACAATCATGGTTTTTCATTCCATAAAACTCACAATCACCCTTAACACAATGTGAAATGCTTGATGCATAACCGTCAGGCATTCTTAAATTCCTAATCCAATTGCATACTTCTCATTTTTGTACATTAGTTAAGCTATAGGAGGACTTTGGCATGAAGAGTTTTCCTTTTTCATCTTCATATATATGAAGCTCTGGACGATTGCAATAAAGCTCTAAATCCTTCCTAGCCTTGAATTTATCTTTAGTTTTTCCTTTTATATCCTTAGTTGTGTTGAATATATTTTAAAATACATTCTTTTCAATATGTATCACATCTAAATTGTGCCGTATGAGATTTTTATCCCAGTTAGACAACTTCCAGAAAATTCTTCTTTTCACCCAATTATGCCTATGACCAAAACTTTCGATTTCTTTTCTTTTATCAGCTTTGCCATTTGCAATGTATGAAAGGTTCTCCACTATACTCCGCAACTCTTTACCAGTTAACCTATGTTGTCCCATATTCTTCTCAACTCTACCTTTGTAAAACTTGTCTCTTTGTTTTCTAAATGTATGGTCAGGTGGTAGGAATCGACGATGACAATCAAAACAAGATGTTTTCCCTCCATTTTTAAGCCTGAAAGATTTAGTTTGACCCATATAGTATGGACAAGACTTTAGACCGTGTGTACTCCATCCAGATAACATGCCATATCCCAGAAAGTCACTAATAGTCCACATCAATGCAGTTTTCAACTGAAAATTCTGCTTCATTCGTATGTCATATGTTTCAACACCTTCATTCCAAAGCATTTTTAGTTCATCAATGAGAGGATACAAATAAACATCAAGGTTTTTCCCTGGACGGTTCAAGGATAACCATTCTAAAAAATAAGTTGTCTTGTCGCATGCACATCCATGGCAGAAGATTGTACACAGTAATGATTACTGGCCAACACGTGTATTGCACATTTGACATGCTAAAGAGGTTGAACCCATCCATACATAAACCAAGGCGCACACTACGTGGTTCAAGGGAAAAATGAGGAAAAGTTCTATCAAAGTGCGTACATGCCTCACTGTGTACGGGGTATGACATTTCATTATCAGTTAATTGATTCTTCGAATGCCATAACATGTGTTCTGTAGTATGCCTCGACATATACAATCTTTGAAGCCTAGACGTTAGAGGTAGATATCGTAGTACCTTCTGAGGTACCCTATGTCCAGATCGAGACATCTTCTCTTTGTATCGTGGACTAAAACACGTAGGACACCGAGTCATGCTCTCGGTTTCTTTGTAGTTTCATAACACCAAGGTCAAGACTGGATAACATTTTCTTTGTTTTATAGAACGTACCTTCTAACCGGTCACCCTCTTGCATAATTTCCTTAACGATAGACAACATACGATCATAACATGTTGTAGGCATATTAAACTCAGACTTCAGATTCAAGAGTCGTGCCATAGTAGAAACGGTCGTGTGCTTACTACAATCAGGCCACACAGGTTGGTCAGCTTCTTCCCATAGTGTAAAGAAATTTGCAGCATGTTGATTTGGGGTTTGTTCCTCATGAGCACAAACATTAGGATTGATGTAATTAAGGTACATTTTAGGGCCCATCGCATCTATCACCATTTCTTCATAGCTCTCAATGGTTGTAGCTTGTACAGTTGAGGGCTCAGCCAATTTTGGACCATTGAAACTGAATGGTTCTCCATGTGCGTTCCACTATGTATAACCCCTTGTAAATCCATTTTTGTAAAGATGAAATTTCACATCATTTCCTTTCAGAAACCTAGTGTTTTTGCATATAGAACATGGAGATTTGATCATATTTCCACCTCTTGTTCGAGACATGGCAAATTCAATGAACTCTTCAACACCTTCAATGAATCTGTTCGAATGAAATCCTTCATCTGACTGATTCAACATCCAACTGTGGTTCGATGCCATTATGTTCAACAACAATTCATAAAATTTTAATTACATATTCTTCATGAATTATTGCATGGTTCGAATGTTGAACTTTCAAAATGAATCCAATTAATTCCCTTTCTAAAACTAAACAATTGAAAATACCAAAATGAGAATATAAATGTATCTAGAGTTGATGGATATTGGCAAGTAAAAGGAGATGATAAAAATGTGGAATATAGTGGGAAACTATTGGATTTCAACAGATTTTTCAATTCTACATGGGAAAACCTAGTAGCAGTAAAAAGACATCTTGGATTATACATGAATTTAAAGTGATTGATCCTCTACCCCCCACAATACAGTGTTGAAGGTCGAACCAAGTGGATGATTGGGTTTTGTGTAAGATCTGGAACAATAAGAGAGGCTATTATTATGAGAACGATGATATCTACACATCAACTGGAATGCCAAAAATAGACTTCAACATAAGAAGAAAAGGAGACTTGAGCTTGCCAAGAAAGTTGTACAACTTGCGGAAGAAGAAACTGATTAGCACATGAACTTTTTGTTCTTGCTTTACAGGTTTAGTTATCTTTTGTTACTGGGAAATTGTACCTTTGGCCAACATTAGTTATTTGTTTGTTGCATGAAATAATTTTCATATTGCTGTGTGAGAAAGTAACTTGGCTTGTCTGATATATATATATATAATTGCATTATAGCCTATCAATCCTTAATTAACAATTGAGTATAATATGTCTATCAACAGAATTTATGCAATCTAGTCTCATTATTCAAATGTTGTACTCTGCCATTTACTAATTCAAAGCTCCTTCATTCAAAGCAACCTAAAAAGCTTGATCGTCCACTACAAATGCAAACTCACTAATTCAAAGGTTGTATTTTGCCATTTACTAATTAAAAGTTCCAACATTGAAGGTAAGTCTTAACTATAAAAAAACATGATCTTCCACTACAAATGCAGCATAACCTAGTAATCCTAACTTAAAATCAAAATAGGATACTAACTATCAACAAAAATATGAATCATAAAGGATTATGCTTTACCTAAATATAAGTTCGCCCAACACCCGAGTTTCAGTCTTCTTCCCTCCACCACAAAACTCACACAAATTTCAGCCAAATGCAGTGTAATGAAATTCCCAATACAACTTTCTGTAAATAGCAAAAATGGTAGAATAAAAATGATGGAGAAGAAAAAAAATCTAAAAGAGTTAAATCTTACACTGCCTAGTGCCTACCTTGGAGCAATGAAAAAGAAGATTCCCAATAGTTGATGCTATATGAATCAATTGACGGCTAGTGTCGGCGATGTCCTATATTTCGAGAGACAAACGATCCAGGGAGAAACGTAGAGCGAGAGAGGGGAAGAGAAAGGATCACTGTATGAATCAATTGATGGCTTTCTTTGGCGATGCCCTGTATTTTGATGGCCATACGATAACATAGAGCAAGAAAGGGAAAGAGAGGCGATGAGATGAGTCTGGATTTTGCCCTACCAACTGAGAATATTTGATTTTCATTTATTTTTAATTCTAAATCATTTACTAACAAAACAAGCTATAGGAAATATTTTACAATTACATAAATTAATATGTATATAATACAAACAAATATTTAGTGTATTAACAACGAATAAATCTGTAGGTAAATTTCAATTAATGTTTGATTTTTTAAAAATTTTACAATCAACAAATTAGTACGTCACAATCGTCGTTGGTGATTTTATATATTTATTTTTTTAAAAAAATTACCAATGGATTAAAAACGAAATCTTAATGACGGCCATATTTTGTCGGTAATTCCGTTGCCACCACATTTATTTTATAATTATACATTTTTTATAACATTTCGCTGGAAATCTGTTACTAATAGCAATGGATGGCTTCCGTTGGTAAAAAACCGTCTCTAAAGCCTCCATGTCTAGTAGTGCAATTCAACGTTAGAGATATTTATATCTTATACTTAGAGTTGGAAATTTGAACTTAGAGGCGGAGGGAGAGGAAAGAAAGGAATGACAACAGGCCAACGACATTGGTCCTCCCTAAAAACAAAAAAAATTCTTTTTTAGGCGTGCAATTATGTATGCCATAAAGAATCCAGCTTTTTTATTATACATTGTTATGGTGTGCAACATGTATGCCATAAATATTTTTTTACAACAATATACCTATGCGCGTAGTAAATAATTTTTTTTTTAAATTCTCAAATTTTTTCTATCAATCTATATGACATGCTTGAGATCTACGCTATAAATATTAAACTTTTACAACGTGCCCAAAATATGTGCCATAAATACTTTAAATAATTGATTTATTTATGGCATGCCATAAATAATCTATTTTTAGGGCGTGACTTGTATTCATGTCGTAGGAGAATGCCGAAAGAAGCTAATTTTGTTGTAGTGATGGTATATCTCCGTTCCTTTTTGAACATGATTATTACTGTGTATTATAATTACAGCATGTTTGGACAAGCTTAAAATCCAATTAAAAATTGAAAATATAGCTGTTATTGGGTTCCACCCGTCTAATAAAAGTCAACAATAACGGTTAGTTTTTCAATTTTAATCCCTACCTAACACGCCCTTAATATTTAAGAAATCACAAATCTAATCAATTAATGGTCCAGTAATTGAAAATTATTAAACTTCAAACAATCACTCAAACCAAATAAATATTACTATCAAAATCTGAAAATTAATATGAAAATATCAAACATAGAGCTCATCATTATACTAGCTCCTGTGCAATTAACCGAGTTTCATATAAGAACCCTGCTTGGTGTACCGGGTCAAGGTGACAAACACCCTGACCGGCCCCTCACATTAGGGGGGCCCCATATTTTTTTTCAATTTTTTATACATGTGGGGGCCAGCATCATGTGAGAGTATGTCAATTTTTTTGTCAAATTTTTTTTTGTACAAGTAGCTTTTTTGTTCATATAATTACAAACACAAGAATAAGATTGTACAATTCTCACTCCATGCGATCATATTTACAAGGTACAATGGAATTTCCTCATCTATAACTTGGTCCCTATTTCCTTCTTTGGTTCAACTCAAGTCCCTTTTTATTTGCATCATGTGTCCTTCATCTTTTAATCATTTCACTTTGATCCTCGTCATCAACAATTGTCCATAATTGATCCGTTGCAAATTCTAAATAATTGCAATTAAGTCTTCAAACTTTTTAAATGTTGGTTTTTGCTCCCAAACTTGTGATTTTCTTACGTTTTGCTAGATTAATGCTTCTTATTGATCATGTGCAATGAGTTGATCTTGAATTACTCCGAATCAACTCTAATTTTACTCGAAATCATCTCTCTTCATGCCAATTACATTGGAGTCAGGTTTTCTCGTACAATTAACATAATTACATTAAAATAGGTACATTGTACACATCCGCTCAATTATAAATAACTTGTCAAGTATAAAAGCATGGATAAGCATGTGTATCAGCAGGCTCCTAAAGCAAGTACAAATGCTGTAGTGCAAAATAATCTTGACTGCATAGGTGTGGGTTTAGCGTTAACAGATCAATTTGGGTTTGTTTTGGCAGCTTTTGCGAGAAGATTAGCAGTGCATTTTTCACCACAAGATGCTCAAGCATTGGCGCTACATAAAGGCCTTTACAGTGCTGTAGATGTTGGACTTCAGGTAGATATTGAGTGATGGTATTCATGTGGTAAATGGTGTCAAAAATGTCTCAACCCTGTTAGGTTTTTAGTTATATTGGCAATTTTTTAGACAAAATGATTATTGTAAAAGAATAGAATTGTTGCAAAAAAGTTGTAAAAATCAAGGAGTCTTTGGATTCGACTATGGAACAAAAAGAAAGAGTCGTCGAATTTAGGCTAGCTCGTCACCTAGTTGATGCTCGAGTGTCCAAAGCAGAATCATTGTCAACCGGCTCTCACTCGAGCGACGCACATCTCACTCGCCTGACACTCAAGCGATGGTGCTGTCAGAGTAATCTTAATCTGCGTTTCTCAAGGGTTTTATCTATCATATACTACCTAAACTCCTCGTATTATAAATACCCAATGCCCAGTACATTTTTTAGTGTGGTTGATCATTGATTTACATCTTCACGACATCATTCCAAGATCCAAGAACACATTCAACAATCTAGATTAACCTTTTGATTCTTGAGATCAATCAACCACAAGTTTGGAAAGAACATCGAAATTCATATAATCTAAAATACTCACTTCCTAGATTTTTTAAGGAATTCCTAGATTTTTCTCGGAAGATACTTTCTGAATGGATTTCAGAGATTGCTGAAAATTGAGGGAGGTTAGACTAGAAGCACAAGAAGAGTACAAGAACGATGCGCTCTTGGTGTTCCATAGGAGATAGATAGTTCCAGCGGGTCTTGGAGATTGCAGAATTAGATCAAGGAGTCTAGTGTGTTTTCTAGGCTGAATCCTACTATAAGTTCTTATTGTCTATTGTGAAAACTTCTGACTTGATCTCGAAGTTTATACCAAGTTAAGGGTTTTTTTGGTCATCAAATCTTATGTTATTTACTACTTTAATTATTTATTGCGACAATTCAATATAGGATAATTTGATTTGATTGACTAAACATCTAAATAGAGACATAGAGGTGATTCTAGTGAGTCTAGAAAGAGATCTAAATCTGTGAAATGTCACAAGTGTCAAGGTTTTGGCCACTATAAAAGTGAGTGTCGTAAAAGAAATCAAGGTAAAGCTATGAATGCAACTTTCACTGATGATGAGTCTTGCTCAGATAATCAAAGTGAGATGTCTATACATGAGAATAGTGGAAAGTTTTTGGCCTTCACTACTAGGATTAAAAGTGAATCCAACAAGGACAGTGAAAAGGTTGAAAAAGTAGATAGTGGTGAGAAATCTGAGATGATTCTGAAAATGAGGATGAGACTCATGAGGCTTATCAAAAATTATTTGAAAAGGGTATTAAGATTAAGAAGGTGAATAAAGTTGTGCTTAAGAAGGTCAATGAGTTTGAGTTAATTAGAGATAAACTTGCAGCTGACCTTCAAGAGTCTACCTTGTGCCTCAACAAATTAGAAACTGTAAATCAATCCCTAGAAACTGTAAAGATCTTACAGGTGAACTTGAGAAGTCCTCTAAAAGAGTTAGTGAGCTGACCACTAAGAATGAAAAATTAGAAATCCAGGTTAAGAACCTTCTGAGCGAACTTGAAGATTCCAAGTCTCAACTTCTTGTTTTCTCTAGTGGATCTCAAAAATTGGAAGTCTTTTGGGGCTGAACAAGCCCGCTGGGAACAAGGGAGGCCTAGGATATAATAAGACCGATCATAATAGGGCTAGTACTTTCAAAATCATTTTTATCCCTGCCACCAACGAGAATACATATGTTCCTAATCCTGAACTCAAGAATAAAGGTATCGTAGGCCACAAGTCTACTAGACAGCGTATGACCACCAACCTAGGAATAGATATCAGCGACCACATAACTTTGGACCTAGGTTTATCCCTACTCATTTCAATTGTGGTGAGTTAGGGCATATAAGGCCTTGGTGTCATAAATTCCCGAATAGAAATAGAAATTAGAATTTCATTAGAGTTAGAAATCAGGATTTTGATGGCTGAATTGATTTCCTTGCTAATCAAGTGAGTCATTTGACCAAATTTATGACATAATTGACTTGGGATAAGTCTTTCACTAGTTAGGTTTGGGTGAAAAAAAGTGATCTGAAAAAATTAGAAATTGATCATGATGCTCTTAAAGGTAAGAGTGTTTGTATACTTAATTGATTATGTACTTTTGATGCATGCTTATGCTTTTTAATTGATTCGATCATTAGTGCATGCATCTCCTTTTTTTTTTTTAGTTAGGTTGATTTTTTATAAAATAAAATAAAAAATTGAAAAATAAAAAATAGAGGAGAAATTCTTTACTACAACATGATATATAATTTACTTAAACATGTATGTTGTGACCAAGTATGAGTTTAATTGATGTACTATAGTATATTTTCAATTACTTTGTTTAAGTTGATATGAAGTACTTAGCCTCTGTTTGGTATCCATTCTTTTTTTCATTCTCATTCTTCTACTAATTTTCAACCACACATTCATCAATAAAATAATATTTTCCATCACATCAATAACTTTTCCTTCATTTTCAAGCACAAAAAATGTGTGATTTGACACAAAGAATGCATTTTTTTCTAGAATAATGGTTACCAAACGGTGCCTTAGTATAGGTTTTTTCATGTATCATCTACACTGCACACACTATGATCTTGTGAATAAGTTTTGACCACATGTGTGAGATTTGAAATGGCCGTCATAAGTTGGTAAGGTGACCTTGAATATGGATTGACCTTAATTTAGTATACCTAAACTCAAGTGCATTCCCTTAAATAAAATAAAAATGTTTCATCTTATACTCTTCTTCAAAATCAAGTTGACTGGAGTAATTAAACTCGAGTGGTTTCTTATAACCTGACACCCTATGGTCAACTGACTTTTAGTTATCTGCCCAAAACTCGTTACAGGGGTCATCTAAGTTGCTTAATAGAGAAGAGTTTGCACATAAGATGTGAAAAATTGAAGATAAAAATGATGAGCTTAAAAAGAAAAATATAAATTGTGTGAAAAATATATATATGCTCAAAGTAACGGGAAGAAAATAATAATGTACATGAAAAAAGAGCTTTATGTATAGGTCCTAATATGTATTATTGATATGACTTTCATTAGTAAAGAAATAAACTAATTTAACTGTGATGTTTAGCATGTCATTTCTCACAAATTTAAGGTTTGAAATCTTGATCACAAGAAATTAGTGACACTTAACACACATTAGTCACTTATACAATTTATGCCGTTTAGACTTGAACTGAGTATGTGGAAAAGTTTATTAATCATTGATTATGTTTGTACATGGTATCAACTGCATATTTGAGCTATTATATATTGTTGTTACCTTTGTCATTTGTGATAAAAAAAAAAAAAGGGGGAGAGATGATGATATGTTTTTAAATTTTAGATGATGATTTTTTTTTTTTCAAATTTTAATTTAAATTTTAGATATTTTTAAATTTTAGATGGTTTTAAATTTTAGTTTATTTTGTAGTAAGGGGGAGATTTTTTTGGGAGATTTGATATTTTGTGATATTAATGTTTCAGTTGGTGTTTTGATTAACACTAGTATTGCTTTTCAATCTAACTAGCATATGATAGTGATGCAGTGGAAGCTTATAGGAAAGACAAAAATCTCACAAAAAAGAATTTCAATCAAGAGAAATTCAAGAAAACTTTATTTCATTCAAAACTGAACTGCCTCAAAAGGCTTACAACGTTTAAATAGCGAAATCCTAATAAAATTTGGAAAGAAATTACATAATAATAAAAAATATTATTTTTTCCAAAAACGGAAAAAATTGAGATAATCACGGATCTTGATTCTCCTAATCATCAGGATCATCCCCCAACAAACGGAAATCAAATCCGAGTTTATTTGACTAAGAAATTGCCATAACAAAAATTACTATAAATGGCAAAAACGCATAATTTTAGGGCCTAAACGATGGAATTTGCCCAAAATTTGAGGTGCTTCAGGGCCAAAAGCTCTGAGTTGTGATCATTGGCCCGTTTCCACTCAAATTAGACTAGTACTTCGTCAAAAATGAACAAACCCAAAGTTAAATTGAGTTATTATTTTGCCTTCATCAGATAGTCTGTTTCAATTATTATATTTCATGTATCACATGTTTTTACACTTGGTATTTAAGTTATTGATTTCAGGAAACATGTTTCAAAAATTGGAATAGACAGACATTGAGTTTAAGCTTGGGTAGATTAGTTTTGTTTTAACATCCTTGACTTGTATTAATTTTGTCACAGAATGCCAAAAGAAAGATTGTTTGGTTTTTAGTTGTATTGGCAATTCTTCAGACAAAATGATTATTGTAAAAGAATAAAATTGTTACAAAAGAGTTGTAAAAGTTAATGAGTCTTTTGGAGGGTTGTATAGATGAATTAGGAGTCTTTGGGTTCAAGTATGAAACAAGAAGAAAGAGTCACCCGATTCACGCTAGCGAGTCTACCCACCACCTCTTTCCTTCACCCATATTTGTGCATTACTTTTTTGCAAGTGATACTATGAATAATTTTAGCACATTAGATGTGAGCATTGAATTTTCATTTTCCTTATAAAGTCATATATTCAAATATGTTATAACTTTACTTGTCATTAACTGAAAAAAATCCATCGATGGTTAACTTATAAAATAAACATATCCCCTAATTGGATATTGATTTAGCAATATACTATCACGTGATAATTGGATATCAGATTACACCAAGTACCAAGCTTTTGTTTTCAACTATCATTCATATGAAAACTTTGATTTCTTGTATTAAATACCAATTTTCTATTCTCATTATATTCTTTATTCCATAGCTCGATTTTATGTAAATGACCTATATTCTTGTATAAGTATAAATACTATAAATAATTTTCTAATTATACAAGCAGCTATTAGGCTCAACTAAGCCGGAAAACTTCCCAATGGCATTAATGCATGACGAATGAGCCGGCTCATTTTTGTAGGTCAGCTTAACATCTTCCAAGGTAATATCATTGCATGGATTTCCTTTACTGCAGTCAAATTTCATTGCAGTTTCTGTTGCCGAACTCCCATGTATGTCTTGATATGTTACATCACTAATCTTCACGCCTGAAACCTAAAAAATTAAGAACACTTTGCAGAATTAATTTACAATTGAATGGTGTAAATTCCTTGATTATTATTATTATTATTATTATTAAAAGAGTTCCTATGTCTTAGTTACCTGATTAGGGCAATTGTGGTCGTCGGGACAGTAATTTTGGTCAATAATTATGGGGTTTTCGACATTAACCATGACTAAATGCTGGAAAAGAATATATTTAACAAATCCATTGCTTGGCCTAGCCCATGTCTTCACTCTAACCCCGTTTTGTGTTCCTGTAAATGTAGCTGATTTAACTGTCACATTTTGCACTCCGGGTTCTTGCAATTCCCACCCTAGACTCCCAATGCTGCAAAAAAGGAGCAAAAATTAATTAACTTAGCTAAATAAATCGTTGGGATACATTATGTTATATAATTATATCCATTGTAGGCTATCGATTTAAATAAAAATTACTTTACATTTTTAGTACCTAATTCCATGGCCAGGGCCGCATTCGATGTTTTCGATCCACAAGTTGGAGGTGCCAGGGCCTATAGAGACACAATCATCTCCCGTGCCAATTCGAGAGTTCATAATTGTGACTCCTGTTGATTTCTCCACGTGTATTCCATCGGTGTTTGGGCTGTTGCCTGGTGCAGAAACCTTCAATCCCACTAGCTTGGCATTGTGGCATCCATCAACAAGAATGTTGAACTTCTGGCTATTTATTGAAGACAATCCATTCATTATGATGTTATTGGAATTGTAGAAGGCCAGTGTCTGAGCAAGAAAGAACCCAAAAATTAGCTTGAAATTAGAATATACAACATGATAAAATGTACATGCAAAGGTTTATTAATTCGGGCAGTTCTTGCCCGAATGAATAAAATCCATTTTCTTGTTTAACAGACCGTTGCTCCATTCGGGCAGTCCTTGCCAGAACTCTTGCAAGCCCATAATTTAGTCCCTTGGCCATCTAGGTTTCCACCAATAACAGAAACTCCAGTCACGCTTTCGAACTTGATCCAGTTACCAGAATTTCCAATAACATTAAAATCAGATGGAGCTACTAGTGTGCCATCAATGCGTATCGTTATGGCAGTGTTTTTGCATGACTCGCCGGCAAAAGTTGCAGCTCCAAGCAAGTATCTTCCCGGTGGCACGTAAATGGTGGCCGGCTGTGTAGAAGCACAGGCTGAGGCCCATGCACTCAAGAATGCCTTGGTGGAATCAGTCTTTGCATCGGGTTTTGCTCCTAAATTTTGAACATTATAATTAGCGATGGCTGCAATTGATGAGTGGTGGAAGAAGGTCAATAGGAAATATTGGAAAGCAAGAAAAAAACTTAGAGTGCAGGCCATTCCTTTTGTTCGTGTGTGTATTACAGAGAAATAGGGAAGGGATGTGGAGGTGAAGCAGTTATAAGAGGTATTTATAGGCTATAAGTTGAGTGCAAATCAAAACAGTGACGGCCGAAGTCGGAGTTTTGGAGAAAATTAATTAGATAATAATGCTCAATTTGGTCACTATCACTGTTTACGTACCCCACCACGAAGAAAAATTGTTTGGACAAATAAGAATTTAAAGTTATTTAGTGCAATGAGAAAATATGTATACATTCAAGGAATCTTGTTTTTTTTTTTTTTTTTGTACAGAGAACAAAAAATTGATTTCAGAAAGTAGAATTTGTTCACTTGGTTGGTGGTGAGTAGACGTGTAGTTATTGATTACGGTAGAGAAGATGGTAGTGGTGTCGATGGAGGAGATGGCAGTGGTGGTGATGGGGGTGGGGTGGAGAAGATGAAATTAATTTTTTGGTTTTTAATTTTAATTATTTGATTTTAGTTATTTTATTATAAAAATGTAAAATTACCATTTTGACCTTTTAAAATTAGTCAAATTATTGTCAAAGTCAATTATTTGATCAACTAACCATCAAATTAACATAAATCATCAATTTGTACTTCAGCTGTGACATTTTGAAAATATTTGGTACCGTGGGTGACACAAATTAAAGGTTTGGGCAAAGTCTGCAACTAAATGAAATGTTTTATACTGCTGCTGTAATTAGTTTTTATGTAAACTAGTTTTTAAAGAAAAACTTAACATGGATTTGGCATAGAATAAAAAACATGTTAGTTAAATTGTGGCTGAAGATACAACATACAGGCACATGGTTGAATGTTTGTTTGGACAAATAAGAATTTCAACTTATTTCATAATCATTATTTGTGATAAATAGAGTTTTAAATAGTAATTTTCAGAAAAATATGATTAAAATGTTGGAAAGAGATTTGGATTTACGTGTAAAATATTTTATTATGTAAAATAAGTATGTAAAAAAAAGTTTGAAAATAATGATTGTCAAACATGGCTGCGATATTCATTTATTGATGAAATCAAATCAAAAGAAATACTTTGACAATAGGGAAATAAATATGGCCTAGATTATAATATTAGACAAATTGCGTCTCAAAAAATAATAAATAGTAAAATCAATATAAATGAATGTATGATAAATTAATAAATCAAATATATATATAAAATTCCCCAACTTAAACTACGTTTATGAAAGCGAAAGAATTATTATAGAGTTTCCACATTAACACTTCATATATAAATAAATAAAAGATAAATAAAAATAATAAAAAAGAGAAGTAAAAGTTTGAATTTAAATCCTCTTGCCATTTATTATTATTTTTTGCCCATATATCAAACTTTTCACGAATAATGGATTCATCGCTACACAAAGGACGTATTGAATACAATATTTTAATGGAAAAAAGATATTTCGCACGTTTCTGTTGCATCATCATCCCAATTATAAAGTATGGCGACAATTTTCAAGAAATTTGTATATTGGACTCCTTCCAACAGCTAAATCATTGGCTTCCTTGTTTTAGCTAAGAAATTGAACAAATATCCATTTGTACAAAAATATTAGTTACAAGGTAGGGGACCCATTCGATTTTCAATCGAGGCATAAAATTAAAAAGGTAGACCGAGCTTTGGTGCTTCAACCAACGCAAATTATTATTAGAGTCCTTAATAAACCCATTTAAAATTACATCAAAATTGCCAAATTAATTATATTTAAACATATAGGGTACGAGAAATATAAAGAAATGGATAGCTTACGAACTAATGATGAATAGAGACAAAATTAAGGTGGTTATCAATTACTTGACCTACAAGCCATTCTCTCTGTTCATAATACAAATTGAAAATTAATTTCCGGCGAGAATGTTGCCAAAGCATATGTGTTCACATGCAAAAGCTTGAAGGCTATATTTATGCAGAAGATCGTGGCGCAGCAACAAAAATGAAAGTTACAAACTGCGCTATTTACATGATTGACTCTTATTATTTTATTATACTTGTCAATGTGTTCTAAAAGAGTACAATATTTCCACAATGCCCTTGGAAATATGGACCAACATTAGTTAAGCCTATGTTTGGAAAAAATAATAAATCATTTAAAAATAATCAATCTTTGTATATAATCATACATTTTATGGACCTACAAAAACAATAAACTTATTCACAACTCATTTTTATTTATTTATAAATTTATAATTTCTTCCAAATTGGAGGCTTTGTTATCAACTATCATGCTGCCTTCTTGAAAATATTTTTTCAGTACATTTATTTATCACTTATTTTTATTTATTTATAAATTAAATCTTTTATAATTTTTTTCTAAACAGAGGCTAAATTATTAGCTATCATGTGCCTTCTCGAACTGTGTGAATGTGATAAAGCAATTTTTTTTCCCTCTAATCAAACTACCCTGGTTCTAAACAAGGAGGAATATTTAGCCCTTCTTTGAGTTTCCTTTTTTTTTTTTTTTTTTTGGCTAAAATGCATTTTGAAATAGTGTTTTGTTGGAAAATGTATGGTTAAGAGTTCACTGTAAAGTTATTTTATGGGAGAATGTGTGGTTGAAAATAAGTTTTAAAAAAAATGAATTTTTGAAAAAACAGGGGCCAAACATAAGTTACTAACAAGGAGGAATATTTGTTAATAAGAAACATATAGTGTTGACCTCAAAAATTGAGCCAACAAAATTTCGATCACCTCCTCTCTACGTGGCATGACTTGCATACTCGAACACCTCATTAGGAGACAAAGGCCTCCATCGAAGAAAAATGTTCGATAATCGTTTGCACTCCGACGATCAAATCAACAGCCTGACAAAAGATATATAAAAAATGATAATATAAGTCGTTCCGATATATGAGAACTTACAAACTTTCTCGAATATATCTTTGCGAGTCTAAATAAGCGAGGGCTTACAAATTGCTTTGAAAGATAGATACCGTATATAATTTATCGAAAATTTGGCATATCTCCTTTGTAATATAACCTAAACCAACATGTAATACAATACAATTTATTCACTACACATAGACAAAACAAATTAGTGAACATTTGCCCCTCCAAATAAGGAAAAATGATGATCAGATCAAACTTACTAGCGTGAAGCTACACGATGCCTATAAAATGATAATATAGATAATGTGACATACGTACTAACCATAGTTAAAATGGTATTGTGACATGCTAGCAATGATGTGAAATGCGTACATGGTAGTTAATATAATGCATATGCTAGTAGTAATAATATAATGATACTAAGATACTAGTATCACGATAGTCCTCCAAGTTTGAGTTGAATATTTATATACGGGTCGGACTTGAAATATAAGCCACTATGATGAAGCTGATACAGAGACGATGATGTGGGAGGACTTACGGCCTCGCCTTTAATAATAAGAAAACTACGAATTAGAGTTCGTCTTTGATAATAAGAAAATCACGAGGTAACCTTGATGAGTAAGGACTTATGGATTTGCCTTCGATAATAAGAAAACCAAGAGCTAAGGCTCGCCTTCAATAATTTAATTAGGCATTTGATCTGGCACTTTCCACGTATTACTTACCGTTCACGAGAATCTCTAAAATGAATGTGGCGGTGGCAATAAAATCCAAAGCAAGTAACACCCTATGATAAGAGTACGAAAGGTTACCCATGACTTCTCTTAAGCTGAAAATTTAATCGGACATTTTGTCGAACAAACAGGATGAGTAGTCATATTCATTCTTTTCAAACCGAAAAGTTAAACACTCATGCTTCCTTTCCCAATCCAGTACAAGAACCACATGTATACTTGATGTATAGTTGAGCTTTAAGAGGATATTGCCATTTTCCTTTAAAAAATTATCGAAGGAGCATATATAATATTATTGAAAAAGCAGAAGCCAATAATCCAATATAAAGTTGGTTCAAAAATTCTATCCAATGGCCCGTATGCAATATTATAGTTCCACGATATTTCCCTAATTGTGTTTGAGTCGAGGATTTATACCACATTCGTCATTACCAAATTCAGTACAAAGTAGAGCAAGAAAATTCTGATCCATTGTATTGCAGATGCAACGCATGTCATGATACCTTCTAGGCTGTGCTGCATACCCATGTAAAACCACCTTTCTCAATTCGATGCTCTTTAATTGGGATGGAAGAAAGCTGACTTACTTGTTTTTCCATTTAAATAATTACATGGACAAGGCCACTGGCTTTTCCACTCAGGTAGAACACACAGAAACCATGGGTCAAATCGAATTCACAAATTTGGAAGAGTAAATAAATTGAAATTGCCCAAGATCACTAAAATGACAAGGGCAATCCAATGGCCCAAATGAATTGGATAAAATGGAGGTCCTGAGGTCCAAGTAAAACAAATGACAAGTCCAATCATACACTACTAAATGTAAGCCTAAGACATACCTTAGATGAGGCCCATATGTTAATGGGATTGGGCGGTGAAAATTGAGTTGCTAAAAAAGTCAACAATAGGACAATTTTGCAAAAACATATTATCTATTGTGAAGAATTAACCTACACATTAGCTACACACACATCAGCTCATCCACCTCAGCACATCATCAGATTCATACGGTTGTGTGTCATCAGCAGCAAATCCTTGCTGTCCATTTTCTGTTGTACCAGAATAGTGGCATTGCCTTCTTGTTGTAAATAGATTTCAACATCCTCCATAATTTATGGATCTAACTACAGTTGTACACTCTAGAATATTCTTTGTAATCTATAAATTGTATGCAACCAAGGCAATAAACTATAAGCATTATAATTCAGCTGCTTTTGCATTTCTAACTTGGTATCAGAGCATTGACCATGGCCAACTCCAGTAGCACACCTCAAAACGTTGATCCCAACTCTGGTCCAGTGTCCAGCTCAACCAGCACCATTGTTCCAATGCAGGGAAGCAACCATTTCTCGCCTTTTGGTGTAAATCTGACTCAAATAGCAGCAGTGAAACTTGATAAAAACAACTACCTGCTGTGGCAAAACATGATTCTCCCTATCATCTGTGGGCATAAGCTTGAAGGCTATATTCTGGGGACAAAGGTGTGTCCTCCAGAATTTACAACCACTCAAGTTACTAGTGATGCAGGAACCAGTGTTGAAATGACAAAAAATCCAGAATATGATCAATGGATGTCAACTGATGAGTTACTAATGGGTGGCTCTACTCTGCCATGACCCCTGACATAGCCATGAGAGTTATGGGAGCTAGTAAATCCTATGAACAATGGACCGCAGTTAAGGAAAGCTATGGAGTCCAAAATAGATCCAAGATTACCTTCCTAACTGGGGAACTTCAGAAATCAAGGAAAAGAACTATGAGTATTGATCAATACTTGAACAAAGTCAAGTTACTTGCAGATAATCTTGAGATAGCTGGCAAATCAGTCCCTTACTCAGACCTGGTTACTCAAGTTTTAGCAGGATTGGATGAAGAGTTCACACCAATTGTTGTACAAATCAACAGTAGAGATCATATTACTTAGGGACAACTGCAATCAACCCTTATGACTTTTGAAAACAGACTAGAACATCTAAATTCAGTCAGAAACGAATTGGCAGGAATTAACCTTGATCAAATGTCTGTCAATTTCTCTCAAAGATCAGGCTCCAATCATCACCATAAGTCGTACAGACAAAATTTTGGAAGAAGGTTCTCAAACTACAATAACTTCAGAGGTGGAAGAAGAGGGAGATTCGGATGAGGAAACTCAAGCAATAGTGACAGACCAATATGTCAAGTGTGTGGGAAGGTTGGACATAAAGCCAACATCTGCAACTATAGATATGATGAAAGATACTCAAGCACATCACCTAGCCAGAGGACCTTCTACAGCCCCTCACCAACAGCTCTTGTCGCATCACCAAGTACTGTAAGTGATCCAGCCTGTTATACTGATATAGGAGCCAGCAATCACATAATAGCAGAAAAGGGAAATATCAACTCAGCCAATGAATATACTAGTAAGGAAAAAATCATGGTTGGTAATGGAAATAGACTGCATATCTCATACTTTCGCAATACTCACATCCCAACTCTGAATGATAAAATGCTTGTGTTAAACAAACTCATGCATGTGCTTGAAATCAAGAAAAATCTTGTTAGTGTTTCACAATTGACTGTTGATAATCAAGTGTATATGGAATTTCATTCTAACTGCTGCTTTGTTAAGGACCAGCTAACGAGGGAAATAATGATGTAAGGGAAGCTTAAGGAAGGGCTATATCAACTGGATTTTTCTCACCAAAACTCTAACTTTCACTCACTGAAGTCTGCTCATCCAAATAAACACTGCTGGAATACCTCCTCTCTCAGCCCCAGTCAAGAGTCTAATCTTATTCAAGAGTCCAGTCAAGAGTCTTTAATTTCCCAAATTGATGTATGGTACAAGAGATTTGGACACACATCTAGTTAAGTGGTGTCTCAAGTGCTCAAAACCTGTAATCAAAGAGTGAAAGAAAATGAAGTTAAAACTTTTTGTGAAGCCTGTCAATTTGGAAAATCCCATCGACTACCGTTTCCTTTATCCACCTCACATGCTAAAACTCCTCTCGAACTCATTCATACATATTTATGGGGCCAATCACGAATTCAATCCACATCAGGTTTTAAATACTATAAAACCTTCTTAGATGACTTTAGTAGATTTACTTGGATATATCCCTTAAGAAAGAAATCTGAGGCACTGAATGTATTCGTCCAATTCAAAAAATTGGTTGAAAACAAGTTTGCTAGCAAGATAAGAATTCTGCAAGTTGACTGATGAGGAGAATACAGATCCTTCACAAAGTTCCTAACACAAGAAGGGGTTGAATTTAGACATCATTGCCCTTATACATCTGCACAAAATGGAAGAGTTGAGAGAAAACATAGACACATAACGAAAACAGGTCTTACCCTCCTAGCTCAAGCCAAATTACCCTTAAAATACTCGTGGAAAACCTATCAAACTGCCACTTACCTTATAAATAGAATGCCAACACCAACACTCAAAATGCAATCACCCTTTCAAGCTCTCTACAGAAAAGAACCAAACTACAAGCTACTAGAGATCTTTGGGTGTACCTGCTACCCCGTGCCTAAAGCCCTACCAAAAATACAAATTCAGTTTTCATTCAACAAAGTGTGTCTTTCTTGGTTATAGTGAATCACATAAAGGTTTCAGATGCCTTAGTTCAACAGGAAGAGTCTGCATTTCATGGCATGTAGTGTTCTATGAACTTGAGTTCCCCTTTGAGTCATTATTCTCAACACAAAATCAATCCAACTCTGCTGAACCTGAAGCAGTTGTGTCATACTTTCAATTCTTCCCTCAACAAATCAGCTCGAATTCCACATCAAGTCCAGTTGATTCAAATCATCCTGAAGCAATCAACACTCTGCATAACTCACCTCTTAGTTTAAGTGACACTCAGCATGAAGGTTTGAACATTGGTGAGGCTGAAAACAGTGATGAAAATCCCACCAGAAGTGTGAATGAGTTGGAAACTGAAGTTGAGTTGCCTCAGAATGTTGAAGATTTAAATCAGAACATCAACAATCAGTTGGCAATAAACTGGGAGACAGGAATCAACAAAGAGTAAGTAATGTGATTAAACATCCCATGATCACAAGGGCAAAAGCTGGAATCTTTAAACCAAAAGTATACTTTGGAAAATTCAGTTAAAAATAGTCCAGAGCCTTTAGAACCTAAAAATGTCAATAAAGTTCTCTTGGACAAGGACTAGAAGAAAGCTATGGAGGAAGAGTTTAGTGCATTGATGACAACTAAAACTTGGAAACTTATGCTACCATCACCAGCATACAACATAGTAGGAAACAAGTAGGTTTTCAGAATAAAACGAAACACAGATGGATCAGTTCAAAAGTTTAAGGCAAGACTGGTTGCAAAGGGCTTCCATCAGGCTCCAGGTATTGATTTTTGTGAAACATTCAGCCCAGTTTTTAAAGCCTCAACCCTGAGAATTATACTCACTCTGGCAGTCTCTAAAGGATGGATAATTAGGCAAGTTGACATCAACAATACCTTTCTAAATGGTGAACTTGAAGAGGTCGTATACATGAATCAACTGGAAGGATTCATAGATAAAGCAAAACCTCATCATGTTTGCAAACTAGAAATGGCACTCTATGGATTGAAGCAAGCACTTAGAGCTTGGCATGAAAAGTTAAAAACAACGATGATGAGCTGGAAATTCAAACAATCAATAGCTGACACTTCCCCATTTTATTTCAAAAATGAAAAATAGATTATCTTCGCACTTATATATGTAGATGACATCGTTGTGATGGGAAATGACACGAAGAAAGTGCAAGAGTTTATAAAGGGATTGGATAAGAAATTTGCACTGAAGGATATGGGGCAACTTCATCACTTTCTTGGAATTGAAGTGATATGGCATGATTCAAGAATTCATCTCACTCAAACAAGATACATTGCTGAGCCGCTTAAGAAGTTCAAACTGCAGAACATCAAGCCATATATTACTCATATTCCTGCAGGCAAAATGATGTCTAAAACTGATGGAGAAGCACTGAAAGATCCTTCAGTTTACAGAAGTGCAGTAGGGGGACTACAATACCTTTCACACACACGGCCTGACATCACCTTTGTTGTTAACAAACTCAGCTAGTTTCTACAATCACCAACATCTATACATTAGCAGGCCTTGAAAAGAGTACTGAAATACCTTAAAGGGACAATAAATCAAGGACTGTGGATACAGAGAAGTGACACACTAAATTTAAGTGGATTCTCATATGCAGATTGGGCTTCATGTCCAGATCACAGAAGATCAACGATTGGATACTGCATCTACTTGGGTGATAACTTAATAGCTTGGTCATAAAAGAAACAACATGTGGTTGCTAGATCAAGCATGGAATTAGAATACAGAGCACTCGCCTCTGCAGCCTCTGAAATAGCTTGGATTCAATCCCTCTTTATTGAACTTGAACTACCTCAAGTGTCGACTCCAATATTATGGTGTGATAACATGAGTGCAGGAACCTTAGCAGCCAATCCAGTATACCATACTAGAACAAAACACATTGAATTGGATATTCATTTCATCGGAGACAAGATTCTTGCAAAGGAATTGGAAGAAAAATATGTGTCTTCTTCAGACCAAATTGTTGACCTGCTGACCAAAGGCCTCACCCACTCAAGGTTTGCCTTCTTAAAGGATAAGCTTGGAGTTACCTCAGTACCGTCCAGCTTGAAAGGGGGTATGAAGAATTAACCTACACATCAGCTCATCCACCTCAGCACATCATCAGATTCATACGGTTGTGTGTCATTAGCAGCATATCCTTGCTGTCCATTTTCTGTTGCACCAGAATAGTGGCATTGCCTTCTTGTTGTAAATAGATATTAACATCCTCCGTAATTTATGAATCTAACTACAGCTGTACACTCTAGAATATTCTTTGTAATCTATAAGTTGTATGCAACCAAGGCAATAAACTACAAGCATTACAATTCAGCTGCTCTTGCAGTTCTAACTTCTATGCTAACAAATCACTCTGCAAAAAGCCGAATGGAAAGCATATTTTGGTTTGAATGGCAAGCTCCCCCAACCTCATGTCACCATGAAAATATGTTAACCTAGTGATTAATAGCAAGACCCATTCATCGCCGGTCACTGTTGTATTTTAAGATGCCACTAGTGCCAACCACCGCATCAATGACATTTGCTGAAAGTGAAATGCAAGGCTACCTTTGTGGTCTAAGCCATATTCTTCTGCCTCTTCAACAATTATTGCTTCTCTGGAAAGCATCTAATTTTAGGATGATCTTGGAGAACATTTTAAAACATAATTTTTACAATGTGATTTGTTGTATGTTGTCATTGCTGGGTTGCTTTAATGTCAATTACTGGAGACTTATGCCACAGCGTTGCTGCCAACGGTCTTTTCCAAATCACTATTCTTCTTATTTTTATTCCTTCTATCTGGGTAAAACATATTTCATTCAAAAGATCTGCTTCGTTAGATTATTCTCTATCTCATTATCCTTCATGTGGCTAGTTCTTCATTATGGAAGTTGAAGAAAATCCTAAAAAAATCTCCATTTGGAAACTCCAATTTAGGAGCTTTTTTCTTCCTCTTTTGTTGTTGTCGTTGCTGTTTTGGTAGAGAAGTTATCCGAAAAATTTATATTTTTCGATTTTTTTTTGGAAGTGGTAGAACATGGTTAATGTATCTATTTCCCATAGATGTCGTCATCTTTTGACCTCAAAAAATACACCAACAGAATTCCTACCAATACAGTTGGCATAAAGATAATAGGATAAACCTGATTTTTCTTTTTTGGGAATGCAGAGATGGAACGATTGATAGATGGGGTCCGTAGGGGCTATTCTCTATGGGGCCTTCAAGTATGCTTCTTTTCCTTTAGACGTCGCAGTAGTCAGGTAAAAAAACATGGCACTAAATGCTTGGAAGTGATCATCCTGGAAAGATTTGATTCAAAGAGATGGGTGTCCGTTCCGAAGAGCTTGTTCCCACCTCCTATATGGTCTTGATCATTTCCATAGGTATTGCTCCAGGGTACCAGATGTGAGTGAAAGAAGGGCTTAGCTCTACCTGCTCCAGGTAAAAGGAATGTAGAGATGTATGGAGACATAAGCATGACCTTCATACTTGAATACCCCGTTAAGGGGCAAAAGCTGTTGGTCGAAAAAAAAGTTCAACGACCGTTTACACTCCGACAATTGAGTCAAAGGCCTGACGAAAGATAATATGAGTGCAAGAAAGTGAATTTTGCTTGAGTTAGAATGAACCTTTTTGTGAATGAAACTCACATATATATAGAAAAATGTAAATGGGCCAAGTGATGTTAAGGGAGTTCCAAGTCCAAGACAATGTTACTTAATTAAATATGTTCAATCCAATTGAATAACTTGTGCCAAATCGGCATATGTTAAATTCACTTCGTCACGTGCATGCTACGTAATTTATAGGTATAACATATAATATAAATTTTGGAGGGAAGATAGGACAAGAACTTCATCCAAATATCGAGAAGACTGGGAGTTAGGAGCACTAAATCCAAAGTTTTATCAAATTCTTGGTGACGACAATATTGCGGAACGCAACATGTGAGAAGGAATAATCCAATACTTAATTCACTACAAAGAAAAAAAATACTTTCGCACATTTTGTATTGCATCATATAGTGATGAATCGAAATAAATACGTCAAAATATATCGATCGAATTAATGATTGACCAAATAAAAGGGACTCAATACTAAATTGAATTTGCTAGAGAAAACTGAAGTTTTTGGACCTGCATTCAAAATCAAAATGCGTATATTTATGCAAAAAGAAAATGAGAAAAATGAAGTTGTAATATATACTACACGACTCTTAACATAGTGAATCTTGCAAAGATCGTGGTGAATGAAATCACAAGTCCATATCTTGTTATATTGACGATGCATGACATTCAAAATACTTTATAGTCAACTCATATGATATAACTATTAATATTACTCTTGAAAGATTTAATATGCTTGAAGCATAATTCAAGTGATATTTTTATTAGGGAGGGTGAATATGCGTTGTACTCTTTTTGCCTTGACCAAAGTTTTGTCCCACTAAATTTTCTTGGCAAGATTTGTAATGAGACAACTTTTATAGCGTATTAAAAGTATAAATGTACTATTTTTCTTTCATTATGATTTTTCCCATAAGATTTTTCCTCATAAGGTTTTAACGAGGCATATTCTTTGTGCAATAATTGTCCATAACATACATGATATTTATCTTCAAAATACTTATATTATATATGAGATTCCTGAAGAGATCAACATCGGCTATTTTTCGAATCATCATGTTACTAAAGTTGATAAATATCTCGCGTGAAGACGATGTTATTTGTAGACATTGACGTACAAAATAAGGATGAACTGATACAAGGATTGAAATCAGGGGGAGCAGCGTACTTTTTTTCTTTCGATCAAAATTTGTCCCATTAGGTTTTGTTGTCAAGGTTTTAACGAGGTAAATATTTTTTAATGTGTCACTCAATGGTTAGTGTTGTAAATGGTAAGTTATTATTGAATGACAATTGTACCCTATAGTCTTAAAAATTATTACCATTGTATCCTAATTATTCCCTATAAATATAAGTATTTGATTCTCATTAAAATAAATACAAGTCTATTCACTTTTCTTATTTTTCTCTCTAGTGGATAACAAATCATACATTTTATGGACCTACAAAAATATCAACTTATTCATTATTTATTTTTATCTATTTATAAATTAAACATATAAAATTTCGTCCAAAACAGAGGCTATGTTATTAACTATCATGTTGCTTTCTTTAAAATATTTTCTCAATACATTTATTTACCACTTATTTTTATCTATTTATAAATTAAATTATTTATAATTTTTTTTCCAAACAGCGGCTAATTTATTAACTATCATGTTGTTCTTGAACTATGTGCATGTCCATATGTGATCATACAGTTTTCTTTTATTTATTTTATTTTTTTCTCTAATCAAACTACTGGTTCCAAACAAGGAGGAATATTTATTAATAAGAAACCTATAGCATAAACTTTGTAGGGAACATAGGACAAGACCTTCATCCAAATATCGAGAAGACTAGGAGTTAAAGAACACTGAATCCAAAGTTTTATCAAATTCTTGGTGACGACAATATTGCAGAACGCAACATGTGAGAAGGAATAACTCAATACTTAATTAATTCACTACAAAGGAAAAAAAATCATTTTTAACATTTTATGTTAATTTTCATCATAAAAAGTAATTGTTTGTCTGTTTCGTCAAGGATTGTTGAGATCACTTTTCTAGAAACATTCCAACTCTCAATTCAGCATGAAATATATCAATTAAAAGAGACATGATGTATTTAGGCTGAGCCTCAAAACCTGCAAGCCCGTTGGCACATCATGCCATATTAGATATTGAGATAGGACTAGCATCGATGGGTTAATCGAATATTAGATTGCAATGTTTCACTTCCATTCATACAAACTTAATTTATTTCTTGTATTAGATACATTGTGTCGATACTCATTCTTAATTTTGTATATTAGCTTTTAGTATATAATCTATATTCTTGTTCAAGTATAAATCCTTCAAATTGTTTTCTATCTTAGCTTTTAGTATATGATCTATAATCGTGTTCAATTATAAATCATTCAAATTGTTTTCTAATTATACAAGCAGTTGTTGGGTTGAACTAAGCCAGAAGCCTCAATCGGCATTAATGCATGAAGAATGAGCCGGGTCAGCTTAATGTCTTTCAAGTTAATATCACTGCATGGATTTCCTTAACTGCTGTCAAACTTCAATACAATTTCGGTTGCCGAACTCCCATGTATGTCACGATAAGTTATATGACTAATCTTTACACCCGACACCTGAAAAAATAAAATAATTTTCAGAATTAATCGGGGTTGGATGTCATCCTATATACGCAAGGTGGAATAGGGTGGGAGTTGGGTTTTCTGTATCTGTATAGAAATAAGAGTAACAATGAAATTTATAATGCTACAAAAGATATTATTACCTGATTAGGACAATTGCGGTGATGGGGACAATAATTTTGGTCAATAATTATTGGGTTTCGGACGTTAACCATTACAAGATGCTGGAAAAGAACATATTTAACAAACCCCTTGCTTGGCCTGGCCTATGTCTTCACCCTCACCCCATTTTGTGTTCCGGTAAATGTAGATGACTTAACTGTCAGATTTTGCACTCCAGGTTCTTGCAGTTGCCTCTCTAGACTCCTAATGCTGCAACAAGCACACATTAATCAACTTACGCATTCAGTACTTCATTTATAGGTCACCTGTAATTAGGCAAATATATATATGAAGTGATAAAACCAGTACCTTATTCTATGGCCAACAGTGGCGGACTCAGCATTGCAGTTCAGCCCGAGCGAACGTTGACCGGTCAACGTCGCCAATCAGCGATCGTAAGAGCGAGTTCGTAGGGGCATTTTCCTTTTATGATATTAATATGCTATCATGAATGTAGGTTAACTTAATTTCAATCCTGGATGTCTCAAGTGCGTATACTATTTTACAGATGCAAAAAAATGATAAAGATAGATCACCTCTTCAAAAACACTTGAAATACATCTACTTTTATTATGATAATTTTACATATTTAATGTAGTGTCATGAAATAAATTGGTGTCTCTAATCATAATGTAGCAAAGAGGAACTTATCTTATTTCTCCTTTTTCTAGATCAAGTGCATGCATTGGAGAATGAGATGATCATGAGAATCAAGCAGAAAGGACTAAATATCACTCCTTGAATTCTTATTGTATACTCGAGATACTTTATTTGGTTTTTTGTCAATACTTACAAATATGATATTTTGTTGGTAATGTAGAAGTGAAAAGTGCCAACATTCATAAATCCAATTCCAAATCCAAATTTTCAATTCTCCCAATTCCAAATCCAATTCAAAATCCAAATCCAATTTTAGTTTCCCCCAATCCAAATTCCAATTCCAATTCATAAATCATATATGGAACAACACTGAAAACTATCATAAATCATGATTTCATAATTCATAAATAGAAAATAACACCAAAAAAAAAAAAAGGATGGGCAGAAAACTCACAGCGTAGCAAAGTGAGGAAGCTGCAGCCGTTCACACTTCACAGGCATGACTGGCGGTTGGTGGTGGTGACGATTCACTTGCAAGCGGACCGCAGACGAGAGAAGACGGCCGGACAGCCAATGGCAGAAATCGGAATTGCCAATTGAAGGAAATGATTTTGTTTCCAATTTTTGGTTTAATTTCAATTGGGGAAAACAAGGTTGGACTGCACCTATATATAATTAAGGATTGGGTCGAAAAACAAATGGTACAACCCAATTACAAAATAAAAAAAGAAAAGAAAAGGGCCGCCCATCTTCAGATGGCCCAATTAAAAAAAAGGATGGGCTGGGCTGGGCCTCAACGGCCCAATTTCATAACAAAAAAAAAATTTGAGGAAGTAGATGAACCAGAAGTCCAGAACCATTGAACATGGCGTCGCGCCGATGCGATCTCCATCTTCCTCCCAAAACTGTTTCGGCGGAGCCCCAGCACGCAGGGCCACCGCCCTAGTTGGGTGCTGGGTCTGCCGCTGATGGCCAAGGCCGCAAGCAACCTTTTCGATCCACGGGTTGGATGTGTCGGGGCCTATAGAGACACAGTCATCACCGATGCCAATTTTTAAGTTCATAATTGTCACTCCTGAGGATTTCACCACATGAATTCCATCGGTGTTCGGGTTGTTCCTGGCGCTGAAACCTTCATTCCCACCAGCTTGGCATTTTGACTTCCATAAACCAGAATGTGGAACTTCTGGCTATTTATCGAAGATAATCCATTGATCATGATGTTTTTTGAATTGTAGAATGCCACTGAGATACAATCAAAAAGTACATGAGAATTTTCATAAAATAGGCATGCATACAATAGGAAGTTTGATACGAGAAAAGATTCAGTAAAAAAATAGTTGTCATACATCAAAGATGATTTTGGATAGTACAAACAACAAACATTACATATGAATCTGTACATTGCTGGAATCTTCTAATTAAGAGCTTGTTTGGTAGGGATTTTTGGGGGAAGAATTGATTTTTGAATAGTGATATGATGAGAAATGTGTGGTTGAAAAAGAAGAAAAAATTATTGATGTGATGGAAAATATTATTTTATTGAAGAATGTGTAGTTGAAATGAGAATTGATTTATTGTAGAATCAAAAAATCAAAAACAAACACCCCCTTCTTTAACACCTCATTACAATTTTGAGGTGTCAAAAGTTTAGAGGTTGCCTTTCAAAAATTGCAGTAAACCTTTTTTTCGTATGGCTGAATATTCTAGCTTGTAGAATGAACTAATTATGTATCTGACATGCGAAGCTAATTAGATAACTATTTCGAATGACTGATAAAGTCCACTTTCTTCTTTATTAACATACCGTTACTCCGTTTGGACAAATCTTGCCGGAATTTTTGCAAGCCCACAAATTAGCCCCTTGGCCATCTAGGGTTCCACCAATGACGGAAACTCCAGTCGCTCTTTCAAACTTGATCCAGGTACCAGAATTTCCAATAACATTATAATTAGATGGAGCTACAAGATTGCCGTCAATGCGCATATTTATAGCCTGATTCTTGCATGACTGGCCAGCAAAAGTTGCAGTGTCGAGCTGTTTACATATGGTGGCTGCCTGTTTAGAGGCACAAGCAAAGGTCCATGCTCTCAAGAATTCTTTTGTGGTATCAGTTTTTCCGTCAGGTTTTGCTCCCAATGTTTGAACATTGTAATTAACATTGGCAGGAAGTGATGAGCACTGAAAGATGGTGTAGAGAAAATGGAAAGCAAGAAAAGTCACTAAGCTAGCCATTTTGTGTATATGAGAGTGATGTGATGAGGAGTTGAAGCGTTTAAGAGCTGTTTATAGGCTTTAGTTTGTGAATTTAGATTAGATTTAGATAATGATGTCTGGTGATGTTTACTGTTTATTTTTGACAAACAAAACGTGTTTGTGGTACAAATATTTTTTTTAGTGGCCTAAAAGAATTTGACCAAAAAGTATGCTAAATATTTGTACAAATATTGTTTGCACATAAATCAATAAATTACGGCTCAAGAAACAAGTACTCCCTGTTGGAACTTTATTAAAAACTTAAACTTTATGAATTTTTCAATATCTTCATGTCAAATCATCAAGAAACTGAATTAACGCGGAACATACCTTAATCAATTGATTTCTGACCTGAATAATGAATCTTGATCTGTAAATCTTCAGTTTGGTTGCTTCAAAACTCCTTCTTGATTCCTGATTGTGGGTTTATGGATCTTCTTCTTCATATGTTTTCTCTTGTATTCTTGTGTTGATGGGATGCCACAAAGAATGAGAAAATCACACATGAATTGGGGACCATAACCCTTTATATATTTCCATATGTATTCGGCTCATCGTCAAATACAAACCCTAATGGATCCGGTCTCTACACATATAGTCCGGCCCACACTTTATTTAGATGCTTAAAGCCCAATTACTTAATTCCTTATTAGATCACTTTAATTTTGGGCTTAACTTTAAGATAGTATTTATACACAGTTAATTACATAAGTCGGCCCATCATGGCAAATTAAATAATTTCCCAACAATCTCCCACTTGGGCCAAATATGTTACCTTATAAATGTATAACCTTATGAGTTCAAAACTTTTGCTATCATAACCAAAACCATCTCCAAACAATCTCGTCCATTGATTATATCAATATAGGATCAAAGCGGTTTTCGTTATAAGTAACATAACTAAACCCATCAATGGTCACGTACATCAATACAATCAAATTACATAGATCAAGTGTGGATGTGTAGCATGGAAATTACATGTAATATGATCTAAAAATGCCTATTTCCAACTAGTCCTACCTTATTCCTTAATACCTTATGAGATCAACCATAAACTTTAATCAGAGTAGAACTAAATTGAATACTTTATTTCTGAAATGAACTGAATGTGCACAACCAAAATTATGTGTCAAAAGACAACATTCAAAATACAAACTCCCACTAAACTGGCATATCATCAAAAGATGCAACACCCATGTGAGTATCATGCTCATGAAAGACCTTGGGTGGTAGCCATTTAGTAAATGGATCCATGGTTATAGAGTTTGTCCTTATATACTTTATAGAAACCTAACCACTCTAAATTCTTTCCTTGACAACTAGGAACTTAATGTCTATAAACTTTGACATCGTCGTGTTCCTATTGGAATACAAGACTGCTATTGTCACAAAATAATATAAGTGGTCTTTCATTTTCCATCCAAAATATGCAGCCTAGTGACAATATTTTACACTCAAATTCCATAATCAAAATCAGAATATCCAACGATCTTCAATTGGTCTGATTTTCCTGAATGTGATCATGTAATCATTTGTTCTCTATAGATACCGAATAACATGATGACTGCTTTCCAAATTTCCATCGCAAAGTTAATTAAATATCTGTCTAGCATTCCAACAATAAATGCTATATCCGGATGTGTGCAAACCCAAATATACATTAATTCTCAATTGCTAAAGCATAGAGAATTTAATGTATATCCTTTACCTTTAAATTTATCATTGGGGCATTAATTGAGACTAAAGCTATCTCCCTTAATTGTAGGGTATCACTTGATTTTCATATCTGTATTTCAAATCTTTTAAGAACCTTATCGTTACAACTCTTTTGTGCTAATCCAAATATACACCAAGAACAATTCTTGTATATCTATATCCTTAATACAAAAGAGGTTTCACTGAGATTTGCTTACTCCCACTGAACTTGTGATATCCACAATCATCAACTGAATGCATCTCGAAACCAAATGAGATAATTATTTAATAAAATTGTGATACCATTTCGGGAAACCAACTTAAACCCATAGATGGATTTCTTTAATTTGTAAACCATCTAATGCAACTTAAGATCAAAATATGTCAGATGCCATAATTGTCTTAAAAGAGTTTTCATAGAAACCGAAGAAAAAACTCTTTATGCATGGCATCAATCCACTCTTTAGAATTATTCTTTTGCATGGCTTGATGAAAGTTGATAGATAAGTTCTTCTTTCGTCAATCCATGTCATCCTTATTTTCTTGGAGAAAGACTATAAAGTTATCCAAAATTGTATTTCTTCTTTTATAGTGGATTTCCTTAATGACATTTGTTCTTGAGGTGGTTGAGTTTGTTTTTCTGGAACAATCTCTTGATTGTGTATGAGGAATTTTTGTAATATTGCCTTGATCCGAAATTGCTTCTTGAACAAGATCTGGAGCAAGAATTTGTCCCTGAACCAAATCATTGTCAATCGCAACAGAAGGAATATATAAATATTCTTCATCTAAGATAAAATCATAACCTTATAACCTTATCTACCCTCACAAATTCTACATTCTCAAGAAATCGAACATTTCCCATTTCGAAAATTGACCTGATAGTGGGACCTTTAAAAATTTGTAACCCATTAACAATTACTTTATTTGGAACTTTGTTGAGATTTTAAGCTACAGTCTTTAGTGCTTATACCTAGAAAGATCCTGATGTACTGTGGGTAAATTCCACATTCCTCTAAGAATATTGCGAAAGGCCCTGGACATTGTTCTCCTGATTCATCATATCTTTCATAGTATTCACCACTATGATAATATCTAACTTGTTAAATTCTTTTACTGAATCGATTTTCGAACTCAGTCTTGTATGCCTTGAACATGTCCAGTGTTTGAGATTTCTCATAGATGAAATATAGGTAGCCATATTGAGAAAAAATCGTCTATGAACGTAATAAATGACTGTTGACCATTCCAAGAAGTCGAAGGGAATGATCCACAGATATCCGTATGAATTAGTTCTAAGACGTGTGAAGTCCTGTTGGCACCTAATCTCCTTATGTTTGTTTGTTTTTCCTTAATATAATTTACTTAAGTCTGAAAATATCAAGGGAATCAAGAATTCTTTCTGACACAAATCTTTCCATTCTCTTTTGAGAGATGTGACCTTATCATTTGTGCCATAACAAAGCAGAATTCCCATTGGTTAATTTATATTCAATACGACGTGAATCCACATACAAGGTTTCTTTATAAGAGGCAATCTTATTAAACAAATATAGGTTATCGTAACCGAATAAAGAACTGACACCCACAATATTTGAATTAAGAAAAAGATTAAACTGACTATTTCTAATTTAACAAGAGTAACAAAAGTTGTCCAATGTAGAAATAGAAACCAAATTCCATCCAAAAGGACGGTACCGTAAATATCTCTTTCAAATTCAAATAATGATCAGTCTTTAATGATAACCCAAATTTCCTAAAGCCTCAACCTTAACTGATTTACCATCGCCCCAGATAGATGAATCTTTCAGTATCAATTGGTTTTGCCAGCTCAGACAACGCCGCATAGAAACACTTATGTTAGTGGTGGTACCGAAATTTATCCACCAAGTGTGTCTAGGTATTGACATTAAATTTACCTCAAAACAAACCAAAGTGGGAAATGTACTTTTCTTTACACGCCAAGCGCGGTATTTAGCACAATCTCTCTTTATATATCCCAGGTTTTCACAAAATTTACAATTAAATTTATTTCGCTGTTAATTTTGAACCGAACCGGATGCAACTTTCTTATTCTTTCTTTTCTTGAACTTGTCCTTAGAGGTACTAGCAAATCTTGCTTCAGCCCTTCTTCTTCTTGCACACATTATGAAATGAGCTCATTTAGAGTCCATTTCTCCCTTTGACAGTTATAACTGACTTTGAATTGTGCAGGAAGAGAAATTAAAACCAAATGTATGAGCAAATCATCAGATAGCTCAAGCTTTAGAGCCTTTACTCCCGAATATTTCCTTTACTTTTATGCCTTAGTGAAACTAAGTATGCCAAAAGCGTACTAGTTTCAGCATTATCGCTCTTTATTAGCAGTAGTTACCTTATCGGACACAGCGCCTCTGAATGATTCTGGAATACCACGCTTCATGATCATAAGACTCATGCAGTTTGAACAATCCCACTTATCAAAGTCCCTGATTTCATCAACAGAACTTTTATCCGTAAGTGCAGCGGGTTGTTCAGTCCTTAACGCAATGTCTAAGTCCATGCAGCCAAGAACGATCAGAATGTTCTCTTTCCAGTCCTTAATAATTGGTTCCATTTAGCACAGGAATGGAGTTGATGTTGGCAGCTATTGTGGAAGTTGATGGATTAACTGAATAGAGAACTAATACTTAATATATATGTTCACATAGGAATCCGTATTAAACAATTAATCAATTCAAATAATGGTAAACCTCATCACAAGAGACCGAGCACAACATTGATATTTAGTCTTTGGACAGAAATATCAACTTGTAAGTGGTACTCTTGGTATAGTAATCAAATATTGATAATAAACCATGTCAAAAAATAAAACTATCTTTGGACCGATTTATTGTTCACATAAAATAAAACCTTATAATTGTCACATATTTATTACCACATGTATGTAAATAATTCGGCCAAATATTAACCTTCCTTTGAGCCGGTCAATATCCGCATGAATTACGTACATACAATCTTTCTAATATTCCAAATAAATTAATCTATGCAAGAGATGTCACTTTGGTGACATGTTACTTCAATCAATTCATCTAGAAAAATTAGTAATCCAAAAGAAATACCAAAATTTGAATTATAATTGTTAATCCTTAATTCTTTCATTTTATTTTGAAACATTAGGGGCCTAGGGTTAATAATTCAGAACTTTAGGGACCCAAAAATAATTAACCCGAACTTTAGGGGTCAATAATTAATTATTGAAAACTTTATGAATCAAAAATTAATTATTCAAAACTTTAAGGATCCAAAAATTAATTATTGAAAAAAATTTAGGAGTCAAAAATTAATTATTCAAAACTTTAAGGATCCAAAAATTAATTATTGAAAAAATTTTAGGAGTCAAAAATTAATTATTCAAAACTTTAGGGGCCAAAATTTAAAATTTTAGAACATTTGGAGCCAATTAGAACAAAATCAGAAACTTTAAGGCTTTAATTACAGAATCAGAACTTTAAATGGCCCAAAAATAAATAATTTTAAAAACTCCAGGTGCTGAATTATCAAAACCCATAACTTTAAGGCCCAACTTGAATGAATTTTAAATTTTAGGGGCTGAATAACCAAAGTTGCAAACTCCAGGGGCTTAAACATTAAAATTAAAACTTTAATGGTCCAAAAATAATTAATTTTGAAACTTGAGGGACTGAATTATTAAACCCGAAACTTTATAGGCCAATTGGATGAATTTTTAACCTTAGTGGGCTGAAACACTAAAACCTTAAACTTAAGAGGCTGATTAACCAAGGTTGTAAACTGTAGGGGCTTAAACATTAAAATTAAACCCTAATTTGAAATTGCAATCAAGGACCTCAAAACTTCAAATTTTCAACTCAAGCCCCCACCCCCAAAATTCATCCAAACCCTTAAAACCCTAATTTAAGAAGCTGGGGCGAGCTCGCCGGCGCCGCCCCCCAAAATTCGGAGCAGCGCTTGCCGGCGCTGCTCCACGCAGCAGCAGCGGCGTCATTGCTATATACAAGAAGAATAAGACGCACGTCATGTAATAACAACATGTACCGCCCCGCACGGCGGCGGCGGCTCCAAATTATTATTTTTTAATTAATCGAAAAAGCTTGAAAATCAACCAAATAATTTTCAAATTTAATAAATCTAAATTCGAAATTATTAAATTTGAAAACCATGAAAATATACAACAACCAAATTAAAAATTTTGATTCCCAATGATTTAACATGAATAGGCTCTGATACCACTTGTTGGAACTTTATTAAAAACTTAAACTTTATGAACTTGCCAAAATCTTCATGTCAAATCATCAAGAAACTGAATTAACGCGGAACATACCTTAATCAATTGATTTCTGACCTGAAGAATGAATCTTGATCTGTAAATCTTCAGTTTGGTTGCTTCAAAACTCCTTCTTGATTCCTGATTATGGGTTTATGGATCTTCCTCTTCATATGATTTCTCTTGTATTCTTGTGTTGATGGAATGCCACAAAGAATGAGAAAATCACACATGAATTGGGGACCATAACCCTTTATATATTTCCATCTGTATTCGGCCCATCGTCAAATACAAACCCTAATGGATCCAGTCTCTACACATATAGTCCGGCCCACACTTTATTTAGATACTTAAAGTCCAATTACTTAATTTCTTATTAGATCACTTTAATTTTGGGCTTAACTTTAAGATAGTATTTATACACAGTTAATTACATATGTCGGCCCATCATGGCAAATTAAATAATTTCCCAACACTCCCACGAGCACATGATTGAGGCTCGAGAAAACGAAATTCTCATAATTCTCCTATCTTTTTTTTGCTGTATTTCTGTTTTGCGACAAATTTCCGTCTATGATCACAATATTTTAATATAGCTTAAACTCTATTTTCTTGTATTTTATATATAATTTGTCACCAAATTTATATAGAAAAAAAAGGTGTATATTTATATGACCTTTAATGTAAAAGGCAGATTCAATATACATGTTGACGGATATATTGAAGATTCATGGAAAAAATTGTGCAAACTGAAACTCTTTTATTTCTTATTGCCTAATTAATTAAGCTTATGTTCGGCTCTTTAAATCACTTTTTATTCACGCATTTTGTGGGATTTACAAGAACTACCTATCAATCTATCCAAGGCTCATTTCTATCTATTTAAGTATCCGTCACCTATCCACTACTCAATTATACTTATAATTCATAAACAAAATTATTTATAAACACTTTCAAAACAAAGTTTAATTCGCTTACAAATTATAGTAAAAAATGGAGACAAGTTTCAAGAAATAATTGGCCAGCTTAAAATTGTAAACATAGTTTCACATTACTTTGTCTATGGTCCTGAAATTATCACGTTACCATACATTAAATAGTTTTGTAGATGTCAAAATAATCGCATGCAATGCTTTTGAAAAACCGTGAAACGTGACCCAAACAAAGTAATGCGAATTGGACATAAGTTTCCTTTGCGTGTATAATGGAGCTCATTTCTTTAAGTAAGATGACTCTTTAGACGTGGAATGTCAAATGAATAAGTACAACTTATTGGATGAATTCGGTTTTCATCCTTAAACATCATACATGCATAAAATTCAACGTGGGCTGAAAATTCGATCGATGATGAAAAAAAAAAGCATATTTGGTGCGATTTATAAATAATTGAACATAAATTAAAGAAAAGAGACATGCAGAAGATTATTGAGTCCAATGCCCTCTTAGAAAACTATTTATATATTTTGATCATTGTTTTGCTTTTGAAATTGGATAACTTTTTCGTACTACCTTTCTCTTCTAGCTACTTAAACAAAAAAATATATTGTTTTTAGATTAGCATTAGATTTCGCATTACTTAATTCTTCGGAACGACAAAAAAGGAATTGTAAAGGTTGAAATAACAAAAAAGGAAGGTGTTGATTAATTCATTCGAAAATATTCACATAGCATGGTTTGATGTGTTTACTCAACTAATAACAACTGACAAATAATCAAAAGTTATGTATGTAATTAACCATGTGGTTATTTTCAAAAAATAACTATAATGAGATAACGGGCTGAGAAATTTCGAATAAGATAAATCTATGTATCCTCCACGTTGCCTCAAGTGGGGATACCCATCTAACAAAATGATATATTTCAATTTCATCAATTTTATAAGGCAAAACCCCAAATTAGAGATTTGGAATTTTGCTAATTTCATTTTACAATTTTATTTTGTGAGACTTTGTATTTGGGTAAGAAATGTGTGTTAGCCTTATAATATTATGCAATTTTTGCATAATATTCAGTTTCCTTCTTTTATATAGATTTCCTTTTTGTTTACATTTCTTGTAATTTATAAATTTTTGTATTTCATTAAAAAACATATTTTTTTAACGGCTCAATACATTCTCGATCTCTCTCTCTCTCTCTCTCTCTCTCTCTCTTCTTCTTCTTCTTCTTCTTCTTCTTATCTTCTCTTTTCTCTTTGAAGCCATTCACTATATTGGTTCAAATTAGCTCATGTTGTTAACATGGTATCAGAGCCTATAGTCGAGTGAAAATTGTGAAATGTTTTATCATAATACGTTGGAAATCCAACCAGAAAGCATGCAGAAAAGAAAACTGTGTAAAAACATACTCGATTGCAACTAAAAATTATGATTCCGATCGAACCAAAGACCGATTTCTTGTTCAGCGGATCAAAGCGCATCTTTCGGTCAGACGCGTGTCACCGGACGGCGGCGTGTAGCGGTCGCGCGTGGGGTTCACGTGCAATGACGTTTGAAGTGCGTGAGAACGCATGCGATCAATTTTCAAGGTGATTCCAAAAGATAGTATGTTCCTTGGTAAATTTCTAATCTTTTGGCAGTATTACTTTGGTTATATGTATACTGTGTAGTATATTCTGATTGTAGTTTGTGGTGGTACGTTAGTTTTTCTTAGAATTGGCTGATTTCATTGATTCGTAGTTGGTTATTCGTTAACTTTATGATGACAATTGAAAGAGATGATTCACTTTAATCCATTACTGTCAGATTAAACGGTAAAAATTACTCATATTGGAGTACAGTGGAACTATTGTCAAACCCAAGAACACTTGTGAAAATTACGTAATAGAGTTGGATAATTGGGAATCAAATAATGCGAAAATTCTTACTTGAATTCATAATTCTGTTGAGTAATCCATTGGTACACAGTCGGCAAAGTTTGAAACAACAAATGAAGTTTGGGATCATTTTCAGAAGTTATATACTAAGTCTAACTTTGCAAATAGATATCCGTTGAAGATTGATATACGTGCTTTACAACATAATAATATGAGTATTCTCGAGTTTTATGCCGCTTTGAATTCAATTTGGGATGAGTTGGTTCTTACGAAATCAGCGGGACTGAAAGTATGTGAGGAATATATTACTTTTAGAGAGAAGCAATGATTTGTTTAGTTTTTTATGACACTTCGCAGTGATTTTGAGGGACTAGAGGTTCTATCTTGCATCGTAATCCCCTTCACTTAGTTAATTCTGTGATTAGTGAACTTGTAGCTAAGGAAACACGTTTGAAATCTCTTGTAGGATGAATATCTCTTCCTCCATCCAGCACCTCAGTATTGGCTGTACCCTCTTGACCAAATCAGGACAAAGGTTATGTGAGAGTTGCTAATGATGAGTGTAACTTTTGCAAACAAAATGGACATTGGAAGTCTCAATGTCCTAAACTATTAAAGAAATAACAGCCACAACCACATCAATGATCTTATTGTCCAAATGCTAACATAGCTGCCACCTAGTGACTTGTTTGTACTTGAAGCACCACTTTCCTCCAATCCCATTTTAACACAGCCACACGCTATGTCAGCCTCTACTCATATAGGTTTGTCATCTCAAAGTCATTCAGGTATTTCTTCCTCATGGATTTTTGACTCAGGTGCCTCCAAACATATGTCGTGTAACTCAAAATTTTTTAATAACTTGCATCCTTCTAACTTGTCTATGTCTGTAATTTTTGGCATTCTCGTCTTGGACATATTTTTGCTAGTCGTTTAAATTTTTTTGTTTCCAAGGGTCAATTGGGAGATTTGCAAACTCATGACATTTCTGATTGTAGTGGCTGCAAATTAGCTAAATTTTCTGCTTTATCTTTTCCTTGAAATATTTCACATTCTATTGTACCATTTGATCTTGTTCACTCTGATGTATCCCCATCTGCTCCTATTACTACAAAATAAGGATCTAGATATTATGTATCTTTTATCGATGATTATAGTCGTTATTGTTGGGTTTATCTTATAAAACGACGATCTGACTTTTTTTTTTTCTATTTATCGTTCTTTTAGAGCACTTATTAAAACTCAGCATTCTGTTGTAATTAAGTACTTTAGATGTGAATTGGGTAGAGAGAATACTTCGACTGATTTCTCTAAATTACTTGCTCTTGATATCACAATTCATCAAATCTCGTGTACTAATACCCCACAACAAAATGGTATTACTGAACGAAAGCATAGGTACATTGTAGAAACTACTCATTCCCTTCTCTTGTCTGCAAAAGTTTCCAGTGTAGTTATCACTGTTGTTTCTTTAATTAATAAGATTCCATCTTCCCACACTTCGGGTTTATTTCCCTTTGAAACATTGTATGGACATCATCCTGATTACATTTCATTAAGAGTCATTGGCTATAATTGCTTTGTTTTTGTCCTGAAGTCGAACGTAGTAAGTTGACATCTCGCTCTGCTATCCCTATTTTTTTTGGGTTATGGGCAGGGACAAAAGGTTTAACGCTACTTTGATCTCGTTAATAAAAAATTATATGTTTCTCGTCATGTCGTGTTTCTTAAGCACATTCTGTTCTTTTCTATCTCTGATAATACTCATAACGTAACTAAAACTGATCTCATTCGTATTGATCCATTCTCTGATAATATTGACAGACCACCTTCCCATAGCCCATGTATTGTTGATTCTTCATGTCCTACACATGCGCCGGATCATGATACACCTCCTCCTTCTATAGCCTCCCAAGCACCGTCTGAGATCGTTGATCCAGCTCTTACTCCTTCCCTTTCTCGATATCCTCAGCGTATTCGTAAGTCCACTCAGTTACCTGATTTTGCTTATTCTTGTTATTCTTATTCCTTTTGTTGTTTTCTAATCTCCATTCATAAGCTATCTAAACCCTCTTCCTATAAAGAAACTATATTGGATCCTCTTTTGCAACACGCTGTAGTTGATTAACTCTCTGCTCTACATAAGACATGCATTTGGGACTTGGTCTCATTGCCTTCAGGTAAACATGCTATTGATTTTCGTTGGGTTTATAAGATTAAAACCAAATCTGCTGGTTTAGTTGAGCGTTGCAAGGCTAGATTGGTTGGTAAAGTTTTAATCAACAGTATGGTCTGAATTATGAGGAGACTTTTGCTCCTGTTGCCAAGATGACCACTGCTCGTACACTTATTGCAGTTGCATCTGTTCGTCAGTGGAGTCTCTCTCAGTTGGATGTCAAAAATACATTTTTGAATGGAAATCTTCAAGATGAGGTTTATATGGTTTCTCTTCCTGATCTTTCTCACTCTCTTAGATTATGTTTGCAAACTCAAGAAGGCACTTTATGGCCTCAAACAAGCACCGCATATCTGGTTTACGAAATTCTCTACTATTGTTATCTTTCTTGGTCTTACATCCAATCATCATGACTCTGCCCTATTTTTTAGATGCACTTCGGCTGGTAGCATTCTATTTTTGCTGTATGTTGACGATATAATTATTACTAGTAATGATGTTGATGGGATTGTAGATTTGAAATCAAAATTGGCTCGTTGTTTTGAAATGAAGGACTTAGGTGCATTATCTTATTTTATGGGGACCTAGGTTGTTTCTTCTCCTAGTGGTTACCTTCTCTCTGAATCTAAGTATATATGGATGTTATTCAGCGTGCTTGGCTTACCAATACTAAAACTATTGATACTCATTTTGAGTCCAACGATCGATATTCACTCTCGACAGTGTACCCTTGGCTGATCCCACTTTGTATTGTACCATTGTTGGATGTCTAGTTTATTTTACCATCACACGTCCCGATTTCGCTTATGCTATTCACATTGTTAGTCAGTTTGTTTCGGCTCCTACTACAGTTCATTGGGCAGCTATTGTTCGTACTTGGCACTATCTTTGTGGTACTTACTTTCAGGGTCTTTTATTTCCATCGACCTCCTCTTTAGTGCTTCATGCTGATTGAGCCAATAACCCCACTGATTGCAAGTCCACTACTAGCACCATTTCTCTACCTTTTGTTTCTTCATCATTACATCTACGGATTTCTTCACGAAGTCTCATCCAGTTCATCGTTTTCAATTCTTGCTTAAAAAACTCTCGCTATTTTTGCTGTAGCATCATGAGTTTGAAGGAAGATAATATTTAGTTTCCTTCTTTTTTATAGGTTTTCTTTTTGTTTACTTTTCTTGTAATATATAAACTTGTATATTTCATTAAAAAATCTAATTCTTTGACGGCTCAATACATTATTATTTTTCCTCTCTCTTTCTTCTTCTTCTTTTCTCTTTTCTTCTCTTTGAATTGATTCACTATATTGGTTCAAGGTAACTCATGTTGTTAACATTGACTAGCAACATGTTTCTATCCACGTTTCATGCTTGCAGTTAAAAATAGTAAAATTGCAAGCCCGTTTACTATTAGACATCTATATTCTTCCATTGAACAAATTCGATTTTGACTTCATATACAATTTACCATTTAGGTATACGACACATGAGGGCTTCAATTCCATATATGAGGAATAGATACTTAATCTCAAGAGTTTTAGGCTAAAATTTACTCTTTTAATCAAATTTGATTTTGGTATATTTCGATTCCAGAAAATGCGAAAGAAACTAAAGACAATATTCAATCGTAATAAGGAAAGTTATGGGCATTTTGTCGGCTCCTTAATGGTTGAAATGCGCGATGGCATGGGCACACCTTTTTCTCATGCTGAATTTTTGAGGGCAAGTGTGTTGATGGTGCACAATTTAGATCTCGAGTGCAAGGAAAATGTGAGATTTAGCTTGTCGGCATGTTCTTGCAGTTTCGTCGGTGTCAAAGTGTTGCGGGTTGGCAAAATTTTGCAAGGGATGAACGGATTCAACTTGCTGTTCAGTGAACTCTAGTCTACAAATTCGGGTGTCCAACACAAGCCCATGTTTGACTTATGTATTGGGCTGTTTTCTTGGTCCATATATGTTGAATGTATGGGTAGTTACTAGGAAATGGCACGGGAGGCAGTTTTGGCCATAATGGGTTAGTTTATAAGGGAGTTAATTGTATACGAATTTTAGTTATATATTTGAAGGTTCAAACTGAAGAGACATAGGATGATGTGATCCATCAATGTTCCTTCGAGTTCTTGTATTATTGTGGAGTAATAAAACAAGTTGGGAGTTTACTCGTAAATATTTGTGTTCCTTTACATTACTGTCTTTATCTTGTGGAACTCGTTTCTTGTGTAATTGTGGAAAGTTGTGGGTTAACTGAATGAGACCTTAGTGCCATCATAGGTAAAAATTTGGGCAAGTACTTTACCCCTAATTCGTCCTTGTGATAATTGTTATCAGAACCCAACTGTTGTTCTCACTGGGTTCCGTTTGCAGGAATGGCTACAAGCCAGAATCTGAAGGATCGGGTTGCTGCATTGGAAGATTTTGTTGGTACCCTATGATTGACTGTACAATCAGTTTGGCTGCACAAATCCATGCACATATTAATTTGCATAGGAATTGAGGGCACGGTTTGAAGAGTATGCCACGAGGTGGATGAAAGGCAATCTTCATTCATGAAAGATTTGTTGGATCTTGCTGATAACATCAAGGCTCAATTTGATACCCTTGAGAGTGAAATTTCCTTGTTGAGTTGGCCCTAAATAGTACTACTGTGTGGGACACAGTGAGTGGTCCAAAAATTCGTGTCCCTGAATCGAAACAGTTCAAGGGTACTCGTAATGCTAAAGAGTTGGAGAATTTCCTGTGGGATATGGGGCAGTATTTCAAAATTGCCCATATTCTAGAAGATGAAAGGGTAAATACCACTTCGATGTATCTGTCGGGCGATGCAAAATAGTGGTACCAAACTCAGGTAAAGGATGATGAAGCTACATTCTATTTATCGGTTGTTACTTAGGAAACATTGTAGAAAGAATTGAAGGACCAGTTCTTGCATTGCAATACGGCTTGGATTGCGAGGGAATCTCTTAAAAAGTTAAGGCAGTCAAGTACCGTTTGATAATAAGTGAATGAATTCAGTAGTCTAATGCTGGATATTCAATCCAAGGATGATAAACTTTTCAACTTTATGTTTGGCATTACAGAGTTGGGGATATGCAGAATTGTGAAGGCAAAAAGTGAAGAACCTTCCTTCGGCAAGTTGGGCAGCAATTCCTCTGTTCAGAGGAGGAGCAATGATAAGGAGGCTGGTACATTGAAATTGGAAAAAGGGGGATAAAAAGAAAAAAATTGAGGCTCCAAAACTGAAAGATGATGATGAGTTCCAATTGAAATCAAAAGGTTTCAGGGGCTGCTTCATTTGCAAAGGTCCCTATCGTACAAAGGACTATCCAAAGAGGGAGAAATTGAATGTCTTAAGGTTAGAAGGCGATGATGATAACTCAGATGATGCCCCCATCTAGAATTAATCTGTTACAACTCTTGAACACCATCACTACATTGCAATGTGGCTTGATATATATTTGGGTTACTATTGATAGTAAGGAGGTGTTGGCAATGATGGACATCGGTGCTACCAACAACTTTGAAAATTCGAAGATGGTTGAGAAGGGCTACTTAACACAAACCTTTTATATTATTGTGGAAAATGTCCTTACCTTTTATTTTTTGGCATTTTCACCCTTATTTCAACATTTTATTACGCAAAATGTCATTTTCATTTATTTTCTCAATTAAAAACTGTGAAATGACGAAAATACATTTTTGTTTAAAAAAAAAAAAGAAAAAGAAAGAACTAATTGCAATCATAGTCCCAGATTTTAAAAAAAGTGCAAACGAATCACAAATAAATTTTTAAAAGGGTAATTAGCACATGATGTCCCTACCTTTCACTATTATTGTGAAAAAATTCCTACCTTTTTTTCTGTGACATTTTACACTTAATTACACCTTTTATTGCTAAAACCATCATTTCTATCTATTTTTTCAACAAAAAGCTGTAAAATGACAAATATATCCCCCTATTTAAATAAAAAATGAAGAAATAATTGCAATCATAGTCCTATATAAATTATTAAAAAATTAGAGATTAATCTTTTTTTTTTTAAGTGCAAACGAGTCCCAAATAAACTATTAAAAAATTAAAAATTAAATTATTTTTTTTAGAAATGTGCACTGAGTCCCAAATAAATTATTAAAAAAGAAATTAAAAAATTAATTTCTTTATTTATATTTTTTATTTAAATAGGAGGGTATATTCGTCATTTCACATCTTTTATTGAGAAATTGGATAAAAATGGAAAGAAATGATGGTTTGCGCAATCAAATGTGTAACTAAAGGTGAAAATATATATAAAAAAAAAGTTAGTGACTTTTTCACAATAATAGTGAAAATGTATGGACAATATCTGCTAATTACCATTTTAATAAGTTATTTGGGGCTCGTTTGAACTCTTTTTTAAAATAAATTGGGAGTATAGTTGCAATTAGTTCTTTCTTTTTTTGTTTCATTTAAATAAAGGGGTATATTTGTCGTTTCATAGCCTTTAATTGAGAAAATGGATAAAAACGACATTTTGCAAAATGAAATGTTAAACTAAGGGTGAAAATGTAAAAAAAAATGAAAGGTAAGGACGTTATGTTCTAATTACCTATTGAGAAGCTAGGTTTAAGCATGACTCAGGTGACCACGAAAATTAAAGCTGTGAATTCTACAGTACAACTTGTGAAAGGATCTATTGAAATTACCTTTCGTGTGGGTGAATGAGAGGGAAAGTGCAATCTGATGACTATTCCCTTGGATGATTTTGAATTGATCATTGGTATCGAATTCTTTGTCAAGGCAAAAACGTACATGGTACGACATCTCAATGGGTTATACATTGTTGCTGAAAGTAATCCTTGTTTTGTACCGCGAGGTATCTTAACAAGAATAAGGGAAAGCAAATTTAGGAGGATATGCAATCTGCAAAATAGCTTAAGGCCGATCTAAGGAAAGGGAAAATGACTTATGTTGCAGCCTTGGTAGAAATTAAAGAACATCAGGTTGTGGAAGTGCCTGACCAGGTTGCTGACGTGATGCAACCAGAACTTCCAAGAACTCTTCCATCTCGTCGTACTGTTGATCACAAAATTGAACACAAAGTAGGTGCATAGGCTCCTACACAAGCCCCATATCGAATGGCTCTGTCTGAGTTGGCAAAGTTTAGAAGGCAGTTTGATGATTTACTTCATACGGGTTTCATTTGGCCTTCGAAAGCTCCTTATGGTGTCTTAGTTTTATATTAGAAAAAGCATGATGGTTCCATGAGGATGTGGGTGGATTATCGTGTACTGAATAAGGTGGCGGTGGAGAACAAATATCATGTGCCTAATGTTGCTGATTTGTTTGATCGATTGGTGAAGGCTTCATTCTTCACCAAGCTGAATTTGCGATCCGACTATTGGAAAGTAAGAATAGATGAAGGGGATGAAGCAAATACTGCCTGCATGATTAGGTATTGTTCCTTTGAATTTCAATTTTGTCCTCAAAATACTCATATTTCAAGGAGTGAACACCCAAGATGTTGAGTTGAACTACGAATCTTCTGTGTTTAGGGCTTCCACTCGCTCTTTATTCAAAAACAAAACCTTTTTTCAAGGGGAAGCCTCTTCATTGCTCGAATTCATGGTGACGAGGCGCATCTTTTTGTTGTTGAAGCTGTCGTGTTTTTTATGAGAATGTTCTCTAATTTTTAATACAAAGGAGTCGAAAGTACAATTGTATGAATCACCTTTTTACTCGTAGATGTATCGATTCCAGCAAATTAAACTCGTTACATCCATATTGGTTTCAATTTTTAATTATAAAAGAACAAAAAATGTGAGCCTACTGTCCGTATTCGTGCATTATTTTCTGCAGATGATTATTTACAACAACCAAAAGTTCCAACTTTAAATTTAGCAAGCAATATATCAATTAAAAGATAAACGATGAATTTAGGCTGAGCCTCAAAACCTGCAGGCCCATTAGCACATCATGCCATATTAGATATTGAGATAGGACTAGCATCGATGGGTTAATCGAATATTAGGTTGCAATGCTTCACTTTCATTCGTACATACTTAATTTATTTCTTGTATTAGATACATTGTGTCGATATACATTCTTAATTTTGTATCTTAGTTTTTAGTGTATGATCTATAATCTTGTTCAAGTATAGATCCTTCAAATTGTTTTCTAATTATACAAGCAGTTGTTAGGTTGAACTAAGCCAGAAGCCTTTCCATTGGCATTAATGCATGATGAACGAGCCGGCTCATTATTGTAGGTCAGCTTAACGTCTTTCAAGTTAATACCACTGCATGGATTTCCTTTACTGCAGTCAAACATCATTGCAACTTTGGTTGCCGAACTCCCATGTATGTCATGATAAGTTATATGACTAATCTTTACACCCGAAACCTGAAAAAATAAAATAATTTTCAGAATTAATCGGGGTTGGATGTCATCCTATATATGCAGGGTGGAATAGGGTGGGAGTTGGGTTTTCTGTATCTGTATAGAAATAAGAGTAACAATGAAATTTATAATGCTACAAAAGATATTATTACCTGATTAGGACAATTGCGGTGATGGGGACAATAATTTTGGTCAATAATTATTGGGTTTCGGACGTTAACCATTACAAGATGCTGGAAAAGAACATATTTAACAAACCCCTTGCTTGGCCTGGCCCATGTCTTCACCCTCACCCCATTTTGTGTTCCTGTAAATATAGTTGATTTAACTGTCACATTTTGCACTCCAGGTTCTTGCAGTTGCCACGCTAGACTGCTAATGCTGCAACAGGCACACATTAATCAACTTACGCATTCAGTACTTAATTTATAGGTCACCTATAAGTAGGCAAATATATATATATATATATATGAAGTGATAAAACCAGTACCTTATTCCATGGCCAGGGCCGCAGGCGACATTTTCGATCCACAGGTTGGATGTGCCGGGGCCTATAGAGACACAGTCATCTCCGGTGCCAATTTTTGAGTTCATAATTGTCACTCTTGAGGATTTTGCCACATGAATTCCATCGGTGTTTGGGCTGTTTCCTGGCGCTGAAACCTGTTGAAATCAAGCAAAAACATTGAAGAAGAATTTTATTTCTACTTTATCTCGTCTTCTCCATCTTTTGAAATGAGGACTGCATCTATCTATATATATAGATGCAATAGTCTCATATAGTCCAATTAGAAACCAACAGCAAAGAAAGAGAAATGAGAAAAGGAACTAACAGAAAGCAACGGAAATTAACAAAAGCGTAAAATAGAAAAACACGACTAAAAGCTAAAAGATATTGCCCGGCTGGTTGGATTCTTCTTTACTGATAAAACCCGGTTCAACCTCCTTTATTACTTTCTTCATCCCCCCCTCAAGTTGGAATTGGTGAAGATCACTCAATCCCAACTTGGAAAGAAGATTGGTGAACTGAGGAGCAGCAAGAGCCTTTGTGAATAAATCTGCAAATTGAAGAGATGAAGGAACAAACTTTGGCAGGATGAGGCCAGACTTAAATTGATTCCTAACAACATGACAATCAATATCTAAATGCTTGGTACGTTCATGGAAGACTGGGTTGGCAGTGATGTGCAAGGCAGCCTTATTATCACACCATAAAGGAATAGGTGTGACCAATGGGATAAAAAGATCCTTCAAAATGTATGTAACCCACTGTAATTCACAAACGGTACTGCCCAAGCTCCTATACTCTGCTTCAGCCGAAGAACGTGATACAGTGGTTTGCTTCTTAGTCTTCCAAGAGATTAATGCGGAGCCAAGGAAAATGCAGTATCCAGTAAGGGATTTTCTGGTGTCAAGGCAGGAACCCCAGTCAACATCGGAATAAGCTTCTAAGTGGAAAGAGTTCATCGCAGGGAAAAATAATCCCTTGGAAGGACAACTCTTAAGGTACCTAAGCAGGTGGATGGCCATATCCCAATGTGACTGACAGGGAGCATTAACAAACTGACTTAATTGTTGCACTCCATAAGTAATATCAGGTCTGGTGAGATTCAAGTAAAGAAGACGCCCCACAAGTCTTCTGTATCTCTCTGGGTCTGTAAGTGGTGCTCCATCTTTTTCTATAAGTTTGGTACCTTTTGGTATAGGCACCTGAACAGGTTTAGCACCAATGATGCCAGCATCTTGAATGAGATCAATGACATACTTCCTCTGGTTGACATACATCCCACGTTGATTTCGAGCAATTTCTAAACCCAGAAAATATTTTGCAAATCCAAGATCTTTTATAGTGAAAGCCTCATGTAAAAACCTTTTTGCTGCAATAATATCCTGCTCATTGGAACCAGTAATGAGCACATCATCAACATAAACCAAAAGGAATAAAAAAGAATCACCAGTGTGTTTAGTGAATAGGCAATGATCATTTTCAGACTGATGAAAACGGAAATCTTGCAGCTTAAGACATAACTCTGTATTCCATTGATGCGAGGCTTGTTTCAGGCCATATAGACTACGTTTCAATTTACAAACTTGGCCAGGTAATCCTTTTTGATAACCCTCTGGTGGCATCATGTATATCTCTTCATCCAAATACCCGTGAAGGAAAGCATTATTAATATCCAATTGATGCATAGCCCATCCTTTCCCTGACACAATAGTCAAAAACAGTCTGACAGTAACAAGCTTCGCCACAGGTGAGAAGCTATCAAAATAATCCACACCCTGCTGTTGATGGTAACCCTTCGCAACAAGTCGTGCTTTGAACTTGTTTAATGAACCATCAGGATGTAATTTAACTCTATAAACCCATTTTGAACCTATGGCTCGTTTGTTGGGAGGTAAATCTGTTAACTCCCAAGTCTCATTAGCCTCCAGAGCATCAAGCTCTTGTTGCATAGCTTTAACCCACTCCTCATTCTGGCTAGCTTGCTTAAAAGAACGAGGTTCCTGGATATTTGATACATTTGCCAGAAAAACACTATATGTAGGGTGAAAATGTGGAGATTGTATATAAGGAAAGGTAGGAGGTGTGTAGGCAGTGAATTTTGTACAGACCTTTTTGCAAGTTGAATCGACCTCAGCTGTTGGCAAAACCTGTGTGGCAGTTAAATTGGTAACAAAGTCCTGTAGCCAAAGAGGTTGTGATCTAGCTCTAGTACTCTGTCTAGTAGGAAGAACAGAAGGTCCCGACTGGTGGTTCGTGGATGTATGGTTGTGGTCAGGTAAGGAATCATCCAAGAAAGGAACTTGAACAAGAGGAACAGGATCAGATAATGTATCAAGGGTGGGTGAATTGTTGTCTTGCAAATTGTTCTGCGATACTTCAGGAAAGGATTCAGCGTCAGAACATGAAGTATTAGGATCAAATTGGTCTTCATCTAAGTCTAGAATCAAAGGGAGTGATGGAGAAGAATCAATTTCTTTTTTGTTTCCAAAAGGGAAAACTGACTCAAAAAATTTTATATCCCTTGATACATAAATTTGTTTGGAATCAATGTCAAAGACTTTATATCCCTTTTGCCCTGGATTATAACCAAGAAACACACATTTATGGGCTCTAGTGTCAAATTTTCTTCTATGTGGTTTGGTGTTAGCGATGTAACATAAACATCCAAAGGTTTTGATGAGAGTATAATCAGGTTTACGACAAAATAGTTTTTCAAATGGAGTAAGCCATTTCAAGATCTGGGTAGGTATTCTGTTAATAAGAAAGGTTGCCATTAACAGAGAATATGTCCAGAATTGTTTAGGTAAGTTAGAATGAAACATCAGGGATCTAGCAATCTCAAGAAGATGTTTGTGTTTTCGTTCCACTACTCCGTTTTGCTGAGGAGTATAGACACAAGTTCTATAATGGATCATCCCAAGGCCTTGAAATAGAGCTTGACATTCAATGCTCAAGAATTCCGTTCCATTGTCAGTTCTAATCGATTTGACTTTAGTATCAAATTGTGTATGGACCATCCTAAAAAAAATTTCCAAAGTTTTTGTAACTTGTGATTTATGAACAAGTAAGAATGTCCAAGTAGATATACTAAAGTCATCAACCACAGTAAGCATGTAGGGAGTTCCCGTGAGCGAATATTCTTTGTATGGCCCCCAAAGATCAACATGAATAAGTTCAAAAATGGATCTGGTTTGAATATTGCTGGTGGGAAAAGAATTTCTGTGCTGTTTGGCTTTATGACAGATTTCACATCGTTTCAACATGTCTAACTCCTTTTGTGGACATTTAAGAAATTCCAAATATTTCAAAGCATGATGAGAAGCATGCCCTAATCTACCATGCCACTTTAAAAGCGAATCATTAATAGAAGGAAAAGTAATGGCAGGAGAAATAATGGCTTTATTGATAATATTCATCTGGTTATACAGAGGATAAACATCAGAATACTGTGACTTATTTCTAGCCTCATTCCCTTTTGACATAAAACTGAACTTATCTAACAAATATAACTTCCCTACAAGCTTGCCAATAGCCAATGTCTTTTCACTCTGCAGGTCCTGCATCATACAGAAATTAGGATAGAATGTCATCTTTAGGCTAGAGTTCTGTGTGAGTTTTGGTACAGATAACAAGTTAAATTTGAAGCTGGGAACATATAAACAATCCGTTAGGTGCAGTTTGGAATCTAGGTTCACATCTCCTACATGTTTGACAATTTTGCTAGTTCCATCAGGTAAGCATACATGTATTGATTGTGGTGCAGGTCTTATTTTGGTCATTAAATGTGGATCTGTGCAAATGTGAGTACTGGCACCTGTATCGATTATCCAAGTTCCAGGTTTCAAATTATCAAGCGCAGAAAGAATGGAATGATATGTGCTCATACCTACATATTCTTTGATATGTGCAAAGTTCACCTTGTTTTCCATTTCGAGCATTGTTTTTCCTTTTAAAGCTTTCATCACCTCTTGCTTCACTATATCTGCTATTTCTGAGGATTCTGTCATATGTAATTTTCTGGCTTGAACAATTTGATCATCATCAAATTCCAATGGTGTACTGGCTATATTACTTAAAAAACGTCCATCTCCTCCACCTTTGAACCTCTGATCCTTAGGAATTCCATACCAGTCTGGGTATCCTATTAGTTTAAAACATCCCTCTCTAGTGTGACCATTCATATTGCAGTGACTACAATGTTGAAGCTCCCTTTCTGCTCCATACCTTCTAATGTTTCCCCTTCCAGATCCAGATCTTCCTCTGCCAAAATTATTTCTCACAAACCCTCTACTAAATCCACTTCTTTCTCTGTTTTCTCTTCTGTAATCTACTGCATTTACTAACATTGCACTATTCTCATTTGATTCTGGAAAAATGGTATGCACCTCTCTTTGTTTTTCAACTCTTAATATCATGGAATAAGCTTTGTTCACAGACGGGAGAGGATCCATAACCAGTATCTGATTTCTCATATGATCAAATGTGTCATTTAATCCCATCAAAAACTGGATTAATCGATTAAAAGTGGTCAGATCTGTGACTTCCTTTGATGCGTTGCAGGTGCAGGTAGGCATTGGCATTAAGCAAGTGAGTTCATCCCAAAGTTTCTTCAGTTTTGTATAGTATTTTTCAATCGTTAAAGTACCTTGAGATATGCTACTTATCTCTCTCTGCAATTGATATAACATTGGTCCATTACATTCGCCATATCTCTCCTTCAATTCCAACCATAGATCTCTAGCTGATTTTGTGTAAATAAATGCTTCAACAATATCTTTTGCAATTGAGTTTAATAACCATGACCTAACCATGCAATCGACTCTAATCCATTGTTCTAATTTCGAAGGATTCTCAACAGCTGGTTTATCACAGCTTCCATCGATAAATCCCAATTTTAATTTTGCACCCAAGGCTATAAGAACAGATCTGCTCCAGCTAAGATAGTTTCCACCTGTTAACACTGAAGTGACTAAGATCATACCAGGATGATCTGAATTTTGGAAATCCAGCGGATCTCTGTTTGAATATTCCTTCCCCGTTTCTGCATCTCCAGTTTCTGACGCCAGTGGATCCTGTGGCGCCATACCTTCTTCAATTGATGATTTATTCTGTAATTAGGATCCAGAATTGTCCATGCTCTGATACCATGTTGAAATCAAGCAAAAACATTGAAGAAGAATTTTATTTCTACTTTATCTCGTCTTCTCCATCTTTTGAAATGAGGACTGCATCTATCTATATATATAGATGCAATAGTCTCATATAGTCCAATTAGAAACCAACAGCAAAGAAAGAGAAATGAGAAAAGGAACTAACAGAAAGCAACGGAAATTAACAAAAGCGTAAAATAGAAAAACACGACTAAAAGCTAAAAGATACTTCATACCCACCAGCTTGGCGTTTTGACTTCCATAAACCTGAATGTGGAACTTCTGGCTATTTATTGAAGATAATCCATTGATCATGATGTTTTTCGAATTGTAGAATGCCAGTGTCTGTATTGAGATACAATCAAAAAGTACTTTAGAATTTTCATAAAATAGGCATGCATACAATAGGAAGTTTAATACAAGAAAAGATTCAGTAAAAAAATAGTTGCCATACATCAAAGATGATTTTGGATAGTACAAACAACAAACATCACATAAGAATCTGTACATTGCTGGAATCTCTTCTAATTAAATCTTTGACACCTCATTACAATTCTTAGGTGTCAAAAGTTTAGAGGTTGCACTTCAAAAATCGACGTAAACCTTTTTTCGTATAGAATGAACTAATTATGTTTCTGACATGCAAAGCTAATTAGATAACTATTTCGAATGAATGATAAAGTCCACTTTCTTTTTTATTAACATACCGTTGCTCCGTTTGGACAAGTCTTGCCGGAATTTTTGCAAGCCCACAAATTAGCCCCTCGGCCATCTAGGGTACCACCAATGACGGAAACTCCGGTCACTCTTTCGAACTTGATCCAGGTTCCAGAATTTCCAATAACATTATAATTAGATGGAGCTACAAGAGTGCCATCAATGCGCATATTTATAGCCTGAGTCTTGCATGACTGGCCGGAAAAAGTTGCAGTGCGTAGCAAGAATCTTCCTGGTGGCACGTATATGGTGGCTGCCTGTGTAGAGGCACAAGCTGAGGTCCATGCTCTCAAGAATGCTTTTGTGGAATCAGTTTTTCCGTCAGGTTTTGCTCCCAATGTTTGTACATTGTAATTAACATTGGCTGCAAGGGATGAGTACTGAGAGATTGTGAAAACGAAATGGAAAGCAAGAAAACTCACTAAGCAAGCCATTTTGTGTATATGAGAGTGATGCGATGAGGAGTTGAAGCGTTTAAGAGCTATTTATAGGCTTTAGTTTGTGAATTTAGATAATGTTTACTGTTTATTTTTGACTAACAAAACCTGTTTGGTACAATTATTTTTTCTAGAAGCCTAAAAGAATCCGACCAAAAAGTACAAATCAATAAATTGCGGCTCAAGAAACAGATACACCCACGAGCACATGATTGACTCTCGAGAAAACAAAGTTCTCATAATTCTCATGTATTTTCTTGTATTTTATGTATAATTTGTCACCAAATTTATAAAAAAAAATGTTCATTTATATGACATTTATTGTAAAAGGCAGATTCAATATACATTTGACTGATATATTAAAGATTGATGGGAAAAATTGTGCAAACTGAAACTCTTTTATTTTGTATTGTCCAATTATGCTTGACTCTTCAAATCACGTTTTATTCACGTGTTTTGTGAGATCTACAAGAACGATTTATATATCTATCCTAGGCTCGTTTCTATCTATTAAGTATTCGTCACATATCAGTCCTTGCTTATCAATATTTGTCTAAGAATTAGAAAACTCGCCAGAATAAAGAATAACATATTCTTGAAATAAGTTTTATTTTTTCCTTAAAAACCGGTTCATAACGACAAAAATTATTAAATTCAAAACATAAAATTTGTGGCACTAACATAAATTTATCAAATTCTTAACAAAGACAGTTTAAATTTACATAACAACCAAATGATTTTAATTAGTTGAACATAGGAATGGATAACCAACAAATTGATGAATAGAAACAAAGTTAAGAAGGTAATTAATTACTTGATCCACATGCCATTCATTCTTCATTGGTCATACAGAGTACAAGTTGAAGTTTGATTTCGTCTTTTCAACCTATTTTGTTTTCTGTGTTTTATCAGTGCCTGAAAGCAAGCCGTTTATACTGATTTTCAGTACTTATTCGCAAACTTTTTTTTTTTCTTTTCGTTCCATATTCCTACCTTGTGTTTGGAAGCCATAGGATTTTTATTTATTTATTTATTTTGAAAAGCAAAAGCCAATATTCCATTAATGAAGATCACCACAAACAAGAGAAGCAATTGAGTACAGAATACAATCAACTTACAATCAATTGAGTACCACTTTCAACTTCGCGTAACAAAGTCTTCAAGTATTAAGCCTGCCAATGCTAACAAGATTTATGATCTTAGGATGTTGATTGATGAAGGCTTGAAGTTATTTGAATTGATTCTTGTATATTTAGTTGGTTTATTTATCTACTTGTCCATGTAACTAAAGTATATTGTGATCATTTACTCCTTTTAATAATCATTGGGTTTCATGTATCTTTTAATAAGATTTCAGGTAGAGCTTTGAGAAGTTTGATGGATATAAGCATTGTCTAGGTAAGGGTCATGTACTAAGAGGATCAATTATTAACAACTTTTTTTTTTTTTTTGATCCTTTCTTGAAATTTTGCAGAATTAACGAGAATCATATTGGCGTCAAAGTGCTGTCTACGCTCCACAAACACCAAGGAGATGTCCGGCTGTTGATACAGATATTGATGAGATTACACTGTCGAGACAAACAAATAGATTTGTCGACAAAAGGGAAGGATGTGTTGTTAGTGGGACAACAAATAATATTGTTGACACGACGAATATCACGACGATTTGCTAGTCGACGAGTTTAGGGGAGGAGGATTTAATTTCTTGGAATAAATATAATGTGAAGTCAAAACCATTAACTTTAATTCCGGCAGTTGTGGCCAAAATGTATGTCCTAACCATACAGTACATAGTTTTTTAGAGGTCAGAATAATCATATGCAATGCTTTTGAAAAACCGTGAAAAGTGCCTCAAACAAATAATGTGAATTGGACATAACTTTCGTTTGCGTGTATAACGAAGCTCATTTATTTAAGGCCCTGTTCGGGAGGGCTTAAAATCCAATTAAAATTGAAAATATGGCCGTTATTGGGTCCCACACGTCTAATAAAAGTCAACAATAACGGCTATATTTTCAATTTTAATCTGATTTTAATCCCTCCCAAACAAGCTCTAAGTAAGATGAATATCTAGATGTGGAATGTCAAATGAATAATTACCACTTATTGGATGAATTAGATTTTCATCCTTAAACATCATATATATATATATATATATATATATATATATATATATATATATATATATATATATATATATGTATGTATGTATTATTTTAGATTAGCATTAGATTACAGATTACGTAATTTTTCAGAACTACAAAAATGGAATTGTAAAGTTTGAAAGAAAAAGGCAAGGTGTTGATTAATTCATTTGAAAATATTCACATAGCATTGTTTGATGTGTGAACTCAACTAATAACAGCTATTGAATAATCAGAACTTAGGATCCGTTTGATTGTAAATGTGGAAATTAATGAGTGGAAAGAAAATGAATTCTAGGGAATTGAATTGCCTAGAAATTATTTTCTGAGAATTGTAATTAATTGTGTTTAATTGGTATAATTTTCCACCTGAAAAATGTTGAAAGTTTGGTGTCCGTTTGGCTTTCTTTTTCATGAAAATTGTCCATTAAAGTGATAATTTCCTTTACCATTGGGTCTAGAATTTGTTTCACTTGCCAAAAAAAAACTTTTAATTTTTTTTTAAAAAAAATTATCATACCGAATACCATTCGTTTGGCTTTATTTTGTATGAAAATTGTCAATAAAAGTGATAATTTTTTTTAACATTGTAACTAAAAAATTTTCCAATTACTTTTTAAAAAAAATGGAAAATCAATTCCCACCAAAATGGTGAGCATGTGAGCCAAAGGTGGAAAAAAAAATTTCCATGAAAAATAAAGTGTATCAAATAAGGCAAAAGTGGAAATTGGAATTTGTTTTCCATGGAAAATAATGTCCTATCAAACAGGGCCTTATGTATGTAATTAACCATGTGGTTATTTTCAAGAAATAACTATAATGAGATAACAGGCAGAGAAATTTCGAATAAGATAAATCCATGTCCTTCGCATTGCCTCAAGTGGGGGTCCCATCTATCAAAATGATATCTTTCAATTTCATCAATAGCAAAATCAAATTTTCTTTCAATCATAGAAAAAACTTTCTTTATCATATCTTTTATATAACATATTTCTACAAATACTTAAATGCTAATTACAGTCGAACGGATTTCTCTGTTTATCTGAAAATCATACTTAGCGGAGAAATAAGGCAAAGCCCCCCAAAATAGAAATTTGGAGTTTTGCCAATTTCATTTTGCAATTTTATTTTGAGACTGTGTATTTGGGTAAGAAATGACTAGCAACATATTTCTATCCAAGTTTCATGCTTGCAGTTAAAAATCGTAAAATTACAAGCCTATTTACTATTAGACATCTATATACTTCCATTGAACGGATTAACTTTTGACTTTGTGAAATGGTATACAATGCATGAGGACTTCATTTCCATATATGAGGAATAGATAAGTAATCTCATAAGTTTTAGACTAAAATTTACACTTTTAATCAAATCTGATTTCAGCATATTTCTACTCCAGAAAATCCGAATGGAACTAAAGCTAGTATTCATTATTAATATAGAAAGTTATGGGCATTTTGTCAACCACTTAATGGTTGACATGCGCAATGGCATTGGCACACCTTGCCCTCATGCTGAAATTTTGTGGGCAAGTGTGTTGATGGTGCACAATTTGGATCTCGGGAGCAAGACAAATGTGGGATTTAGCTTGTGGGCGTGTTGCTTCAGTTTGGCCGGTGTCAAAGTGTTGTTGGTTGCCGAATTTAGCAAGGCATGGACGGATCCAGCTTGTTGTTCAATGAACTCTAGTACACAAATTTGGATGTACAAGACAAGCACATGTTTGAAATATGTGATGGGCAGTTTTCTTGGTCCATACAGGTTAAAACTATGGGCAATTGCTAGGAAATGGCATGGGAGGTAATTTTCTAGTAGTTTTGGCCATAATGGGTTAGTTTATCCCTTTGGTAGTTAAGGGTTTAATTACATCTGAATCTTGGTTATATATTTTAAGGTTCAGGCTAATGAGACATGGGAGTGTTGTGTTCCTTCAATGTTCCTTTGAGTTTTTATATTATTGTAGAGTAATAAAATGAGTTGGGTGTTTACCCATAAATATTCGCGTTCATTTACATTACTGCATTTATCTTGTGGAATTCGTTCATTGTGTGCATTGTGGAAATTCGTGGGCAGACTGAGTGAAACCATAATCCCATCATAGGCGAAAATTTGGCTAACTACTTTACCACGAATTCGTCCTTGTGATAATTCGTATCAAAGCCCGTTGTCGTTTCATATGCAGGCATGGCTGCAAGCCAGAATCTGAAGGATCGGGGTGCTGCGATGGAGGATTTTGTTGCTGGTCCTATGAATGAAAGTGCAGTCAGTTTGGTAGCACAAAGCTATGCATATACTGCTGTGCACACAGAATTGAGGGCACAATTCGAAGAGTGTGCCAATGGGGTAGACAAGAGGCAATCTTCGTCATGAAAGATTTGTTGAATCTTGCTGATAACATAAAGGCTCGATTTGATGCCCTTGAGAGTTGAAAATGGGTTAAGAAGAAAAAGTTCGAGGCTCCAAAATCGAAAGATGGTGATCAGTCCCAACCTAAATCAAAAAGTTTTAGTGGCTGCTTCATTTGCAACGGTCCCCATCTTGTTAAGGACTGTCCAAAGAGGGAGAAACAGAAGGCCTTAAGGCTAGAAGGCGATGATGATAATTCAGATGATGCCCCATCTAGATTTAATATGTTAAAACTCGTGAATACCATCAATACATTGCGGCTTGATGTATATTTGGGTTATTGTTAATGGTAAGGAAGTCTTGGCAACGATGGACATGGGTGCTACCAACAAATTTGTAAGTTTAAAGATAGTTGAGAAGGCCTAATTAGAACATAACGTCCTTATCTTTCGCTGTTATTATGGAAAACATCCTTACTTTTCATTTTTTTTGCGTTTTCACCCTTATTTAAACATTTGTATTGCGCGAAATATCATTTTCATCCATTTTCTCAATTAAAAGCTATAAAATGATGAATATATCATTCTATTTAAATAAAATAAAAGGAAACAGATCCCAATTTTTTAAAAAAAGTGTAAACGAATCTCAAATAAATTATGAAAATGGAAATTAGCACATAATATCCGTACATTTCACTATTATGAAAGTCGTCCATAACTTTCTTTCTTTTTTTCTTTTTTTACATTTTCACCATTAATTACTCTGATTGAGTAAACCATCATTTCTGTCAATTTTCTCAACAAAAAGTTGTGAAATAACAAATATAACCTCATATTTAAATTAAAGAATAAGGAACTAATTGCAATCATAGTCCCAATTTTTTTTTAAAGAAAAATGCAAATGAGTCCCAAATAAATTATTAAAAAATTAGAAATTCAAAAAAATTTAAAAAGTGCAAACGAGTCCAAAATAAATTATTAAAAAATTTATTTTCTTTATTTTCTTTTATATTTAAATAGGAGGGTATATTCCTTATCTCTTGAATTGAATGTCTCCCACTTTACTTGAAATACTTTCTTTTCAAATTTTTCATCTGACCTGTTTATCCTTACCTCATGAGCTTGCAAAGAACCCATTAATTTATCAAACGAAAAATTCGACATGTCTTTGTACTCCGCTATTGATGCTACAACATGATCAAACTTGGGAGTTAAACTCCTTAACACTTTTTCAACTACAGTTTGATCAGTTATTTTGTATGTAGACAAAATAACTGATTAAACCTCATTTTGACACCACTCTAGACAGAAAATCCTGCACTGATTCGATGTCTTTCATGAGTAAAATTTCAAACTCATGCCAAAGAGTTTGGAGTTTCACAGCTATTACATCTATGAGCCTTGAAACTCAGTTTGCAAAATTTTCTATCGTTCCTTTGAAGTGGTAGCAGCTTCAATTCTTGAGAAAAAAGTCTCATGAACTTCTTGTTGGATGAAAAACAATGCCTTTGAGTCCCTTTCTGTTTTCCCTCAATCGATTTTCTTTAGGGGTGTAAGCGGTCCGGTTTTACCTATTTTTGACAGATTTTCAAACCAAACAGTTTAAACCGGTTTGAGAAAAACTCAAACCTAAACCAAACCATTTTAAACGGTTTGAAAAAAACTAAAACTTAAACCTAACGTTTTGATCCGGTTTTAAACCGCTGATTTCATCGTATATTTTTTTGCCAATCTACTTTTATATCATTAATTCATTGAATTCAATATATATTTATATCTTACTAGCAATAAGTCTAAAACAACTAAATATATCTACTATAAATTTAAGGGTTGTGCTACGGGAACATAGTACAATACATAAGGGTGTCCATAATTAATGGACACATGGATGCCCCCTATTGGGAAGGTGCCTGGGCACGTAGACACCTCCCCAATGGGGGGCCTCCATGTGTCCATTATGGACACCATTATAGAAAATGCTATGTATTTTCCTTGAAATACCAACTAAATCCAAGTGAAATCATAATAATAATTTTTTGTTCACCCTTTTTACCCTAAGACGTTACGTTAACGTTATAATACGAGTCTAATGAAGTAAATATAAGGCCAAAAACACATATAAACTAAATATTTAATTGAAAGCATATAGTTCCATAATACAGTTACTGAGATATCAATAAGACAACATTTTAAATGATAAACTTTACGCCTACTGGATCAAAATCCAAGACTTTAATAGGCTAACTGAATAGATATCATCCTTATTAATTCAAAATATTTAAAGAAACAGTTTAACAAAATATCTAAGCATACAATAAAACACAACAATTAAATTGATGCAAGTATAGTTGCCACTGGAGTCATTGTTGGTTTCTTTTAACTTATTAAACAGCTTATCCACATATCAAATTGCACATGAACACTTTTTAGCTTCTATTGACATATTTTATCGTGCCTCATTTAGTCACAAAACAAAAGTATGTCCACACAAATAGAATAGAATCATGTACATAGTAGATAAACATTTTCCATCAAAGTGAATAAATTTATTTTACAATCATCCAATAGTTGAGAGAAATGAGATACCCATATAATTTCAGATTTCTTACCTCAGTTTGCTCAAAAAAATTATTGATCTGAAACTTTATTCGTATCAAATATTATCACCGAACACCCATGATCTCTTTGTCTCAGATTTGGTGTGGTGCTGGTGGCTCAAGGCTGTGTCGGTGTCGACTGAAGTTCATCTGAATTCTGAAGAGGAAAATGGCTTTTGATATATTATATTAGTCTTAAGATTATTAGATATAAATTAGGATTATTGGGTAATAATAATATATATGTAATAGAAAATAAGAAAATGACAAAAATACCCACACATGACAAAACTATTGAATTTTACAGAAATTTTCATTTTTTTTATTTTTTTATTTTTATATATTTTTTTCGCCGGTCCAGTTTGGTTTTAAACCGCAAGTAAAATTCTCAAACCTAAACCAAACTGGTTCAAAACCGACGATTTCTAAAATGCGGTTTCGGTTCGATTTTTCGGTTTGGCGGTTTTTGCTTACAGCCCTAATTTCCTTCATCTGGATTAGCAAACCCATTTTCTAATAAGTCGTGGAGGTCTTAAGACTTAAATAGGTCTTCATTTTGATGGTTCAACACTCATAACTCCCTCCTTTAAAAATAGGGATGGTGGTTTGTGAAATACTCACTGAATTTCCATTTGAAGCCATGGTGTTTCTCTCTTTTTCTCAAATATTGTACCTCACTGGCTTAAATGAATCTGAACTTGGCTCTGATACCACAAATGTTTGGAATTTAGAGTTGTGAGTATTAAAAAGGAAATTGTAGAGAGAAAATAACATTCAGAAATGCAGAAAATGCAAGTTATCTACTGCACATTTTATTCCAGAGCTAAAGGTGCCTATATATAGGCTTACAAGCAAACGAAAAGCAAAAAAATCTCAAATCAAGGAGCAAGAATCTGCAGATAAAAACAAATATGAAAGACTAAGTCAAATTTGAACAATTTGTGAATCAACCTTCAACACTATATCTGCTACAACTTGAAAATTCTAAAGACTTTCGTCTGTCAAGACATGATATTAGCTGAGTGGAAATCCTATTTTCATGAGAAAATGATAGTGAAAATCAATCAGTGGAAGTATTTGACTTGTATGGTTATGCTACCCATTGTTACTAGTGAGCAAACCAATTCTAATGAAGAAACAACAGGTGCAAACACTGAGGAAGCAACAGGGTTAAAAAAATGCAACTCATTAACCAAGTGAGCTTATATCATCTTCAACTCAACAATTTCATTGAAGATTCACTAGACAAACACGTCTCTGAAGAAATTGAAGGATTTCTTTACTTATCATGCAACCTATAATCTCAAACAGATACATTTGGCTTATAACAATGTGAGTTCGATTCATTCAGCTTTACTTATTGCCATATCAAGCAATTATAAGCCAAAAAGGTTCAAAGAAGGCAACTCCAATCAAGTTTGGGGAAAGATTATGAATAAAGAACTCCAGGCACATAAACCATACATGAGACGTTCAATTGCCCCTAGGAAAGAAAACTGTTACTTGTCGGTGGATAAACAAATTAAATTACACCTATGGTGTGTGTTGGGCTATGGACACCACATATCTCCACATTGGTATGATATTGTCCACTTTGGGCCTAAACCCTCATGGATTTGCTTTTGGGCTTTACCCCAAAAGGCCTCATACCAATGGAGATATTTGTCCATCCTTATAAACCCATCATATTTCCCATGTCTAGCCGATGTGGGACTTCTTTTACTCCCAACAATCCTCCCCTCAAACGAAGGACCACATCATTGTGGCCTCCCCTCAAACGATAATCCATCAGCCAATCATCTTGTACCGCCGTTATTGTCGTCGCCCTCGACCAAACGAGACCCGCCGCCTGACCACCATATTTTTATGTCAGGAAGACTTTCGACACAAGGCACCTCAAACGCTGATGATTTATAGCCAGACGCAAGGCTAATTAGGGGGGACCTCCACCACGCTTTCCACTGCGTTCCTCCGACAAAGTTTTTTTGGGCCCTGGGCTCTGATACCACTTGTTGGGCTATGGACACCACATATCTCCACATTGGTATAATATTGTCCGCTTTGGGCCTAAGCCCTCATGGATTTGCTTTTGGGCTTTACCCAAAAGGCCTCATACCAATGGAGATATTTGTCCATCCTTATAAACCCATCATATTTTCCATGTCTAGCCGATGTGGGACTTCTTTTACTCCCAACAGTGTGGGTCATGTTAAGTGATAAAATTTCACCTCGAATAAAGATGAAAAAAAACATAGACCAATTTATAAGAGTTTGAATTACTCATCTTAACAAGATTGATATTTTAAGATGGAATCTCAAATCTTAACATGGTATTAAAGTCCATGAAACTTTAACAAACAATTTAATCCGATTAAGACTAAAAAAAAAAAAATTGAGCATACGGATTTCAAGATTGGTCTTCTCAAATGAGCGACCATCTTGCGGGGACATGTTAAAGGATAAAATTCGACATCGAATAAAGATAAAAAAAAAATAGACCAATTTATAAGAGTTTTGACTACTCCTCTTAATAAGGTTGACATTTTAAGATAGAAGCTCAAATCTTAACAAGTCCATTGAAAAGCACGTTATAACTAGTTACAAAAGAATTTACTCAAACATATAGAGAAGATATAAAGAGAAATTTGCTTCAGTTGCAAAAATGAAAACTTTGAAGTGTTTTTTCTCTTGATTTCAACGGAAGTTAGGTGTTTAAACTAGATATTAAAAATACTTTCCTATACGGAAATCTTGTAGAAGAATTTTGTACGGTGGCCATCCAAAAGAATCGAATCCTAATATTTTGCGTAAATTGATTATTGTGTAGCACCATAGACTGAATCAATTCTCATCACGAGTTTAGTGTGCAAAGTTAAGTTCAGTTGTGAGGCACATATTACGAAGATGTACAGTCGACTCTTCACTATATTACAATTGCCTTGGTCTATGTTGGCGATATATTTTTTTTTTTGGTAGTGATCAAAAAAGTATTTCAAAACTGAAGGCTGCCTTACATAAAAGATCTGATGTAAAAGATCATTGAATAATATGATTTGCTGCGTCTTTTATGGATCTTTAGTCAATAATATACACTCAGTTCCGAAGAAGTCATCACATTATCACCGTACATGCACCAGTACATCACGTAAATTGAGATCTAAGTCATTTAATTGGATTCCCATCTTAATAAATTATTAATCCATTCTTTCATTTAACTATATAATTTCACTTCTCATCTGTTCTTTCAAGTTACTCCCAGTTCAATAGAAGCATAAAAATGTCTAAGTTCAAGACAATTTCTTGGATATATTTTCTTGCATTGATCATTGAATTGGTGTTATCTCCTCATGGAGCATTAGCATACAATGTGGTTAGATTTGGAGCCAAAGGGAATGGGAGAACAGACTCAACCTTGGCATTTCTTCGGGCATGGATGGCAGTGTGTAGCTCGGTTAGACCATCGACATTATCCGTTCCTCGTAGTACATTCTTGATAAGATCAGTCACATTTACTGGTCCATGCAGAAACAGCATTCAGTTTGCAATACTTGGAAAACTTGTTGCTCCTGATAATTATTATGCCATTGGGAACTTGGGATACTGGATTCGGTTTCTTAAAGTCAGTAGGTTATCAATTATCGGAGGAAGGATCGACACCAAAGGAGCCCGTTACTGGTCATGTCGAAGACATGGACAAAGTTGCCCTCAAGGAGCAAGGGTGAGTCACAGTTCAATATTCTTGATCAGTACTAGTGCTTTATGTCTATAATAATTTTACGTGTTCACTCGGTTCTAGTAACATTTTCTTTAATCTGAATGCAGTCGATATCGTTGCAGTGGTGCAACAATGTACTGGTTCACGGTTTGACATCGTATAACAGTCAGATAATGAACATTGCCATTAACCGTAGCAATAATGTGATGATACAAAATTTGAAAATAATTGCGCCGAGTGGAAGCCCCAACACTGACGGCATTCATATCGAGTACTCAATGGGTGTGACAATCAAAGACAGTATAGTCAAAACAGGAGATGACTGCATATCACTTGGTCAAGGCTCCATGAACGTATGGATTGAGAAAATTGGATGTGGCCCTGGACATGGCATCAGGTAAACAAGAGTATTCTAGGAGCCTAGAAAGTAATGTCAATCAGGCATGATCTCTTCGACCCATAAACCGTCGCACTCTATGATGGTCTTTACATAGGTGAGCGTCATTCATGGGTCGACCGGTCATTGCCCGGTGACACAACCACGTCTCAAGTCACCCTAGTAGACCCAGACGTGCGCCGATGATGAGTTCCAGCTAGATGCTGGACCCACCACCAAGGCCACATAGACTGTTCTACGACTGTTTGACTATTTAATGAATACAATATTTTTGTAAAAATTTTGGCAGAGTTTCCCCTGAAAATAGAACAAAACCAACCTGAAAATTTACAAAAGACCCCATACAATAATCAATATCAAATATTTGGGAACCACCATATCTATCAATGCCACCACAACTAAATCAATATGGAATTAAACTTGAACGAACACTTCTACTTCAAAACACCATGTTTGCATGCATGCATTACAATAATTGAACATCCCATCAACGAAGTGAACATTAAACAAAATATCAGACCAAGTGTTTAGTGAACATGAGTCCCCAACTAAACATTTAAATGCTATGATATGGTTAAGATCATGCAACCTAATGATGGATAGTCAGGCTCTGAACTTCAACAGGCTTTCCAGGTATCTCAAATTCAGCGGCCTCCTGATAGGAAAAACATGACAAAATATATGAGTTTGTAACTCAGTAAGTGGATAGTTCGCAATAACATATATTTTTTCCATTTATACATTGTTACTGAAAAATCTGATTTATTATTCTTACAGTTTTTAAGAAAATCTGATAATTTCTTTTATAACTGAAATATGCTAAAATCATAAAATTCATACGCTTTATTCTGAATAACCAACTATAAAAATATGTCAAATATAGACAATCTGGTATGAACATAAATCTGTGTAAAACTGTCATTTCTGTAAGTCAAATTAGTATTTCTGTAACTGAATAAGCTGAATCCTATATGCTGAAATGAAGCATTATCTGATATTTGAAAATTCTGCGAATCTACAACTGAATATACATAAATGACATACTAAATAATCACACCAAGAAGTACCCAATGAATAGCCCTACTCATGTACAGAGTAATCTCGATGTACAAGGCAAAGCCATTCAAATCTGATAATCTGGTCATACGTACGCAGAGCTGCCCCAAAGGCTAATCACCCTAGTACACGGCCCAAAGCCTATATGTGTACGAGAGTGGGTCCCAAAGACCTCTGATAATCTGGTCATACATCGTGGAAACACATTCACATCAGTGCAGAGCGGGTAAAATCACCTGGGTACTTTCTGATGGTTTTAAAATAACTATAAATATGCTGAAATATATAATATGAATATAACATGCTAGAGAAATAATTTCAATGAACTTGATTTAACTTTAAAAAGAAATTGACTATAAAATTCGTTTGATTTTGAAAACCATGCTGTCAAATTAAATATATGTGATAATTAACTTTCGGATATAGCATATATTTAATAAATATTTATTTCTGAAAAATAAGATTTTCTACTCACAAAATACGAGTTACAAGCTAGACTGGCTGATAGACGTTTCCAATCTCCTCGTCACCACCTGAAATACGATATGAATAATCAATTTTACCACCACCATAATAAGTAGTCTTAAAATTAAAATACAAGCTCTTAGAACTCAATTCCTCCATACTCGAATAAATTCCCCAAATTATTCCTTTAACCCATTGGAGCTAATATCACTTTCTAATCCATTAACTAATAACCAACTCATCAACAAAACCTCCAATCCGAGCATATATACAAATACCCACTTCAATCTAATGACAACTAGTAATCATAATTCATCTCATTAAATTTTCCTCTTCTTCCATAAATATATACTTCCAAGTAAATTTTCATCATCACAATCATTTTCCACAAAAATCCTTACTTAAGAATCCAATTAAAAGTTCTAGGGTTTGTCCAAAAAATGAATTTCTTATCTTGATATAAATGGAAACTAAAGGATTAATAAACTTGAGCTCCACTATATCATATATCCCATAAATCTGAAAATTTTACCACAACTTAAACCTTAGAAAATTTACAATATATATTCCTTATCTCATGAAAAAAATTAAGATAAATCAAACCTAAAATGGAGAAATCAACACTTACCCTTTTCTTCCCTTTTTCCTTCCTCTTTCTTCTTCTTTTTCCTCTTTTCCTTCTTTTTTTTCCCCTTTCTTTCCTCTCTGCCCGGTTTCTCTCCTGCTTCTGCGTAAATGTGGTGTAGTGTGAATGAGAAAAGTGGTTTTGAATTGGTGAAGTTATGGGCTATTTGCAAAGGAAGTCCCTCAACTATCATATGATGTATAAGTAAGTCCTCCACTTCAATTTAAACCACCTTAACCCTCATATGTTATCAATAATGAAATAAATCCCAAGAAAATTAATTATTCCAATTAAGTCCATATTGACCTTGACCTTGACAATTCAACCTTGACTTTGAATTAAAAAAATTGGTTTGTAACAATCTTACCTCCTTAAAAGAATTTCGTCCTCGAAATTCGATGAACACATCAGTGCAGAGCGGGTAAAATCACCTGGGTACTTTCTGATGATTTTAAAATAACTATAAATATTCTGAAATATATAATATGAATATAACATGCTAGAGAAATAATTTCAATGAACTTGATTTAACTTTAAAAAGAAATTGACTATAAAATCCGTTTGATTTTGAAAACCATGCTGTCAAATTAAATATATGTGATAATTAATTTTCGGATATAGTATATATTTAATAAATATTTATTTCTGAAAAATAAGATTTTCCACTCACAAAATACGAGTTACAAGCTAGACTGGCTGATAGACGTTTCCAATCTCCTCGTCACCACCTGAAATACGATATGAATAATCAATTTAACCACCACCATAATAAGTAGTCTTAAAATTAAAATACAGGCTCTTAGAACTCAATTCCTCCATACTCGAATAAATTCCCCAAATTATTCCTTTAACCCATTGGAGCTAATATCACTTTCTAATCCATTAACTAATAACTAACTCATCAACAAAACCTCCAATCCGAGCATATATACAAATACCCACTTCAATCTAATGACAACTAGTAATCATAATCATCTCATTAAATTTTCCTCTTCTTCCATAAATATATACTTCCAAGTAAATTTTCATCATCACAATCATTTTCCACAAAAATCCTTACTTAAGAATCCAATTAAAAGTTCTAGGGTTTGTCCAAAAAATGAATTTCTTATCTTGATATAAATGGAAACTAGAGGATTAATAAACTTGAGTTCCACTATATCATATATCCCATAAATCTGAAAATTTTACCACAACTTAAACCTTAGAAAATTTACAATATATACTCCTTATCTCATGAAAAAATTTTAGATAAATCAAACCTAAAATGGAGAAATCAACACTTACCCTTTTCTTCCCTTTTTCCTTCCTCTTTCTTCTTCTTTTTCCTCTTTTCCTTCTTTTTTTTCCCATTTCTTTCCTCTCTGCCCGGTTTCTCTCCTGCTTCTGCGTAAATGTGGTGTAGTGTGAATGAGAAAAGTGGTTTTGAATTGGTAAAGTTATGGGCCATTTGCATAGGAAGTCCCTCAACTATCATATGATGTATAAGTAAGTCCTCCACTTCAATTTAAACCACCTTAACCCTCATATGTTATCAATAATGAAATAAATCCCAAGAAAATTAATTATTCCAATTAAGTCCATATTGACCTTGGCCTTGACAATTCAACCTTGATTTTGAATTAAAAAAATTGGTTTGTAACAATCTTACCTTCTTAAAAGAATTTCGTCCTCGAAATTCGATGAACACCTAGCTAATCCATAAATAGATGAGGGTATTGAGCACGCATATGGTCCTCATCTTCCCATGTAGCCTCCTCTACCATCTGATTTCCCCATAGGACTTTTACCAACGAAATTGTTTTACCTCGGTGAACCTGCTCCTTTCTGTCTAAAATTCCCACTGGCTCTACTTCATAAGTCAAATTTTCTTTCAACTGAACTGGTTGAGACTCTAGAACATGAGACGGATCGGTGATATACTTACGAAGCATAGAAACATGAAAAACATCATGGATCCTGGATAAATCATTTGGCAAATCTAATCAATATGCAACTGGACCAATCCGCTCAGTAATCTGATAAGGTCCAATAAATCGTGGACTCAACTTTTCCCGTTTGCCAAATCTCAACACTCCTTTCCAAGGTGACAATTTCAAAAATACTTCATCACCAACTGCAAATTCAAGATCTTTCCTGCGCCTATCTGCATAGCTTTTCTGTCTGTCTTGTGCTATCTTCAAATTTTCTCTAATCCTTTTCACATTTTCTGAAGTCATTTGAACCAATTCAGGACCTACTAACTTTCATTCACCAACTTCATCCCAACATACTGGCGTTCTGCATTTTCTACCATACAAAGCTTCAAAAGGAGCCATTGCTATACTGGAGTGGTAGCTGTTATTGTAAGCAAACTCCATTAAAGACAAGTGAGTATCCCAACTACCTTTGAGCTCTAAAACACAGGCTCTCAACATATCCTCAAGAGTCTGTATGGTCCTCTCTGACTGGCCATCTGTCTGAGGATGAAAAGCTGTACTAAAATGTAGTTTAGTACCCATGGCTCCCTGCAAACTAGGCCAAAATTTAGATGTAAATCGAGGATCTCTATCCGATACAATAGACACTGGCGCACCATATAAGCTAACAATCTCATCAACATACAATTTTGCCAACTTACTCAAGGAATAAATGGCTTTGATTGGCAAAAATCTGGCAGTCTTGGTCAAACGATCCACAATCACCCAAACACCATCATGACCATTTTGAGTACGAGGAAGACCAAACAAGAAATCCATGGTAATGTGTTCCCACTTCCATTCTGGAATAGGCAAAGGTTGTAGAAATCCAGCTATTTTCTGACGATCCGGTTTCACCTGTTGACGGACTAGGCATTTAGATACAAATTCTGCTATATCTCTTTTCATGCCATTCCACCAATAATGCTCTTTCAATGTATGATACATTTTAGTACTGCCTGGGTGCATTGCATAAGCAGCACTGTGCGCCTCTTCTAAAATCTCTTTCTTCAATTCTGCAACATTTGGAACACACAACATGTTTCCCATAACCAACATACCATCACTCCTAATTGCATAGTCTGTTCTTAATCCAGCACTAACTTCGGCTTTCAATGTTCTCAGTGTCAGATCTTGAGATTGGGCTAATCCAATCCTGTCCACCAGAGTGGGCCTCACCTGAAAATGAGCTAATACCGCCCCTGAAGTAGTAGCTGACAATCGAGCATATAACTTCCTGAACTCACACAACAAACCAGCATATACTGCATTGGATTGAGGGGAAGAACTAGTCTTTCTGCTAAGAGCATCTGCAACTACATTAGCTTTCTCTGGATGGTAGTCAATCTTACAATCATAATCCTTTATCAACTCCAACCATCTTCTTTGTCTCAAATTCAATTCCTTTTGATCAAATATATACCTCAAACTTTTATGATCGGTAAATATCTAACATTTCTCACCTTACAAATAATGCCTCCAAATTTTCAATGCTAACACCACTGCAGCTAACTCCAAATCATGTGTTGGATATTTTAACTCATGCTTCTTCAATTGTCTTGAAGCATAAGCTATAACCTTTCCATTTTGCATCAAGACACAACCCAAACCTTGGCGTGAAGCATCGCTATACACTGTAAACTCTTCACCTGGTGAAGGAAGAGTAAGTACAGGAGCAGAAACCAATCTATTCTTCAACCCTTGAAAACTCTTCTCGCATTGCTCAGACCACACAAATTTAGAGTTCTTCCGAGTCAAACTAGTCAAGGGAAGGGCAATTTTGGAGAATCCCTCTATAAATCGACGGTAATAACCTGCTAGCCCAAGGAAACTCCGTACTTCTGTAACATTAGTAGGGCGTTCCCATTTCATCACAGCCTCAATTTTTACAGGATCTACATAGATGCCTTCTGCTGAGATAACATGACCCAGAAACACAACTTTATCCAACCAAAATTCACATTTCCTGAACTTAGCATACAACTGCTTATCTCGCAGAATCTGTAAAATAATCCTCAAGTGCTCAGCATGCTCATCACTACTGCGAGAATAAACCAATATGTCATCAATAAAAACAATAACAAACTTGTCTAAATATGGGTGAAGTACCCTATTCATCATATCCATAAATACAGCCGGAGCATTAGTTAATCCAAACGGCATCACCAAAAATTCATAATGGCCATATCGAGACATGAAAGCAGTCTTTCGTACATCAACATCTCTAATTCTAAGTTGATGATACCCCAAACGCAAATCAATCTTTGAAAATACCGAGGCACCTTGAAGTTGATCAAACAGATCGTCAATGCGGGGTACAGGGTACTTATTGCGAATAGTCACCTTATTCAACTGTCTATAGTCGATACACAATCTCATAGTACCATCCTTCTTCTTCACAAATAAAATAGGTGCTCCCCAAGGGGATACACTAGGTCTAATGAAACCCTTATCAACCAAATCTTGTAATTGTACCTTTAATTCCATCAACTCTTTCGGTGCCATCCGATAAGGTACCTGCGAAAGAGGTGCTGTCCCGGGGATCAAATCAATAGAAAACTCGATCTCCCTATCAGGGGGTAATCCCGGAAGGTCTTCTGGAAAGACATCGGGAAAATCTCCCACAACTGATATATCGTCTATTTTCAGTTTAGTGATCTGAGTATCAATCACATGAGCCAAATAAGCATGACAACCCTTTTTGAGCATTCTTCGGGCATTTATGACAGATATCATGCAAGATGGCAAAATTTTGCGCTCTCCAATGAGGACAATTTCAAGCTCTCCTGGACTTCTAAATACCACTTCCATGCGAAAACAATCAACTGAAGCATGATGTTTTGATAGAAAGTCCATCCCCAAAATAACATCAAAATCATGAATATCGAGTAGAATTAGATCTGCTTTCAACTCATGATCGTTCACTCTAATCCCACAATCTTTGAATACCCGATTAGCTAAAAGTGAATCCCCTACAGGAGTCGCCACTACCAATTCACTATCTAAAGGCTCTGACATCTGATCAGCATAGCTAGCAAGTGTATGGGAAATAAAGGAATGGGTAGCACCCGAATCAATTAAAGAACGAGCATTTCTACCAAAAATAGATAACATACCCACTACCATATCTGGTGACTCCTCTGCCTCCTGCTGCGTCATAGCAAAAACTTTGCCCTGGGTCTTGGATCGACTCGCTTGAGCTCCTTGTCTAGAAGTACTGCCCCTAGCAACATTAGGTTGTGCGCCTCCTGTCGACCCTGCTGATGCAGCTCTTTGATCCCGGTTCTGTCTAGCTGTACTGATCCCTGGCTGAGGAAAAACCATCTGAGATGCTCCAATCTGCTGAGATCGGGCTGGACAATCTTTTCTCATGTGTCCCATCTGACCACACTGGTAACAAACTCTAGCTCCTCTAAGACACTCGCCTGGATGAAACTTCCCACAAGACTGGCACTGTGGAAAGCTACGGTGATCAGAACCCTCGTTCTGCCTCACACCCTGATTTCTCTGTGTAGAACCCTGAATACGAGAATGACTTCCCATCGGCTGCTGTACAGAACTCTGACTATGGCCTGATCCCTGACTAGACCCAGAACTCCGAGACTTAGATTTAAAACCGCTAGAGCTAGTAACACCAGGCCAAAATCCTTTTCTGTTCTTTTTAGACCTTTCTCCTGAAGTTCCTGTTTGACTGTTACCACTTCGGAAGGTCATCTGCGCTCCTTGACTACGTCCCTCTCGAATGGCTGTCTCAACCCTTAACGCTGCCTCTACCAACAAGCCGAAATTGCGATACCCATGAGCAGTAACCATAGGCCGGATATCTGCTCTCAATCCTTGTTCGAACCGTCTACACCTATCTCTCTCCTCCGCAACCAATGCATTGGCATACTTTGACAGTTTTACAAACCTTACATGGTATTCTGCAACCGACATGGATCCCTGAACCAATCTCAAAAATTCATTCTGTTTTGCATCCCGATAAAATGGAGGATAGTACGTTTCATAGAAAGCTTCCTTGAAATTAGTCCAAGTGATAACACTAGGATCTGGATATCGACATCGAAACGAAATCCACCAATCAACAGCTCATCTCTTCAATAAGAATACAGCTAGGCATAATTTTTTATCATCTGAACATTCCATCACATCAAATATACTTTCCAAAGTCTTCATCGAGAGTTCAGCATCAGCTGGATTAGATGTACCCATAAAAAATTTCGCCCCAAGTTTCATAGCCCTCTCAATAGAGTTATCTCTGTCAGCATTGGGTAGAAGGGAAGAAATAGCTGCAACTAGTCTATCGGTGACAGGGTCAGGTTGCACCTGAGACTGATGGACAGATTCTGCGGCCCCACTGGCCCCTCCAACATGTCCTCCCTCAGGAGCATCATGAGCTTGAGATACTGGATTTTGACGCCTGCGAGTTCTGCCACCACCACACATGACTCACCTACAATAATGTATGATATATGAACATCAAATACATGCAGTGTTACCTATAGACTCTAACACCATGCTCTGATACCAATTGACACGAACCCGTCTCGAGTCACCCTAGTGGACCCAGACGTGACGTGCGCCGATGATGAGTTCCAGCTAGATGCTGGACCCACCACCAAGGCCACATAGACTGTTCTACGACTGTTTGACTATTTAATGAATACAATATTTTTGTAAAAATTTTGGCAGAGTTTCCCCTGAAAATAGAACAAAACCAACCTGAAAATTTACAAAAGACCCCATACAATAATCAATATCAAATATTTGGGGACCACCAAATCTATCAATGCCACCACAACTAAATCAATATGGAATTAAACTTGAACGAACACTTCTACTTCAAAACACCATGTTTGCATGCATGCATTACAATAATTGAACATCCCATCAACGAAGTGAACATTAAACAAAATATCAGACCAAGTGTTTTGTGAACATGAGTCCCCAATTAAACATTTAAATGCTATGATATGGTTAAGATCATGCAACCTAATGATGGATAGTCAGGCTCTGAACTTCAACAGGCTTTCCAGGTATCTCAAATTCAGCGGCCTCTTGATAGGAAAAACATGACAAAATATATGAGTTTGTAACTCAGTGAGTGGATAGTTCGCAATAACATATATTTTTTCCATTTATACATTGTTACTGAAAAATCTGATTTGTTATTCTTACAGTTTTTAAGAAAATCTGATAATTTCTTTTATAACTGAAATATGCTAAAATCATAAAATTCATACGCTTTATTCTGAATAACCAACTATAAAAATATGTCAAATATAGGCAATCTGGTATCAACATAAATCTGTGTAAAACTGTCATTTCTGTAAGTCAAAATAGTATTTCTGTAACTGAATAAGCTGAATCCTATATGATGAAATGAGCCATTATCTGATATTTGAAAATTCTGCGAATCTACAACTGAATATACATAAATGACATACTAAATAATCACACCAAGAAGTACCCAATGAATAGCCCTACTCATGTAAAGAGTAATCTCGATGTACAAGGCAAAGTCATTCAAATCTGATAATCTGATAATCTGGTCATACGTACGCAGAGTTGCCCCAAAGGCTAATCACCCTACTACACGGTCCAAAGCCTATATATGTACGAGAGTGGGTCCCAAAGACCTCTGATAATCTGGTCATACACCGTGGAAACACATTCACATCAGTGCAGAGCGGGTAAAATCACTTGGGTACTTTCTGGTGGTTTTAAAATAACTATAAATATGCTGAAATATATAATATGAATATAACATGCTAGAGAAATAATTTCAATGAACTTGATTTAACTTTAAAAAGAAATTGACTATAAAATTCGTTTGATTTTGAAAACCATGATGTCAAATTAAATATAGGGTAATTGGCGCAAAACGTCCCTACCTATGACGGGTTCTGTGGAAAACGTCCATACGTTTGATTTTTTAGTGCAGAACGTCCATACCTTTGCATTTTCTTACGCAAAACGTTCTTTTCACCTATTTTTAACATAAAATGATAATTATACTCTCCTATATAAATAAAATAAAAGAAAAATAAAGAATAAATTGCAATCTGCTCCTAAACCTTTTTTAAAAATACAAATCAATCCAAACTTATAAAAATATTAAAATTAACAAAAACTCTCACTCACTCTTCTCCTCCACCCCTTCCGCCTCCTCCACCCCGCCAATGCCACCGCCACCGCGCCGAAACCCTAAACCATTCCATCCCTCATCCTTTTTTCTCAAAGATGGGGCTGAAAAAAGGGGCAAAAACCATTTCTTTTTTAAATTAACCCCCAAGCTTCTCAGTACCCATCAGAAGTTGACAATGCAAAAACAGAAATTCCCAGCTAGACATTTTATCAAATAGCAAAGATGCATCCCACAAATCACCGGGTGAAGTTGAAATTTCAGAGGTGTCGCAACCACAGGATGATGAACAACAGCGGCCATTGTCACCACCACCATTCATGCAACACAAAAGGGCCGCCTCGTACCACCACAGATCAAATTCCACCGTCTCATCACACGGCAAATTATCATCAAGCAAGAGCATGAGAGTGCTCAGAAATGCGATTTCATCGCGGAAGGAGGAGAAAAAAGAAAAGACATTAAAGCATGAAGATTCAGTTTGGAAGAAAACAATAATTTTAGGAGAAAAATGTAGGGTTCCACAAGATGATGACACAATTCTTTATGATGAAAAGGGGAATAGAATCTCAACTTATCATCAAAAACCCCATCCAATGCTTTCTCGATGTCCAGGCAAAATTCAGGAATAAATTCAGATGCAGTTCCAACATAAATGTTAGATTGTGCAATTTTTTTAGCAGCTTTTCTCCGTGGCAAGACAAAACTGCTTTGTCGATAGCAAGTTGCTTGAAAAAAAAAAAGAAAGAAACGGAAAATACACCGAGAAGCTTGGGGCTTAATTTCAAAAAGAAATGGTTTTTGCCCTTTTTTTTCAGCCCCATCTTTGAGAGAAAAGGGTGAGGGATGGAATGGTTTAGGGTTTCGGCGCGGCGGCGGCATTGGCGGGGTGGAGGAGAAGAGAGAGTGAGAGTTTTTGTTAATTTTAATATTTTTATAAGTTTGGATTGATTTGTATTTTTAAAAAAAGTTTAGGAGCAGATTGCAATTTATTCTTTATTTTTCTTTTCTTTTATTTTTTGTTTTATTTATATAGGAGGGTATAATTGTCATTTTATGTTAAAAATGGGTGAAAATGACGTCTTGTGCAAGAAAATGCAAAGGTAGGGACGTTCTGCACCAAAAAATCAAACGTAGGGACGTTTTCCACAGAACCCGTCATAGGTAGGGACGTTTTGCGCCAATTACCCTTAAATATATGTGATAATTAACTTTCGGATATAGTATATATTTAATAAATATTTATTTCTGAAAAATAAGATTTTCTACTCACAAAATACGAGTTACAAGCTAGACTGGCTGATAGACGTTTCCAATCTCCTCGTCACCACCTGAAATACGATATGAATAATCAATTTTACCACCACCATAATAAGTAGTCTTAAAATTAAAATACAAGCTCTTAGAACTCAATTCCTCCATACTCGAATAAATTCCCCAAATTATTCCTTTAACCCATTGGAGCTAATATCACTTTCTAATCCATTAACTAATAACCAACTCATCAACAAAACCTCCAATCCGAGCATATATACAAATACCCACTTCAATCTAATAACAACTAGTAATCATAATTCATCTCATTAAATTTTCCTCTTCTTCCATAAATATATACTTCCAAGTAAATTTTCATCATCACAATCATTTTCCACAAAAATCCTTACTTAAGAATCCAATTAAAAGTTCTAGGGTTTGTCCAAAAAATGAATTTCTTATCTTGATATAAATGGAAACTAGAGGATTAATAAACTTGAGCTCCACTATATCATATATCCCATAAATCTGAAAATTTTACCACAACTTAAACCTTAGAAAATTTACAATATATACTCCTTATCTCATGAAAAAATTAAGATAAATCAAACCTAAAATGGAGAAATCAACACTTACCCTTTTCTTCCCTTTTTCCTTCCTCTTTCTTCTTCTTTTTCCTCTTTTCCTTCTTTTTTTTTCCCCTTTCTTTCCTCTCTGCCCGGTTTCTCTCCTGCTTCTGCGTAAATGTGGTGTAGTGTGAATGAGAAAAGTGGTTTTGAATTGGTAAAGTTATGGGCTATTTGCATAGGAAGTCCCTCAACTATCATATGATGTATAAGTAAGTCCTCCACTTCAATTTAAACCACCTTAACCCTCATATGTTATCAATAATGAAATAAATCCCAAGAAAATTAATTATTCCAATTAAGTCCATATTGACCTTGACCTTGACAATTCAACCTTGACTTTGAATTAAAAAATTCGTTTTGGTCATGAACATACGCCTGGTTCTGTGAGAGTTCACAAGAATTTTGCCCCACACAATTCCCTTAGAAGCGGCCCCACTTCTCTCTCACATAGGTGATTTCTTACTACAAGTAACCCGCATTACTTGGCTCAATTTTCGACGCATAAGAATCATTAAAAGCCTATTGCTTATCCTTCATCTTTACGGGCATCACTGTTATATCACAGGAATGGACATGAGGTAATATCCCCCACAGTGGTTCTATCAAGTTTTTACAAATAGGTTGTCCCTTTGAACCTAGATCTTGGGATCTCCAGTCAACTAGGTTGAGTTTTCCTTTGTATTAACTTATCCATTCAAGGGCTTAAGTCTCATTCCCCTCGATGATTTTTCAACTAACTCTCTATTTAACCCTTTGGTTAGCGGATCCGCAATGTTATCCTTTGATTTTACATAATCAACAGTGATAACTCCAGTTGAGAGTAGTTGCCTTATGGTATTGTGTCTACGATGTATATGTCTAGACTTACCATTATACATGTTACTCTGTGCCCTCCCAATTGCCGATTGACTATCACAATATATGCAAATTGCTGGCACAGGTTTTGACCATCTTGGAATATCCTCTAAGAAGTTGCGCAACCACTCAGCCTCTTCACCACTTTTATCTAGAGCTATAAACTCAGATTCTATAGTGGATCTGGCTATCACTGTTTGTTTAAAGGATTTCCAGGATATAGTTGCACCTGCCAATATGAACACAAATCCACTCGTGGACTTTGAATCTTTTATATCAGATATCCAATTAGCATCAGTATATCCTTTAATGACCACTGGATATCTTGTATAGTGTTGTCCAAAATTACGAATATATCTCAAGTACCTTAGTACTCTTACTATTCATTTCCAGTGATCAGCTCCTGGATTACTCGTATATCTACTCAGTTTACTCACTGTGTAGGCTATGTCTGGTCTTGTACAACTCATCAAGTACATCAGACTCCCAATAACTCTCGGGTATTCTATTTGAGATACACTTTCACCTTTGTTTTTGGATAGATATTGACTTGTATCTATCGGTGTTCTAGCCATTTCAGTATCATCCTTACTGAATTTCTCTAGAATTTTATCCACATAATGTGACTGACTTAGAGCAAGCCCATCTGATGTTCTTGAAATTTTGATTCCAAGTATAACGTCAACTAAACTCATATCCTTCATGTCAAATCTCGAATTTAACATATCTTTAGTGGATTTAATCATTTTATTGTCACTGCCAACAATAAGCATGTCGTCAACGTAAAGACATAAAATGACATAACCATTTCCAGTGTCTTTAACGTAAACACATTTATCACACTCGTTGATTTTAAATCCACTCTCCATCATGACACTGTCAAATTTTTCGTGTCATTGTTTCGGTGCTTGTTTCAGGCCATATAATGACTTCACCAATTTACAAACCTTCTTTTCTTGCCCTGGAGATGAAAACCCCTCGAGTTGTTCCATATAGATTTCTTCATCTAAATCTCCATTCAAGAAGGCAGTCTTAACATCCATTTGATGTACTTCAAGATTTCGTAGAGCAGCAATCGCAAGTATCATCCTAATAGATGTTATTCTCGTTACTGGAGAATATGTATCAAAGTAATCAAGGCCTTCTCGTTGTCTATAACCTTTTATTACTAATCTGGCCTTATACTTTTCAATAGATCCATCTGCTTTCATTTTTCGTTTGAAAATCCATCTGTAGCCTAGTGGTTTACTTCCTGGAGGAAGATCCACTAGCTCCCATGTATGATTTTGCAAAATGGAATCTATTTCACTTTTAATGGCCTCTTTCCATTGAGGTCCTTCTGAAGAGTTCACAGCTTCTGAAGATTATGAAATCCCTTTATTTTATTTTTTCGTTATGGTCATTTGTTATCTCATTTATGAGTAAAAGCTAGAGGCTGATTGTGGTTGTTTAGTCATGAAATGTTGGGTTTAAAATATGGCATCCTGAGAATCCAGTTCAATTTTAAATTGATTTTCGTCTAATTTTTATTCCAGTTTCTTGTTTACGTGTTGTAAGAATGGAATGTAGAATGATGATTTTATAAGTAATTATTCAATGAAATCATATTTTTTAACTCAAAATCGTATTTTATAATTAGTTCTTGTAATTTCTGAGATGCATAATTTGGTATTTCAGTGGTTTTTATTTGATCATAAGCTCAATGTAAGAATTGAAATAAATAGGTTGGTGAGATTTTGCAACAGAGAGAAAGACTTGGATGAAGTGTTGCAGTCGCATACTATTTATTCAAATGTTTCGAAAGGGGTTCTTGCCAAGTCAAAGGATTTAGTGAAGGCATTTGGCACAGATAATCAGGAGAATATATGTTTGGAGATCAGTAAAAGTCAGTTTTTTTTTTTTTTACATTCCACTGATAAATGTGACCTAACATTTTTTATGTGCATGGCTTCACTAATTTATTATGTGCATTCCACTGATAAATGTGACGTAATGACAAGCACATAAATCTCATGCGGCTCACACGCCAGCAAGCAAGGGGCCTTACTCACAAGTTGGTTTCTCTTATGATGGAGATGAAAAGGAGGAAACTCAAGATTTAGATGATGATGAAGATGATGACGAGAACGAGGACGACAATTACGAGGAGGATTTTAACAGTGATGATAGCAGTGATGAATTGATGGAGTCAATTGCAAAAGAATTCAGAGTAAAGAGGTATGGATGGCTTGTATACATGTATAAAAAGGCTAAAGAGGAAAGGAGGCAAAAAGAAGTCATCAAGGGAGTTACTATTTTGTAGGATAGCCAAATTGTCGGTCGAAGAAGTTAACTTTGATATGGTCCAATCATTGTTGCTGAAAGTGATCCTTGTTTTGTGCCGCGAGGTATCTTAACAAGAATGAGGGAAAGTAAATTTAGGAGGATATGCAATCTGCAAAATAGCTTAAGGCCGATCTAAGGAAAGGGAAAATGACTTTTGTTGCAGCCTTGGTAGAAATTAAAGAACATCAGGTTGTGGAAGTGCCTGACCAGGTTGTTGACGTGATGCAACCAGAACTTCCAAGAACTCTTCCATCTCGCCGTGCTGTTGATCACAAAATTCAACACAAACTAGGTGCATAGGCTCCTACACAAGCCCCATATCGAATGGCTTCGTCTCAGTTGGCAGAGTTGAGAAGGCAGCTTGATGATTTACTTCATACGGGTTTTATTTGGCCTTCGAAAGCTCCTTATCGTATCTTAGTTTTATATTAGAAAAAGCAAGATGGTTCCATGAAGATGTGGGTGGATTATCGTGTACTGAATAAGGTGGCGGTGGAGAACAAATATCATGTGCCTAATGTTGCTGATTTGTTTGATCGATTGGCGAAGGCTTCATTCTTCACCAAGCTGGATTTGCGATCAGGCCATTGGAAGGTAAGAATAGCTTAAGAGGGTGAAGCAAATACTGCCTGCGTGATTAGGTATGGTTCCTTTGAATTTCAGGTTATACCCTTTGGGCTTACAAATATACATGCTACTTTTTACAATTTGATAAATGATGCACTATACGAGTTTCTGGATAATTTTGTGGTAGTGTACTTGGATAATAAGGCCTCCCCATTTACAGGGATTATGCGTATTCCATTACATTTGGAAGAGTTGTTGCATAAGGGTGACTTTGGTCCAAAGGACATCTTCTTCGAGACCTCTCTTGATCTTGGGTTTCTATGTTTATCACTAGCACTTATTGTGGGTGGATGTCTCTTTTATTTAAGCGGATTTTGTCCCCAAAATACTCATATTTCAAGGAGTGAACACCCAAGATGTTGAGTTGAACTACGAATCTTCCATGTTTAGGGCTTCCACTCGCTCTTTATTCAAAAACAAAACCTTTTTCCAAGGGGATGCCTCTTCATTGCTTGAATTCATGGTGAGGAGGCGCATCTTTTTGTCGTTGAAGCTGTAATTATTTTGAAGTGTTTTTTATGAGAATGTTCTCTAATTATTAATACAAAGGAGTCGAAAGTACAAATGTATCAATCACCTTTTTACTCGTAGATATATCGATTCCAGTAAATTAAACTCATTACATCCATATTGGTTTCAATTTTTAATTATAAAAGAACAAAAAATGTGAGCCTACTGTCCGTATTCGTGCATTATTTTCTGCAGATGATTTTTTGCAACAACCAAAAGTTCCAACTTTCAATTCAGCATGAAATATATCAATTAAAAGAAAAACAATGAATTTAGGCTGAGCTTCAAAACCTGCAGGCTTTGACACATCATGCCATATTAGATATTGAGATAGGACTAGCATCGATGGGTTAATCGAATATTAGGTTGCAATGCTTCCCTTTCATTCGTACAAACTTAATTTATTTCTTGTATTAGATACATTGTGTCGATACACATTCTGAATTTTGTATCTTATTTTTTAGTGTATGATCTATAATCTTGTTCAAGTATAGATCCTTCAAATAGTTTTCTAATTATACAAGCAGTTGTTAGGTTGAACTAAGTCAGAAGCCTTTCCATTGGCATTAATGCATGATGAACGAGCCGGTTCATTATTGTAGGTCAGCTTAACATCTTTCAAGTTAATATCACTGCATGGATTTCCTTTACTGTAGTCAAACTTCATTGCAATTTTGGTTGCCGAACTCCCATGTATGTCATGATAAGTTATATGACTAATCTTTACACCCGAAACCTGAAAAAATAAAATCAGAATTAATCGGGGTTGGATGTCATCCTATATACGCAAGGTGGAATAGGGTGGGAGTTGGGTATTTCTGTATCTGTATAGAAATAAATAAGAGTAACAATGAAATTTATAATGCTACAAAAGATATCATTACCTGATTAGGACAATTGCGGTGATGGGGACAATAATTTTGGTCAATAATTATTGGGTTTCGGACGTTAACCATTACAAGATGCTGGAAAAGAACATATTTAACAAACCCCTTGCTTGGCCTAGCCCATGTCTTCACCCTCACCCCATTTTGTGTTCCTGTAAATGTAGTTGACTTAACTGTCACATTTTGCACTCCAGGTTCTTGCAGTTGCCACGCTAGACTGCCAATGCTGCAACAGGCACACATTAATCAACTTACGCATTCAGTACTTAATTTATAGGTCACCTATAAGTAGGCAAATATATATATGAAGTGATAAAACCAGTACCTTATTCCATGACCAGGGCCGCAGGCGACATTTTCGATCCACGGGTTGGATGTGCCGGGGCCTATAGAGACACAGTCATCTCCGGTGCCAATTTTTGAGTTCATAATTGTCACTCTTGAGGATTTCGCCACATGAATTCCAACGGTGTTTGGCTGTTTCCTGGCGCTGAAACCTTCATTCCCACCAGCTTGGCGTTTTGACTTCCATAAACTTGAATGTGGAACTTCTGGCTATTTATTGAAGATAATCCATTGATTATGATGTTTTTCGAATTGTAGAATGCCAGTGTCTATATTGAGATACAATCAAAAAGTACTTTAGAATTTTCATAAAATAGGCATGCATACAATAGGAAGTTTAATACGAGAAAAGATTCAGTAAAAAAATAGTTTGTCATACATCAAAGATGATTTTGGATAGTACAAGCAACTAACATCACATATGAATCTGTACATTGCTAATCTTTGACACCTCATTACAATTTTGAGGTGTCAAAAGTTTAGAGATTGCACTTCAAAAATTGTAGTAAACCTTTTTTCGTATGGCTAAATATTCTAGCTAGTATAGAATCAACTAATGACATGCAAAGCTAATTAGATAACTATTTCGAATGTCTGATAAAGTCCACTTTCTTTTTTATTAACATACCGTTGCTCCGTTTGGACAACTCTTGCCGGAATTTTTGCAAGCCCATAAATTAGCCCCTCGGCCATCTAGGGTACCACCAATGACGGAAACTCCGGTCACTCTTTCGAACTTGATCCAGGTACCAGAATTTCCAATAACATTATAATTAGATGGAGCTACAAGAGTGCCATCATTGCGCATATTTATAGCCTGATTCTTGCATGACTGGCCGGAAAAAGTTGCAGTGCGGAGCAAGAATCTCCCTGGTGGCACGTATATGGTGGCTGCCTGAGTAGAGGCACAAGCTGAGGACCATGCTCTGAAGAATGCTTTTGTGGAATCAGTTTTATTCATGTGTTTTTTGAGATCTACAAGAACGATTTATATATCTATCCTAGGCTCGTTTCTATCTATTAAGTATTCATCACATATGAGTCCTTGCTTATCAATATTTGTCTAAGAATTAGAAAACTCGCCAGAATAAAGAATAACATATTCTTGAAATAAGTTTTATTTTTTCCTTAAAAACCGGTTCATAACGACAAAAATTATTAAATTCAAAACATAAAATTTGTGGCACTAACATAAATTTATCAAATTCTTAACAAAGACAATTTAAATTTACATAACAACCAAATGATTTTAATTAGTTGAACATAGGAATGGATAACCAACCAATTGATGAATAGAAACAAAGTTAAGAAGGTAATTAATTACTTGTTCCACATGCCATTCATTCTTCATTGGTCATACAGAGTACAAGTTGAAGTTTGATTTCCGGAGAGATTAATGTTATACCTAATTTACTTACTTTTCAGCTAAGGTACAGAAATATTTCGTCTTTTCAACCTATTTTGTTTTCTGTGTTTTATCAGTGCCTGAAAGCAAGCCGTTTATACTGATTTTCAGTACTTATTCACATACTTTTTTTTTCTTTTTGTTCCATATTCCTACCTTGTGTTTGGAAGCCATAGGATTTTTATTTATTTATTTATTTTGAAAAGCAAAAGCCAATATTCCATTAATGAAGATCACCACAAACAAGAGAAGCAATTGAGTACAGAATACAATCAATTGAGTACCACCTTCAACTTCGCGTAACAAAGTCTTCAAGATTTATGATCTTAGGATGTTGATTGATGAAGGCTTGAAGTTATTTGAATTGATTCTTGTATATTTAGTTGGTTTATTTATCTACTTGTCCATGTAAGTAAAGTATATTGTGATCATTTACTCCTTTTAATAATCATTGGGTTTCATATATCTTTTAATAAAATTTCAGGTAGAGTTTTGAGAAGTTTGATATGGGTAGAGATGGATATAAGCATTGTCTAGGTAAGGGTCATGTACTAAGAGGATCAATTATTAACCATGTATGCCTTCCAAACTTTTTTTTTTTTTTTTGATCCTTTCTTGGAATTTTGTAGAATTAACGAGAACGTTAATCATATTGGCGTCAAAGTGCTGTCTACGCTCCACAAACACCAAGGAGACATCCGGCTGTTGATACAGATATTGATGAGATTACACAGTCGCGACAAACAAATAGATTTGTCGACAAAAGGGAAGGATGTGTTGTTAGTGGGACAACAAATAATATTGTTGACACGACGATTTGCTAGTCGACGAGTTTAGGGGAGGAGGATTTAATTTCTTGGAATAAATATAATGTGAAGTCAAAACCATTAACTTTAATTCCGGCACTTGTGGCCAAATGTATGTCCTAACCATACAGTACATAGTTTTTTAGAGGTCAGAATAATCATATGCAATGCTTTTGAAAAACCGTGAAAAGTGCCTCAAACAAATAATGTGAATTGGACATAACTTTCGTTTGCGTGTATAACGAAGCTCATTTATTTAAGTAAGATGAATATCTAGATGTGGAATGTCAAATGAATAATTACCACTTATTGGATGAATTAGATTTTCATCCTTAAACATCATATATATATATATATATATATATATATATATATATATATTATTTTAGATTAGCATTAGATTACAGATTACGTAATTTTTCAGAACTACAAAAATGGAATTGTAAAGTTTGAAAGAAAAAGGCAAGGTGTTGATTAATTCATTTGAAAATATTCACATAGCATTGTTTGATGTGTGAACTCAGCTAATAACAGCTATTGAATAATCAGAACTTAGGGTCCGTTTGATTGCAAATGTGGAAATTAATGGGTGGAAAGAAAATGAATTCTAGGGAATTGAATTGCCTAGAAATTATTTTACTGAGAATTGTAATTAATTGTATTTAATTGGTATAATTTTCCACTTGAAAAATATTGAAAGTTTGGTGTCCGTTTGACTTTCTTTTTCATGGAAATTGTCCATTAAAGTGATAATTTCATTTACCATTAGGTCTAGAATTTGTTTCACTTGCCAAAAAAAATTAAAAAAATAAAATTATCATATCTAATACCATTCGTTTGGCTTTATTTTGTATGAAAATTGTCAATAAAAGTGATAATTTTTTTAAATATTGTAACTAAAAAATTTTCCAATTGCTTTAAAAAAAAAAAAGATGGAAAATCAACTCCCACCAAAATGGTGAGCATGTGAGCCAAAGGTAGAAAAAAAAAACTTCCATGGAAAATAAAGTGTATCAAACAAGGTAAAAGTGGAAGTTGGAATTTGTTTTCCATTTTCCATGGAAAATAATGCCCTATCAAACCGGGTCTTATGTATGTAATTAACCATGTGGTTATTTTCAAGAAATAATTATAATGAGATAACGGGCAGAGAAATTTCGAATAATATAAATCCATATGTCATTCGCATTGCCTCAAGTGGGGGTCCCATCTATCAAAATGATATCTTTCAATTTCATCAATAGCAACATCAAATTTTCTTTCAATCGTAGAAAAAACTTTCTTTATCATATCTTTTATATAACATATTTCTACAAATACTTAAATGCTAATTGCAGTCGAACGGATTTCTATGTTCATCTGAAAATCATACTTAGCGGAGAAATAAGGCAAAGCCCCCCAAAAATAGAAATTTGGAGTTTTGCCAATTTCATTTTACAATTTTATTTTGAGACTGTGTATTTGGGTAAGAAATGACTAGCAACATATTTCTATCCACGTTTCATGCTTGCAGTTAAAAATAGTAAAATTACAAGCCTATTTACTATTAGACATCTATATACTTCCATTGAACGGATTAACTTTTGACTTTGTGAAATGGTATACAATGCATGAGGACTTCATTTCCATATATGAGGAATAGATAAGTAATCTCATAAGTTTTAGACCAAATCTGATTTCAGCATATTTCTACTCCAGAAAATCCGAATGGAACTAAAGCTAGTATTCAATATTAATATGGAAAGTTAGGGGCATTTTGTCAACCACTTAAAGATTGACATGCGCAATGGCATTGGCACACCCTGCCCTCATGTTGAAATTTTGTGGACAAGTGTGTTGATGATGCACAATTTGGATCTCGGGAGCAAGACAAATGTGGGATTTAGCTTGTGGGCGTGTTGCTTCAGTTTGGCCGGTGTCAAAGTGTTGTTGGTTGCCAGAATTTAGCAAGGCATGGACGGATCCAGCTTGTTGTTCAATGAACTCTAGTACACAAATTTGGGTGTACAAGACAAGCACATGTTTGACACGTGCTGGGCAGTTTTCTTGGTCCATACAGGTTAAAACTATGGGCAATTGCTAGGAAATGGCATGGGAGGTAATTTTCTCGTAGTTTTGGCCATAATGGGTTAGTTTATCCCTTTGGTAGTTAAGGGTGTTAATTACATATGAATTTTGGTTATATATTTTAAGTTTCAGGCTAATGAGACATAGGTGTGTTGTGTTCCTTCAATGTTCCTTTGAGTTTTTATATTATTCGTGGAGTAATAAAATGAGTTGGGTGTTTACCCATAAATACTCGCATTCATTTACATTACTGCATTTATCTTGTGGAATTCGTTCCTTGTGTGCATTGTGGAAATTCGTGGGCAGACTGGGTGAAACTACAATGTCATCATAGGCGAAAATTTGGCTACCTACTTTACCACGAATTCGTCCTTGTGATAATTGGTATCAGAGCCCGTTGTCGTTTCATATGCAAGCATGGCTGCAAGCCAGAATCTGAAGGATCGGGGTGCTGCGATGGAGGATTTTGTTGCTGCTCCTATGAATGAAAGTGCGGTCAGTTTGGCAGCACAAATCCATGCATATAATGCTGTGCACACAGAATTGAGGGCACAATTCGAAGAGTGTGCCAACGAGGTAGACAAGAGGCAATCTTCGTCATAAAAGATTTGTTGAATCTTGTTGATAAGATAAAAGCTCGATTTGATGCCCTTGAGAGTTGAAAATGGGATAAGAAGAAAAAGTTGGAGACTCCAAAATCAAAAGATGGTGATCAGTCCCAACCTAAATCAAAAAATTTTAGTGGCTTCTTCATTTGCAACGGTCCCCATCGTGTTAGGGACTGTCCAAAGAGGAAGAAACTGAATGCCTTAAGGCTAGAAGGCGAAGATGATAACTCAGATGATGCCCCATCTTGATTTAATATGTTAAAACTCGTGAATACCACCAATACATTGCAGGTGGCTTGATGTATATTTGGGTTATTGTTAATGGTGAGGAAGTCTTGGCAACGATGGACATGGGTGCTACTAACAAATTTGTAAGTTTAAAGATAGTTGAGATGGCCTAATTAGAACATAACGTCCTTATCTTTCGCTGTTATTATCGAAAACATCCTTACTTTTCATTTTTTTGCATTTTCACCCTTATTTAAACATTTTTATTGCGCGAAATATCATTTTCATCCATTTTCTCAATTAAAAGATATAAAATGATGAATATATCATTATATTTAAATAAAACAAAAGGAAAAAGAAAGAACTTATCGAAACCATAGTCCCAATTTTTTTAAAAAAGTGTAAACGAATCTCAAATAAATTATGAAAATGGAAATTAGCACATAATATTCGTACATTTCACTATTATTATGAAAGCCGTCCATAACTTTCATTTTTATTTTTTTTTTCACCACTAATTACTCTGATTGAGTAAACCATCAATTTTCTCAACAAAAAGTTATGAAATGACAAATATAACCTCATATTTAAATAAAAGAATAAAGAACTAATTGCAATCATAGTCCCAATTTTTTTTTAAGAAAAATGCAAATGAGTCTCAATTAAATTATTAAAAAAATTAGAAATTTAAAAAATTTTAAAAGTGCAAACGTGTCCAAAATAAATTATTAAAAAATTTATTTTCTTTATTTTTTTTATATTTAAATAGGAGGGTATATTCCTTATCTCTTCAAATGAATGTCTCCCCCTTCACTTGAAATACTTTCTCTTCAAATTTTTCATCTAACGTGTTTATCCTTACCTCATGAGCTTGCAAAGAACCCATTAATTTATCAAACGAAAAATTCGACATGTCTTTGTACTCCCCCATTGCTACTACAACATGATCAAACTTGGGAGTTAAACTCCTTAACACTTTTTCAACTACAGTTTGATCAGTTATTTCGTATGTAGACAAAATAACTGATTAAACCTCATTTTGACACCACTCTAAACAGAAAATCCTGCACTGATTCGATGTCTTTCATGAGTAAAATTTCAAACTCATGCCAAAGAGTTTGGAGTTTCACAGCTATTACATCTATGAGCGTTGAAACTCAGTTTGCAAAATTTTCTACGGTTCCTTTGAAGTGGTAGTAGCTTCAATTCTTGAGAAAACAGTCTCGTGAACTTCTTGTTGGATGAAAAACAATGCCTTTGAGTCCCTTTCTATTTTCCCTCAATCGATTTCCTTTAGGGGTGTAAGCGGTCCGGTTTTACCGATTTTAAACAGATTTTCAAACCAAACCGTTTAAACCGGTTTGAGAAAAATTCAAACATAAACCAAACCATTTCGAACGGTTTGAAAAAACTCAAACATAAACCTAACGGTTTGGTCCGGTTTTAAACCGCCGGTTTCGTCATATATTTTTTTGTCAATCTACTTTTATATCATTAATTCATTGAATTCAATATATATTTATATCTTACTAACAATAAATCTAAAACAACTAAATATATCGACTATAAATGTAAGGGTTGTGATATGGGAACATATCACAATACATAAGGGTGTCCATAATTAATGGACACATGGATGCCCCCTATTGGGAAGGTGCATGGGCCCGTAGACACCTTCCCAATAGGGGGTCCCCATGTGTCCATTATGGACACCATTATGGAAAATGCTATGTAAATACCAATTAAATCCAAGTGAAATCATAATAATAGTTTTTTGTTCACCCCTTTTAGGCTAAGACGTTACGTTAACGTTATAATACAAGTCTAATGAACTAAATATAAGGCCCAAAACACCTATAAACTAAATATTTATTTGAAAACGTATAGTTCCATAATACAGTTACTGAGACATCAATAAGACAACATCTTAAATGATAAATTTTACGCCTACTGGATCAAAATCCAAGACTTTAATAGGCTAACTGAATAGATATCATCCTTATTAATTCAAAATACTTAAAGAAACAGTTTAACAAAATATTTAAACATGCAATAAAACACAGCAATTAAATTGATGCAAGTATAGTTGCCACCGAAGTCATTGTTGGTTTCTTTTAGCTTATTAAACAGCTTATCCACATATCAAATTGCACATGAACACTTTTTAGCTTCTATTGACATATTTTATCATGCATAATTCAGTCACAAAACAAGAGTATGTCCATACAAATATAATAGAATCATGTACATAGTATATAAACATTTTCCATCAAAGTGAATAAATTTATTTCACAATCATCCAATAGTTGAGAGAAATGCGAAACCCATATAATTTCAGATTTTTTACCTCAGTTTGCTCAAAAAAATTATTGATCTGAAACTTTATTCATATCAAATATTATCACCGAAGACCCATGATCTCTTTGTCTCCGATTTGGTGTGGTGCTGGTGGCTCAAGGCTGTGTCGGGTGTCGACTGAAATTCATTTGAATTCTGAAAAGGAAAATGGCTTTTGATATATTATGTTAGTCTTGAGATTATTATATATAAATTAGGATTATTGGGTAATAATAATATATATGTAATAGAAAATTAGAAATTGACAAAAATACCCACACATGACAAAACTATTGAATTTTGCAGAAATTTCATTTTTTTTATTTTTATATTTTTTTTGCCGGTCCGATTTGATTTTAAACCGCAAGTAAAATTCTCAAACCTAAACCAAACTATTTTTGACCGGTTTGGTTTGGTTCAAAACCATTTCGTTGACGGGTCCACGTGGCACCAAACCGACAGTTTCTAAAATGCGGTTTCAGTTCGATTTTTCGGTAGGCGATTTTTGCTTATATCCCTAATTTCCTTCATCTGGATTAGCAAACCCATTTTCTAATAAGTCCTGGAGGTCTTAAGACTTAAATAGGTCTTCATTTTGATGCTTCAACACTCATAACTCCCTTCTTTAAAAATAGGGATGGTGGTTTGTGAAATACTCACTGAATTTCCATTTGAAGCCATGGTGTTTCTCTCTTTCTCTCAAATATTGTACCTCACTGGCTCAAATGAATCTGAACTTGGTTCTGATACCACAAATGTTTGGAATTTAGAGTAGTGGAGTATTAAAAAGGAAATTGTAGAGAGAAAATAACATTCAGAAATGCAGAAAATGCAAGTTATCTACTGCACATTTATTCCAGAGCTAAAGGTGCCTATACGTAGGCTTACAAGCAAACTGAAAAGCAAAAAAATCTCAAATCAAGGAGCAAGAATCTGCAGATAAAAACAAATATGAAAGACTAAGTCAAATTTGAACAATTTGTGAATCAACCTTCAACACTATATCTACTACAACTTGAAAATTCGAAAGACTTTCGTCTGTCGAGACATGATATTAGCTGAGTGAAAATCAATCAGTGGAAGTATTTGACTTGTATGGTTATGCTACCCATTGTTACTAGTGATCAAACCAATTCTAATGAAGAAACAGGTGCAAAAACTGATGAAGCAACTGGCCTAAAAAAATGCAACTCATTAACCAAGTAAGCTTATATCATCTTCAACTCAACGATTTCATTGAAGATCCACTAGACAAACACGTCTCCGAAGAAATTGAAGGATTTCTTTACTTATCACGCAACCTATTATCTCAAACAGATAAATTTAGCTTATAACAATGTGAGTTCGATTCATTCTGTTTTACTTATTGCCCTATCAAGCAATTATGAGCCAAAAACGTTCAAAGAATGTGACTCCAATCAAGTTTGGAGAAAGATTATAAAAAAAGAAAATTTTGTATGTGTGTATGTTGCAAAAAATTAGGAATGATGTTACATTCCATTTCAGTACAAGAAAGAAAAATGGCTTGAGAAAAAAATAGTGTGATCTTGGCATATTATCAAGTAACCCTATGATTCACAATGCAATATTGGACCAAAAAATAAAATTTGTGAAAATTCAATTTAATTTATCGTAAACTCAATTCCATATTACAAATGGGTTCATTATTTCAAGGAAAAATTACGACAGCCCTTGACCTTTTCAATTTTTTGCGGACTTTACCTTAAACTTCAATTTGTGCCAGTGAAGATCCCTAACTTTTTAGAAATATGAAACTGGGGTCCAATTGGATGGATATCATTCATTTGATCGTTAGTTGACCAATAAAATCAAAATTTGATCAATTTCAACCAAATTAAAATGGGCAAAGTTGTAACTTTAGAATTACAACATTAAATAATTAAAAATAAATAAATAACAGAAAAATAGAAAAAAGGTTGTCTCCTCCAAACCCCCCTTTCGATGGCATAAATTGAAGGTTAGAATAAAGTATGCAAAAATTGAAAAAGTTAGGGACCCTGCTACAATTTTTCCTTATTTCAATGATATATTTTCCTTCTAATTGAACCGTCATGCAATGCGTGGATATTGAATAATATGATTTGCTGCGTCTTTTATGGATCTTTAGTCAATAATATACACTCAGTTCCCAAGAAGTCATCACATTATCACCGTACATGCACCAGTACATTACGTAAATTGAGATCTAAGTCATTTAATTGGATCGCGTAAATTATTAATCCATTCTTTCGTTTGAGTTTGACTATATAATTTCACTTCTTATCTGTTCTTTCAAGTCACTCCCAGTTCAATAGAAGCATAAAAATCTCTATGTTCAAGACAATTTCTTGGATATATTTTCTTGCATAATTGCATTGATCATTGAATTGATGTTATCTCATCATGGAGCATTAGCATACAATGTGGTTAGATTTGGAGCTAAAGGGGATGGGAAAACAGACTCAACCTTGGCATTTCTCCGGGCATGGATGGCAGCCTGTAGCTCTGTTGGACCATCGACATTATCCGTTCCTCGTGGTACATTCTTGATAAGATCAGTCACATTTACTGGTCCATGCAGAAACAGCATTCAGTTTGCAATACTTGGAAAACTTGTTGCTCCTGATAATTATTATGCCATTGGGAACTTGGGATACTGGATTCAGTTTCATAAAGTCAGTAGGTTATTAATTATCGGAGGAACGATCGACGCCAAAGGAGCTCGTTACTGGTCATGTCGAAGACATGGACAAAGTTGCCCTCAAGGAGCAAGGGTGAGTCACAGTTCATTCTTGATCCGTACTAGTGCTTCATGTCTATAATAATTTTACGTGTTCACTCGGTTCTAGTAACAATTTTTCTTTAATCTGAATGCAGTCGATATCGTTGCAGTGGTGCAACAATGTACTGGTTCACAGTTTGACATCGTATAACAGTCAGATAATGAACATTGCCATTAACCGTAGCAATAATGTGAAGATACAAAATTTATAAATAATTGCGCCGAGTGGAAGCCCCAACACTGATGGCATTTGTTGGGAATAATCAGCCTAATGCAGACATCAATACACAGCATAAATAAGTTCAACAGCTCAGTAAACTAATGTCAGAGTTCATAACATGCTCCAATAAACAATGACAAAGTTCGATACCAATCCCAGAATCACCAGTATACAATATGCAATCCAAACCTCTATAAGCATAGCATAAAGTATCAACAGAATTCAATATGTGTAGTCTAACATATACCAATGCATTTACAGATTACAGAAATCAGCATTATACAATCAAACCATATAAAACTAAAAATGGAAACTTAACAGAATCTGAAACCATAAAATGACAGGGTAAAAACGAAAGCAAGACTTAGAACAAAATCGAGAGGAACTTCCCTTTTACTGGCCGAAATCTTTAGGCGCAGGAACAGCCTCCCACGTTTGCAATCGCCATCCAGAGAGAGCACAAGAACCGGTAAAGAATGCTTTCCACTTGGCTTGGATCATCGACCAATGGTCTACCAATTTCAGCCAAGATAAATGCCCAAAACACAGACCTAGCCTCCCAGAAGACCCAACCCTTAGCCACTCTTTCAGGCCTAAGAATACACAGGGATCTCTTCTATTAATAGGCTAAGGATCAGTTTTATGTGGCCAAATGAAGAAACAAGGAAGAAGGCAGCCAGGAATCGTCGAGGCAGAGAAGAAAAAGGGAACCACCGTCAATCATGAAGAGTCCCAAGGAAGCTAGATAACTCACGTGAATATATGGACCCAAAGACCAACCAAGAAAATATCTAAGCCAAGATATAATCACAACCGTCCATTTTTATCCAAGGGTCAAAATAGAAGCCGGCCCAACAAAGTGTTAAAGAGAACCACTTAGAGGGCCCAATAAGCCCACAAACTTCACCTTGGTTCTCGTAACACACTCTCTCGGTTACGAATTGCACATGGAAGGACTGTTCATCATCATCGCCCACTACCTGGAAGAAAAATTAACCAGTATCAATATGCAACAAAGATAAGCATAATTTAAATTTACCTGCAGGCAGAATTTTTGTTCCCACATCAGAGGGATTCCTATCAGTATGAATCTTAGGAAGTTCGACTTCACCTTGAGACAGCTTCTCACGAATAAAATGATACTTCACCTCAATATGTTTAGATCTCTCGTGATAAATAGGGTTCTTACTAAGTGACAATGCACTTTGACTATCAGTAAACATAATAGGTGTATCATGCATGAAGTTCAATTCTTTTAAGATTCCCTTTAATTAGATACATTCCTTAACCGCCTCGGTTATGGAAACATATTCAGCTTCCGTACTAGACAGAGTCACTAAGGGTTGCAGCTGAGATTTCCAAGTTATGCAATTATCACCTAGGGTAAAGAAGTAAGCGGTAGTTGATTTCCTACTGTCTCTATCACCAGTAAAGTCAAAATCAACATAGCCTTTAAGAGTCAACTTCTCAAATCTTTTCTCATATACTAAGCCTAGATTTAAAGTCACAACCAAATACCTCAATAGCCATTTCATACCCGCCCAATGCGGCTTACCAGGGTTGGACATAAATCTACTTAGAAGACTGATGGAAAAAGCAAGATCAGGTCTGGTAGTAATCATAGAAAACATGACAGAACCTATGGCATTGGCATACGGAATATTTTCCATCTCTTTCAATTCAGACTCAGATTTAGGCGAATGATCATGTGAAAAATTCATATGACTAGCAAGAGGCACATTCACAATTTTACTGTCTTTCATTCCAAATTTAGTTACAACTTTGTTCAAGTAAGCTTCTTGTGAAATTGTTAACATATTCTTAGCCACATCCCTTGTTATCACCATCCCTAGAATCTTTCTAGCATTCCCTAAATCTTTCATGTCAAATTCCGATTTTAAAAGATCTTTCAGTTCGTTAATTTGAGACTTGCTAGGTCCAGCTAATAGCATATCATCGACATAAAGCAGCAAGTAGACTTCACAACCGCTCTTTATGTCATTAAAATACAAGCAAGCATCAAATTCACTTCTTTTAAACCCTATCTTCAGTACATAGGCATCAAACCTCTTGTACCATTGTCTTGGGCTCTGTTTCAGCCCGTACAAAGATTTCTCTAACTTGCACACATAATCAGACTTGCCTCTAGCCACAAACCCTTGTGGTTGGCTCATGAAGATATCCTCTTCCAACTCTCCGTGTAAAAACGCAGTTTTTACATCGAGTTGTTCAAGTTCCCAATTGAATTGAACAACAAGAGCCAACATCAATCTGATTGTCTTGTACTTAACCACGGGTGAAAATATCTCATTATAGTCCACACCCTCTCTTTGAGTATAACCCTTAGCCACTAATCTCGTCTTATACCTCACAGGATTATTAGGGCTTAAACCTTCTTTTAACTTGTAGATCCATTTACATGGAACCAATTTTTGATCTTTAGGTTTCTTAATAAGTTTCCAGGTTTTGTTATCACTCAAAGACTTCATTTCTTCCTGCATAGCTTTTATCCAGTTTTCAGAATAATTTCCATTAATAGCTTCTTCATAGGTAGCAGGTTCTATCTGTTCAAGGGCTTCACCTGAAACTAAGGCAAACTCAGTCAAACTTTGGGATTCATACCTAGGGTTAAGCCTAATCTGCCTTCTCGCCCTATCCCTAGTAAGTTGGTAATCTTGATTAGGTGGCTGATCATTAAAATGTTCAACTTCGACTGGTTCAATGTTATCTTGAAGTTCAGTCACCTGTTCAGGTTCAATTTCAGTTTCAGTTTCAGGTCCGTGATGTGTAGGGTCATCATTATCATCATTCCTAGGTGTAGGTAAATTAAGATTAGTCAGCTTCACCTCAGTCTGAACACTCCTCTCAGTTTCAGATTTGTTAGCTTCTTCAGTTTTCTCTTTTAGACATGGCATTTCAGATTCATTAATGACTACATTCCTGCTGTTAATAATCCTAATGCCTTGAACCCCTAAAACCCATAACCTATAGCCCTTCACACCCTCTGGATACCCTAACATCACACATTTGACAGCCCTAGGCTCAAGTTTCCCTTCAGATTGATGTGCAAATGCAGCACATCCAAACACCCTCAGGTGATTCAGATTTGGAGGCACCCCCGTCCACATCTCCTGTGGGGTCTTAAACCCTATACTGCTGGACGGTGACCTATTAATCAGATAAGTTGCAGTACTTGCAGCTTCAACCCAAAAACCTTTGGCAAGGCCAGAGCTAATCAACATACACCTAACCTTGTTCATTATGGTTCTATTCATTATCTCGGCGACCCCATTCTGTTCAGGTGTGTATTTAACTATTCTGTGTCTTGTTATCTCTTTCTGCTTACAGAAGTTGTCAAATTCGAAATTGCAGAATTCAAGTCCATTATCAGTTCTTAATGTTTTAAGTTTCTTATCTAACTGATTCTCAACAGACTTAAGCCAAATTCCGAATTTCCCAAAAGTTTCCGACTTAGCCTTTAAAGGATAAATCCAAACCTTTCTTGAGTAATCATCCACCAAGGATAAGAAGTACTTACTTCCACCAAATGTGGAATACTTCTCAGGACCCCATAGATCAGCATGAATATAGTCCAATGGACTGCTGGTCCTATGAGAGCTAGCTTCAAAGCTAACCTTATGGGATTTACCCAAAACACATGTTTCACATAAATCCATAGTTTCAATATCATCTTTTCCAAGCAATTTCTGATTACTTAAAGATTTTAGCCCTTTAAACCCAATGTAACCCATTCTGTTATGCCAAAATTCGGTTTTGTCTTTACTGACAGTAAGAAGACTTGAATCAGGTGTTGTTTCAGTTTTGCCCTCTAGATAGTACAGCCCATTCCTCTTGGGTCCTTTCATAACTATCAGAGATCCCTTAAAGATTTTCAGAACGTTATTCCCGGATTTAAAAGTATATCCCTCATCTTCAAGAGTACCTAAGGAAATGAGGTTCCTCTTTAAATTAGGGACATACCTAACCTCCCTGAGTTGCTTGACAACCTCATCGTACATCCTGATGGCTATGTCACCAACTCTAACCACATTCTGAGAATTGTTATCTCCCATCTAGACCTTCCTAGGCTCAACCTCTCTATAGTTATAGAACCAAGACCTTTCAGGGTACATATGAAAGGTGCACCCTGTGTTTAGGATCCAATTTTTATTAAATTCCCCCTCAGACACATTTAGGACATGTAGACTATCAAATTCAGAAACAACGGCAGCATTGTCTTGTTCATTTTTATTCAAGTCTTTCTGTTTTTTCTTCCAATCAAAACAGTCTTTCTTAAAGTGTCCCAACTTTCCGCAGTGGTAACATTTCTTACCACTTCTGTCTTTAGATTTTGATCTCATTTTAGACTTTCCTCTTCCCTTTTTGTTCTGGAAGTTAAATTCCCTATTTTCGTTTCTTCCCCTAACAAATAAGGTTTCTTCTCTCACATTTGTTCTGTTATCTCTCTTTAGTTCAAGTTCTCTCGATTTCAACGCATCTACCACAATAGCCTGCGTAAGAGTATCCCTGCCATATTTAATTGCATTTCTGATTTCTTTATATGATTCGGGCAATGAATTTAACAATATGACCGCTAAATCCTCATCATCGAACTTCTTATCATTATGAGCCAAACTTTTAACGATTATGCTATAATCGCTCAAATTCCCCTCTACATCCTTCCCCGGGTCCATCTTAAAACTAAACAGCTTTTCTAACAGATAGATCTTGTTAGGTAAAGTCTTAGTCAAGAATAAGGCATCTAAGACAGTCCATAATGTCCTAGCATCTTTAGCATGATCAACTTGTCTAACAATGTTATCAGATAAATGCAAGATTATGGAACTATATGCAATTTCATTCATTTCTTCTATTTCATCAGGTTTAGCTTTTAACTCGTCAGAAAAATTCGAAGGCTCATCGAGAGCTTTAACAACTCTCTGTTGGACCAAAATGGCCCTCATTTTCTATTTCCAAATTGAGTAATCCCCCTTTCCATCAAATTGCGATAATTCGACCCTCGAACCCATTCCAGATTCTGTAAAAGGGTGGCTCGTACTCATGGACAGAACAGAAAAGGTTTTGAAAAAATCTTTTTCAGATGATCAACACACAATATGAATGCAGAGTTAAAAGACCGATGTCCAGAAATGAATCACAACAACGAATCAATTCGATCACTTAAACTTCAGTGTGATGTGTGTGCCGGTGTGATTCAAACTTAGGCAATGCACAGGTATATAATGCAGATAAACGTGCCAAGCATAAAATGGTAAAAGTACCAAACTTAACCTTACGGAGAGTTTGGAATAATCTTACCAAAATACTGTTGAAAAACAGTAAGTATACCACCAAGTCCTCAGGCAGTCCAAGTTTCCAGAATCACCAGTCACCCAATCAGTCAACAACATGCACAACACAAAATCACAATAATCAGTATCGAATTAAAAAAACCCTAGAACAATCAACCCTAAATATACTGAAGGATAATAAGCCCTAGACCTGCAGCCTAAGCTCTGATACCAGATGTTGGGAATAATCAGCCTAATGCGGACATCAATACACAGCATAAATAAGTTCAACATCTCAGTAAACTAATGTCAGAGTTCATAACATGCTCCAATAAACAATGACAAAGTTCAATACCAATCCCAGAATCACCAGTATACAATATGCAATCCAAACCTCTATAAGCATAGCATAAAGTATCAACAGAATTCAATATGTGTAGTCTAACATATACCAATGCATTTACCGATTACAGAAATCAGCATTATACAATCAAACCATATAAAACTAAAAATGGAAACTTAACAGAATCTGAAACCATAAAATGACAGGGTAAAAACGAAAGCAAGACTTAGAACAAAACCGAGAGGAACTTCCCTTTTACTGGCCGAAATCTTTAGGCTCAGGAACAGCCTCCCACGTTTGCAATCGCCGTCCAGAGAGAGCACAAGAACCGGTAAAGAATGCTTCCCACTTGGCTTGGATCATCGACCAATGGTCTACCAATTTCAGCCAAGATAAATGCCCAAAACACAAACCTAGCCTCCCAGAAGACCCAACCCTTAGCCACTCTTTCAGGCCTAAGAATACACAGGGATCTCTTCTATTAATGGGCTAAGGATCAGTTTTATGTGGCCAAAGGAAAAAATAATGAAGAAGGCAGCCAGGAATCGTCGAGGCGGAGAAGAAGAAGGGAACCACCGTCAATCATGAAGAGTCCCAAGGAAGCTAGATAACTCGCGTGAATATATGGACCCAAAGACCAACCAAGAAAATATCTAAGCCAAGATATAATCCCAACCGTCCATTTTTATCCAAGGGTCAAAATAGAAGCCGGCCCAACAAAGTGTTAAAGAGAACCACTTAGAGGGCCCAATAAGCCCACAGCATTCATATCGAGTACTCAATGGGTGTGACAATCAAAGACAGTATAATTAAAACAGGAGATGACTGCATATCACTTGGTCAAGGCTCCATGAACGTATGGATTGAGAAAATTGGATGTGGCCCTGGACATGGCATCAGGTAAACAAGAATATTCTAGGAGCCTAGACAGTGAAGTCAATCGGGCATGACCTCTTCGCCCCATAAACCCGTCGCACTCTACGATGGTCTTTACATAGGCGGGCATCATTCATGGGTCGACCGGTCATTGTCTGGTCCAGTAACAACCTGAGTCTGGCGGCCTAGCCTGTTTTGACATCACTAAGTCTATGACTCTTGTTGCAAAACTAATTAAGTGGATTCATTTACTCCTTATCATTAATTCTATCTATTTTACCTCAAAAGTGTTGGCAGCTTAGGAAACAATTTCAATGAAGGTGGAGTCCAAAATGTGACTGACGAATTCTGTTTTCACAAAGACAAAATGGTGTGAGGCTGAAGTCATGGGCTAGGCCTAGTGGTGGCTATGCAAGGAACATTGTCTTTAAAAACCTCATCATGAGGAATGTTGGCAACCCTATTATCATCGATCAAAAGTATTGCCCAAATAATATATGTCTTCGTCAGGTACGACGACATAACAAGCTCGTTCGTTCGTTCATAGTATTATACGATCTCATCATTTACTGATTAGCAAACATGATAATGTGGTCGCCTAGTGTGTTCGACATACCCGCAAGTGAACGCGCTAAATCAACTTTAAGTTTGATGCCAAATTTCTATACTGTCTGCAGAATTCTGGAGTTAGAATTAGTCAAGTGACATTCAAAAACATTGAAGGAACATTATCTACACAGGCAGCAATGACATTTCGATGCAGTTCGAGCAATCCATGCTCTGGAATCAGACTGCAAGACATAAAACTTACGTACATAAATCGTTTGAGAAGACCAACACTAGCATATTGTGAAAATGCAAGAGGATCCAGCAATGGCAAAGTTTTTCCCAATAGTTGCTTGTGATAAAAAGGATTTTACACGATCGGCGTTTGGAAATTAATTTTGACATGTTTGGTAAGTTAAACTGTGCAATTAATATTTGGACTCAAATATATATATTAAAAAAATAAAAGAGTCAAAATCTAGTACTACATATCAAACATGTCAGTTACTTGTCACTTGTACGAAGCGGTGCAAGGAGATGCTCTTATTGTTTCAATTTTAATGAATTGTCGAAAGATGTCTCATTTTGTTGACCACACAGCTTGTTAATTGTTACATTTTATTTTTATCATGTTATTTGACACATTATAACAGGATTAGCCCCTAATTGATGGAAATTAAAATTTTAATTTAAGTTAAAATGAACCATTAATTTTAACATGTTTCATGAATCCACAAATTTTTAACTATGTGTTTCATCAACTTTCATCAAAATCGGTTCAGCTTAATATCTTTATCTTTAAAAAAAAAATTCGCTCTCACTCTTGTCCAATTACGTGGATTCTGCTAAGACGTTAAAATATTAGCTCATACTTGACTCTCTTTAGAATTCTTTATTTCTCACACTCACTTTTAACCACACATTCACATAATAAAATATTCTAACTATAAAAACAAAAATTTTCCTTACTTTTTAATCAAACATTTTCCAAAAAGTCACTATTTCAAACATTACTTTTCTCCAATTTCTCTTTATAGTGGCTATGTAGAGCTGAATACTAACATCCCATTTGATTCACATTCTTACAAAAATTCATTTTTTTAAAATTCATTTTCAACAACAAATTTTTCAATAAAATAATATTACACGTAAATTTAAAAAATTTATTAATTTTTAACCACATATTTCACATCAAATTACTATTTAAAATCCATTATTCACTCTGAATCAAACAGGGCCTAAGTATTAGTCATATGTGTACTTGTTTTATTTCTTTTACTGCCAATTCAGAGGTTATTAATGATGTCCTAGAACTCAAATTTGGGTCACGTACAGTAGTACAAAGTTTTGGTGCAATAAAAGAACTATCACTTCACTACTCTATAAAAGAGAGGATGGGGGAATCACTATTCATTTTTGTCCCCTTGCTTTCACACTTAAACCGGTTTGAAATATTGCCTCTTCTGTGCCTTTAATTTTGCACTGTTGAAGAACCAGTTTACTACTGTTGTGTACTGTTCACAAGTATAAATAATTTTTCCATCAATGATTTATTCATTTTCTAAACCCTAGCAAACTCTCCAAAAGCTTCTCCTGCTTCTTGCGATTCGTTCTCTCTTCCCATGCCGTAATCTTCGTGCGACATCTGTGGCTGATTCCAGGGAAACCCTTCTGCTGTCTTTCTTCTCCGTTTCCTCTCTGTTCCTTCTCCTAGGTATGTCTGTATTCAGGGAATTTGTTTATCCGTTTGTACAATCAATTGAAGCCAGGTATTTTACAAGTGGAGCAAACAAATACCTCTACCACTGAAAATATCAAGCAACCTTTCGTGATTGGTATGGGCTAGAACTATCATAATAAAAGTCCTATTTTCTTGTTAAAAATGCCGAAACTGAAATAATTTGCTAGAGAGATGAATTCTGGTACTGTAATATGATGCTCCAGCATGTTAGTAATTACAACCAAACCAATCATAATATTCTGTTTACCAACACCTGGTTCTCTGAACTCTGAACTTCTCTTTGGGAATATCATAATAAATCTGGGTTATCTTGATAGTGTTAAATCTTTATTTATGTGAATTTCGGATATATAATCTTTAAATAAATTATTTATGCTTTTGGTCATTTCCTCTGCTATTATCGGAAAAATATCATGTACATATTTTCCCTCTTAATAATTTAAGTTTCATATTCTTGGCCTCATCTGTTTTTAATTTCGCAGGAGCTGCTGGAGGTGCAACTTCTGAAGACTACAGTTTGTGATATGATTATTGAGCAGCTACGCGATCACCGTGTTGTACCAGAAGTTCCTGCATGACCTTTTGCTTTAATTCCGTTAAAATAAACAATTTTCCATAAACACCCTCAAAAATTGTTTTTAGAATTCTTCAATAACATATTTCCATTAAATTTGATTATACAGACATGTTAACAATCACTTGGATGATGAAAAATATGCCCAAAATCTCAAATTAGCACGACAAATATCTATCCCTCCACCATTTGTTTGTATATATGGTATCTATTCTTATTTATGTGAAATTTTGTTCTGCATATAATGTTGGAGGGATAAAAACAAGAATAAAAGGTTTTGTCAGATTTAATTAATTTGGTTTTTTCCTCCTCTTAGGTTCATTTTGAACTTCAATTGCACTGGTTTTTGTCCATCATAACAGGTACTGTACATTTATATTTCTCTTCCTTTTTACTTGATTCATGTTTTTTATATAGATCTGGACTATCTCTCTCTCGCTCTCTCTCACTTCGTTCTCTGCATAAAACCCCCAAAATTTCCCCCAAAATATGGAATCCTTAGACGACCGGCACAAACTCTGAATCAATTCTAGAGGGTGTTATGTGAATAACTTGTGATATCTAAACAGTACCTCTTCACCACGCTTATTTAATTATGAAATTTATTGTTTACATTTCCTAACTGTACTTTTAATGCTACAAACCTCCAGGTAGCGGTTGGTGACGTTATATACATTGAAGCAAATAGTGGAGCAGTTAAAAGGGTAGGAAGGAGTGATGCTTTTGCAACAGAATCTGATCTCGAGGCAGAAGATTATGCACCACTTCCTAAAGGAGAGGTTCACAAAAAGAAGGAGATAGTCCAGGTGTGACTGTCTTCTGCAATATAGTTTTGTTTAATTTTTTGTAGTGCTAATTGTTACTTTTAAATAAGTTGGAAGTCCACACCCAAAAAGAATTTTGTTAATATCCCAATTCCTCAGTTAGGTTTACTTCTACTTCAGGTGTTTTGCGCATTGTATAGACAATATCATTAAATCGTTACTTTCATCATATGTGTGATATTAGTTGGGATTCTGGATTGCAGCCTGCGCATAATTTGATTTTTTAAACATTTTTGATTCTTAGTAGATCAAAATTTGTCCTATCTTGCATGTGCTATGCTTGCTCCCGTCTAGATTTTATATGAACATATGATTTGTTGCATTAGTTTAATTTATGTAGTTCCTGCTTATGTCATGTTTATTCCTTTTATCATATGGAGAATGTTAAACCGCTTGATCTAAAAACTTAAGCTGTTACATTAGGTCAAATGTATATCATTAAAATAGTATCTTCAACACACTTTTCCATTGAAGTCTATGTGACGGTGAGATTTGAACTCAAGACCTTTGTGTGCTCTGATACTACGTTGAGCCACTGGATCTAAAAGCTTAAGTTAGTGGACAGGGTCAATTGTATGTATTTATATATTATCTTCAACAGAATTCTTATAAGTTATCTGTTATGGCTTTTGGTGCGTAAGATATTAGAGGGCTGAAGTTATATGTCATAACATATTTTCGGGATAGTGCTTGGTGATTCTCGTAATAGGTTTTACTACGTGGGTGTTGTTTCATCATGAGAATAAATGCATAGAGGAAGGAGGTAAGGCTTCAAAATTTTATTGAACATCCAGCTAGCTTATGTAAATATTTCTACCTTGTCAGGATGTTACATTACATGATCTTGATGCTGCAAATGCACGACCTCGAGGTGGGCAAGATATATTGTCCCTGATGGGTCAGATGATGAAGCCCAGGAAAACAGAGATTACTAACAAGCTACGGCAAGAAATAAATAAGGTACATATATCATGTTTCAATGGAACTCTTATCATATACTTTCTATGGTTGTGATGTCAAGTCTTATAGAAGAATCATGAAATGGCTATAGATTATGTCTAGGAACAACTTCTGGATTATCAGAAACTGTATTATTGTAGATTTTTCAAATCATTGTGCACTTATACAATTAATTGATCGCAGGTTGTTAACCGCTATATAGATGAAGGTGTAGCAGAACTTGTTCCTGGTGTATTATTTATCGATGAGGTATTTTTTTCCTTATAAACCCATACATTTAGATCCTTGAATTGTATGCAGATGTCTTTCCTCAAAATACTAAGCTTAACTTAGGTACATATGTTAGAGAGTTCATTATCTCCTATTGTAATTTTTGCGACAAACCGGGGAATTTGTAATGTCAGGTACAGTGACGTACTTTTGCCATTTGCTTAAATACTTTTTGGTTATCTTAAAAGTTTAAAGCGAAGAGGAAGTCCCAGTCGTTTCACCTTCTATTAAGTGTTGAGATATGTTTTTCTTGAAATTACCCCCACCCCCTAATTCCCACAGCAATCAAAAAAAAAAAAAAAAGAAAACGAAGAAGAGAATTAAATTAACAATATCTTAGTGAAATCAGTGAACTGCTGGGTATAAAATGTTGAAGATTGCAGTATAAAACCATTGTATCTTTGGATTTTATTTCTTATTTATTTGTTGCAACACTTATAAGTGAATTATATGTTTATATCCTATCATATGCAAATGAAGTACGGATCTATAAAAAGTAAGAGGCTTCAATCAGGTCAAGAAAAGAAAATTTTGGTGGCTGAACGGTAACTTCTGGGAATGGCTGTGTTGTGTGTATTGAAAATCAAGGATTGACTGAGTAGTTATAGACTCAGAATTATTGTTCTAACAGTATAAGAAATAGGTTTCTGATTAGGTTTAGAAGTAGAGGCAATGTAGTAATCTCCTATAGTGTTACTATAATATAATGCTCAAGAGAATTATTTATTTGATTCCCCAATTTTCCTCCATCACTATCAATTTTTTTCTCATCCTCCACTTGCAATGCTGCGTTCCCCTTCCCCCTCTCCTATGTCTGAAAGCATAAAAAACAAAACAAAATTTCTCATTAATGCTCTAAGCTATAAAGGAAATAACTCAAAAACTTGAAGCCGATAATAAAATGCCCAAAAAAGGCAACACAAGTGAGTAACCTCATCCACTTTGAAGCATAAGCCTCAGTAGGTTGAGTTGGCACTCAAGGGGCGGGCTTCGAAGTGTTTTATAATAGCCTTATGTGAGGCTTACACCTGAAAACGCTTTTTTAGACGATGTACTAGGAATCTGCTAACAAATTATTTTTAAAACCAAATCATAGTTTGCCTAAGACTTGAGTAACAATGAAAGCTTATGGACTAAAATTACTGCACATTACAAATTACCAAGAGTTCCTCTACTCCTGAACTTAAATAAAAGATCAAAAAGTCTCTAACTTTCTGCATTCAAACATTGACCAATAGCGCTGATGGCTTCTGCATCTCTTATCCCTGCCCTTGGAAAAGGGTCTTCTGCTACTGTACTGGAAACAGTAGCAATCCATTTGGAAGTGTTACCACAAAAATGACTCCTAGCATGTTTCACAAGTTTTTAAAGAAAACATTTTAGCAGTTCTATCGCGTGAGTCCACACACCATAAAAACAGAAACTCCTGTGTTTGTGCTTTTACAATTACTTTCAGTTCGAAAACATAGAACAATCAAATAAATATTGTTTTGTTAAGTGCTGTTCACTGGTTTTCCTCTGGGGAATGTTGAAACTAGCACTTATTTTGTTTTATGACCTAGAAACTAAATACATTTTATGTGTTTGATGATGGTGGAATTACTTGAATAAATGATCAATACTTGTGACTCTGTGTGGTAATTTGTTCTGTGTGAATTAACTTAATGAGGTTTGGCCACTGATCTGATTATTGTTATTATCCAAATTATTAATTCGACGGTTAAATTTCAGTGTGTATGTCTATTTTTTAAGAAGACCTGAATAGCTGAAGCACCAAAACGTGTCGAAACTTCATTACGTGAAAAGAAGCTTAGCACATACTTGGTCTATTGTAATATAAAATTCTTCACAAGTTATGACACTGTTGTTGATCTGGAAACAAGCTTCATTGTTTCCTTTTATAAGAACATGCTAATTTTAAATAGCTTTAAGTTGCAGGTGAAGTTTTATTCCACCAATATCAATATGGTTACCATCGATCATTTACTTCGGTTCATGATTAAAGATCCTGATGGCTATGGTAAGGTTTTTCCTATGAACTTTTTATTTTCAAGATTCTTTTATGTGCACTACTGAGTCATTTGACAGATATTCTGTATAATTGATATTCTTATTTTGGTTTATTTAACGTCATTGGAGAATGAAAGCAACCCTCTTTTAAGTAAGTTGATGCTTTTACTAACTGCTTATAAATGATAATAGCTTAATTGTCCTTGCAAGACAACTAGAATGAGAGTTTTAACATTTTTTTGCGCCATTCCTTTTTTTCCATTGCATTAGGTTCTTAAGAACTCCATTATCTTCTAATGCAATACATCTTTCAGTTCTTTTGTAATAATAGTAATTGCAGATGATAAACATACTGTCTAACCTTTTACATAAGGAAATGGTTCGTTTGATGAGGGAAAAGTGATTTCCTGCTGCTTTTAAGTATTTCCACAACTTTCAGAAGATATACTGTGTGAAGTCATAATCTTCATTTGAAGATGCTAATTCATGTACACAGTGACTAAGTCTTTCGCCGGTAGTAGAAAAAGATGAAGTCTGCTTTTGAATTTTGTGTCTCATTTTTTTTTCCTTCAGTCAATAAAAACAAGTTTTGAGTGTTATTCTTCATTATAAAGCTTCTCTCGCCAATGTGTTCTTTATTCAAGAAGAAATTGTCATGTTTCAGGTTCAAGCTAGAATTGTGGCCACTATATCGAGGTATGTCATATTACTTCGTTAGAAATCCATCTCTCTGCTTTTTTTTTTTTTTTTCTCTTCTATTTTCAAGATGTGTCCCAACTTTCTATTTCAAGATAAATTTAATGTATGAAAAATTGGTCACGTCTTTTTGGACAAAAAAATGCAAAACATACAGAATACAAACTCTAGAGTGAGGGAGCACGATTTCAGTTACAGCAAAGGGTTATAAACATATTTTTTCAGCCATGCATTTTGAAAATGATAACACTTACTGTAATCAGCTTCTAATCATTCTAGCTTTTACCATGGTTTTTTGCCGATCTAAACTTACAAAAGGCTAATAAAGAGCTGCAGAATTTGCCAAGTAATGCTATATTGAAAACTATGAATGAAAACAACAGTGCATCTGAAAAAGATGGTTTAGCTAATGAAGACACTAACCTGATCATTGAGTTCAAAATTATTATGCACGCTTCAGAGGCGAAATGAGTTGAATTTCTTACACATAAGTTGAATTTTCAATCTTGGATTAGGAGGACAATGATGAAGATAACTACGATGGTAAAGAGGATGATGATAGTAATGAAAAGGTGGAATCTCTTTATTCAATTTTTGTACCTCTTCAATGCCAGAACTGTGGCACTGAAGTCTGTGAACCTTGATATTTATTCATCTATAGGACTAGGTTGCCATACTTGATAACAACGAAAACCAGGATGAGGAGTCTGATGGATCACTACGGGACTAGGCCAAATTGGAGATAATGCAATCTTCTCATCCTATATATTTTGCAATAACTTAACTGAGGTAACTATCTTTATCAGATTCTTTTGCTCAATGTATGGCATTAAACCGAAAAGTGAAATATGTACAACATTTTTGAGTGCATCTTTATCTTATTTTCTCTTTCATTTGAATAATTGACACGTAAATATCTAACTTTCAGCTTTGTGCCAATTCTTGTTTTCCAATACTCTCTTCTTTGAATATATATATAGTTTTATTTCTTTGGAGGGGTGTTTGAAAGTATTAATTCTTTCATTCATGTTCAAAGTTTCTCGAGTGATTGCAATGTGTTCATGCAGTATTGCCAACAGTTAGAGCTATTGCCAGAAATCATCCCAGTGATGTTTCAGAATAAAAGAATAGCTGATTTAGCTTTTGGGGCTGCAGTAAAGGAGCTTTTCCATACTTTTTTAACCTCATATTCTTCAAAAAAATATCATTATTAGAAAATACGTTTTCCCCAAAAATGGGGCTCAAACAAGGGCTAAATATGTTGGCATACCAAATATCCTCATCAGAATTGCGTAAGGTGGTAATCATTTAGAAGAAATAAGCAAGCTGTTCAAATTGAAAGCTCAAATAATAGAAGTGAAAGGGATAATGATGGATAATATTAAGAAGGTACAACACGAGGTGTCGAAGCACAAGACCAAGAAGCCACTACAGGAGTCTTGAAAGATACCTTCCTACAAACCTATTGGTTCGCAACCTTCGGCATGATTGCAAGTTTGTTTAAATGCTTCGCAATCAAAATTCAATTGCTTTGTTTCTTGTAGTTGTTGAACATGCAACGAGTTGCCGTCTTATTATTGATATTAGTTTAAAAGCATTGATTTTCTTCCCCAATTTAATGACTTGACTGCCATTCCTTGGAGATTTATCCTCCATATTATAAATATTTTCTTTTCTGCAGAAAGCATTAATTACTATTATTATTAGTTTTTTTTGGCATTTGGTTACTGCTATTTTAAGTGTATTGATCATGTATGAGTATATGAAGCTAATCTGTCCACAAGTATTTTACATGACATACTCGCTAGATGTACAAAATTATTTCATTATGCATACGCTTATTTTGATTGTGTAGATCCAATCCAATGTTCATATGAGTGTGCGGTTTTATATGTATGAACTTCCGTGACTAAAATATCACGTACCTTTGTTCATGTGTACATGAAAACCTTTATCCCTAAAAGAATCACACACATACACAATGACATTTAGGAATATGTTGTACAGAGTGAATTTAGCCATGAATTTTATTGATGAAAGTGTGTCCGAATGATAAAGAACGGTGATTTCCCAAGGTTTAGGTGAAAACTAACTAAACTTCCAAAATAATTCTATTAATATTCGACACGCTAACAATACCTTAAAAAATAACACAGCCCGTGCATTGCACGGGCGTAAGACTAGTAGTTAAAAAAAAGATGAACCACATTTTTGGCGGCCCACACCTACCATGTCCTAGAGTTTGGTGAAAAAAGTAAATCGTAGATTATGCCTCCAAGAGTAAAGGGTGGAAGGCTGCTTGTACACTTGCACTTATCCAATGGCTAAATCTATATTTCAAGATTCGAATTCTTGACGCGGCAATCTCAAGTAAAGTAATTCTGATATTGATTATGTAATATTTGATTTAAAATCAAAATTAGTGAACAATTAATTTTATTTTGTATAGAAACTCAATTCAATTTTACAATAGGGTTTGTTATTTCAATTCCAACTTTATTCTTGGTCATTTATTTACTTTTTATTTTCTTTATTCTTTTCGTTTTGGAATTTCATTTATCTTCTTTTTGATTGAACAGTCATGGATTAGACAACCCAAAGTGTCAAGATTATTTTGAATTCTTATCATACTCTCACGAGAAGAATCGAACTAAAAATCACTTTTAAGTGCTAAATAAATTTTCTAGGAAAAATAAAAAAAATATACGATATTGAATGAACTTTCATTTAACATATTATAATGAAAGTACACAGAATTCTCTATCCTCGTTGCTCATATTGGATTCTTAGCATTTTTTTGGAACTAAGGGTTGGTTTTCCTTTCAATGCTTTGTGCATATCAGTTTAAACAAAGACATCCTTAATTTGTAATTGTCACGAGTTAAAATTGATATCATCAAATTTTTTTCACATTGTATTTAACACTGCCATATTTTTACCACCTAACATTCTAATACTAGTTGTTAGGAATTAAGACAAAATTTTCTTTATTTTCCACATGATAATACAATTCAAAATGTCAAAGTATGACTGTCTATGTTTTTATTATATGAAAAATTTGTACAACCATATAAAATTTCACTCGCCCAACTTCCAAGTATTGTCGGAGAAATAATACCCTAATTTTATCGCACTTGCCAATTTCTATTATTTAATCAATATATATATATATATTTTTTTTATTTAATCAATGTACAAAAGAGAACAAGAAAAATCAGACGTTAGACTTATAATTTTCCTCAGCAAACTCTCTTATTATGTCCCACAACAAAAGAAAAAAATACGTAAGGACCCAAAATTTTTCTGCAATTCGATTGGTCAACGGAGACTGCTCATTTGCGAAAGAAATCCAAAGGCAAAAGGCATATTTTAATGGTCACATTTTTTATTCATATTTATAATACAAGTCCGTCTAAGTTAAGAAATTTTGATGCAACAATCCTAATAATACGATGACGTGATAGTAAATTAGCATGTCACACAATGATTACATCAAAAATTTATTGTAGTATGACTACCGACTAAGCAGTTTTTCATCAATTTAGAAGATAAAATTTGATACGTTGGAAAATTTAAAATAAATTTAAGTTCGATGACCAAATTGAAACAAAATTGAAGTTCAATAATTTAATTCGATTAAATTAAAGTTTAGTGACCCAATAAAGGTTTCGCTTAAAGTTTAGTGTCGCAAATGAAATTACCCATTTATGTTACTATATTGCAGAATTTTATGAACAATATTATTCTTCTAGACTGTGACACTTATATTATAATAAAATTAAGGCTAATTAGCACAAAACGTCCCTGCCTTTCATTTCTTGGCATTTATGTTCTTACCTTCAACGTTTTCGTGCGTCGGACATCCTTTTTACTTCTTTTTGACGATTTTAACCCTCATTCAAGTAAAACAAAAAGGCTAATTAGTACAAAACGTCCATACATTTGGGGTTGATTTCGAAAACCGTCTCTACCTTTCATTTCTTGGCATTTATGCCCTTACCTTCAAGGGTTTATGTGGGTTTGAGGAGGGGAAGGAGGAGGGAGTAGTGAATTAGGTTGGTTGGGGACAAAAAATTAGTAACTTGTGACTGAAAAGTGGGTTTTAAAAATTTGGGATCATAGTTGTAATTAATTCTTTAGTTTTTTTTTTCTTTTCTTGTTATTTTACTTGAATGAGGGGTAAAATAGTGAAAAGGACGTCATGCGCACGAAAACGTTGAAGGTAATGGCATAAATGCCAAGAAATGAAAGGTGGGGACGGTTTCCAAAATTAACTCCAAAGGTAGGAACGTTTTGTGCTAATTAGCCTAAAATTAATATATTTCTTGGTTTACATCAATAGAAAGAAAAATATAAGATGAAATTTTGATACTAATTGTTTGGTGATCATCTTCCACTTTTTAACAGTTAATTCTTATGGACTTGTTCTATATATCTGACTTTTCACATCCTTCTTGTCTCTTTTCACTGCAAAAGGCCCCATGATGATACTTGGAAGTATGAAGAGTTAATAAAATCAATTCTTAAACTGAATGTGAATTTTGTGTTTCTTGATTCTTGAATGGTTCTATGATTATTCATTTTCATGTTATGCAATTCACATGTAGTCTATTCTTGAATTCAAGAACCTTTTGTTTAGATTCTCAGTAGTTCATATTTATCCGAAATAGTTTTTGTATTGAATTTCTCCTCTTAGGCTCGTTTCGAAGAAGTTTGAATTGGGGATTCCAACTTGTCATAAAAGACACTAACTAGGAAAAATCCATATTATTTGTTTCGACTTGCCATAAAAGAGATCCTAATGGAATAAATACTACGAGTCATTTCATATTATTTTGTTTAATTTCAATAAAATAATATAGTCCATGTCACATAGAGGGTGGCGACGATTATAGGGGTTTATGGTTCATAGAATCCCATCTCATAATTTTCGGTCTATATAGAATTAATTATTGAATTGTGAAAAGTTGATGTTATATGTAATTATTGATATATTTTGAAATTGTATTAAGGATGAATTTAAAATGGGATGAATATAAAAAATTTGTGTGGATATATCAATGTTTTAAAACCCGGTTAGACCCCATTTATAAAAATTTAAATTTTATTTTAACAACAGTATTTAATTAAATTTTTACACCATCAATTCAAAATAAATGTATGTTTTTTAATATAAAATTTAAAAGTTTTTAATTTGTTATATCACTTAAAAACTCACTTCAATTTTACTAAATAATTTGTAAGATAAAAAATGTTTAGCAATCTATAAAAACTGAGTAATTTAATTTTATAGTCATGCACCATGTGACCATATATAATATTGAAAATTTGTGCTTTATTGAAATTTGTCAATCACATATTCAAAGTTTATCAATTATGAGATTCAATAAATGGTCATAAAAGAGCTCCACATGTAGGAAAGTGGGTAAATGGGTTTCCATCTCTAACGTAACCTTTTTATTATATATTAATTTATTTTTTTAAAAAAAATTTGGTAATCGGTCCAAAAACTATGACCAGTTTTTCGATTATTTGATCGATTATCAATTAACAAGTTATTTTAGTATAATCGGATCGGATTTTGTTTCGATTTTCAATTTTATTGGTTAAATCGATCGGTCTAATTCGATTTTATAAACATTGGGATATATAGTATTTAAATGAATGAAATTAATAAAGACAATATTGAAATGTAATGTGAATACAAATAATAAAATTTTAAAAGGGAGAAATATAGAGCGTGGTAGATATATAATTATCATGAATGTAAATAGCGACTCCTTAATTAATATTAATTATATTGAATAAAACGGTCAAACATAGTCTTGGTAAATTATTATTTTTTGATAGTATCTTGGTTTTGACAATTCTGACATTTTTTTGGTGGGCGTAAATGATTTAGAGTCATGTTATGTGTACTCACATAATGTGAGTGGGGTGTGGCCCATGCTACAGTATCGTGGGTCCCACTCCACTCACATTATGTGAACCTCTATGTGTACATGTAGCATGGGCCCCACCTTACTAACATTATGTGAACCTCTATGTGTACATCTATGTACACATAAATTAATCCAATGATTTATAGAAAGTCAAACTTCTTTATCTCCTTCCATCCTCCACTCCTCTTTTCATTTTTCTTCTTTTATTTAACTTTCAATGCCCGGTGTTCCTCTTTTCACAATTCTTCTTCTAGAATGTGCTCAACATTTTTCTTTGATCAACAATAATTGTAATTTTGCTCAAATTTGACAACTGTAGGCCCGATTTTAGTCGTCGTGGCTCTCAATCTTCTTATAAATGTGGTAAATAGCTCGTCCAAAGTTTGGAGACTAAATTACAAACTTTTAAAACTTGCCTCGGGCCAACTATAATGATTTTAGAATGAAGATGACTTAATTGAAAACAATAGAAGATAAATGACTAAAATCACATGAAAAAAAATGAGTGATTTGTTTTATTTTTCTTCTCGAACTCTTTGATGTAAACCAATTTGAACAAGAATTTTGCCTAAATCTTATTCTATAAATACATACCTTCATTCAATAATTAAATGAGGGTCATTGTACACATAGTATAGAAGTCCAAAAGGAGGAAATATCAAGAAATCGGTCAAGAAACTAGCGTTTCAGGACTTCACAAAAAGAATGCAAAATCTGCTTACAAGATCTTCATCTTTTTCCTTTTTTCTTTAAAATTGGTTATGTGATTTAATTCAATCTTGATTTATTATTTTATCATTATGTGTGATTAAGTATTTAGGTATAATGACTCTTAATTAAAAAGTTTTAAATCTCCAACTAATTTTGTGAATTATTTCACTTATATTCTTAATGCTTGGATTAATTGGGCACTAATTCATTAATTTTGTGAGCGATAATTATGTTGAGTGGCGAATTATTTATTTAGATCACATCGTAAAATTCAGGAACAAGTATAAAAGCGTAAAGATACATTTCTAGTTAATGTAGTCGTTAATGAATTTTAACACTTAAACCATCATATTAAAAATTCGTCTTTTATTATTTTAGCATATTTAAAATAAAAAATCACAAAAATAAGATAAACTACTTCTATTTGCTTTCCTGTATACCTACGAAATATATAATCGATAACACTGGTGTTATATCGTAATAAATTATTTGAAGAGTTGGCATGGGCAAATTCAAACACAGAATGGGCTTGCACTTGGCCAGCATAACGAGTACATGCCAATTCTACCTTTTTGGACCCCTACTAATATGAGGAAACAATACATATTTAAGGTGTTTGAAACATACAATTTCAAAATTGAGAAAGTTAATTAAATATATTTTATTAATTAAATATAGTAAAGTCACAATATTATACAATTACTAAACGTCAAGACGCAAATTACAAATTTTATAGATTACAACTCATTTATCGATTACAAATCATAAATTTTATGTGTTACAGTTTATATATTGATCACAAATTATTAGGTCACAATTAATAAATTTTATAAGTAATGACTTAAGAAATTGTGAGTCACGTTACAAATTTAGTCACAATCTCTTTTTTTTTTTTAAGTCACATTATTTATTGATCACATATTATTTATTGGTCAGAATCACGCAAATAATTGATCACGAACACTCTTCATCCCATCTCACCCCACCGTACCCCCACCGACACCAACCGAATGTCGTGCCATCTCCCCACCACCCTTTACCACTTGCACCACTATCATTTGTGACGGTCGGAACCACCACTACATGCACCATCGTCACCACCACCACCTACACTACCATCATTAGCACTGCCTCACCACAACCTTGAGCACTACCATCGCCTACACCACCACAGCCTCACCATTACCATTACCACCACCACCAACAAAAATTACCCAAAAACTCCAGGTAAATAGCATATCAGAGGAGGAAGAAAGCATCCCCAAAACTTTATCACTACTTTGCGCAGCGATGTTGTGAGCGCCATTACTCTCGAAGCATCGTTGTTGTGTGCGAAGTGAATGCTGATGCTCACAACGTTGCATCAACGATGACCTTTCGAAGGTGGTGTGTGATAAAGAGAGGAGAGAAGGGAGAGGATATATAGAAAGAGAGAAGAAAATGATTAAAATTTTGGAAAGTGAAATGTGGTTGGGGGTCGGCGATGGGAGTACGGTGAGGTGAGGTGGATATTTATATTAATTTAATTTTATAATATTATTATTAATATTAAAAATTTGAATTATCAATTTATTTTTGAATAAAAACTTTTAAACATGATTTTTGAATTGAAAAGTTAAAAAATACGCGTGAGTGTAATTTCCACTTAATATATATATATATAGCTCATCCGAGCATTGCAATTGTGTATTCTATCTTCATTTTTTCTTGGTTTCTCAAACGGATAAGTTTACTATTGCATCCTTGCCTACTCTAGTAAAAACCCATTAATAGCCAAAGTATCCGTAAAGTTAGATTTTTAATCATTTCAAAATATATTTAGTTTAAAATAATCAAAGATCAAGTATGATCTTTGATTATCATGCCTAATTCATCATTACACATAATTAGAAAAAGAAAGGCGTCTGAAATATTCATCTGTTATCACTTTGAATTAGATTATTTATCTATTGCCACGTCCAACTCAATATGCACCATTGCTTAACTAAACTTCCCTAGTTGAAGATGTAATGTTTGATTCAAGTATGGAAAATTCGAAGCTTAAGTCACATCATGTCAAGATTGTATCCTCAGTGATAGGGTTGGGCAAAATGTTCGAACCGAATCGGAACCGAACTGAATCGAGCGATTTTTCTTAAATAAAATACCTGAACGGGTATCCGAATCGAGAACCAAATGGTTCGGTTTTAGACCAAGAATCGAAGAATCGAATAAGAATCGACTTTTTTTTATATTGGATAAATCAATTTCTTTTATTTTTTCTAAACAAATTAATAATTTTTTTCTTTTTAAATCTTATTAGTTGAACAATTTAGAGTTTATTTATATTTGTTAATTGTGTTTTTTTTCAATTTTTTCTTGTATAGTTTCTTATTAATTAGTATAGAAAGTTAAGCAACTGATGATTACATTAAATAGTTTGTAAGTATTATCAATACTTTAAAATATTTTATCTTTATGACTTCTAATTTATAATTCATTTTTATGTAAACTTGAAAGTTTGAAGCAAATGAATTATTGATATGAATTATCGAAGTTTTACTAATAATATTTACTTTTTGGTATTTGTATTTGACAACTTATTATTTATATGTTATTAAATTAGATTATGTTAATTTGTAAAAGTTAAGATTGAACTTGGTATTTGTATATACGTTTTGTTATTAATATTAGTATCTACTTTCAGGTGTATTTATGTAGTATTATTCAAAATGTTAAAAAATTTAATTATAGTACGGAATCGAACCGAACCGAATCGAACTAACCCGAACGGTTCCAAAATTATATTTGGAACCCATTCCATTTACTAAATATTCGAAAATTTCTGGAACCGAACAAAACAGAACTGACCTGCGCCCACCCCTACTCAGTGATATAGTTAAACTTATTTTTATTTTTTTAATAATTGTTGTATCTTTTAGTTATGCATCATTTTCGCTTGAAATAACTACTCAAAAGTAACATATATTATTAAGATTTACACGTTTTGGATGTATCACATGTTTACGCGTGCATGTATCTTACTGCATTTCTAAGTCCTAACGAAAAAAAAAGGTTCAATTGAAATTGAAGATTTCTTTATCGCGAAATCTTCTTTGAACTAACATCTGGGCATGTTTCATATTTACATATGAATGTTATGATGATTCGACTATAGATTCCCATTGAATATATTGAATACTTCAATTGTCTATCCTCATGTTGACATTAAAAGGCGGAAAAGAGCATGCACATTACTTTTTTTCCTACTGATCTGTATATTATACTCCCTCCGTCCCAATTATATAGGCTTATTTCATTTTTCACACGGATTAAGAAAACTTTTTTAATGTCATTGGAAAATTAATTTTTGTCAAGATCTTTCCTAATTTGCCCATATTTAATTTTCAGTATATAAAATTAAATTATTGTTGAAACTAATAAAGAATTTGAAGAAGAAGAAGAAGAAGAAGAAGAAGAAGAAGAAATTGGAGTTGTTCCATGTTTCAAAGAAGTGGAAAATGTGTGTATTTTGATGATTTAAAGAAGTTGGGATATTAAGTGAGAAAAATTTAATAAGGGTATATCAGTAAAGGAACACAACAAAATATTTCACATTAGGAAACATGCAGAAACATGCCTATATATTTGGGTCAAAAGAAAAACGAAATGCAGTGTATTTTATTGGGACGGAGGGAGTATCAAAGACTATGTACAATCAAACATACGAACATATTTGGTTGAGCTGAAAAAAGTAAAAGTTATTTTTTTTATTGAATATAATTTTCAGATTTACCATTTTATTGAAATAATATTAACTTTTTCGAAGAGCAAGTCAAAGGAAAATTTTAAGCATAGCCAACGAAAGATATGAAATTATTCGTATGTTAGTATGACTGATTACTTTTTGTTAGTTATATTTTCAAACTCGTGCATTGCACTACGAGGAAAATTAAAAGTTTTGAAATATTACAAAAATATCTGTTAACAATATGATTAATGTCATCACTAAGGTCAATAGTTGGAAATTTTACAAGCAAACAAATAATTGTAGTTGTAATTAGAATGTCCCCTCTAACATGTGTTGGTGAAGTGCTCCTCGTGAATTACATTTCTCCTCTTACATTTTTTTTTTCAACGAAAGTCGTGCGTTTGTGGGCCACAAAAACTATTAAACCCCTGTTCGATGGAATTAAAATCAAGATTTTAATTTAAGTCAAAGTTATCAATTAATTTTAACTATAACGTCACGTTTCATTAACTTTTATCAAAATATACTAAAATTTTGATTTTAATCCCCACTAAGAAGGGGCTAAGATATTTTAATAAAATGGTATTTTTTTAATCCCTTTTCATGATTTAAAAAAAGAGCAAGTTATTTTTCACAACGAGGAACATATTTTTATTCCCTACTTTTAGGTTAAAGCATATTCGGAAAGTGTTTATTAGGCAATTTAAATTATAAATATATATAAATGAGTTATGAATATGTGTATTATCCAATTTTGTTGCTATTGGGTTGTGTATTATAATGAGTAGTAGTACGTGAATGTTAGTAAAAACAAGTTTCAATTTATAATATAGTTGGATTCCACTTGTCTAATAAAAGTCAACAATAACAACTAATTTTTCAATTTTAATCTCTACAGAACACGCCCTTGAGAAAAAAAATTTCAACTAATATTTATTTTATCCTGTATAATTTTTTTAGGGAAATCGCACATTGAATACACATAAGACTATTAACTAACATATAACAGTTTGTACTACTTATTTTAACAAGATTGATACTTTAGATGGAACAACATTTATTAATATGATATCAATGTCCATGAAGCTCAAATAAGCAATTAGATCTTAAATGAGACCCAAGCACGCACAATGATTTTAAAACTGATGTGCTCAAATAAGTCAGTATCTTGATGGGGCATGTTAAATCGATAAATCCCTTATTTTATAAGCATAAAACTATTAACCAACAAATAAGAGTTTATGTTACTCATTTTCGTAATGTTGACATTGTAAGATAGAAACCTCAATTCTTAAAATCCTTTCCGACCTCTACATTTTGTTTTCTTGTTGAAATTATAAATGTCATTTTATTTTAATAAAATAAAAAGGAATATTGTCCACCTTATTCACGATAACAACGTCTGTCTACTATTATCGATTCTAATTTTATACTAAATCGCTATAAGATTTAATAGAATGCACCAAACTCAACCTTAAATTCATAATTATTAGAAAAAAATTATTCATTGATATTCCAATTCAAGGACATTAGATGGAGATTGTCCTCCTAGTTATGCTCTTATAAATTAAGCTCTAGAGTACAACCCCCTCCTAGCAATAAGTAGTGAAAGGGCGATAATAATTTTGAATCATATGAAATGTGTGTATAAAAAGTGATTTGACCGAATTTACTCTGAGCGCTTATTTGGGGCGTGTTCGATCGTGCTTAAAATCCAATTAAAATTGAAAATATAGTTAGATTCCACTCGTCTAATAAAAGTCAACAATAACAACTAATTTTTCAATTTTAATCTCTGCTGAACACGTTCTTGATCTAGATAAAAATCAGATTTTTAATAGATTTGAGAAAAAAATTATTTTTAAAAAATGAGGGGCCATGAACGGAATATATTCCAAGACAAACTTCATGCAGACAATTTACTTGGGCCATTGACTTGAAATATGAAGATTCCAATTGGGAAACGACTCCTTTGATGAGTGTGACGCTTGGTGTGGTGAATTTTGAGATCTTTCTATCTATTAACTTATTGAACCTTGCTACTTGTACAAAAGAATTTGAACAAAAATGTTGACAAATCCTCACATGTGGGGGGCCCACTTTTTATTTTCAATTTTTTATTCATGTAAAAGACCTGGCACATCATGTGAGATAGTTTGTGGGTGTTTTAACATTTTTTTTTTAATGAGTTTTATTCTAACTTATTTATGAAACAAAATAGTATAGTACACGCTCATTTATTAACCATAACATCTACACGCGAATACAAAATTATTTTTTTTTATTTTTTACGTGTCACAGCTAATGCTATGCCTTTAATTTTTTCGTAGATCATACGAGTTTGGATTACTAAGCCCACAATTAAACCCTCACTTATTTTTCTGTTATTTCTACTTTATCTATACATTTTCAATTTGATGTTATAATCACTATTTAAATTTTTAAGTATGAAACCCGATTTCAATTCTCATATACAGACTTGTTTGAAGTAGATTTTCCCCGCCCCGAACCCGCCCCTTGAAAAATAAAAAAAATAATTAACTACAAATTGAAAACAAAAAATAGTTAATTGGAAGTTTTTTTTTTTTTTTTAAATGGGGTAGGAAACGGGGCAAGCCTGCGCCCCGAACCCGCCCAGCCCAATCCCATCTAAGGTGGGGCGGGGCGCGGGACCGAGACGGGTGGGGCGGGGGTGCCCCCGAACCCACCCCATTGCCATCTCTAAACATAAGCTATATATTTTTAATTATCTTGAATACACAACGTCACATTGGGAAATTATATTAGTGCATTGAGAAATTATTCCAAGTGATCTCACAAGGAATTAATTTTTCACCATAATGAGAATCGAAACTTTATAAACTAATGCTGAAATATTAATTCTCATTTAGACTTTTAGTCCCTTTTGACTCAGCTACAAAAATTAATTAAAATAGAAAAATGCTGGTGTGGGGTGGGGGGGGGGGGTGGTGCCGAATTTTTTACCCCCCTCACAAAAGTGCGGGTCCCATGTGTTTTAAAAAATGTTAGCCCGTGGTCCCCCACCCCCTAATGTGAGTGGGGTGTAAAAGATTTGGTAAAAAATTTGGTAGGTGTAGCATGACTCATTAAAATATAAGTTACAATTATTAATTAATTTATTGTGTTTGATAGATATTATTTTGGAAGAATGTATTTTAGAATAGTAGATTGATGGAGAATATGTAGTTGAAAAAGAATGAGAAGTTATTGCTGTGATGGAAAATATTATTTTATTGAAGAATGTGTGGTTGAAAATGAGTAAAAGAATAAAAATGAAAATTTTAATGTGTGTCAAACATGGGCTTAATGTTATTTCTATTAGTCCTTGTTTGAGCTCTATTATTTGAAAAAAAAAAATTAATTTTAGAACAGTATTTTTGAAGAATGTGTGGTAAAAAGTAAGAATTTTTTTTGAATTTACGTGTAATATTATTTTAGTGAAAGAATGTAATTGATAAGCAGAAAAAGAAAAATGAATTAAAATTAGATGAATGCCAAACATGGCCTTAATATGCAAATTGAAAACTACATTTTTGTCTAATTAGGGAGCCCATGTTGACCGTTGAAAAGAATCTTCCATCAGACGGTCGGCAGTTATTGTCAAATGATGGATATCGTAACTAAATTTAATATAATATTGTAGCAATAATATTATATACATATCTGAAATAATAATAATAATAATTTTACTCGTTTAGATTATTCATAACCTCCATTACTTAACAATGACTTATAAATTTTTTTTCTTAATAATTATTTCAAAGACATGGTAAAAATTTAATACAGTAAATTAAACAAACTCTTTTCCTTTCCAAAATTAAAAAAACATTCCGTAACCCTATTAAGGGTTTGTTTCAGGCCTTTTTTTCGATATAATATATATATTTTTGTAATAGTGATTTTTTAAAGAATGTATGATTAAAAAGTAAGAAAATTTTTTTTTTTAATGAATATGAATCAAACATGGACTTACTTAGATTTTAGTGCTCGTTTGGTAAATATTAAAATTCAATTAAAATTGAAAATATAGACGTTATTAGGTCTCACTCGTCTAACAAAAATTAACAATAACGACTAATTTTTCAATTTTAATCAGATTTTAATTTATACCGAAGACGCCTGCCTAAACAAATTTTTTAAAATTATTCTTGGTGTAAAGGGGTTCTCAAAACCCTCATGAAACACTCATGGAGGGGAGAGGGGGGTAATTTTTTTTACTATTTTATTGAGGTGGGTCCCACGTGAGACCCACCCTTGTGAGAACCACATCAGGAATAATTCAATTTTTTTTGGTACCATTTCAGTGCAAAAGGCTACCTCAAAGGGCAAATAGTTCTTTGATTTTCATAGGCAATTGCCAGGCATCAATCATCAATCTCCCATCTAAAACTGTTTAGTACAATCATGTGTCACAGAACATGCTCCTATTTTATTTAATTAAATACACTTTTTTTATTTTCGAAATTCAGAAATTATCGCTAATTTATAATATTCTTGTCCAAAAATTTAAATTTTTTCGTGAAAAGATAATGATCGTGTGTTAATCATTTCATTTAAGAAATTCATCTATCCAAAGATGTTAAATACATTCATATAAATCTTATCTCCAGTCGAATAAGTTTAAGAAAAAAAAAAAAGTAAAAATGCTTTGAGGATATTGTGCAAGAATTCATGCAGAGATTATAACATGGGATTTCTAATTAATATTAGACAGAGATTTCAAGGATAATGTGGGGATAGCAATTGAAATGAAAAGAAAAGAATCTGCTTTTGTTTGATCATCTGCGGAGGATCCCACCTAACCTTGCCTTATTGCAATATGCCAGCGAGTCATGCTAGTTATATAATTGAAGTTGACAATCTTGAATGACAACCACTCACATAAAAGTCCACATTTTTTTTTTTTTTAAATTTTTTAAACATGTGAACCCCTCAAATATGTGAGAGGTTGACAACCGTACAAATGGAATTTTCCTATGCCAGCAGCCTCCTTTGTATGTATTTTTGTGCACTTCCATGGCGGCTGCTATTTGCAATAATTATGTATTCTTGTTTTTTATTTTAATTCAAGAAAGAATAAATATCTACAATATAATATGCACAACCCAACAAAAAGCTAAGAGCCCGTTTGGTAAAAATTCTCATTTTCTACAGTAAATCAATTCTCATTTTCAACCACACATTCTTCAATAAAATAATATTTTCCATCACATCAATACTTTTTCTTCTTTTTCAACCACACATTTCCCATCATTTCACTATTCAAAAATCAATTCTTCCCCCAAAAATCCCTACCAAACACACTCTAAAGTAGCAAATGAAAGTTACTGTTAGCTAAAAAATAATATTTATAATTGTGTTTTTATAACAATTATTATACCAAGTAGATTATTCTGTACCACACGTGGGTGGTGTTTTCTGTTCCTGATCTTCTTTGGAGGCTCTCTATTTCTCAAAGAAATTCTCCATCTTTAGCTTTGAGGGTTCTTCTTTTAGGCAGAACTTACTGAGTTTTCTTGATTTAAGTTCCTGGGTTTTTGTGGGTTCAGTGAAAGAGTGGTGTCTTTTGAGTTTTGGACTGATTATTGAAGTTCCAAGTTTTACCTTTGTGCCAAAACAAGAACTCCAGGTAATTATACCCTTGGATTTCTCAAGTTTTCATTCTGAATTTGAGTCTCATTAAATAACTCCAGTTCTTGGTTCCAAATTTTTGTAAGTCAGGGGATTTTTGATCTGTAAATTAGGTGATTTTCCTTTGATTAGGAGAAATCATCTGAATAGAGTTATCGAGATTCTTTTAAGGGGGTTTTTTTTTTGTCATCAATTGCATCTGATAATGGCGAAAAAATTTAGTTACTGAAAAATTAAAAGGGCTAGGATTTTCATTTGCTAAGAACTGTGCTTTTTCGATTTTTTTTTTCAAGATTTATATGTGATAATGGAGAAACAGAGTAGTTTTCGGAATCCTACAATGGAAAAACAACAAAGTTTTCGCAACGGAGCAATGGAGAAGCAGAAAAGCTTTAGGGGTTTAATGGAAAAGCAAAAGAGTTTCAGGATAGCATTGGAGAGACAGATAAGTTTTGGTGGAGAGAGGAAAAGGAGCAAGGATTCGCCTGGGAAACGCGGGGATTCACCACTTCATCTGGCGGCCCGAGCTGGGAATTTGGGGAAGGTGAAAGAAATTTTTCAGAAGTTTGAGAATATCAATAATGGAATTAAAGATTTGCTGTCCAATAAGAACCAAGAGGGTGAGACTCCATTATATGTTGCAGCTGAAAATGGCCATGCTTTGATTGTTGGAGAGTTCTTAAGACATTCTGATGTTGACACTGCCTCTATTGTAGCCAATAATAGCTATGATCCGTTCCATGTGGCTGCGAAGCAGGGTCATATTGGTGAGTCTTTGATCTCAATGCCCATTTATCAGTTTCTTTATATAACTTGGACTGATTTAAATTCAAGATTATTATTAATCGAGTTTCTTGGTGCTTCGCATGAGAATATAGTGCTACTTTTTCTATGGAGAAGTTGTTTGATTATCTATATATTTTCCTGTACTAGAGTTTTGTTTTTCAAAAGTATATGCTATCATCTTGTATATTCCACTGGCTCTTCAGTCATAGTAATCTAATAACATTTCACTGATCATTATTATCCATGACATTGTGTTTCTTCGTGTGCCGCTAGTTTGGGGGTTAGTCCACATCAGTCACTAATTTTACTCATCACTTGAATTAATAAAGATCATGTAACTATATTAGCTACTACCTTATAATTTGAAGGTCAAAACATGTGTTGTTTGCATCTTTCTCTGGTTTCCTGATCTTTCAGCTAGTTAGAAAATGTATCTTATTGAAGCGGCCATTTCACATTTCTATGCAATCCTGTTCTCGTGTGAAGTTCCTGGATAGTTTTGGAGTCCCTGCCGACTGTAACCATATGTGAGCATTAAGATTTATGTAGGGTGGGGAAAAATAAAGAAAAAGACACATTTTGGAAATCTGGTTATATGTCGAGTTAGATGCTGCTTCACCTATTATCTTGCTGAAGTATATTTTTTAAATGGTGCAGATGTGCTGAAGGAACTCTCGCGTTTCTTCCCTAACCTGGTCATGACTACAGATTCATCAAATTCGACTGCTTTACATACTGCTGCTGCTCAGGGTCACATCGATGTAGTAAATCTGCTTCTTGATACTGATTCCAACCTTGCAAAGATTGCAAAAAATAATGGCAAGACTGTGCTTCATACAGCAGCAAGAATGGGCCACTTGGAAGCTGTTAAATCCCTACTAAACAAGGATCGTACTATAGGCTCTTGGACTGATAGAAAAGGTCAAACAGCACTGCATATGGCCGTGAAGGGACAAAATGTGGAGATCGTGACAGAGTTAATAAAACCCGATCCCTCTGTACTGGGATTGGAAGATAACAAGGGAAATACTGCACTACATATAGCAACAAAAAAGGGCCGAACACAGGTTTGTCTTTGTTATGAACTTACTTTCATTATAGCATGACCTGCACAAGGGCTCACAGTGTTCATATAGGGGTAAAAACCATGTACAATTGATGCATCAGGCAGGGGTACCTGGTACTGATAGTACTAACTCTCAAGGTGAAGTTTGTGGTGATTTACTAAAATATTTCTCTCAAATAATACGATGTTTTATTTCCAAGGCCAAAATTTCCACTGCTCATATTGTGAACTCTACTTGAATTGCCCATGAAAGAGAGTTTTGTCAATAACATGGCATCACCATATTTAAATGGAGAATAATTGAAGTCCTATTACTGAAATTGGTTCAATGCTATGGCAGATGGTACAATGTCTATTATCTGCTGAGGGTATTGATGTGAATGCGACTAATAGTGCTGGAGAGACGCCTCTTGACATTGCTGAGAAGTTTGGAACTGCAGAAATTGCAGCCATTTTAAGGGAAGTTGGAGCTGTCCATTCTAAAGATCACGGGAAACCCCAAAGTGCAGCAAAACAACTCAAACAGACTGTTAGTGATATAAAGCACGACGTCCAGTCCCAACTCCAACAGAGCCGTCAGACGGGCTTCCGGGTGCGGAAAATTGCAAAAAAAGTGAAAAAGCTTCACATTGAGGGCCTTAATAATGCAATCAATTCTGCTACTGTCGTTGCCGTCCTTATTGCTACTGTCGCTTTTGCTGCAATATTCACTGTACCTGGCCAATACGTGGAGAAGCAAACAGAAGGGTATTCTTTGGGGCAAGCCCACATTGCAAAAAGTGCAGCTTTCATAATCTTCTTTCTATTTGATAGCTTTGCTTTATTCATCTCACTAGCGGTTGTCGTAGTACAGACATCAGTGGTTGTGATAGAACAGAAGGCAAAGAAACAACTTATGTTTGTGATTAACAAGCTCATGTGGTCTGCTTGCCTCTTCATTTCGATTGCTTTTATTTCTCTCACCTATATCGTAGTGGGATCTCATGAAAGGTGGCTTGCCATATATGCAACTGTAATTGGAGGTACAATAATGCTGACTACAATTGGCTCAATGTGCTATTGTGTAGTTCGGCATAGATTGGAAGATTCAAGGATGAGAAACATAAGGAAAAACAGCACCCTCTCCCGTTCATTTTCAATGTCCATGGCATCAGATCCAGAAATGTACAGTGAACGATATAAGAGAATGTATGCTGTTTAGGGACAAATATGCACTTAAAGAAGAGCTCCTAGACTGCTGTTCTAATATCTATGCTCTGTAGAGTTGCTGATGTTGGATTATATTTGCCATCCTCAACACTAGCCAGTATAGGTACTTTGTATAGGATGGCGATTTTGACTGTCCCCTCAGTTCAACAAGCAGAGAGATTATCATAATATAGTCATATTTAATCCCAGGAAATCTATTTAGGATTCTGCTAATGGATACATTGTGATATCAGTATGTGCAGATGGCTCGAATTTGTAACTGTTATTACCTGTATTTGAAAACGATCATATATGCGAATATAAGTTGTTCTAACGCTATCTATATATCATGAAGTTCTACTTTTCCAATTGATTAGATTTATTCTGCACTTGATCTTGAAATGGATGCTGCAGAAAAGGTTCATCTGGTAATGTTTGGGATCCAATTCTTGGTTTAGAGGTTACTATCATGGTTCAGATTCTTAATTAGGGAGTATCTATTTGTTTTTTGCAATTTTCATAAATGAAACATAGAAAATTAGAAAGTTTCCTAGTAGGTACACCAAATAAAGAAACGAGTTCGCCTCTATTGGTATCTTATATAAGATTAAGGCCGCTTTTTGTCTTTCAGAAAAGATGTAATAATTTATTCAAATTTAGTTTTCAACTTACTTTTCTTCATAGCGAAACCTTTGCAAACATCTCTTACTACCTCGATTCACAATTTTTTTTGTACCTATACAAAAATAGTCTAATAGTATTTGCTTATTTATCTGTCATGAAAAAACGTTACTTTTATGCTTATAGCTAGAAATTTTAAGCTGACTTTAGGGGGCTCATAATCTGTTCTAAATATAGCAATTGATGATGTCAAAATCTTGTCTACACATTCATACGTCATTGTACTACGTTTCTGCTGCTAGCGTTGTCATCAAATGTTCCTGGACATGTATTTAATGATAATGATAAATCCTTCTATACTTCAAAAAAAAAAAAAAAAAAGAGCCGCATCCTTGAAGGCTCCCACCTGTCCTGCCTGGGCATTTGTTTGAGACTGTCGCGTGAAGGGTTTGAATCCTGAACTATGAATTTGTCCCTTGAATAAGTGCAAGTACAAGTAATCTTCTACCCTATACCTTTCTATACTAGAATTAATAAAGGCTAATTACTGAGGTTTGAGGAATAAAGAATGTTGGGAGATAAAGTAAAGTAATTAGCATTTATTTTAGTTGGTAAAGTGGTTGCAAGATTGCCCTTCAAGCCTTGTATTGGCACTTTTAAGATTTATTAGGTGTAAGCAACGTGCAATGCACGTTTGCCTAGTTTATATTTAATAGTTTTGTTTAATAATTAATTTGTTATTAATAAAGATGTAATTTTTTTGGTTAATTAAATAATTAATGATGTAATGTTTATGTAATTGTTAAATAATTAGATGTGTGATTTTGATATTGTGATATAAATTGGTGAGATCGAAGAAAATAAGCAAAAGTTGACAAATTTGGAGAAATGACTAAATTGTAAGGGATCCAAAGTTCGGGGACTAAAATGTAAATACTTAAAAGTTGTGCCGAACCTCACGATGAAGATTTGAGAGTGCTCGGAGTCAATTGGATAAAGGAAGACATCAATGGAATCAAATTTAGTCAAAAGATGATCACAAATCAATTTCCAACCGAAAAGTTATGTTCCGATGTTTTAGTCTCATATTGAGACCTATTTTTGGCATAGAAAGTGATCGAATTAGAGAATGATGTCTGAATCAAAGTTGTAGCCAGATGAGTTAGCTTTCCAACGCATTTTGAATCGCCGCAATCGGACATCAAAATACAAAGTTATGATAAAAATACTGAAAGAAGATGCAGCTGCCTGTTTAAAACAAGAAATTCCGTTACATAGTCCGTTAAAACAACAAATTCCGTTAGTTTTTCCGTTAAAAAAAAAGAAATTCCGTTATATAACCACTTTTAATAAATAGAAGAAGAAGATATAATAATATTAATGAAGAAAGAAATATCCGAGTACTTGACATGGATATCCCACACCAAGCACAATGCCCCAGACTAGTTTTATACTCACAGTCAACAAGTTCGACATTAGTATGCATAAGACTTCGGATTGCAATAGAAAAAGTAGCATGGACAAAATACACACTGTCTATGGCAATCTCATCTGGCCACATAGGGGTAATTTGCTAGGTACAGAACTTGATCCCTCACCCAAATTCGCTAATGTCCCATAGTGGACCATATACCCTTTTATTAATATGTCGTGACAACATGCCCATAATGCCTCAAATGTGCCATGGATTTACCATACTGATAATACGAGGGAAAATTGCTAAGGTAGTCCCATATCTATACGTATTGTAGCAATTGTCTTCAACCTATGTTTCTTGACAATTTTGGTATCAAACTTTTCAATTTTCTGAAGAAAAAGAAAGATTCTCAATATTCATGCAATGCAAGAAGAAATTATAAAACACATAACTATATCCCTAGAAGTTATATGGCATTAGATGGGACTTGGAGTTGCAAAGAAGATTTGCAATCAAGTATTTTCAACTGCTTTCTTTCTTTGAATGAAAAATCGCTTACTAAATATAACGTGCCTTAAGACACAAAAATTTCAACTTTCAATCAAACAATTGAAAAGAGTTAAAAGGAGAAAAAGGTTACCAGCACTAATCATTACAAAAAATGGCAAAAATTTGAATCCTATACCAAAATTCAAGACACGAATAGTCCACGAGTATTTACACGAAGGAACTATCTACTGCAGTCAGTTAAAGGTGTGTGTTCGATGGTTTAGCATCCAATGGATAGTAGTTCAAGAGTATTGGCAAGAAAATTCATGCTAATTCAGAAGAATTGTTTGCATGTCAAAGTGCAGAACCGTGGTTGAAACTTCCTTGGTGTCTTTTCGAAGTACTACCTTTCTGAGCAACACGAGCTGAGGTTCCCGAGAAGTGATGCCGAACTCTTACTCGATGAGTTTTTGTTTCGGTGGAGCAACCGCCCTTTACCATCACGAGCAAAATCACTTCCTTATCTCCAGTGTCTTCTGACCACCAACTTTGTGGAATCCCATCAACAAGCTCTTCCAGTTTATGGTTCTCTTCGTGACGTACAGATATCTCCACAACTTCATCAGCTTTGATCATGCCAGCTGCAGGTGTGACCTAAATCAAAAAGATTGATTGAATTTAGTATAAAGAAAAGTAGGCTTAATATTGACATGGAACTTGTAAATTCATAGCTTTAAGTAGGCTTAATATTGACTCAAATTCTTGCAATAAGGAATCAGAAACTACCTCAAGCCAACGAGGGAAACCGAGTGAACCTCTGGGGCGAGAATCTGACGCTGTTGCATCCTCCTTTATGATGGACTGACCTTCACACATGATTTGGAAAAATGCCAAGTCTTCCCCACTTTTGTTGGTGATCTTCAAACTGTAATTGTCTTGGTTCTGGAGTACTATTTGATCTTTATCAACACTAGTTTCTGGCACGAAGCGTAGTGCTTCAAAGGAGGCCCTGATTTCATCATTGGACTTGAGTATTTTTCCGAACTCTTGTCTCCTCACTGATCTGTCCACATGGGCAATGCTCACATTTAACTTGCAGCGTACGGGTTTATGATCACTCTCAGTCACATCCATGCGAGCATCGTATCTGTGATATAGTGTAGAATGGAAGGTGTAAAAACAAGATAAAAAAACGCAAACCCAAAAAATAACCATGGCACATACTGTATTATGGAAGCAACTACAGGGCACTCTATGCTGCATCCTTCTGTTTGAGTTCCTCGATTATCTCGATATAGAACTCTATCACACCAAGCTGGAATCCGCCTCTTCTCACCCGAATCATAGCCTAAACATAAGCAATTATTTTAGTATTTAGTACTTCAAATAGGTTACTTAAATCTAATATTATGTTATGAATGATTTAATATTACCTCCTAAACCTATCTTTCCCTTTTCAAACTTATATGTTGGAGGAAATCTGATGAGCGCCTCTCGCATTCCTTGGAAAACTTTACCAGCTTTCATTTCTGCCCTCAGCTGATCTTTCTCTCGAAGCCAATCAAAGCATCTTTGGGAAACAAAATCCCTTGCTTCATCATAAGTTATGCCAAAAAGTCGATAATTTAAATCACCAGTGAATATGACCATATCAGCTTCAGCAAGATCAATCTTCCCTTCCTCGGGATTAATTGGTACAGCCTATTCAGAAAGGACCATCCGTACTCAAATTGAGAGAATGAAACTAAAATGTCTAACTTAGTTCAAAATTATAGTATACGCACATTTGCACCGCGAAGCATCTGTGTAGAAGACGAGACACCAGCTGCAATAGAAAGGATCCATGGGAAGCCAGAAGAATAAAGCAGCCAGAATAAATATGTGGACAAGACAAGAGAGCAAGACAAAAACAGGTATGGCAGCATACCGGCAGCATGTTGAAGAAGGTTAGACGAGCGAATGAAAGTCATTGTTCGAAATATATGATTAAAATCAGCGTTCCTGCGATTAACGGCTTCCAAATGTGCTGCAAAGTGACAATTTACGAAACACATTATCCGATCAAATACTCTCAACCTCAAACCTACGCCTCCCTGCATGTGAAGTTATCCCATCATATTGATGAAACCCACAATATTGATGAAATTTAAGCATGATCAGATGATTGGGACAATAACGATTAATTTGCACAATGACAATCTTTTGGACATTATAGTGTAAGGCATAAATTTAGCTGAATAGCAGTATATTCACAATGAACATTTTTAATGTATCAATAATGAGAAATGATTTTGTTCAATAATCTGTTACCTTATTACCAATTGCACGGCCCAAACCACATGCAACTGCTCCAACATCGAGGTCCCCAACGTGCGTTCTAAGAGTCTTTCTCACCCTGAGAGAAAAGGGCATGAACAAATAATCAGAAAAGCAAAATGTAATTAAGCAGAATCCCATTATCGGATACATATTGGTAGCTGCAAAAATAAAATTGATGGACTCAAGAGCTTTATATCATACATTATGATTTGATACCAAAAAAATAATTGAAAATGAATACTTCCGAAATAAATCTTACCAGATAGCTATGAGCAAGGCAGCGAGCTGCCTGGACCCTGTGCGCTCGAAAGTTGACCCTTCATCCAAAGCCTTTCCAATATGGTCCTGCCACCATTGTCCAATAGAACTTCCTTCAAGACCTACCTACAATGGGTTGCAACAGCTATTAGAAAGCACGAGAAATGAACAGTAGAAAAATCGTCATCATCCCAAGATTTATCCCCTGTTTGACAACAATTCTTTCGAAACTCTTTTTTTTCATATTCATTTTTAACCACACATTCTCACAACAAAATATTCTGCACATAAACCCAAAAAATTTTCCTACTTTTTAACGACACATTCTGCAAAAATTTACTATTCAAAAACTCATTCTTTTGAAAGAATGGCTGTCAAATAGGGGCTTATGTATGTAATATGTATAAGAAGTCTATTGACGGCTTACAGTTTCTTTTGCTGCAGACATTGCAAGGAAACCTGCACCCATTTCCACTTCTTGTAATCCAACAACAACAATGTCAACATCTTTTACTGCAGAACCTAACCATGACATAAGAGCATCATGAGTGGCTCTTCCTTGACCAACATTCCATGTTCCTACTAAAATTTTGATGTTCTTAAATCTTGTGTATGTGTGTTTTTTCTCGGCTAATGCGGGCCCTATGATGCTATCAATAGGTCCAGGAGAAGAGATGTTCCAACCACGTATACCGCCATGAGATGCCAAGCTAAAAATGTAACCATTTCCAATTACTAATTTTATAACCGGTCCATTGTGAGCTACCCAACCTGCAATTAAATTTCCTTCGAGATCCAACACTTGAACCATGCCACTTGCATAGCCAACCCATATTCTTGACCCGTAAGTGGAAAAGCAGAGAATGCTATTGGAATGGCGATTCATATCTTGCAAGCGATTCCCGTTTCCATCCCATTGAACTAAAAGTCCATTTGAGCATCCACTCCAAATCATTCCATCTTCTGCGAGCACTAATGCTTCTGTTCTTTTAGTATCTTCAACAAAAGCCCCCGCTCCCTTAGTTGCAACTCGACGGACAGCATCTGCAGCACCCATTATAGCATTTCTTGAACGCTGCAAAAAACTATTTTGGGATTTCTCCTTTTTAGATTTTGAGACTAACTTAACATTCATCTCATCTTCAACTACTTGTTCTTGAACTGATGACATGTCAACACGATTCTCAATCTGCCCATCTATATTGAATACTTTCAGAAGTTCCCTTGAACGAGCATCCCTGCATTTTCTTAAATGTTAGGATAATTAGCAATGCACAATAAATTTTCCTTTTGTTTTCAACAGCCAAGTACAAAAAGATGAAAATAAGTTTTCAAGTATCTAATCAACTTTGCACAATTAATACAGTATATCAGTGTACAGAGTACGTGAAGCGACAAACACACCATAACGAGAAGGTTAAAGAACCAGCTGCCCATATTTTGGCTCTGACATTATCAGACAAGAGACACTTAACATCCGAAGATGAAATATTACAAACACCATTAACAGTAACTTGGCTTCTGAGGTCAATGGATGACCTCTCCACCAATAAAGCAGCCATGCGTCTTTCCTCTGCTGATAGAGATAGAGATTTTTCGATAGATTCCCATGGCCAAAATTTTATATATCCACCCTCAGAACCTGTCCATAGATCACCTGGATCCAGGCCACAAAATTGCAGATGACGACAGAAGAGTTAAATATTCTGAAAGACTGAACGCTAAAAAACCATATGCTAAGAGGAAAAGGAGTTACCATAAGAGGAAATTGCCATAGAAAGTACTGGACCTCGATGTGCCTGCCAAGAGAGGCCCTCCTTGAAAGGATTATCACTGGAATATGTTTGGTCCATTTTCCAAGACCTAATCTTACCATCCTTGTGCCCGCTCCAAATTAACTTACACCCGAGATCAACCTTCATACATATAGTGGGTGATATATTAACTGATTCACAAAACGGAGCAGCGTCCTCATCCCCTCTCCGAGCCCTTCCCCCAACCCCAGTCCCTGGTAAGTATGCATCTGATAAATTCCATACTCTAACTCCTGATTCTTGTCCAGCCCACAATTGTGTTTCAGTACAAACTATCGTCCTCAAAAATTTTGCACCCTGTAAAAGATTAATAAATTCTATTTCATTTCCAGAAGTAGAGATGATTTAAAAAAGTACCCGCAGCATCACGAGCTATGTTTCTTAAGAACTAATCCAGAAAATTGATTCCATATCTTATTAGACAAAACTGCTACTTCACATTGAAATAAATATTCAAATAGAAATAACAGAGATAATCCTGATGGTGCTATAATTCTTGCAGGAACCACAATTCTCTGCAATTCATCGTACTGAAATTTCAATTTATTCAAAAGAAAATTTTGCACGAGACACATGTAAACGCGAGGGCACAAATAATCTAGTAATAAACACGCATTCTTGTATATGCACAATGCCACAAGCTTGTATTTATACTACCTGTGTTTCTCTTAGAGGGTGAGGCCTGAGCTCGAGACACGACGGCCGGGCAGGGTGCACCGCCGCCCTGGTGGGCACCTTAAATATCCCTACACCACCCCCAGCCCCCATAAACTCCGGCAATGGCAACTGAGGCAGATCCTGAGATTCATCCAATGCACCACCATCTCCGGACCCCAACCCATTAATCTTCTGGCTCAAATTAAGGTGGTAATCCACGTGGTGATCGCTCATCGACCCACTCGCAATTCCCATTCTGCCACCACCACCACTGGCGGTGCTGTTATTGCTATTAGCAGCAATGGAATATGGATAAAAGTCATCTTCATCAGAAGAATAAACATTGCTGGGGTGGCTGCTGAAAATCTCCCTCTCATCAAGGCTATGTTTGCGTTGCTGGTGGTGGCGTTTATAGCTAGTGCCTGATTCCGTTCTCAACTGCGAGCTGTATGAACAGACCTTCCTATGCGGTGGCCCGTCGGTTAGCCCCGCCAGGGCTGTCTTGTCATCTTCTTCTAAATGTTCGTCCATTTTTTGGATTATGAACCTTGTTATATACAAATTTTCTTTATTTATTTTAGAAAGTGATTATAAAAGATTCAAAAAACTGAGAGAGAAAAATTCAGAAATAGGATATGAGCAAGAAACTAATAGAGAGTGTGTGTTAGAGAAAAGAGAGGGAAGTTGTTGGAGAAGCGAAAGATGCTGGCAATGTACGGACAAGGATGTTCAAATTATACAAGGTAATCTGAGATTTGTGGGTAATGTGTATGTCTCTTTTCTCACGATGTTCACTTTTTTGAGAAAAAAATCACTTATAATAAGTAACCTTTTGTCACCACTGATGAGCTTGAAAACTGGTAGACCAAATTTAGGATATTGTCTTTACAATGCATTTTCAGAAAAAATTAGGGACTGTTCTCTTTGTGTTTCAGTTTTGTGTTTTGAGTTTTGAATTCGTTTTGTGTTTTGTGTTTTGAGTGTTTGTTTTTAAAATTTCTGAATATGCGTTCTGTTTGCCATTCTGAAAAACTGTTTTTGAAAACATGAAAATGGAAAACGCGTTTACTTTGAAATTTTGAGAATTTCTTTTAATAATATTTTATTCAAAAAAATTAATTATTCAATAAATTTTAATGATTTAATGTTAATATAATATTAAATAACATATAAATTTTGAAATTGGTGAAACTTCAAATGTTTTTTTTTCCAAATATTAAAAACACAACCAAAATTACATTTGACAAAACATTTTAATCGATACGATTTGAATTTTGAGGTTGATTCTTTTCATGTGTCAAACTTTATATGTCTATAATAATTCTACTCTTATCGTAACACAAGTTTTGCTAGCGGGAGATCAGAGTACAATGTGAAACGATTGCATGAATTGGTCTAAAAAGAACTATTTACGATCGTCATTAAGAGCACCTTTTCAATTCACAAGTAAACTACTTTTAAAAAAAAAAGTGATGCCAAACTATCATCCTGGATCTTGTGAGATAAAAAAATCTATGTATTGAAATAAACATTAAATTTGAGCTCAAAAGGATAAACCCCACAATAATAAAATGGATTTGAACAAATCCAAAATAATATTTAAACAATTTGATCAAAAGAGAAATACAAAAGAAATAGTACTTCAAAAATCAACACCAGAATCAACTGCAACACAACTTCTAGCTCTAAACAATGACAACATAATATGCTATCAACCTAGAGTATTAGGACTCGCAAAAGTCCAAGAGCTCTAGCAAGGTGGCAATCAGTCATGCACCATCATACTCCCTTGGAAAATCTGATGTCCTACCATGACAACAACATGTTCAATTTACAAAAAATGGGAAAAGTCCAAGAAAAATTACCTCAGTTGAAGCTGATGTAATAATTACCAATAAAACAATACAGAGATAAAGCTGAAGCTATTAGTAAATCAAATAACATAACTAACAGGGATGAGAAAGCCATTGCATTTAAATATATATCTCAAGAGGTGATGCATTTATCCAGTTCAGGATTACATCCCTTGAATTTCTGGTGACTGCAAGCATGCACATTAACTTTACAACAAAATCTCACATAATGAAAAGCAACAAGAACCTTCATGAGATAGAATGATGTCAATAGTTAAACTATTATATCTCAGGCAGCCATGTTTGAAATCCAAAATCAGGATATGATTTTTCATTTTTCAAAAGCAACCCCTTTGTAAGTTAGCATGCACCTTGACTTTTGAAGTTGTTCATGGGGCATCATGTGATGCTGGGATTAATCATCCAAACCAGAACTACATTGACAGCAAAAGGATCTTGGAATCAAACCAGTACTACATTGTTGCTGGGATTAGTCATGATTCATTTTTCATATTTCCAAACTAAGGATATACAGTTGAAGGGACTTGGTTTTATACTTTTATTGGTAGTCCTATTCTTTACATTTTATTTGCATTCTATTGATAGAAAAAAATTTCTTTTTGTAGAACAATTCCAAGAGTCCATAAAGTCCATAAAGAGCAATTGGTTTAGTGTTGGATCAAGCACTAGAAAAATCCTTTCAATGATATAAATAATCCATGTTTAGCAACTCGGCAGATTCAACATATAGGCAGATTCTTAAACTAGATGAACAGGAAAAGATGGCAGATTCAAAAAATAGAGGTGGTCGGGAGCCACTCTTGCAAAAAGATAATAAACTAGATGGACAGGAAAAGATAGAGAACCAACATCATAGGAAAATGACTCTTAAAAATGAAAAATAAAGAAATGTATACAAAAAACAGATTAATATCAGTGTTTATTTTGATTCCTCTTCAATTAGCCATAAAGCAAATGAAAAGAAAACTGAAATGAAATTAAGCATAAGAGTGGCAACATGAAATGGTTATCTTCCAGACAAGGGGTACATATATATAAAATTCACCACATATCAGTTTGAAAGATATCATCAACATTGAAATAGATATCACCACAAATAGCTATCATCACTGATTGAGTGTAACCAAATATCAGTCTGAAAGATAATTGAAAGAGACTCCGAGACTCGGTTAGTTAACAATTTTTCTACGTAAGTCTAACACGAAAAATGTTTGTTAACCATCAACATCATGATCCTCTCCACAGCTTTCAGCCACATCTCAGTAGAGACAAAAATCTGGTTCTACCATGGCAGACATAACATTGCTAATCCAACAATTACATTCAGAACAAATATATGTTCAATAGTCACAAACTTAACCAATTCACGTGTATGTTCATTTCTGACTCTTGTAGTTTCCCCACAAATTCAATACAACAATCCCATATTAACAATATAAGTTCTTTTTCTGGCAGCCCTATATGCCAGTGCCCGATTCAGGGATTTACATATCAAATAACATCGATTGTGTGAGCATTTTAAGGGCACATTCAAATAAATGTAGAAGCACAGTATTTATTTTTATCATTAAACGAACCTAAAAATTAAAGAGTAATTAATGAAGACATCACACAGATCTGATTGAAGAAGAGCAATTAATGAGGACAAGTCACAGAAAAATAGGTTAATTTTACCTTATTTTGAGGCTACGGGTAGGGGGCAAGATGAACGGGTCGCGCCACAGTTTTGACAGGCAGCGGAGGTAGAAGGGCGTCGGGAATTTCGAAGTCGACCGGCGTTGGAAATGTCTCTTGCAGAGGCTGGGAGGTGTGGGCTTAGGGGGTGAAAGGAAATTGAAGAAGGTAGGTGAACGGGAACAGTGAGAGTGTGGTTGAAAATGTGCATTTTCCGTGTTTTGTAGAAGCACCGTGTTTTGGACTGAAAACATTCAAAACGTGGTTTTCATTTCTGTTTTCTGTACAATTTTTTTTTTTTTGTTTTCAAAAATTCATTTTCAAAAATGATAAAGAGAACGCGTTTTCAATGTTTTGAAAAATTGAAAACCGAAAACAACCTGAAAACAGCAAAGAGAACAGGGCCTTAGGATTTGACTCTCCAATAGCGTGATTTTAGTTCATAAACCTTCAAATGTGATGATTAGATTCTCTAACTTATTTAATTTTGTGAATTTAAATCTTAAATAAAAAAATCATCAATGTAAATGTTAAAATCGTACTCTACTTAACGCTGAAAGTTAAGTTGTTTGATGGTTTTTCCACCTCACATTAAGTCATGTGAAAATTACGTGCACTTTTAAAGTCCGTCCTATAATTTTCAAGCATGTGAGGAACCAAAACTTCACTTCTTAAAGTTCGAAAACCAAAACCACTATATAAAACGTTCGAGAATCGAATCCTAATATTTTCTTTTCTTTTGGTTATGGAATTCTTTTGACGTTTCAACAAAATGATTATAAATGTGGGAATTAGTTCTAGGCATTTTAATCGGAATCGAACCTTCCAAATCAAAATCAAACCGAAATTGGAGGTTCTCATTCAATTCCAAAAAATAAATTAGAAATTGGAATCGAGAATCGGAATGGAACTCATTTTATATAATTTTTTTTTTATTTTTTACAATTTATAGGCTGGTAAAAAAAAATACAAAACCTAAAACTCAAATTTCAATAGTAATTTGTTTAAAACTCTATACTCTAATATTAAGAAAATCAAGACTGGCTCCTACTTTTTTACCTTTCATTGCATATTAGCTCGTGTTTGAATCTCATTTTTATGAGAATATAAATTTTGGAATAATGATTGACGTGAGAATGTGTGGTGGAAAAATGATGAAAAGTTTTAGATTTGTGCGTAATATTATTTTATTTGGAGAATGTGTGGTTGAAATGAAGGAATAGAAAAAAATGAGAATGAAAAAAAATGAGTGTCAAACATAAGCTAAATTGTTGCACTTGCTAAATTGTTGCACTTCAAATGTTAGTATATATCAATCTTTACAATTTTCAACTTTATATGATCAAAAAGTTCAAGAAGTTAAATCTTTTTTGCCTCTTGACGATATTTTGACCTTTTCTTGCATTATTTACAAATTTAAGACATTTTTTTTTTGTAATGCGTGATAGATTTACTTGATTTTTTCATAGTTTGAAATGTCGTGTACCTTTTTTGCTATCTCACACTTGTCGTCTCTTTTGAAATATAATTTTTTCCTTTTGAGTCATGTAACTTGATTTCTTAGCTTCTTGAAGATTTTTAGCTGGTTTTTCTCTCTTACACAAATATCGTGGAGCAGTACCGTGTAAAGTATACGTATCAAAAAGACATAAATGAAAATATTTAACAAATACATATAAAAAATATTATGGATAGAATTGAACCCAAATTGGACCGACTATTCAGGTGTGGGTTTGATTTCAATAATTAAAAGGACTCGAATGATTCCATTAATGAATTGTCCAAAATATAATAGTGATTTTGGGTACTGAAATACTAGATTGATCCACCCGATGTCCTATCCTAGTGAAAATCGTGCATTTTCTTCGTTACGCTTACGATCGACAACTTTTCATGATATTTTCAATGTAGTCTAGGTAAAGAACGAAGTTATTCAGAAGTAGCCGTGACTATCATGCAATAAACTCCTTGTGCCATTGTCCAATGAAATTGTGATGCATTTTAATGCATTGTCCAATCAGGTATATAAAAGGTGTCAATAGTCGCTATCAATAAAAAAGAAATGACTAATAATCAAGACAAAATAAACAATATATTTGCGGTGGATTAAATGAGAATGGAAACGAATTCTACATAATATTGTTATTAATCGAAAAAGACATGTTCCTTACTAAAGTATAATTTTACTAGGATGTGCAGGATCTGAAATTTTTATTTTTTGAACAATATACCTTTAACTTAGTTTTGATGTGAATTATCAAATCGAGGACTAACCGACGAATGAACCTTTTCCATCTCTTCAGCTTCTCTCATCCTTGCAATAAAATTACAAAATTTTTATCAGATTCCACAATGTACCTATAACAATCTAATCCCACACTACCAGTTACCACTCCCAAGCCACAAAATACAGCAAGGGGGAACGGGGATGAAAGCAGTAGGGCAAGAAACATCATTCGAAGGATGCAAACTGAACCAAAAGTTCGACAAACCATTTTCTAAAAGTCTTCAAATAAACACGAACAACTAATAAGATTATTATCAATTTCCAATCAAGAGATTCTGTCTAATTTCAAGATTCAGAGACTTTTAACTAATGCCAATTATAATCTTATTAAAGAGATTTGATGAATATTCCATTGTGGTATTAACAAGGTTGATTACAAAAATTTTATGCGTGCAAAGAAAATCAATCTACTAATCCGGTCTATGCAATGGGACATTAAATCAACTAAATAAGGAGAGATTTATAATATGATTACAATTAAGGAAAGAATAAAGCTCTCTAATTATAATCCTACTAACTTTATGTCCTATCATGTCTCCACAAGCGTAAGGGTTCGGGCAGAACACTAAGCTTGGACCGATGAATTAGGAACTGCTTCCGAGCTAGAGGTCCAGTGAGAGAGTTAACAAGTTGGTCCATAGTATAAACATGGGAAATGCGAAGCAATTTATGAGAAACTTGATCATGTACAAAATGAAAGTGAATGGCAATCTGCTTCATACGTAAGTGAAAAATGAGATTGGAGCATAAGTAAGTAGCTCCAACATTATCAGAGCAGATTGTTGGAGGAGTTGTGATGAAGTGCATAAGGAGTTAGAATTTATGATGAAGTGAGATCGCAAGGCAAAATAATGATTTCATGATAACTTTGAGTTTGTCCGTTTTTGACGAATTAATAGTTTAATTTGAGTGGAAACGGGCCAAGGATCACAACTCATCGCCTTTGGCCATAACGTACGTCGGATTTCGAACAGATTCCATCGTTTAGGCTCTCGATTAGGCGTTTTTGCCGTTTATGGTAAGTTTTATTTTGGAAATATCTCATTCAATAAAATTCGGATTTTGATTCCGTTTGTTGGAGGACGATCCTGAATATTAGGAGTTTCCATTTAAGTTAGAATCTCGAATTTTTCCATTTATGGAAAAATATTGTTTTTTTTTATTTTTATTATTTATTTTCCAAAATTTGCTAAGGTTTTGCTATTTAAACCATTGTAAGCCCTTCGAGGCAAACATTATTGAATTGAATAAAAACTTTCGTGAGTTTATCTCATATTTGTGAGGTTGTTCATCTTTCCTATAATCTTCCGCTACGTCAAGTTGGAAGTGATACAGAAAGTTCATGAAGCAAGTGGGCGAGCCAATTCACCTCAATAGTACCACCAGTAATGGCATGGTATTTAGTCTCTGTTGAAGAGATGGCTTTGGTGGATTGTTTCTTAGAGCTCCAACTAATAGGATTGGAGCCAAGAAATACAACATAGGCGAATATAGAGTAACGTATATCAACATCACCAACCAGTCGACATCGACAAAAGCATGAAAGGCAGGTGGAGATTGAGCTGAAACAAAAGGCAAGAGGAGATTTAGCTGAAATGAAGGGCAATAGTAGAGGTCGATTATGCATGATTTGAGCCAACTTGTTAATGACATGGCTACATCAGGCTGTATAAAATAAAGATACTAAAGTGAGCCAAGCACTTGACAACACCCAGTCGTATCAAGTCTAGATGAACTATCATCCATTTTGAGTGTCTCTAAAGTAGACAATGGGGTACTAAATTTCTTGGCTTCTTGCATATTAGTTATCTTAAGAAGATCAAGAATATACTTCCGTTGAGATAGGAACAAACCATTGGAGGACCAAGTGGTTTCAACGACCAAGAATTAGCTGAGCTTGCCGAGATACTTAAGAGAGAGCCTGTAGAAGAGCTGACTAATGAAGAGTTGAAGGATGATGCTGGTGGGTATAATGTCACACACATGCACAAGCAAGTACATGTTGTGAATTCTTAAAGTGTACATGAAGAGAGAGGTATCACTCTTAGAGTTAATATGCAAGAAAAAAAGAATGAAGTTTATCGTACCATGCCCAAGGAGCTTGACAAAGACCATAGATTGCTTTATGTAATTTACAGACGTGAGAAGGATATTGAGAGTCAACAAATCCTCGAGGTTTCTGCATAAAAAACACTTTCTGATAAAGTTCCTTATAAGAAGGTATTATTAACATCCAATTGATTCAGAACCCAACTATGAGTAACGGAAATAGTGAGAACAAGTCGAATTGTGGCTGGTTTAACAATTAGGATAAATGTTTCTATAAAATCAATTATGGGTATTGATGAAACCCCCTTTGCCACAAGACAAGCCTTATAGCAAGCAATAGAGCCATTCGGGTTCCTCTTGATCACATAAACCTATTTGCACCCGCCTTGTATAGATACAAAGAGACAATTTGATTGAGGATCAAAACAGAGAAAAGAATTATGAGAAAGGGAAAGACCGAGATACACACATGATTGTGAGCGGGGTTAGAGTTTATGGGTGTTATATGGGTGAAGCCAAGGGTAGTAGAGATAGCCAAAAACTCGAAGGAAAGTGTATTTGGGTTTATAGCCAAGTAAATTGTGATAAGATGTATCATAGTTGACAATAGGTGTAGGCATTTTATTAAAGAGATAAATTACACTTTGGAAAGTATGGGACCAAAAACATAGGGGGACAGCAGCATTGCGGAGAAGCGTGGGACCAATTTTCACAATATTGTAATGTTTACGTTCAGCGAAGCCAAGTGTAATGTAAACACATCAGATTTCAACTTTAGGAGCATATAACGACGTGTAATTTGTGAAATAATCAATAAAAATGACACAATATTGAAAATTTCCAAACGAGGTCACTGGGGAAGGATCCCAAACATCTAAATAAATAGCTTGAAGTGGTTATTATAAGTAATAGAGGAAATTCTAAAAGATTGTTTATAACTTTTGTTGCAAAGATAAAAATCACAAACTTTATTTGTTGAGGAATCTAAAGAAGGAATGTTATTGCTAGTTGGAATCTTCTTTTGAATTGGAGGAGAAGGGTGACCAAGATACTTATGCCATAGTTGAGAAGAGGGAACAATTGAGGCAAAAGGAGTGAAGGTGGATGGCTATGTAGTTGAGGCTGAAGATGATCACTCATATAAGTTGTGCCTACTCCGGCCTTTCACCAAGAATTACCCCGTATTCAAATCCTTCACAAGAAAATAGTTAGGGAAAAACCCCATTGAAGAATTATTTTGGTTGCAGAATTGGGAAACATATATTAAGTTCTTTTTTAGTAAAGGTGCACACAAAATATTATCTAATGTAAAAGAGGCAGAAGGAGAAAAAAATTAAGAAGAACTAACATGAGAGATGGGAATGCCATTACCGTTACCCACTACAACATCCTCATTTTCAACATAATGAGTGTTCATAGAGAGATTCTGGAGATCAGAAGTAATATGATGTGTGGCACTTGAGTCAAGGATCCAATTGTTATTGGAATGACTCGATTGTCCTTCGACAAGATTTGTTTGTGGCCGAGAACAATAAGAGGAAGGCTTTCCATGAGAACGACAAGTCTTTGCATTATTTCTTTATTTATCACACAATTGACAGATATTGTGAGTTTGGCCTTGGTTAGTCAGATAAAGATTTAGATTCTACTAAGGTAAGTGTGATTGGAGATTCAAAGAGCTCATACCTCGTCCATAAGAAGGGTACTGCAGATTGGTTTATATATGGCTAGGCTGAGAATTCTGTCCACAAAAATTGCTATTCGAACCATAGGCATAATTGCTGTAGCCACCACCACGATAGTATCCTTGACGATCACGACATTTTTGTGTCAGTTGTGAAGTGACTTGTACTTCTTCTTCCTTTTGCCTCTCCATGTTTTTGAATTAATTCCTCATCAAGCAATTTATCATAGAGGTCTTTGAAGGTGATAGGCGTGTCACGAACACGAACCATTGACGAATTAAATTCGTCAACCAATCAATTCAAGTGTAGAATAAGATTTGTGCAACATTCAAAGGATGCCCAATGAGTTCTAGATCATCAGCAAAGGTTTTCACCCTGCTCATATATGCAGCCACTATCTTTCCTTCTGTTATGAATTTCGGATCACAAGATAATGAAGACTATGAAATAAAGATGAATAGAATAAGAACACAAGTTTAGAGGAGGAGAATCCACTATAAAATCAATAGCTTTGTGTTTACAATATCAAGATTTCAATAATCAACAGAAATCTAGGCTCTCAAGAATTCTTTCTCTCAATTCTTTCTCAAACCACAAAAAATCTTCACCTTGAACCAAATTCCAACACAAGGAATTCCAAGTCACTACTCAATCAATAAACACCACTCCTCCTCCAAACAAGCCCCAATGAACTAAGTCAATGACAAACACCCACTAAGTTTAAACAATGTTCAAACTTAGAAATAGGAAGTGATTTTGTCATCATATCAGCAGGATTATCACTGGTATCAACCTTGCTCACTATAATATCACCACGAGCAATCACATCACGCACAAAATGATATCTCACATCAATGTACTTAGTCCTCTCGTGAAACATCGATCCTTAGTCAAGAAAATTACACTTTGACTATCATAGAATAATGTAGACATATGCAAGTCTTCACTGATTTTACCAATCAATCCTCTCAACCATATAGCCTCATTACATGCTTCTATAATAGCCATGTATTCTGCTTCTATTGTAGACAAAGCTACTGTATTTTGCAAAGTAGCTTTCCAGTTGATAGCACAACCACCAATGGTAAACACATACCCTGTAAGCGATCACCTCTTATCAAGATCCCCTGAATAATCTGAATCTACATAACCGATGACTCCATCTGAATTTCTACCAAAATGCAAGCAAGCATTTGAAGAGCCCCTCAAGTATGTGAAGATCTACTACACTGCTTTCCAATGTTCCTTGCCAGGATTGACCATGTATCTACTAACTGCACTAACCACCTGTGCCAAAGGGTCTTGTACTAACCATAGTATACATATAATCAATGTCTGCATATGACTGTGGACATAAGTTAGATGATAGTTTGAAGTGGGCAGCCAATAGAGTACTGACAGCCTTAACTTTCATCATATTGAATCTTTCAAGCACCTTTTCAATGTATCCCTTATGACTCAAATACAATCTGTCGGCCTTTCTATCCCTCAAGATCCCCATTCCAAGAGTCTTCTTTCCTATACCCAAAGCCTTCATGTCAAACTCCTTGCCGAGTTGTAATTTTACCTTTCTTACCTCTGATTTATCCTTCGCTGCTATGAGCACATCATCAACATATAATAGCAAATATGTAATTGATCCACCACTTTCTTTTTTGAAGTACACACAACTATCATAATTACATCTATCAAAGCCATGAGTAATCATGAATGTATCAAACCTCTTATACCACTGTCTCGGTGAATGCTTCAATCCATATAATGATTTCTTCAATAAGCACACATAGTCTTCCTTCTCTGAAGCTATGAACCCTTCTGGTTTTTGCATGTAGATGCTCTCTTCAAGTTCTCTATGTAAGAATGTTGTCTTGACATCCATCTGCTCAAGCTCCAAGTCCTTCCTAGCCACCACTTCAAGTAAAGCCCAAATAGAACGTGCTTCACAATAAGTGAGAACACATATGTAAAATCTACACATGAAATCTGACTATAGCCTTTTGCCACTAATCTAGCCTTATATCTAACATCTTCAATCCCTGATGTGCCTTCCTTTCTTTTGAACACCAATTTACAAAAAACCATCTTTTCACCTTTAGGTAATTTCATCAAGTCCCAAGTTCTATTTTTGTTCAATGACTCCATCTCTTCTTGAATAGCAATCATCCATTTGCTAGAATCACTACAATTGACTACCTTTGAATATGTAGTAGGCTCCTCAGTGGAAGCAATGTCTTCAGCAACGTTTAATGCATAAGCTACCAAATCTGCTTCTCCATACTTCTATGGAGGTCTAATTTGTTGCGAGGTCTATCCTTAGCTATAGAATATTGTGGTGCTGGTGGTGGGAGCAAAGTGGGCAAAGTATTATTTTCTGTCAACCCTGAATTTGACTCATCTGTAGTATACTGCTCTTCAATCTCTGATTTTTCATTTGAACCAATTTCCAACTCCACCTGAGTTAGATAATTCTTCTCCTCACTTTTATTAGAATCCTCAAGAGATAAACCACGAACCATAGCAAGTTCATCAAATACGACATTCCTACTAACAACCACATTTTTAGTCTCTAGACACCACATCTTATACCCCTTCACACCTGATTTATACCCAAGAAAAATGCACTTTCTAGACCTAGGCTCCAACTTTCCATTATCCACATGAGCATAAGCTGGACACCCAAAGATTTTCAAATCAGAATAGAAAGAAGATTTACCAGATTATACTTCTTCTAGTGTCCTTTTATCAATGGCAACTAAGGGTGAGCGATTAATCAGAAAACAAGCTGTGGTAGCAGCTTTAGCCCAAAAAGACTTAGGCAACCCAGAATTTAAAAGCTTACAACGAACCTTTTCCATCAATGTTCTATTCATCCGTTCTACCACACCATTCTGTTGAGAAGTTCCAGGCACTGTCAAATGTCTCAAGATGCCTTTAGCCCTACAGAAGCTATTGAATTCATCTTAACAAAACTCCAACCCATTATCAGTGTGTAGACATTTCACTTGCTTTTTGGTATGCTTCTCTATCAATTTTTTCCACTCCTTGAAGATCTCAAATACATCACTCTTCTGCTTCAAGAAGAATACCCAAACTTTCCTAAAGAAGGCGTCAATTACTGTCAACAAATAATAATAGCCACCTTTAGGTGGTACCCGGCTGGTCCCCAAAGATCTGAATGGATATATTCAAGTGTTCCTTTCGTGTTGTGTCTTTCTTTAATGAATTTGACTCTCTTCTATTTCCCAAGGACACAATGCTCATAAAACTCTATTTTGCTGGTCTTCTACCCATCAAGAAGTCCCCTTTTACTCAGCTCTGTCATCCCATTTTCACTCATATGCCCATGCCTCATATGCCAAAGTTTTGTAACTTCATCATGTGTCAAAGAAGAAGTAGAAACTACTGCATCTCCAATCACTGTGGTACCGTGCAAAATGTAGAGTTGTATAGAGTTTTTATGCTCCTTCATGACAACAAGAGCACCCTTGCCCACCTTCAAAACTCCACCCTCACCAATGTATCTGTAGTCATTTGAGTCAAGTGTACTCAAAGATATGAAATTTCATTTCAGTTCTGGGACATGTCTTACATTTGTAAATGTTCTGACAACTCCATCGAACATCTGATTCTGACTGTAGCAACTCTGGCAATCTTGCAAGGCGCGTTGTTTCCCATAATTACAACACCTTTTGAAACTTTTTCATATGTAGAAAGCAGTCCCTGTTAGGTCACATATGAAAAGTACAAGTCGAGTCAAGAACCCATTCATAACTAGATTTAATATCTCCATCAGAAAACATAAGAAACTTTCCACCACTTTGCACATCCTAGAAAACATCAACCTCCGCAGTATTAACATTTTGATTTCCTTTCTCCGTAGCACCAACAGCTTTATTTCTATTTTTCAATGCAAAATAATCAGCTCTAATACGTCCCTTCTTCTTAAAGAAATAACATGTCTGGACTTCGATCTGCCCCTCATATTTCTGGAAAGATTCCTATTTTGATTCCTCCCACGCACAACCAAGCCTTCAACATGATTTCCAAATCCTAAAGCATGATGCCTCATCTTCTCCTTAGATAGTAAAGTATCATAGACCTCTTCCATGATAAGAGTATCCTGACTATAGAGAATAGTATCCCTAAAAGTCACATATGATGGTGGCAGTGAACACAACAACATCGAAGCCAAATCCTCATCGTCATACTTAACCTCTAATGTCTCCAAATTAGCCACGACTTCTTTGAACATAGTTAAGTGATCATCCAATAACATACCTTCAGACATCGGGTGAGAATATAAGCGTTGTTTCAAATGTAGCTTGTCGGTCAAGCTCTTTGTCATGTAAAGTTGCTCCAAATTCAACCACAATACAGCTGCACTATTCTCCTTAAGAACATCTTGAAGAATTTAATTTGAGATATGTAGATGAATTTGAGATTGGGCTTTCCGATCCTTACGCCTCTTTTCATCCTGCGTCCAGGCAACTGGCATCTTATCAAAGCCAAGCAAGGCTTTCTCCAAATCCATATGTGCCAAGAGAGCTCGCATATTCACTTTCCATAATGCAAATCTCATGTTTCTATCCGTTGAAGTTGTGATATTTTGTTGTCAAATTATTATTGTATTTTAGAATTGTAATTTAGTTACATTAGTTTGGTTAATGTCTAACCAATGAAGTCATAGAAAGCTAGGCTAGTTGTGAGCTACAACAAGCAAGTGGGCTGCCATGTATGACTTAGTGCAGTAAGTAGTATGGTAGTTGATAGATAGTTGGTAGGAATATCTTGCTATATCTACTAAAGGTTTGGCTATAAATAAAGCCTTGTAATGACAAAGAAAATATGAACGAAATATAGAAGAAAAATGTTTGAGAAAATGTAGTCTCAAGAGTGTTCTCATTCTCCTCTGTTCTGTAAGAACAGAGTGATTTTAGTTTGTTTTTATATGTTTTGTAAAACCGGTATGTTCAATCCGGTACTCCACTCCTCTATATCAAAATATGTTTTGAATGAGCTCTCTTCAAAGAGCTTTAGACCAATGAAATTCCAACATTATCCAACAAGAGAATATCATACTTCATTGTCACCATGCGGAACAATCAACCTTACACTCTGATACCACTTGTTATGAATTTCGGATTACAAGATAAAGAAGAAAATGAAATAAAGATGAATAGAACAAGAACACAAGAGTTTAGAGGATGAGAATCCACTATAAAATCAATAGCTTTATGTTTACAATATCAAGATTCAATAATCGAAATCTAGGCTCTCAATAATGTTCTACCTTCATTCTCTTAATGCTAGAATTTATTATAATGTTACAAGTTGTCACACACACACACACACACACACACACACACACACACATATATATATATAGGAAAACTGTAGGAACAAGTTATAGTAGAAAATAAGTCCAAAAACGTGTCGAACGAAAGAAACAGGCTTGGGTCGAAAAAGACTGTCGCTTGAGTGACAGTCGAGTGACAGCCCCTCGCTCAAGCGAGGGGCGAGCGATGGTCGGGCAACGAAGTCTCGGGTTTCTTCAATCGAGTGTCCAGCTAGAGTTCAGGCTAGCAAAAATGCGACGACTTTTTCTTCCGGTCCATGATTTTGATCTCTTCAAAACCATCTTCACAATCATTTCAATTTAGACTCCAATACTCACTAGAATTTGGGTCAAACCACAACACCTTCATTCTTGTTTAACATAAGAGAGGACATAATAGAAAACATTCGAGTGTTGGAATGATTAGCAAAACTCATTTCCAATTTGTTCCAGGCGTCTACAGAGGTGGTACAAGTGCTTATCATGAGGTTGATTGTGCTATTAACAATGCCCAAATTCCAAGGAGCAGAAGACGATCTTGAAGAGTCCAGAAAAGATATCTTGTTTCGGTTTGTTGTGGGCAAGGATAACTTCCATCACAAAATCCAAAGAGTCCATAACTAAAGAAAGGATCGGTCATTTTGGAATTCCATGATGAATAATTTCCATCATTTTTTTACAAGTTTGAATGGAATATGAGAAGAGGCATTAAAAGATATTAGGTTCCCATTAGCAGGAAACATGTTACATTCAGCTATAATGTTTGCAGGTGTTGAGACAATCATCGGCTCAAACAATGTTGCTAGTGTTGTTGGTGTTGTAACAGAAGCCTGGGAGTCTTCCATTACTGTGATAAGAAGATGTAATAAAATTAGGTAGGAAAAATGATGGAACTTTGTTCAAGACATAGAGCTCTGATACCATAAAGAGATTTGATGAATACTGCATTGTGTTATTAACAGCGATGATTTCAAATATATGTACAGGCAAATGAAATCAATGCCACTAATCTAGTAAAATCGGTCCCACAAATGAGGTCTATGGGAAACTAAATAAACTAAATAAGGAGAGAATTATGATTACAGTTAAGGTGGGCATTTTTTCTTCGAACCGGATGGATCAGCTCCGAATTTCCTAATAAATAATTCGATGTTGGGACAGATTATCGAGAAGCAGCTGGTTCGGTCAAATTCCTGGTTCTGGTATGAGAACCAACTGTTCTTACAAGTTATTTATTTACTTTTTTTTTTGGTACAACCTAAAAACCTCAATCTTTTCTCTATTTAATTTCCTTCTTTTCTTCAATTTAGTTGATTCTTTACTTCTCACTTCTTTTTGTTCTTTGATTAATTGATTATTTCCTTCTTAAGACAAATTAGAATATTGGGTAAATTTACACATTTAAGACTCGACACATGTATTGGGTGCTTCAAAAATTTGAAAGCTAAAGTCACATTTTTTAAAGTTGCAACTTTGTTAGTGGACGCCTTTTATGATATCTTGACACCTGACTTCATCTTAGCTTTTGATTTGGCATTTTGGATGGCTCCAAGGCATTAAACCTTGAATGTCGTTTCACTTGGTGTTTGGTTCTGACTTCTGAGTTCTTTGTGTGAGAGAGTGTGTGTGTGTCTACTCTCGAATGGCTAGGGTTTTGATCTGAAATCTTCTTCTGTCTTGAACATCTCATTTGAGACTGAAATATGTTAGTTTAGCCTCTGATTCTTGTATTTTTTGAGTGAAATATATAAGAATGAGAGGGTTCTTATGTTGTAATATTTAGAGTGCCGATTTTGTGGTTTCTTGTGTGATTCCTTCATAGATCTGCAGTTTTCTTTTGAAGAGATAAGTTCTTGTACTTTCTCTGCGTAGTGCTTAAACTTTGTAACATTCATGGCCATTTTTTGCAACTGAGCAATATCGATTTTATATGGATACTCAACAGGGGCTAAGTGTTAAAAGGGTCATCGAATCTCTTGGGCTATGACCAAAACATATTTTTGTGTTCAATCTTTAATTTTTCTTCACATTTTACTTCCGATCATATTAAATTTTATGTGTTTGAGTTAATTGTGTGGTTTCTGGGTTTTTTGCAGTATCAAAGCCTGGATCTCTTGAACGCATGTTAAATGCTATTAATGAAAATAGTAATTCATTATTCTTAACAATAGGTCATGGAGACTTTTTGGTTTATCACGATACTTGATCTTGAAATTTGGAGATCTGTGACAGATCTAAATACTATGAACTGTTCTGAAGAAAAAACCGAAAAAGAAATCACGTTTTATAAACTCACTGGGTGTCATCTTTAATTTTTTGTAAAATTTTATTTTTCAGAAATTAGAGTTTCTTGATTTTTCCCTTGATTTGCCATATGCTATAACTCCCTGGAGACTAATCTTTGTCCAAATGCTTTTACGAGGTCTTGGGAATCAGAGATAAATCCAGTACGGGAGTGTATTTGAAAGATCTTGGAAGAGAAATCATTGGAACATAGATTTTTGTGATCTTTGTTCTTTAGTTTTCTTTTATTTCTTCTCTGCATGTTCTCTGATTGTGCATAAAAACTTGCTTAAATTGAAATCTTGTACTACTAAATGCTATTGTGATTTGAGATTGATATTATTCTGTATTCTTGTTCTTCTTTGCTGTGTTGTGTTACCCCGTCTTCAACATGTATGTCATTCTTATTTATAAGTTGGCCCCTACTAATTTTGAAGTTAATCAGTATGATGGGAAAGGGGATTTTAATATGTGGAGTTAGAAAATGAAGGTTATTTTAATCAGTCTTGTTGAATTCCATTAGTGATAGAAAAATGTAAAGATTGATCTAGAATATAGTAGGAAAGAGATTCATACTGCCCTAAAAAATAAGGTTCTTGAGATGAAATCTGAATCTAGAGAGAGCCACAATAGTGATAACCTATTGGTGAATGTGAAGAGAAATGGTAAATCTAATTATCACTCAAAGATTTTCAATGAAAACAAAAAGAGATGGGGTGATAAGATTAAATTCAAAAATAAGCCAAAATGTAAGAAATACTATTATTGTGAAAAAATGGGGCATTTCATTAAAGACTATTATAAGAAACAAAATGAAACAAAAGAAAAGAAATTTGATGAAGGGAACACTGTCTTAGATTACAATAAAGAAAATCATGAAAATGGGTTTATCCTTGTCAATATGGATAAGAAACTGAATGATAAGTGGATACTTGATTCATGTTGTTCTTTTCATATGTGCCCAGTAAAATCTGTTTTCTTGAATTAGTAAAGACAAATGGTGGGCAACATATAATAGGTATTAACAAGACATGCAAGGTTAGTGGAATAGGAACTGTAAGATTACTTTTGGAAAATAGTAATATCCTATTCTTAAAGGGAACTAGATATGTACATAATCTAGAGAGGAATCTGAAGTCTCTAGGCATGTTAGATGACTTGGAGTTTGACATAAAATTGGATCAAGGACACATCAAAATTTTTAGGGACTATGATTTGATCATTAGTATCCCTAAGAGACATTGTCTTTATTTTTTTTTAAAGCAAAACCCTTACTTAGTTTGACTGCAACTGATTTGAGTGAAAAATTTACTCCTGAAAAACCGTGGCATGAAAGACTTGGCCACATTGACTATAAAAGTTTGAAATCTTTACAAAATAAAAGGAGTTTTTTTAAACTTAAATCTTGGTGAAATTGGTTCTTGTGAAAAATGTATTATTGGAAAACAAGTCACATTACCTTTCTTGCCTAGAACTCATAAGTCTACACAAATACTTGAATATTGCATGCTGATCGATGGAGTCTAGCTTTGTGAATTCTCAATTGGTTTTAGATATTATCTTTTGATAATTGATGATTTTTCAAGAAAAATAAAATCAAAAGATGGGACTTTTAGTGTTTTCAAAGACTGGAAATAACAAATTGAAAACCAAATTGTTCATAAGATAAAAATTCTAAGGACTACTAATGGTTTGGAATTATGCAATTATGAATTCAATAATTTCTGCAAAGAATATGGTATTTTATGACATAAAACTATTACATGTACACCTCAACAACATGGCATAACTCAAAGAATGAATATAACCTTATTAAACAAGGTTAGATGCCTGCTTTTGAGTTCTGATTTACCTAAGTTGTTTTGGGGTGAAGCTGTGAAAATTACTTTTTACCTTGTTAATAGATGTCTTACAAGTGCTTTAGATTTTAATGATCCTGAATCTAGTTGGTCTCAAAAACCTGTTGATTATTCTTATCAAAAATATTTGTTTGTGCTGCATCTGTTTATCAAAGCATAGGTAAGTTAGAACTTAGATTCCTTAAATGTGTTTTCTTGGGATATGGAGAAAATGTCAAAAGCTATTATGGGTCAAAAGTGAAAGATGGTATATGGTAATAATAAGAAGAGATGTCATTTTAATGAATCCTTTATGTCATGTCTAGAAGGAAAGGAAATCAACTTGATTGAGAAAGATGTTCAAATTAAGGTGGAGACTTCTCATATAGAGAAAGATACTCTTGCACTTACAGATGAGGAATCTGGTCTTGATGAAAATGTACCTGATGCGAACTCCGTAGCAATGGTGACTACGAAACCCACAACTAGATTGATGCGGAACCCAAGAACACCAATCAAACCCGATTTTGGATTTGTACCTAACAAGGTGAACCAAAAAACCCAACGATAACGACAATACGTTGAACCCCTTGATTACACAATGAAGAACCCATGATCCGATGTTTGAACGCTATAAGATTTAGATCTTGATAAGTTCTATTGATTGTTCAATGGAGAACAAGGAAAGCAATAGCCTCTCAATTAATAATTTGTCAAAAGTCCTATTACAATGAAAGTTTTTGGTATTTATACCAAACCTTAGAAACTAGGTAAAAACGTGCATAATCTCATAAATAAGGTAGAAGATTGACTAAACATAGAATTTTAGTAAAATAAGGAAATTTGCGAAAAAATAAAATTTCTCCCCGGATGTTGGGCGCGGAGAGCCAATACCCCCTGTAATATGCGGCTTCAATTGGGCACGGGACACCTAGAAATGGCGCGAGGACGCCACTACTCATGTGCTTGTAGGTTCAGCTACTTGAATCAAGCTCATCCATCTCGATTCCGGCCTTGACCCTAACATGGAACTTGCTCCAATTTTCGTCACAATCGTCATATCGTCCACCGTAGCTTGAACAAGCAATGTCATCGCTTCTTTCACCTTCTTTGCCCTCGATCGAGTCATCGGTCCTTCTTCCACTAGCAATGGATCCTTCCCTGAATTTGCCCTCATCTCGATGGCACCTTGGATCATATCATCCATTCACTTTTCAAAAGGATTCGCCCTTGAATCTACACCTGCATCAAACATCGATAGATCAGCAACATCAGATGTAGCTGAAACATTATACCCACCTGGGAGATCCATTTTGTAGGCATTATCGTTGATCCTCTCGATGACTTAGAATGGGCCATCCGCACGTGGTTGCAACTTAGACTTCCTCTGATCTGGAAAGCGCTCCTTCCTGAAATGCACCCAAACCCAGTCTCTTGGTTCAAATGTCATGTGCTTTCTACCTTTGTTTGCTTTCGTTTCTACGAGGTTATTCTTCTCCTCAATTTGCATCCTAGCCTTCTCATGCAGTGACTTTACCAACTCAGCTTTTCGCTTACCATCCAAGCTACGTTGTTCATTTATAGGTAAAGGCAACAAATCTAAAGGTGTTAGTGGATTAAACTCATAAACAACTTCAAATGGTAAAAACAAAGTAGTAGAGTGTACAACTCTATTATAAGCAAATTCAATAAAACGTAAACATTCCTACCAACTTTTCAAGTTCTTATTGATTACAGTACGAAGCAATTGAGTCATGGTTCTATTAACTACTTCAGTTTGCCCATTGGTTTGTGGATGACAAGTGGTAGAAAACAACAATTTAGTGCCTAACTTATTTCACAAAACACGCCAAAAAATTACTCAAAAACTTAACATCTCGATTTGACACTATACTCCTAGGGACCCCATGCAATCGTACTATTTCCCTAAAGAATAAATCTGCAATATTGGTGGCATCGTCGATTTTGTGACATGGTATAAAGTGCACCATTTTACTAAACCTATCCACCACAATAAATATTGAATCTCGATCCCTTTTTGTCCTAGGTAACTCCAACACAAAATCTATTGAAATATCCACCCAAGGTTCACTAGGTGTAGGCAAAGGAGTATACAACCCATGAGGCAAAACCTTAGACTTAGCATGTTTACAAGTTATGTATTTCCCACAAACGCGTTCTACATCAATTCTCATTTTAGGCCAATAAAAATGTTCCCCTATCATGTCTAAAGTCTTTTGTACCCAAAATGACCCATTAAACCCCCACAATGTGCTTCCCTTACCAACAATTCACTAATAGAGCAATTTGGAATACACAACTTATTTTCCCTAAACAAATACCCCTCATGCTTATAAAATTTATCGATAGCCTCCTTATTACATGATTCATAAATGCTAGAGAAATCAAGATCACTCACATATATGCCTTTAATGTGTTCAAAGTCAAGTAAATGTGCACTTAAAGAATCTAGAAGCACATACCTTCGAGATAACGCATCCGCAACCACATTTTTCTTACCTTGTTTATACCGATTAACGTAGGGAAATGACTCTATAAATTCCATCCACCTCGCGTGCCTTTTGTTCAACTTACCTTGACCCCACAAGTGCTTCAATGACTCGTGATCGGTATGTATCACGAACTCCTTAGGCCACAAGTAGTGCTGCCAAGTCTCCAATGCTCGAACAAGCGAGTACAACTCCTTGTCGTATGTAGGATAGTTCAAAGCAGCTCCATTCAGCTTTTCACTAAAATATGCTATAGGCCTATGATCCTGCATCAACACGGCTCCAATATCTATTCCTGATACACCACACTCAATCTCGAATGTTTTGTAAAAGTTAGGTAATGCCAACACGGGTGCCTTACGTAATCTATCCTTGATAGTATTAAATGCATGTTCTTGTGCATCACCCCAATGAAAACCTACGCTCTTCTTAACAATTTTAGTGAGTGGTGTAGTAATTGTGCTAAAATTCTTTACAAACCGCCTATAAAAACTAGTCAGTCTATGGAAACTCCTAACTTCAGTTATGCTCTTATGTGTTGGCAATCTTTTATAGCTTTAATTTTTTCTTCGTCCACTTCTACACTATTAGCCCCAACCACAAATCCTAGAAAGACAACCTTTTCCATGCAAAAAATACACTTTAAAATTAGCATACAGTTGTTCTTTCCTTAGCATTACAAGCACACAACTTAAATGTTCCAAATGTTCATCTAGGGTCTTGCTATAGATTAAGATATCAGCAAAATAAACCACAACAAATTTTCCTATGAAAGCATACAAAACATCGTTCATCAATCGTATAAAGGTGTTTAGTGCATTAGTGAGATCAAACGGCATAACCAACAACTCATACAATCCATATTTAATTTTAAATTCCGTTTTCCATTCATCATCCTCCCGCATACGAATTTGATGGTACACACTTTTAAGGTCAATCTTACTAAAAATACAAGCACCATGCAACTCATCTAGCATATCATCTAGCTTAGGTATAGGGTGACGATACTTTACCGTTATATTGTTGATAACCCTGCAGTACACACATCCTCCAAGTTTCATCCTTCTTTGGCACCAATAGGACAGGCAGGCGCATGGGCTCATGCTCTCCCTCATGTAATCTTTGCTCATCAATTCCTCCACTTGCCTTTGAAGCTCCTTCGTCTCCTCGGGATTACTTCGATAAGCTAGTTGGTTTGGAATGACAGCTCCAGGTATGAAGACAATTTGGTGCTTAATACCTCGAATTTGTGGTAGTCCACTTTGTGTGTCGTCTGGAAACACATATTCGAACTCCTGCAAGAAGGACTTAACGAAACTGGGGAGGGGTATGTGAGATTTCTCGAAGTTGAAGAGGGTCTCCTTGTATACCAACAACAACATTTGACATTTATCAATGATAGCCCTTTTTAATTCACTCCCCTTTACAAAGAAGTTTGCTTTCAGCTTTTTTCTCCTCTCAACTAGCTCTTTTTCTCTCATTTCTTGTGGCATCTATCTCATTTTCCCCTCTCAACCACCTCGCCATTTTCTCTCTTACTGACTAGCTCACTGTTTTCTCTCTTCCCACGTGACGTCTCTCTCTTTTCCCCACTCTCGGCCACATCGTCATTTTCTTTCTTTTTTGCTGACTCTCTTGCTCTTCTCTCTTCCTCATTCCTCAATTTAACTTGGTTTTCATAAACTTGTGCCGGTGTTAATAGCGCAAAAGTAATAGACCTCCCCTCCTTGACAAAGCTATACCGGTTCTTATACCCATCATACATAACTCTCCTATCATACTACCATGGCCTTCCCAACAAAATATGATCTGCTTGCATAGGCACCACATCATATACAACTTTGTCACTATAACTCCCAATTGAGAAATCAATCATCACCCCGTTTATTCACCCTAATCTCTCCACTCTCATTCAACCATTGTAATTTATAAGGCTTAGGGTGTTTAAATAATACTAAACCCAATTTTTCAACTAAGGTCGTGCTAGCTACATTTGTGCAACTTCCACCATCAATGATTAGACAACATACCTTATTGTGGATGTGACACAGGGTGTGGAATATGTTTTATCACTGTTGTTCAGTATCATCCGCCTTAACTTGAGTGTTAAGAGCTCTCATTGTGACCAGCAGCTCACCAACAGCAAATTCCACTTTTCCCTCTCCATCAACCTCCTCCAACGCTAGCATATCATCGTACTCTCCTTTACTCTCACTCACCACATCTCCGTCATCCCGTAGAATCATTACCATTTTGTTAGGGCACTGAGAAGCAATGTGCTCCGTTCCCAAACACCGAAAACATTTTATGTCCCTACTACTTGATTACTGTGACTCCATTTTGGGTACAATTTTGCTAGCACTTCTTCCTTTTCCCTCTGTATTTCTGTCCTTTCTTTAGCTATTCTTCATTCACCTTATTATCTTCCCACCTTGACTTCCATTTTGGGTTAGGAGACGAAGTGTTCATCGGTTGCCATGCATTTTCCTTCCTCTTCAACTGTCTTTCCACCTTTATGGCTACATGCAACATACCTTCTAACTCTACATAATGCTGTAATTCCACCACATTAGCAATCTCCTTACTCAATCCATTCAAGAACCTAGCCATGGTAGCTTCTCGATCTTCCTTTACAGCAAAATCTCCATCTTCTTATGATAATCTTCTACACTCTTCGACCCTTGATACAAACTCTACAATTTTTGATGGATCTCCCTATAGTAATGCCTAGGCACAAATCGTTTCCTCATCTCCCGATTTTGACTCCGTGAAGTAACCACTTGATCCCGCCAGTGATGGCGTAATCAATGAATTCCAACACTACAATCTTCACCTTCTTATCCTCCAAATAGCTATGGAAATCAAAAATCAACTCCGCCTTCTTCTCCCATTCTAAATATGCCTCAGGGTCACTCCTACCTTTAAATTGTTGAATCATCATTTTTACATTACCTAAATTACCATCAGCTTCACCTCCATGATTATGTCTACCACGTCGCTCAAACCTATTGTCTCTATGTTCATCCATCCTAGGAACTCTCCTACCCGCCCTCCTATCGTGATGTACATCCGCTAGTTGTTCCTTTCTAAGATTTACCATCGAAGTATCCAATTGCTCCGTCCTTGCTCCCATATCCATCAACAACCGTTCAAACCTATCCATCTTATCATCTTACAAATTGGACTAATTACGTTCTTGTTGGAATTTGAGCCTTCCATGTCGATATTCTATTAATTTCTGCCTCACCAAGTTCACTTGGAATCACTTAATTGACTTTTACCCTCTAATAATCTTATCCTCTGCCTTTTACCTCTCACTGCTTTCACCAAGTGCTTCCAAAGGCAACAATGAACTCACCGGATCAAACGTGTGACTTCAAAATCTGAATATGTGGATGATTGTGACTCGAGAGGAGTATTGAAATTTTGGAGTGACAATGGAAAGAACACAAGAGAATTCAACTATAATTTTGACTCAAAGTGGATGACAAGAATAAATTGATGATCCAAAGTTGTAGAATGTTGGTAGTAATTCAATCAAACAAAACTCAAAAAAATATTTTTTTCTTACGGATAAACAGTACCGTAAGTGAACGGCTAATTTTTTTCACGGATGAACAGTAACCGCGATGAACATTAACTTTTTTTTTAACACAATATTATACTACCAACAAGGAAATTTTGGATCTAGGAACTGAAAACGAAGAATGACGCAAGAACACGAAGAAACTAAGGAAGAAAAATGGAATTAAATGACTCAACAAAGAAAATAAAAGATATAACCTGATGAAATTGGAGCCAAAGCTCCGATACCAACTGATGCGAACCCCGTAGTAACGGTGACTAAAAAACCCACAACTAGATTGATGAGGAATCCAAGAACGCCAATTAAACTCGATTTTGGATTTGAACCCAACAAGGTGAACCAAAAAACCCAACGATAACGATAATACGTTGAACCCCTTGATTACACGATGAAGAACCCACGATCCGATGTTTAAACGCCACAAGATTTAGATCTTGATAAGTTCTATTGATTGTTCAATGGAGAACAAGGAAAGCAATAACCTCTCAGTTAATAATTTGTCAAAAGTCGTAATACAACGAAAGTTTTTGGTATTTATACCAAACCTAGAAACTAGGAAAAAATGTGCATAATCTCATAATAAGGTAAGAGATTGAGTAAACATAGAATTCTAGTAAAATAAGGAAATTCGCGAAAAAATAAAATGTCTCCCCTAATGTTGGGCGCGGGGGCGCCAATACCCCCTGTAATATGCGGCTTCAGTTGGGCACGGCGGCGCCTGGAAATGGTGCGAGGACGCACTATCCCTGTGCTTCCAGGTTCATCTGCTTGAATTAAGCTCATCCATCCTGATTCCGACCTCAACCCCAACATGGAACTTGCTACAATCTTCGTCACGATTGCTATATCGTCAACCGTAGCTTGAACAAGAAATGCCATTGCTTCTTTCACCTACTTTGCCCTCGATTGAGTAATCACTCCTTCTTCCACTAGCAATGGATCCTTCCCCGGACTTGCCCTCATCTCGATGGCACCTTGGATCATATCAGTATCTTTGACAGAAATTGAAATTAATCAAGAAATTTGAAAATACGTAGTTTGACCCTAACAACACCTAGATGGGGGGTGAATAGGTGGTTATGTGGAATTAAAAATATTTAACAATTAAATAGTAGCAAGTCACTAATTAATTATTTTTCTAGATGATTAAACATGCAATTCGATTAATCCTATGTTGAAATGCCGCAGTTATGTAAGTAATAAATGAACACAAGAATATATCATGGAGAAACCCAACTGGGTGAAAACTCCGAGCACTTTGCCAGTAAGCAATCCACTATAAACGATTTATAACATATAGTCTACTAGACTAGACGACGGCACGTACTATCTGATTTCCTGACTACAATTCCTACGGCTCTCTTGGATTCTGTGCTCTTGCACCAACTCTTAGCTGCAGTTTCCAAAGCTCTCTTCGATTGCACTATCTTGTAGCAACTCCTAATTTTGTGAAATCATCTATCTCCTATGGATGCACGAAGAACATCGCGTTCTTCAACTACTGGAACTCCGGTCACCTTTCCTTGATCTTCAAAAACTCTAACAGATATGAAATAAGCAGCAGTTTGGTATTTGAATTGTGAAAATGATATTTTTCACCGCCAAGAACAGATCAATTTGAACAATGAAGGTTGAATGCTTTAGAGGATGAAAAGAATATGAAAGCAATGTTTTTTTTTCTCAATAATCAACCTTGGAAAAAAACGTTCTGTGGCGTTCAAGTATTTTTATATAGGTTAAGGAATGAATGGGCCGGACAAAAAGCCTTTAAAAAATGAATTAAAGATTTCCTGGATGATACTGTCGCTCGAGCAATGAAGTTTCTATTTTTGACACTCGAGCCAAGACTTGACGACAGTCTAGCGAAAATTTGATTCGTTTTTCCTTCTTTTCCATTCTCGAACCCTAGACCTAAAATGTCACAACTTATACTAATTGCACACTACTTCTTGACTTTTTACAGCATATCAACTCTAATCCTTTTTGTTCACAGAATAGCCAATTACATTAAATACCTATCAAACTCCCCCTTTGACATTCTGTGACAAAACTACAATCTAAGTCAAGATAGTAGTAAGATAAAATTTAAGACTCAAAACAATTGACACAACCAATAACTGTTTTGAATGAATTCTATATTTCATTTTTCAATACATGTTTCCTGAAATAGACAACTCAAATACCCAGTGTAAAATGTATGTGAAACATTATTAAGTATAAGAGCAGTTCAAGTAGTTCACAGTATAAAAGTGATTTAAGCAGTTGATAACTCATAATACAACTTTTCAGTTTCATATCACATGCTAAATTAAGACGTAGTACCAATGCAACCCAACATATCAAAACGAAACATTGATACTACTAAAATATCAAAACTTAATCTAGCAAAACTGAATTTATATTATATCAAATAATCAAAATCAAAAGTTTTAGATACATCAAGTAGATAAAAACATGTACATCCTAGTAAAGCAAAAATATCTACTCAAACTCTAAAACTACTCCCATTTTTGTCATAAAATGACAAGGGGTAACCTAGCAACTAAGCAGCATCATCTGCATCATCAAAATTAGTCCTTTCCTCGGAAGCTACACCATCATCCTAGTGGAGACGAATCAATCGAAGCCCACGCTGAATATATCCAACAGTACCCTGAAGCGTAGTAAACTCGATAGTGTGTCGATCAACTGTAGCACGTAGCTGTGTAAGCTCTGCCATCATCCGAGTGTGCTGCTCGATCAGTACGAACATTTGTCCCATAAGAGCAACATATGGGTCAATGGGAACATATGTAGAAGGTGGAACAGACTCGACGGGTGAAGGAATGGACGTAGACGTTGAAAGAATATCAATGGGCTGAGGAGCAGAAGAAGTTGGAGGGAAATCGGACGGATCAATAGAGATAAGATCATCAAAAGGATCAGCGGCAAGTTGGATCAGCTGGCTCAGAAGAAGCATATGACCTACTCTGAGCAAATGTAGTGTGGCCAATCTGTCAAAACCCACCAAGGAACTCCCTCAAGAAAACTAATGCCAAGTGTTGTCACAAGACAATAAATAAGGCAGGAAGCATAAAAAGGTCCCACCCGAGTCCCCATGACACGAAAGGCACAAAAAATCTGCTGACATATGAAAGTGAGCAGATCAATAGAGTGTCATGCAATAGGGTGTACAAAAAACGATCCCTCTCCATAGGTAAAGAAGAGGTATATGACACTGGCCACATATTTGTGCACATAATACGCAACAAAATCTGTCGGTCAGTGGGTAGGGATCTAGTGTGCATCTTAACTGGACCATCATCTAATGGTGTCTTGAACACCGTGGAACGGACTAGAGAGTTTGATGGAAGTGTATCAACAGACATATATGGAAATAATGGGTGAACAACTCTAGGAATATGAACAAGACTCGATATGACGTCGGAAGTTATCTTAACCGCGCTACCCCAAAGGAAAACCCTGAAAGTCGAACCGCTAACATCATGAATGTTAGCGAAAAACTCCTGAATGAGAAGACTAGGAGGAGGTGTCAACTCAACCAATAAAGGCTCTAAACCTCGAGAAGTGAAAATAGCAATGAGGTCGGGGGACAGGTAAGACAAAATGACCTTGCGCTCAAACAAGACGGGTCGTAAGGAAAACATCGGCCCAAAAGTATCTTGGGCAATTGCAAAGATGAACCTAGACCTACTGTAAGAAGATGAGGTACCAGGTGGTGTTGAACCGGCAGTATAAGCTCTCTTAGGTGGCATCTGAAACGAGGAAAATGAATACATTAAGACCCCGAAATCATTGACAAGAGGGCATGATATACATGAATGCACGCAAAACGAGTCATATGTAACACAGCCAAGGACGAATGCACTCAAAGTGTCGTGATGCCTAGACGTAGATGATGAGAAGACATGCCGCGGTGACGTGACATCACCTCGCGATATCAACTCCAACCTAATTTACACGACACCAACACTCTGAACTCAACACAATTTCAACCTAAACCTCTCAATCAACATACCACAAATTCAAACAAAATGAAAAATCTATATCTAAAAATGGAAGGAAATCATGTGACATATTCACAACTCGAAAACCCAACCCAACAACTCAAACCACCAATGAACCCAATCTACCAATGTAATCGAAAATGAATTAGAGGAAAAGACAATGAGAACAAGAAGAAAAGTCGAGGGAAAATCGCCCAAAAATCCAATTTTTGTTGCAAAATTGTGCAAAAAAACGAAATTGTATGCTAATCCAGTAGAATATGAAGTGTAACTGCCAAATATTTGAAGCAACAATGGGCAAGTATCGAAACATCCCAGAAGAATTGTAAAAATGGTAAAAATCAAGTTTTTAGTCATTTACCTTTGAAAGTTGTTGATTTGATGAAATGACACCACCATTGTATGATTTTGAATATTTAAGGAGTGAGTAAAACTCAAAGTGGAGGTGGGTTGGAGAATGTCGAAATCTTTCATCTCCAAAAGGTATAAGTCTACATGTAGTATTTTCCCATCAATCTCTAACGTCATAGACTTAATCATCTGATTTATGCAAAGAGTTCTTCCTGAAGGGATAGTAACCTCTAATGCATTATTTGTTTTCACACATGCAAAGTTAGACTTAGCGACGAAGGATAAAAATAATTTGTAGCCCTAGAGTCAAAAAGTACGTAAGGAGGTACATCATGTAATAATAGAATACATACTTTCATAATTCTATTGTTAGACTTAGCAACGGAGGATGCAAAATCAAGAACATAAATAGATATTTCAAATAAAAATACTTGCTATCACATTCGAATCCTTCACCTTATGCTGATTCAGTGTAGAAACTAGGGCATTTCTTTTCTTATTCTTGTCCTGATCATCATCCTTCCTCTTTGGAGGCTCTGTACAGTTGAAAGCAATATGACTTTGCTTACCACACCAAAAACACACGTTCTTCCCAAGTAAGCATTCACCCCTATAGAGTTTATTACACCTAGGACGATGTGTAATACTAACACTCATCCCACTGATACGAACTCACGTACTTTGTCTTTTATTCTGCCAAATACGTCTGTTCTTTCTTTGATCATTCCACTTTCTTTTTCCCAATGACTACTTGCTCTGTTGGAAATACTTCTCAAATGTAGTCCTATGATATGAAATAGCATGAGCCATCTCCAACATTTCACATTATGAAGTGAAACGATGAGACATAATGATTATGTCGATCTCCGAGCATAGTCCATTTTCGAACCTCCTAATCTTCTTAATTTCTGTATCTACCAAGGGCAGGGCATACATTGAAAGCTGCTCAAACTACCTCTCTTAATCAATAAGCAATAAGTTTCCCTATTCGAGTTGTAGAAACTCTGATTTTTTGGAGTTTCTTAAACCTTGAGGGATATCACTCCTCAACAACCAGTGGGTCGGAACCATCATCAAAAGTAGGAAGCTTGTACCTATGAAACTTCTCAAACACTGAGATTGCTCTAGGGACAAAAAGAGGTGCATTTTGCTGTGACAGTGCATTTTGTGATGGAGGTGTTTGATTATGCTCAAATCTTGTACCGCTAGCAATAAGTCACGCATCAAATTCGTGTGGGTAGATGATGCCATTTCCTAAAAGAATTTATTATTGAGTCACTCGTCACATGCTAATACCAAGCTTAACATTTTATACTTATATTCTCATAATATATATTATAAATTTAGCGAGAAAAAACTTGCATATCTTAAAATCTAAAAGTAGGCAAATTAAAAGATTTAAGTTATACAAAAAGTTTTAATAAATTCTTCTTCTTACACCTTTACATACATTGGAGTCATCGGAGGGTGGTCAATTGGTGGTTATTGAGTGCCAAAGATCATACATGCTATTACATATTTAAGAACTTTAAATTCACATCATTCTCAAATTCATATATCTTAAGAAAACTATAAATTTTTAAAAAATATTACACAAATAAATGGATAAACATAACATTTAAACCATGAAGCTTAATATTAATATCACATTCTCATTTTTTTTTCTTTTTCTTTTTGTGTAAATTATCATTTAAAATCGTTTTCTTTAAATCATTAATTTTTTTTACTCCAACATTTTAAAATTTTTTTCAATACTATTCAAGATGAACAGTGTTGTCACCATTGTTCACTGTGAACAATATGGGGTTCACTCTACTGAACCGTCACTATTCACCGTGAGCGGTGACCCGTACTGGTCAAGACCTTTTGTTTTTTTTTACAAAGCTCAAATTATGAAAATACATATGGATCTATAGAAAGTTAAATCGTGCTCCGATACCAAACTGTATCGACCCAAATTTTAGAATCTAAATCGCTACCAAAAAGTTTCATTTAAAATTAAATAACTCAAATCTTTTATTTGTTTCTTTTCTTAGTGACAAAGACTTTTCAATATCGCAATAATCATATATGTTTATATAGATTAAATAAAAGCCAATCTACAATTTGAATATTAAACATAATTCTACACGTATTAAATAACAAATTAGAAGCGGTAACTGGCAAACGAGAAAGTCAATGCAATGAAAATTTATAAAAACTGATTTTGACACAATTTTCCCACAATTAATTTATAACAATTAATTTGCAGACTAAAAATTAATTAATTTACTTAATTGAGCCTATTTAAGCAATTTGACATATGGGCTTAGCAAACTGACCTCATTTGATACAAATATGCCCTTAATTTGCAGTTCACGAAAATTCTAAATAAATGCTAAAAACCATGCACATCACATTTATTAGATAAATAATAAGATATTAATTCCACTAATATAGCTTAACACAGATTGTAATTTATAACCAATAAATCATGTCTTAAATTTCTAAATAAAAATATTTATGAAATAAACTAAAGATAATCCTGAAATTAAAAATAATCCGCCACGTTACACTGGATTGATTTATTAATTCCAAATATTCTGGCACCACAACTGCACCTTATTGTCCGCCAACAAACGACTTGTTCTAACATGTGAGGAGTAGAGAAAAAAGAGTGAGTACATGAGAATATTCAATAGGGCACGAAATAATGGTGAATATAAATATTTAAATCATGCGTAAAAAATATTATATCGTTATCATATCTTTAGACACCGATAAAATCTCAAAACATATCATATCTTTGGTATCAGGTAACCATATCATATCATATTTTTAACTTTCATAAGTATAATAATTGATAACACGGAAAAATAATTTAAACGGGATAAAGTCAACTACACCTCGTTATCCTACCCCGTTTGATCAGTCATATTTTGTAAAAAAAAAAAGAATGCACGTTTCCAATATTTATTTTCTTTCTACTACTACAGTCGTGTGAGTGTATATATTCAGATGTGAGAATAAAGAGATAAATGCATAGCATTTAAGTTAAAAAGACAATTGAATTTTTGTTAAATATAGCCGTGCGCCACCGTGCATAGGTCACTATAAAAAGTATAATCCTTCATCATTATCCCATTCAATTAAAAAAAAAAAAAATCTTATCTCTATGTAATTTTACACGTGGCTGCTTTCCCATTTTAAACACAATATTTAATTTAAATCAAAACCAATTAATAACAATTTCTTTAAATTTCAATAACTTACGCTTCGCTTATCCAAATTAACTTTTTCTTGAGCCTAATATACATGATTAAGTACGAGCTATCCAATGGACTCAATATTGATATACTTTCCACCACTTTATCAATATCTAAATATTAAATTGAATTTAATACATATATCACTTTAGTCCCCCAAATTTCCAAAATATAAAATATAGCATCTAGAACGAATTAAATTCTATTCTATGAAAATTTTAGGGACCTTACAAAAAATGTATTAAAAAATTTGAAGGTTGATTGGATTCTAGAGATGTCGATAGGCTGAAACTGGAGCTCAGCTAAAGTAAAAATTATTCGAACTTTTTTTTGCCAGAGTCGAGCCGGGCTTTTGATTAGCCAAAAGATCTATGCTCGACCTGAGTGTTTGGCTTAGGTCTTTTCGAGCTTAGTCGGCTAGCGGTTTTTTTAATCCGTGACAAATCTAAATTTTTTTAAAGAATTTAAAATTTGTGCAATATATACTAATTATAAATTAAATAAAAGTTACAACATTTCTCCCTTTTTGGGGTTTGGGACCGACTACAATCAACGTAGGCGGAGTTAAAATTATACACGAATAAAAAATTTCGTGTTTAATTTTTTTGAAACAAATAAATTTCAAAATTACATATTTTTTTCATTTAATCAAATTAAAAACTTACAATGTCATATCCTTAGATCTGTTGCAACTGTTACTATTCAAAACATTATTTTTGCCAAATAATAGCCTTCAAATAGGGGCTTAATAGTAAATGATGGGTTGAAATAGTTTCATGCGGCAATAGCAAGTATTAGGAATGCTGAGAAATATTTTCAATAATCTCCTTCAAGATTAGCAAAGTTCAAGATTTGTGTAGAAATGGAGAAAATCGAATACAAAAAAATTTGCTATGTTAGATGTGCCTACTAGGTGGAATGCAACATATTTGATGTTGGATAGTGCGCTTAAGTTTGAGAAAGCATTTGATTGTATAGTAGACGAAGATGATTTTTATTGCAAATATTTTGATTAGCGTGAGAATGAGAAAGAAAGCAAAGGTCCGGCCACCTACTAGCAACAATTGGGAAAAAAGTAAGAAGTTTGTTAAGTTTTGGATATGTTATTTGATCATTTGTTAATGAGATTTGGACAGATACAAATATTTAAATTAATATTGATTATCTCCTAACCAGTCCCCTATTCTTTATATGGGAATATAGAGAAAAAAAAAAGGAATCCTGATCCGGTATAACCCAATCCATAATGATGTACCGGAAAATACAACATTTTTTGTTATTCGACCAACCATCAAGAGAAGCAATACAACGGGTACACTAATCAATAAGATTGATGAAGTAGCAATTAATGCAAAAATAGCCAATTGGAAAACACCTTTTACGAAACTACTTTAAAATTTAGTGCACTAGTTGAAAAAATTGAGTGATAGGCAATATCCTTTATTAAGTGATATGGCAAAAAAACATGAAGAGTATTTTTGACCAGTATTGGGACAGTGTTGGGAAAATAAACAAATTACTGATAATAGCTGTTGTGTTTGATCCTTGTTAGTTGAAGCTTTTGGGTTATTGTATTGGTCGCTTGTATGATAGTAGCTTGGTTGAATCGACAAAAGACGAAATCAAGAATTACATAAGTTGTATAATCGGGATGGAATAGTGCATCTAATGGAGATAGTGGCATTTGTAATTTTAATGATAGTTTAGTGGAGGTTTCTGCAGATGATGATTGAGATGAGTTGAACAATTTTGATCTTGGGTACAAAAAGTTAAAAAGTAGCAATATTGATTTGCTAGTGTTAGGTCTAATGTTGTAATTGACATGTTTGTGAACAAAAAGGTCTTAATTGAACTCTTGTAAATAGTCAGGGACTTGGATGTAATTTTATATAGATGAGTTAGATTAGGGTTAGAGGTTGAAAACAAGGAAAATGCGACGTAGAATTTCACTAGCTGCTCGTCCGACTCACGCTTACACAGTAGAAACAGTAATATTGTCACCCGCCTTTCGTCTCACTGTCGCTCGAGCGACAACACCCTTACTCGAGCGAAAGGTTCTCTCGCTACAGTGACGTATTTATGCAGCCAGACCTAATTCGTGATTTTAAAGAGTTTTACATGGCCCATAATACCTAAGCATCCCCAACTATAAATACAAATGTTTGAGACGAATTTCAACATGTCGCTTCATTGTGCTACAATTGCAAAACACTTTCATATCATTGTTAGAGAGATCCATGAGGCAATTCATTGATTGATTCATCCACATCATTCTTGTAATCCAGCAACCGAGTTTTGGGAAAATATCAAGTTTGTTAATCCAAAACATCTAGCTTCCTTAACGCTTTAAGAAAGGGATTCAAGCACAGGAAGAATAACAGGAATATGTGATTCCTGGGTATCCACTTGGAAGAGACGTGTGCAAAAGATTGTAAGATTGATACAACAAATCTTGGTAGAAGATTGTGAGTCTGGAATTTACATCGGATCTTGGAAGCTACAGGAGGTAGATCGAGAGATCTAGCAGGTTGGCTAGATAGTATTTACGGTAGCAGATCGTGAGTCTGGAAGGAACATCAGATCTTGGAGTTGCAGGGTTTACAACAACTGGTGGAGCCAGTCTGAAATTGAGTCGTAACCCACATTGTCTATAGTGGAGGTAACTGACTTGGTCCCGGAGTTTTTACCTAGTTGGGTTTAACGGTTACCAAACTTTGTGTTATTTATTACTTTCCAAATAACTGTGGTAATTCAATTTAAGGAAATTGGATTGTATGCTTAACCATCTAGAAACTAATTAAAAGTGACTTGTTATTTAATTAACGTAATTACGCACGTAAGGTCGAACTAACATATAATATAACGACATCTAGCAAACTCTCAAGTGGTATCAGAGCTTAATTTCGTGTCCTCACCTTACTGTCTAGATGATTACTTCGTTGATAGTCCTACCTTAGTTTGATGGTAGTAATTATGCATATAGGAAAGTGAGGACGGGAGCATTTTTAAAATCCATGGATGACCGGATATGGCTTAGTGTTGTCAAAGGTTGGAGTCTCCCCAGTACCAAAGTAGATAATGTTGTCACTCCACCCCCATAGAAAATTGATCCAAGGCTAACTTAGATGAATGCAATTGGAATAGTAAAGCCTTACATGCCCTGTTCCTGGCTGTTTCCCCTGAGGAGTTTAGGCGAGTGTCCATGTATGAGGTCGCAAAAGAAGTTTATGATATCTTAGAAACCACTCATGAGGAAACTCAGGCGATTAAAAACTCTAAATTGCAAATGCTGACAACTAGGTTTGAGGAGATTAGAATGAGAGAAGATGAGACGTTTGATGCCTTTTACACGAGCCTAAACGACATAGTAAACTCTAGTTTCAACCTAGGAGAGAAAAGTCCCGAGCCTGAGATAGTGCGTAAAATTCTTAGATCCTTACCCGAGCATTTCAGGCTTAAAATCACGATGATTGAAGAAAGTAAGGACATAGATTCCATTAAGGTAAAGGAGTTAGTTGGAACCCTCTAGACGTATGAGCTGACCTTAGATAAACATGTTAAAGATAAATCTCTGGCCTTGAAATCCATGAGAAACACCCGGACCGAATCTTCTGATTCTGATTCACCGGATGATGATAAGTTAGCTTACTTGGTTAAAAAATTTCGAAAAATGTTTAGGAAGAAAAATAACCCTCAAGAGAGACACCTTGACACAAAGGTGGCACGAGTGAATCTAGGAGAAAATCTAAATCTGTGAGATGCCATAATTGTCGAGGTTTTGACCACGTTAGGAGTGAGTGACCTAGCAGTAGGAAAAATTCAGATAAGGCTGTGAATACTACTCTCACTGATGACGAATCTAACTCAGACAATCAGAGTAAGAAATCAACTCGTGAAGAAAGTGGAAAATCTATAGCCTTTACTACGAGAATTAAGGATGGATCTGATGAGGTGAGTGAGAAGGTTGGAGCATAAGTGGTAGTGAGAATTCAAAAGAAGATTCTAATAGTGAGGAAGATTCTGATAGTGAGGGAGATATCCAAGAGGTTTATGATACAATGTATAAGGAGAGTCTTAAGATTCTTACTTAAAAACAAAGCCTTGGGTGCGAAGAATAAGGAACTTGAATTGGAAAATGAGAAGTTAGTAGCTTATATTAAGGAATCTACCTCGATCCCAAGTGAACTGAAATCCATGAATGAAACTTTAGAGACTCTGGTTAAGAACCTCACCAGTGAGCTTGAGAAGTCCTCTAGGAGAGTCAGTGAGTTGACCACTGAGAAAGAGACCTTAGAAATCCAGATTAAGAACCTTCTAAGCATTCTAGAATATTCTAAGTCTTAACTGCTTGCCTTCTCTAGCGGTTCTCAAAAGTTAGATAACATTTTAGGAATGGGCAAGCTGGCTGGAAATAAGAGAGGTCTAGGTTTTAAGGAAAATAGTACTAGTACTTCTAAGACCACGTTTGTCCATGCCACCGACCAACCCAAATATGTGCCTAACCCCGATCTTAAGGACAAGGGATTTGTTAGACAAAGGCTTACTAGACAGCATAGGACCCATCGATCTAGGAATAGATGTCAGTGTCCACATACATTGGTCCTAAGTTTGTCCTGACCTACTTTTACTGCAGTGAGTTAGGACACATACGCTGTAGATGTCATCAATTCCTGAATAGACAAAGAATCAAGAGCTTTAATAGGAATAGAAATCAGGAGTTTGTTGGTCAGATTGGATTCCTTACTAATCAAGTGAGTCGTTTGACCAAGTTGGCGACACAATTGTCTAGGAATCGTTCTCATACTAGGTAAGTCTAGGTGAAAAAGGGTGATATTAAAAAATTTGATCTAGGAGTCATGTACTTAATTGTTATGTGTTATTGACTTTTGCATGCATCACATTATTTGTTTATTTTTTAGGCTTTGGTTTCATGCATGTGCATTTTAGTCATGCTCGCACTGGCACATGCACGTTTTGTTTTGGTTTGTGTGCTTGATTTTTGCTTTGTTTTGTGTGTGGCGCATTCATTTTTTCTGAAAAAGAAAAACACAAAATTATTGAAAAATTGAAAAAAAAAATGGGAATGGTAACTTTATAACAGCATAATATATGACATTCTTAAACTTGCATGTTGTGATCATGTATGGACATAATTGATAAGTTGTAGCATAGTTTCCATTACTTGCTTGGGCTGATATACTTGTCTTCATGTACCATCTACACTGCACACACTATGATATTGTAAATGGGACTTAATTGTATGTGTGAGATTTGAGATGGCAGTCACTTGTTGGTAAGTTGACTTTGAACATGAATTGACCACTTTTCGTAGACCTAAGCCTAAGTATATCCCCTAATAAGCTCAATATCTTAATATTCTTCTTTGAGGCTATTTAACTCGAGCAATTAAGCTTGCGGGGTGTCTCAAAGCCTGGTGTCTATGGTCAACTGATTTGGGTTAACCGTTCTAAAACTCGCTACAGGGGTCATCTTAGTTGCTTAATGAAAAAGAACCCGCACTTAAGATGAAAAACTGATGAGCTTAGACAATATGGAAGATATGAAAAATATGATGAGCATGAAATATGTGAAAAATTATATATACTCAAATTTAAGGGGAAAAAATTGATATATGAAAAAAATAAAGAGTATTAATTTATAGGTCCTACTGTGCTTTATGTTTTGACTTTCATTAGTAGGAGAATACACTTATTGACGGTGATGTTTAGCATGCCCCTTCTCACAAAATTAAGGTTTGGAATCATGTTTGACTTGGATTAGTGACACTTTACACACATGGGTCACTTATACAATTTACTCCATGCTGACTTAAACTGAGTATATGGGGAGGTTTACTACTTGTTAATTTTGTTTGTACATGCTGTCTACTGCATTCTTTTTGGACTGTTGTATATTCATCGTTAAAATTGAATTTGAAATTGCATTCTTAGTCAATTGTGACAAAAAGGGGGAGAGAGAATATGCACCTGAGAGCATTAAATGAAATTTTGATTTGCATTTTATGTCTGAGGGGTCTTTGTGGAGAGACATAGATACATTTATCTATTGTATAAAAACATTAAGAGTTTGCAGTAAGAGGGATAATGTGCATTGCATCTGCATTGCATATCATATGCATATCTGTTTGAGTTTTGATGTTTTGTGATGTTAATGTTTTTGTTAGTGTTTTGATTGACATTAATGTCACGTCTCAAACTACCATGCTCATTTATGTTCACAAGTTTTTTAATTTCTTGTATCACGTGCTTTTATACTGGATATTGAGTTTTTATTTTCAAGAAACTGGTATACCAAGGAAAACAAGAAGTAGAAGAACTTGAGTAACTTGGATAGTATAGATTGGGTAACTTAGTTTGATGTATTTTATTTCATTAACATTTTTGTATGGTTTTGTCACAAAATGCGAAAGGGGGAGATTGTTAGGTCCAATATTGTAATTGGCATGTTTGTGAACAAAAAGGTCTTAATTGAACACTTGTAAAAAGTCAGGGACTTGGATGTAATTTTGTATAGATGAGTTAGGTTAGGGTTAGAGGTTGAGTATTGTTAGGAGTGGTACTGAGTATTGTTAGCCAACCGGTAGAAATTAGTTAGACACTAAATTGGTGATATTCTAGAATGTTCAGATCCAGCCAGTGGTGTATAAAATCATTTAACATGAATGATAATTGTAACACAGTTGTATCAACTTCATCTTCAATTTTCTAATTTGGTATAAGAGCCAATGGCTAACACCAGATCCAGAAATCAATCAAATCCATTTGAGTTCAACACAGCACCAGTTACTCAAGTGGCTATTAACCAAAACTCACTAGTTGGATTGAATATCACCCAAACATCATGAGTTGAGCTAGATAGAAATAATTTCCTATAATGGAAGAACATGATCTAATCAAAGGGCATAACCTAGAAGGATACCCGTTGGGGACAAAGGAGTGTCTACCAGAGTTTCTAGCCACACAAACCACTGTTGGTCAGAGAGAAGAAGTGGAAATGATACAAAATCTTGAGTTCAATAAGTGGAATTCAGCTGATCAAATTTTGATGGACTGGCTGTACTTATCCATGACCCCAGAAATTGCAATGAAAGTTATGGGTTTTCCATTTCAAGCAAGCTTTGGACAGCAGTAGAAGAAAACTTTGGAATATTGAACAAGTCAAGGGTGATGTTCCTCACTGGAGAATTGCAAAGAATCAGAGAATGATCTGTGTCAATGGACCAGTACCTACAACTATCAAACAGTTGGCTGATAATCTAAAGATAGTTGGGAAAATTATAGATCAAAGTGATCTGATAACACAAGTCCTATCAGGCCTGGACGAGGAATACATACCCATTGTGGTTCAGATCAATAGTAGGGAGAATATATCTTGGTATGAGTTATCATCTGTGCTTATGACCTTTGAAAGTCGACTTGAACATCTAAACCATGTAAAGAACAACTTTACTTCACTGAGTGTTAACCAGTCAAGTGTTTTATTAGCACACTGAACTAATTCAGTGACTGGCAGAGGTCTCAGAGGTGTTAACAGTGGTAGATCATCAAGTTTTAGAGGCAGAATAAGGGACAGAGGTAGAGCTCTAACTGGCAAACAAAATGAAACAAAAGGACCATGTCAAATCTTTGGACTTCACAATCATTCTGCAAGCTGGTGCTTCAATAGGCATGATGAAAGATACATGGGAAGTAGGCCAAGTAATGTTGGGCAACAAAATTTCAGCTTAGCACCTTCAGCGTATGTAACATCACCTAGAGTCCTTAAAGATCCAGACTGGTTCATTGACTTTGGTGCGAGTAATCATGTTACAGCTGATAAAGGTAACCTGTACCCTATGAATAAGTATGAAGGTAAGGAAAAATTATTAGTTGTGATGGAAATATGTTACATATTACACATGTTGGGAATGGAGAAGTACCTACAATGAATGATAGGCTAATTACTCAAAATAAGCTATTGTACATTCCCACAATTAAAAGAAACTTAGTGTGTCACAGCTTACTCATGACAACAGTGTATTCATTGAATTTTACTCTAACTATTGTGTTGTTAAGATTTCCAAATGAAGAGGATCCTGCTGCAAGGAGTGCTTAAGAAAGGGTTGTATCAGTTGCAGCTGCCAAACCACAAACCAGAAAACACTGCTCTCGAGTTAAACTACCAAAATAATGTTCTTTGCCTCACAGTTAAATTTGGCAGTGATTAGTCATCTTCAGTTAAACAAGTGTCAGAGTCTGAGCTTGATGTTTGGTATAGAAAGCTAGGTCATCCCTCGAACTATGTGATGAGTCAAGTTCTAAAGTCATGTAATAAAATTATCAAAGCTAATGAAATTCCTACTTTCTATGAATCATATAGATTTGGCAAGTCGCACGCTCTACCGTTTAATACTTCTCTGTTACATGCTCCAAATTCTTTAGATCTTCTCCACACAGATGTTTGGGGACTTGCTCCGTTAAACTCTACCACAGGGCATAGGTATTATATAATCTTTGTAGATGACCATACCAGATTCACATGGATATATCCCATGAAACACAAATCAGAAGCTCTAACTATCTTTATCCACTTCAAGAAATTGGTGGAAAACAAATTGGATAGAAAGATTAAATCACTGTAGTCTAATGGGGGTGGTGAGTTTAGAAATTTCGGTAAAATAGCCTTAAAGTCTAGTATTGAGACACTCTTGCCCCTACACCTCAGTATAGAATGGGAGAGCTAAATGAAAACATAGGTATATTACTGAAACTGGGCTAACTTTATTAGCTCAGGCTCAAATGCCTCCATACTACTGGTGGGAATCCTTTAAGGCTACAACTTATCTAATCAATAAACTACCTACCTCTGTTTTCCAAAACAGCTCACCTTATCAAACATTGTTTAAAAGGGACTTTGACTATAAGTAGCTTAAAACATTCGGCTATGCTTGTTACCCTTATCTTAGACCCTACCAAAAATATAAGTTTAACTTTCACTCAAAAAATTTTGTCTATCTTGGCTATGGCGATTCACACAAGGGTTATAAATGTCTGAGTTCAAGTGGTAGAGTATACATTTACAGGCATGTTGTGTTTAATGAACATGATTTTCCATTCAAAACAGGTTTCTTGAACAAGCAGGTCCAGCCCCCCAACTTGTGATACTGTCATGAGTCTCCTTCCCTTTACTGATTTCAATCATAACACATATCTCGAAATGTAACTGCTGCAATTCAGCCTGATGTTCATCCTGCAACAGACCTCCTTGATGGAAAAGGGAGAGCTGATGTTGAAGGAGAAGTGAAAATATAATACCATGAGGATGAGATAAATCATGAGGAACCAGTTAGTCATGAGACATCTGAAGTCTAACAAATTGGAACTGATTATCAGAATGAAGCAGGAGAAGCAAATATGCAAGGTGGAAATGTAACTCAGAACACTGGACATCAAATGATTACTAGAAGGAAGGCTGGAATCTTCAAACCAAAAATTTATGCAAGCTTAGCAGTGGATGAATTATCAAAAACTGAACCACTCAATGTTGATGAAACAGTATCAAGTAGTAGTTGGAAAAAAGGCTGGAATCTTCAAACCAAAAATTTATGCAAGCTTAGCAGTGGATGAATTATCAAAAACTGAACCACTCAATGTTGATGAAACAGTATCAAGTAGTAGTTGGAAAAAAGGCTGGAATCTTCAAACCAAAAATTTATGCAAGCTTAGCAATGGATGAATTATCAAAAACTGAACCACTCAATGTTGATGAAACAGTATCAAGTAGTAGTTGGAAGAAAGCTATGCAAGAAGAATATGATGCTCTAATAAAGAATGAAACATGGGTATTGGTACCACCTAAGGCTGAGATGAAGATTATTGGTAACAAGTGGGTGTTTAGGTTGAAGTATGATTCAAAAGGAAGAGTGGAAAGGTACAAGGCCAGACTTATTGCTAAGGGCTTCCTTCAAACTCCAGGAGTAGACTTTAATGAAACATTCAGCCCTGTTGTCAAGGCTTCAACCTTAAAGATCATCCTAATATTTGTTTATCAAAGGACAGGAGGATCAGACAAGTTGACAAAAACAATGCTTTTCTGAATGGTAACCTGAATGAGACAGTTTACATGAACCAGCCACATGGCTTTGTAAATGAGAAGTACCCTGGCTACGTGTGCAAATTAGAGAAGGCTCTTTATGGCTTAAGGCAAGCTCCAAGAGCCTGGCATGATAGGCTGAAGAATGTCCAGTTAGAATGGAACTTTAGCAATCTAAAGCAGATAATTTTCTGTTCTTCCTGGCAAGAAAAGCTGATGTACTGTTTGCCCTAATATATGTAAATGACATAGTGATAACAGGTAATAATTGTCAACAATTGCAGGAGTTTATTGACAAGTTGAACATCAGTTTTACACTTAAAGACATGGGTGATCTTAAACTATTTATGGGAATTGAGGCACAAAGAGATAAAACTGGTCAATACTTGAATCAAACAAGATATGCTATGGATTTACTCAAAAGATTTGGCTATGAAAGCTTGAAACCTAGCCTAACACCTATGACATTAGGGAAACCATTATCCAAAGCTGAGGGACACGCAATGAAGGATCCTCCTACCTTATACAGGAGTGCAATTGGTGGCCTCCAATACCTAGTTCACACAAGACCAGACATTGCTTACTCTATGAATAAGTTAAGCCAATTCCTTCATGCACCAACAGATACTCATTGAAAGGTACTTAAAAGAGTATTCAGGTACCTGAAGGGCATAATAAGTAATGGACTTGCTATCCAAAAGAATGACAGCCTCGACATCACAGCATTTGTTGACTCTGATTGGGCTACTTGCCCAGATGACAGAAGATCTACTGCAGGGTATTGCGTGTACATTGGAGATAACTTGGTGTCCTGGTGCTCCAAAAAACAACATGTGGTGGCCAGGTCGAGCACGGAAGCTGAGTACAGAGCATTAGCTCATTGTGCTTCAGAAATCACTCGGATTCAGTCCCTTACGGAAGAGTTGAAGATATCGCAGAAGTCAATTCCAATCATTTGATGTGCCTTGGACTCAAATCCGGTTTATCATGCACCTACAAAACATACAGAACTAGATGCTCACTTTGTAAGAGACAAGGTAGTTGGAAATCAGCTGAAAATGGAGTATGTACCTTCTTCAGACCAAACAGCAGACCTCCTGACCAAACTGATATCACATTCAAGATTTCAGTTTCTCAGGGACAAGCTTGGAGTATTAGAACACACTCCACCTTGAGAGGGGGGGGTGTTAGAATGATTCCATTTACAGTTAACCAGCCGAGAACACCATAATAAGAAATCAGTGGCTGTTGCATCTCCTGATTTTGGTGATATTCTAGAATGTTCATATCTAGCTAATGGTGTATAAAACTGTTTAACATGAATGATAATTGTAACACAGTTGTATCAGCTTCATCTTCAACTTTCTAATTACTCATGATCTAAATGTAAGTATAGCCATAATCATTTTTTTATATGCAATTTCTCACATGTAAATCTTTTGTTCATATTTTAACTTTTAATTTTTGTGACGTAAAATCAATGCAAGTGAAGGACTGACTCTTTAAAAGGATTGATTCACAGATTACTTGGGGAAGACATTGACTGTATATTCTTATGTTTAATTTTGTTGTCGTAGATTGTCAATGAAAATTATTGCATTAAGGAATTGAGACATTTAGTTGTTAACTTACTGTTTCAAATTTAGACCCATGTTACATTGTTCACCGGGAAATTTGCAATTTGAAAGAGGATATGGTGAAAATTTGCAACTTCAAGGTACTTAATGGAATTTCTTGTTTAATGGCGTGTTTGTTTAATAATTGGAGTTGTATACAGTTTATATAAGTTGATGGTTGCTTAATTATTGTAACTTATATTATTTGGATATTATTTTTAAATTTATATACTTAGTTTTCTTTTATTCTTTGTATAGTATATGTGGTTCTTCTATTTTATTAAAAGTATTGTTGGTAGCATCTTTTGAATTTTTTTACAAGTGAACATTTTGTTTTGACATTTTTAATGTAAAGATCCGGACCGGATCGAAACCATTCCCATTGGCTCTTGGTTCAGTTTGATTTCAACTTCTAATTACAATCAAGGAAAGAATAAAGTTCTGTAGTAATAAATCTTCTTTGTGCTCTATCACTTATAATTTCAGCATAACAATGAAACAATGCACCAGATTTAACTTCAAGGACTCATCCAAGGTAGGTCGAATTGCTATACATTTTGTGTAATACAAGTGTTTTCCTTCCTTTAACAAGGGTCGTCAAGAACTCAGCATATAGGCCAGACACATATCTAGTTTTGCATGTCGAATCTATACAAATAATATAGTAGTGTCTTTCAATGATCGATATGAACTTTTGAATGGAAATTAATGATTTCACTTAACCCTCTAAGATATTATTGCCGGTGAAAATCTTAATCAACTTGAAGAACCACACAGAGAGCTATGCATATGATCACATTTTATGTTTGTCCGGTTCATGAGGACTAGGATCTCAAATCCATCATTGTTAACCTACTTTATTTATGTTGACAACGAATATTGATTAGATGCTAATTTCATTTATTGAGATAAATTAAATTAATTTCATATATGACCGAAATATATTTCTATGAATGATGCGAATTAGATAAAAATATATTAAAAATCTATAATTTTTGTTAGGATTTTGCTACTTGCACATCAAAATAGTACATAAGCAGCTACAGAAAATGATGTGGAGGGAAAAGATTGGATGAAAAAGTTAATTGTATTTTTGATGGATTATGAACAACAAAGAGGAGGAAAGGCAAAGATTTCAATCATCTAACATTGGTGTTACATGGCTGGAATATGTAGTCATTCTTTGGTACATTACAAAATTATTTTTCTACCAACTATTCTACCTACTATAACCCAACCATACTTGCCTGTTTCAGGTCCTATCTTGCTTAAGTTATAAAATATAACTAAGACTACAATTGAGTACAAAATACATTGGACAAATCATAACAAAAAACATTTGTTTGTTGACAACAAAAGTGTCACACGTTTGTCAACACTCCTCCTTGACACTTTTGTTGGAAACACCAAGACATTCCCTCAATGTTTCAAATCTTTCCTTAGGCAAAGCTTTGGTTAAAATGTCGGCAAGTTGTTCCTCAGAACTGCAGTGCTTCAGCTCCACCTCTTTTCTTTCTTGAGCTTCTATAATGAAATGGTATTTGATTTTAATATGCTTAGTCCTTCCATGGAACACTGGATTTTTCACCATATCCACTACTAATTGGTTGTCACAAAGGATAATTGTTGCCTCAACTTGTTTATGCCTCAGATCATCATCATTTTCCTAAGTAAAATATCCTGATTTGTTGCCTTTGATGCTGCTATGTATTTTGCTTTAGCAGTTGATTGTGCCAGTGTTTTTTGCTTAACTGAATTCCAGCAAATAGTTCTTGAACTAACATAGAAAGCATAGCCAAAAGTGCTCTTCATATCATCAACTGATCCGACCTAATCACTATTAGTGAAACCAGTTAAAAGCAAAGTTTTTGATTTCTTAAAGCTGATCCCCATCTCCTCTATTCCTCTGATATATCTTAACACTCTCTGGCAGCTTTGAAATGGTTTTCACTAGGTTCTTGTCTGAATCTTGATAGCATATTCATAGCAAACACTATATCAGGTTTGGTGGCAGTTAAATATAACAAGCAGCCAACTAAACTTCTATAAATCTTCTCATCAATCTTCTTTGCTCCATCTTCTTTCATCGGCTTTAAATTCTGAACTAAAGGGGTGATAACTGGCTTACAATTTTCCATGTTAAAATTCCTTAACACCTCTTTAGCATATCTCTTTTACCAAAAAAAAATTCCATCATTTGATTGCTCAATCTCCATTTCAAGGAAGTACTTCATTTCCCCCAAATCTATCGTCTCAAACACTTTCTTCATTTCATCCTTCACCATTTCAATTAATGCTATATTACAGCCTGTGACTAGAAAGTCATCAACATACAAAGAGATGATGATCAAATCCTCCCCCACTTGCTTAATGTAAAGTGTTTGTTCATTGATGCTTTAGACGAAACCAAGACTGCTCAAGTATTCATCTATCCTGCTGTACCTAGTTCTTGGAGCCTATTTTAAACCATTTAAAGCTTTCCTCAATATGTACACTTTCTCCTCATTTCTATCTATAATAAAGCCTTCATGTTGCTCAATAAAGATTTCCTCATTCCAGTGTCTATTTAGGAAGTCGGATTTCACATCTAGCTGGTATATCATCCATCCTTTTTGAGTAGTAATGGTAAACAGCAACCTTATTGTCTCAAACCTAGCCACCAGAGCAAATGTATCAGTAAAATCGCTCTATATTGTTAAGTATAGCCTTTCACAACTAGCCTAGCTTTGAACTTGTTAATAGAACCATCGGCATTCATTTTGATTCTATACACCCACTTTACTCCAATCACATTCTTGTTTTTTGTCTATCAACCAGCATCCATATTCCATTCTTTTCAATCACCTTAAGCTCCTCCTTCATTGCATCCATCCATGCTTGAGAATTAGTTGATTCAGTGAAGTTTGAAGGTTCCATCATTGCTGAATTACAAGAAGCATACACGTTCTCAAGTGATCTAGTTTTTATCACTTCATTCTCTGAATTTGATCCACTATCAGGTTCAACTTTAGGTTTAGCTTCATCTTCATCTTGTGGAACCTGTCTTGGAACTTCAACTTTATTCATTGAACTTGACTCTCAATTCCATGATGAGTTTTCATCAAACTTGACATCCCTGTTAAAAATCATTTTCTTAGTTTGAGGATTATAGATTCTATATCCTTTTACATTATCAAAGTAACCAACCAAGATACCTGCTTCAGCCTTTTGACTCTGCTTGTCTCTTTTTACATCTGGTATATGAGTATAGCATATAGTCCCAAACACCTTCAAGTGAGAAACATTTGCTTAACTCTACACCAGGCTTCACAAGGAGTTAACTTATCCAAGGCCAGTGTAGGTAACCTGTTGAGAAGATAAATGGATGTGTTCACTGCCTCAGCCTAGAAATCCTTTGACACTTTCTTCTCTAACATCAAACATCTAGCCATTTCCATGACTGTCCTGTTTTCCTTTCACAGATTCCATTTTGATGAGGTAAGTAAGGAATGGTTAGTTGGTGTTTGATTCCTACTTCATCACAAAATCTGTCAAACTGGTTGCTGGTATATTCAGTCCCATTGTCTGTTCTTATGACTTTTATTTTACAATCACTTTCATTCTCCACAAGACTTTTAAATTTTTGAAACACTGCAGGCACCTCAGACTTCATCTTTAGAAAGTAAACCGAACACATTCTCATTAAATCATCTATAAAGAGGACAAAATATCTGTTACGACTCATGGTTCAAGTTCTCACAGGACCATACTCATCAAAATAGACTAATTGCAGCTTACTTAATGCTCTTCTAGACTGATTTTTAGAGAAAGGCAACCTTGTTTGTTTACCCAATTGACAGATATCACAGAAGCAAACATCATCGCTCATATTTGGCATGTTTTCCACAAGCTCTAGTTCATTTAGATTTTTAAGTGAAGTATAATTGGCATGCCCAAAATGTTTATGCCACAATGAAGATTCAATTAAAGTACTAGTAAGAACATGAGAGTTAACATTCTTCCATTCCAAAGGGAAACTCCTATGCCTCATTTCTACTGTCATTAATTCCAAAGGAAAAATCCAATATAGTGCAACTACTATCCTTAAATATTAAGGTGTAATTCTTCTCAATCAATTTGCCAATACTAATCAGATTTTGATCAATGTTAGGTACATACAGAACATCAGAAATGAACTTGATACCTGATGGCGTTTGGACTGAAACTTTGCCAATTTCTTTCACCTCCACATACTCTCCATTTCCCACCTTAACTTTTGATCTGTATACACCATTTAATTCCATAAAGATGGTTGAATTTCAAGTCATATGATGAGTACAACCACTGTCAAGCAACCAAGTTCCAACCCTACTGCTAACTCTGTAGTTTATGGCTAAAAAAAGTGCTCTTCATTTTGGTTTTTGCAGACTTTCTCCACATGACCAAACTGCTTGCAGGATCTACATTGTGTACCAGGCTTGAACTAGCACCTCTTTCCAGAATGGCCTTTCTTTTTACAATGAGGACAGAGAAGATACTTTTTATCCTTACCCGTGACTTTGGTTACAACCTCATTCTTTTCGTTTTGTGGTTTCTTCTCTCCAAAACTGGTTTGAACTTTACGTTTTCCCTTTACAAACAAAGCTCCTTCAACGTGTTGTTCTTGCCTAAACAACCTTCTTTGTTCTGTGGTTTGAAGAGCATTCACTAGCTTAGCCAAAGATATGCTAGCTAAGTCTCTAGAGTCTTCAAGAGAAGAGATCTTAGATTCAAACTTTTCTGGCAAACTTATCAATACCTTTTCTACTATCCTCTTATCTGGTAAGTCATCTCCCAACAGCCTTATCTAGTTTACTACCTTCATCAACCTATCAGCAAACTCTTTCATAGTTTTAGAGTCCTTCATCTTCAAGGTTTCAAACTCCCTTCTGAAGTTCAACACTTGCATTTGCCTGGTTCTTTCATTGCCTCTGAACTCTTCCTTCAATCTGTCCCAATCTGCTTTTGATGTTTCAGAAGTTATAATCCTAGCAAAAATAACATCTGTAACAGCTGATTGAATGCAAGAAAGAGCCTTAAACTTCTTAGCTATCTCCTCACTATGCTGCTTCAACTAAGCAATGGTTGGATTAGCTCTTAATGGTGGTGGCTCAACTCCCGTTTCTGTGATTTCTCAAAGATCATAGGCTTTCAATTAAGCTTTCATTTTTTAGCCCAAAAATCATAATTTTCCCCTGTAAACACAGAAGGCAATGGGGGAAAAAAACCACTTGAAGACATTTCAAACACTCAGCTATATCAGTGAAGGTAACTATCTGATTTTCTCTCAAAAACTACCGGTTTGCAGGTTGTTCAAAGACTAGTTATAGCTCTGATACCATTGATGGATTATGAACAACAAAGAGGAGAAAAGGTAGAGATTTCAATCATCTAACATTGGTGTTACACGCCTGGAATATATGGCCACTATTTAGTTCATTACAAAAGTACTTTTCTACCAACTATTCTATACACTACAACTCAACCATACTTGACTGAATACTTTCTTGTTTCAGGTCCTATCTTGCTTAAGTTATAATACATAACGTAGGCTACAATTGAGTACAAGATACATAGGACAAATCATATCAAAAAAACATTCGTTTGTTGACAACAAAAATGTCACACGTTTGTCAACAATTTTAAACCGATAAATGGTAGAGTACCATGTGACATTATATAATCTCTTATGTAAATTTTGATGTACATGTAACAAGATCATTTCTGTTATGTGTACTAAGTATATAAATATCTCTATAGAACCTAGTTTCTTTATTATCATTTGCTTTTGTATCGATCTCTAGAAAATAATATAAATCACAAGCATGTTCTAATCATAATTAAACATTAAACCAGAATAAGGGGACAATAAAAAATGATCAGTCATGAGAATTTGAACTAAAAGGAGCAATTTATTGAAGTTGAGAGCTAACCTATCACGTTATGTTCATAAAATATGAAACCGAAGAGGAATACATAATGGAAATAAGTTAAAAGAAACGTTAGATACAACTCTTAAATTACTTCAGTAATTGTAGAATTTCCCCCCTTCTCTTCAAATTCATTTACGTCTAGAAGAATTCCTTATACTGTCCTTAACAATTTTTCTCTAATTATATGCATTGATGTGTTAAGTGTTACACGATTTTTTCCCTAGTGTTCTCTAATTTATATAGAAATTCATAAGTCCCAAACCATGCTTGGAATGTCCCAAAATCCTAAAAATTAATAAGTTTCAAAAATAACTAGGGAGCAAGAAAATAGGTGTGATGCCTACAAGCCCAGACTTGTACCTAGCTACTATGGCCAAATTATCCTACCTGCAAAGTACTTGCAATATCTGTCGAAGGTGCGTCCACCTGGACTAGGGCCCCTTCCTCCACCCCGCTAAGCAATTCTCTGCCCCGTTACCCGTTTAAGATAGGGTGGGACGGGGATGCTGCCCCATTTATATTTATTTATTTTTAATTCATCTTTTAACATAGGTATTTGATTATGACATTTCTATAATACAATAAATATAAAACCCTTAAAAATGAAATAAATGTTAAATCCAAAGTACTTTATCCTGTTACATACAATACCCATAAAAGCAAAGTACTTTATTATGTTATACCCACACAAGATTTAATTTGAAGATTACAAGATAGCGGGCAAACAACACATAATGCAACATTTCATATTGTAGATCTTCAAGTGCTGCCATCTTCTAGAATGTCTATATCATGCTCCTTGAAAATTGATGACTGTAAATGTGATTATTAGTTAGACAAATGATGTATTTAACAATTTGTACACAAGTTCATTTAAAGAAAATCAATTTACCTCATCTTCAATATCAGTGTCACTCAACTGCGTATTAGAACATCCAAAGTACGATGAATGTGGTGAATGTTCTAACGATAAATAAAACTAGTTAGCAGTAAAGAAATAAAAAAAACACAATTATGAAAATCAAAGGAATTTCTTGTACCATGAATGTTAGCCCATAACCAATCTCTAGTACACATCAGAGCCTCCAAAGTGTTTGGATGAAGCCTATTTCTGTGTGGACTAACAAATCTACCACTAGTACTAAATGCAGACTCTGACACCACTGTGGATATCGAAATAGCTAAAATATCTCTTGTAACTTTTTGTAAAGAAGAAAATTTTGTTGAATTTGGATTCCACCATGCCAATATGTCAAAATCATTAGATCTAGGTAATAGTGGATCGTCCAAAAAAATATCAAGCTCTGACTTCGTACTATCAGTACTAGTAGTATTAGAAACAAATAAATCAAATTGTGCCAATCGATTTTTATTTTTTTTTTGAAGTGGATGCCTCGATCCCACTTGAAAATTGAGTCACGTTCCCACTTGATCTATGTCTTGTTCCATACTCATTTAGCAGCTTGTGACAAAATTTCCTAATCTTTTCAATCTCAAGATCCGAAACTTCATTTCCATAAATCATTGGAAAATAATATTCAACCAACTTCATTTTAAATCTTGGATCCAACACACTAGCTACTGCCAAAATTCCATGAATCTCGCTCCAATATTTTCAAACTTGTCAATCGTACTTAAAGCCATCATTTTGATTTCCTCTTAAGGTGATTTCATCCAATCGAAAATTGATAAATTTATCTCATAAATATTAGAAAGATAAAGATTTGATGTTGGGTACTTAGTTCCAAAAAATATTTCAGTCACTTCAAAAAAAACCTCTAACCTTTCACATATCTCTTTCGCCAATTTCCAATCTTCATCACCAGGCAAACATCTCTATTGTGACTCACGTTGCTTTAGTCGAGAAAAAACACGCATATACTATAAAGCACTATGAAGCATTAAGTACGTAGAGCTCCACCTAGTTTGCAATCAAGTGCTAACTTTTTAGAACAAGTGATTTTCAATTAACGTGCAGAACTCTTAAATTTTTCTACCCTTTTTGGAGTTGCTGTCCAATATGCAACGCTGTCATGAATTTTCTCAACAATCGAGTTAATGATCTCCAAACCATCTTTAACTATCAAGTTCAATATGTGCGCACAACAATGCATATGGAAAAATTCACCATTTAACAAAAGCAAGCTACTAGAAAGCTTATCTAAGAGAATGTTGATCATGGCATCATTTGTAGTACAGTTATCGACAGTCAAAGTACACAACTTACGATCGATATTCCAATCCAATAAACGGTCCATCAATGATGTACTCAATGCCTCAGACGTGTGCAGACACAGCACATATATGAACCTATATTAAAATAAAAGCAACATAAATATGACAAAAATAATTTGAAATGAATCATTAAAATAAGCTAATTAATTTATAAAAGATCAAAGTACCTCATAATACGACTTTGAAGTTTTCAAGCTTCATCTATAAATTGCGCAGTGATAGCCATGAATCCTTTCTTCTGATTAGAAGTCCACATGTCTGTAGTAATTGCAATTTTGCCATTGTTCTTCTCCAATAAGCGCTTCACTTTCAATTTCTCGTAATCATAAATTTTCAAATTATCATTCTTTATAGTGTTACGAGAAACATTCTTAAACAATGGTTGCAAAGTATTCGTAAATCTTCTAAATCCAATGTGTTCAACCATTGAAAGTGGATACTCATGCAAGATTATCATACTTCCAAGTTTCCTCTGAGCATTGTCTTGATCAAAGGAGTAGGTACCCAATGAAACCCTTCCACAAGCTCCCTTTACTGGATTCAATATTGTCTGCTTAATGTCTTTTTGATTTCGACGTGAACATATTTTTATATGATCATGCAAATGTTTTGTCCCATTTTTACTTTTAACCCGTAATTTTCTATCACAATAGTTACAAATTGCCTACTCGTTCCCCTCAATGACTCTTTTTTTGAAGTGATTCCACACTACCGAACTTAATTTCCTTCTCTTACCTTGTCCACTACACTCCTCCTCTTCCTCACACAAAACTATTAGATCTTGTTGTATGTTTGCCTGACTAGGTAAGTCTTCCAACGATGGATTATTATTTGATCGTACTGGAGTACTTCTAATGCTCGGTACTGGTATACAATGAGGTGATCCAGACATCTGAAATAAAAAAAAAAAAAAAAAAAGGGAAAGTAATTGTGTAGAAAAGAAAATCACAGCACAGGAGAGTAGGATTTATCAGTTTCTAAGTTTTCTTTTTTCATTGTATTTCAAAATAATACTTGCTGGTGATGGTATCTAGAATGTGTCCAAAATTGATAGACAAAGTTGTAGTATATAAAATTGATAGACAATGTTGTATGGACTCATACAACTATAGCATTACACTTCCAATCTCATTTTTGGGCTTAGTCAACCGGTTGTCTAGAGATAAAAGAATGAACTAACATTCCAGTTGTTCTTTTTCTTTTTCGACAAAATGAAATGAATGTCAAATGGATAACAAAATATTTAATAAGGACAATGTGAATAATCACTAACCTCAAAAAGAAAGCACGTAAGAGTATTATTTGAAAGTATATTACAGAAAATAGTCACCTCACTCATGGACGGGCGCCAAATAGGAGAATCTCGAATGCAGAATGGCAGACAGAGGCTGCAAATGCAAGTCGATTGAGAATCAGAGATGTGTAAGAAACATATTTGAATAAGAAAAAAAAAAAAGCTATCAACAAGCAAATGCAATCGAACTTAGTCAAGCCAATCCGACAAATTCTCTCAAAATTATTCTTCAATCTCCCATTACCAACATAGTCCAGAGCAAATTTAGCTAAAATAAGTACCCTTTTGGGAATTAATTTAGCTTAAAGCAACACCTTTTTTCCAGTAGCTTAAGTACCCTTTAAGCAACAAATTTAGCTAAGCCAGCAAAACCCAACTTCAAAAACTGGTTTCATCTGTTCATTCTTGAAATTATCTTGATATATACCCTCAGAGAATGTCAAAAGCATGGACTTTACACATGTGAATACTGCTAAATCAGTTAAGAAGAAAGCTTGTGCTGTGACTAGAAGTAGAAAATTTTCAAAGAAATTGTTCTCCCTTGGTTTTCTCATTGCTGTGAAGGTTGATCCCACACTTGAACTCTTTTTTAAACAACTTTTTCAGTTATTTTCTAATTCGGTTATGGTTCTAAAAATAAGCAAAAATTGCATAGAGAGGCTGCAAATGCAAGTCGATGAAAATCTGAGATGTGTAAGAAAAATATTTGAATAAGGAAAAAAAAAATGCTATCAACAAGCAAATGCATTTGAATAAGAAAAATATTTGCAAATAACTTCATTAAATGAACGTGAAATTGGCAATACCATCTGCACTCCCAGTTATGAAAAATTAGTAGCTGAAACTGCAACTTGTCTTACCAAATCGCGAATATGGCGGCTAGAGACGATGGACGGCGGATAGAGACAACGAATGCACAATTTTTTTTGTGGAAATTGAAAATAATATATCGAGTGAAAACCCTCGCCGCCTCACCTTGCATGAAAGTGGGATATGGGATTCCGGCTTTTGGGACATGGGTCTATGTTCTCTCATTTCTGGGAAATGAGAAGGGAAGAATACATAAATCATGCCTTTACTTTTACCCATTTCAAAAATATCAAAACACTTTTCAAATTTTCAAAAATCAGGTTTATTCAAATTTTTAATTATGAATTAATAATTATTAAATTAATTTATTATTAATATTTAATTCTACTATAAAATAAATAACCCACCCCCACCTCCACCACCCCTACAACTCCGGGGATATTCCGGCTACCGTTCCGGTCACCACTTGTCTCCGACGACTTTTCCGACGACTTTTCCGATTCTGGCGAAATTTATTAGGTCACAAATCTATACAATTTGGTCACAATTCAAAATTTTTAAAGTCACAAATTGTTCATCGGTCACAACTTAAAAATTTGAAAGTCACAATTTGTTCATCGGTCACAATCATAAAATTTAAAAGTTACGTCACTTAATTTTTGGTCACAAACATCAATTTATTGGTCACAAATTAATAATTTTTAGGTCACAACATAGTATTTCTTAGGTCACACAATTTCTACGGGTCACAATTTATCGAATTCATTGATCACAAATTGTTTATCGGTCACATACCGATCAAATCATTGGTCACAAACCGACCAAATCATTGGTCACAAACAATCATTTGTGACCATCACCAAATGACCACGCACTGACACCCAACCGCACTATCATCACCACCACCATTAGCGTCCACACACACCGTTGCGCACCGCAACCACACTACACACCACCACCAAAACACAGATCGCACCTCCATCACCACCGCACCCATACACACACACCCCGCAACACCGATTAGAAACCACCACAGATCTGAACCATCGACCAAAATAGACAAAGCACGACCAACAATCCGTAACACCACGATGCACCGCCACAGATCTGCAACCGTCGGCCAAAATTAGACCAACCACAACCATCAATCACACCCACCAGACTGTCACAGATCTGAAACCGTCGGCCAAAATCAGACCAACCACACCATCAAACACACCCACCGGACTGCCTCCGCACGCATCTGTGAACGGAGCGTCGCGACGCTGCTACAACCATCGAGGGGGGAGGCGACGGAGAATGGCCCGAAGGGAGAAAGCTGGAGAGAGTAGGAGAATGGAGAAGGCTGAAAATGGTGTAAGACGACGTCGACGCCATTGGCTGCGTCGTTTTGCTGTGGTGATGACGAGGGAGAAAGTGGCGGCGTGCTGGTGAGGATGAGAAGGAGAAGGAGAGATCTGGGAGCTCTCGCCGGAGAGGCGTCGGGCGGTTGGGCGGCGGGAGGAGAGAGAGAATGGAACGGGATGAGAGAAAATGTGAGAGGAGGAGGAATGAATTTTAGGGTTGAATTGGGTTATTTTAATTGGGATAAAAATTATATAATTAATATTATATTAAATATAAAAAACCTGATTTGTGAAAAGTTAAACTTATGTTATGATTTGTGAAAATGGAAATCTAAAACCAACTGTAGGTGTAATTTCGTCAAATGAGAATCTAGGTCTGGGCCGGCGCATTACATGTGATAAACTGAAAAATTAATTTGTAAAAATTAAAACTAAATTAAAGGGGCGGGGCTGGGCTGGGTTGGATGGGACCCTGTCCCAAATATCCGATTAAGCGGGTAATTCTCGCCTCGTTCTCCCTACTGGACCCTAACTCAACGATCATAATAACGAGGTCATTTACTAATATTTAATTAAATAATATTAACAATTCTTCAGCTTATATGTAAATGCACTAAATCGTAAATTTATCAATTTCACTTATCACACATTCGTGTATCGTAGCTCCCATATGTAAAATGTTCTCAAATTCACAAAATTCCCAACTTTCACATCATAACTCACAAAACATAACTCACGGTCAAAACTCAAAAAAATTCATAACTCATGATAAATTATAACTCATAAATGACAAATCATAACTCACAATCAACTCATAAAACAGAAAATTATCTATGCTTCAGGATGTACAAAATTATATAGAAAATCAACAAAATTATGCATACCCAAACTGTGTATTAGTGCATTTCAATCAATTTGTGTATTTATGCATCAAGTAATCCACAAAATTAGATAGAAAATTAATAAATAAATTATAAACTCATGTGAAGCAAAAATGCAGAAAATAACCAAATGAACAGCCTCATTGGTAAAATAATTTGAGTCGAAGAACCAAGTGAGCTGTGTGATGGCGTGAGTCGGAAAACGGGAGCCAGCAGTCGAGAGGTAGAACTTAGAGGATTGATTTGGTGTGAGATGAAATGTCCTAAGAAATGAAAAAGTCTATGGGCTTGTTTCCTTTGCAATTCTTAATGGGTCATTGCTTTTTTTTTTTTTTTTGGAACAATACATAATCCAGGTTTTTAGTATACATCATTTCAAATTTACGAGATATAGTTTTTATTTTCAAAAATCAAGTTGTAAATGAATATATAATATATATTATATATTATATATAGAGTGTACATAAATTAGGTTTGATTAAATATAGTTCCTAAAATCAAGCATTCAGTTACCATTTCAAAAATAGAATCCTCAAAAACATCTCATCGTCACCTCTGAAAAAGGCCACACATATCAGGAAGACGACATTCTTCATTGCAATTGGAAATTATTTGTAGAAGAAGGTCACAACTAATCCGAATTCAAAGGATCGAACTCAATAGTCAGTGCGCTTTCGCTGAAGGATTTCTGCACTCTGCAATGTATTCAATATATAATTTTACGTGTTCATGTTACATTTCTGTGTTTATGTTGCATTATTTTGGATCGCAATTGACATGAAGGGAAAATATTCATCGTAATGTGAAATTGGTGACAATCACATATTACGAAATACTCATTGATTGGGTCAACAATACCGAATATATTGTTAAGTGCAAATGTGTGTGGATTTGTGAACATAATTGATCCTGTTACGTTAGATTTACTGTAATTATGCTCGCCAATTTATGAAATGCAACACAGAACATCTATGTGATCAAAACTTATATATGTGACCATGATTTGAATCTGTGATCATAATGTGTCTATGTGACCATGATTTCATCCATTCACCGAAATTTATCTTTGTGACGAAAATTTATCTTTTTGACCATTATTTTGGATAGCAGTAAACATGAAGGAAAATTTATGATACTAATGTGAATTACTTCACAATCACATTTTACGGAATAATTATGCCCTCTAATTTATGAAATGCAAACCAAACATCTATGTGACCAAAATTTGTCTATGTGACCATGGTTTCATATATACGCCGAAATTTATCTTTGTGACCATTATTTTGGATAGCATTTAATAGGATTGAAAATTTTTTCTTACTAATGTGAATTTGGTCACAATTACAAATTTCCGTGACAAAACATTTTTGTGGGTTCGTGAACAAATTTCTACTTTGACTTTGGTTTTACAGTAATTATGCCCGCCAAGTTATGAAATACAAACCAGGATTTCTATGTGACCATATTTTGGGTCTGTGATAATAATTTCTCCATGTGTTTACTACTCTCCATTATTAGAGATAATCATAAAATGTGACCTGCATCTGAGTGAATTGTGATCTTACTGGTTTTTATGACTGACTTTTTTTTTCCTGAAATGCAAACTAGAATGTCTTTGTAACATGAGTTTATCTATGTAATCATGATTTTTCTCTGTGATAGTAATTTGTTCCTGTGTCAAATACTGTCCATCATCTCAGATATAATCATAATCTGTAACCTGTTTTTGATGGAATTGTGACTATAATGGCATTTGTGACTAACATTTTTTATGTGCATTATAACAGAAATAGGTTATGTGCATGTTTGCTTGATGTATGGAGAACATTTGTTGTTGGTGTTGCTCGATCATAATTACTGTTATGTGAAGCTTGTGGACATAATAATGACAGAATTCAGTTTGGATCCTACTAAGGTGGCTGTGACAATGAATTACAAATTGAAAATTGATCTGCCTCCAGTCATAATAAGTATTGACAGTAATGTTTTGTCGTACATGACTCTAAGAGGTATGGATCGTGATCCTTCCAATTATCCCATAAATATTGAAGTCACAGATTCAAAAATTGGACAATGGTGTCTCAGTTTTCCAATGGTCAAGGCAGTTGCAGATAATGTAAATTCTAGAGTAGAGTTATTTTCGTTACAAAAAATAGCATCTGATATATGTGAAGCAATAGTAGAACCATTAGGTCACATTAATGAACATGTGGTCACGATTGTATCCGTTCCTAATGCTAGTAATGTAGAAGATGGCAACATGTTTTGTAATGAGGAGGTTTTGAAATTGAGCATGTGTTTTTATGCATACAAAATATGTTTGAATTTTTGGTTGTTCGACCAGACAAGGGAGAGTATTTTATCAAGTGTTCACATGATGAGTGTAGTTGGATATGCAGATCTTCAAGGTTGGGGAAAACAGAGTTCTATAAGATTAGAAAGATTAGTTATGGTCACACATGTTCTTCAAACATAGTATTAGAATCTCACAGGCAAGTATCAACATCCGTAGTGTCATCTTTCATCAATAAGTATACATCATCGCGTACTATATACAATCCCAACGATAAATGTAATGACATGTTACATACCTACGGAGTTTCTTTGAACTATGTTAAAGACTGGAGATTTCATGATGTTACATACCTACGGAGTTTCTTTGAACTATGTTAAAGACTGGAGATTTCATGAAGAAACTTTGAAAATGATCAGTGGTGATCCTACAGATTTATTCTGACGCTACCAAGATACTTTTACATGCTTGAATGGACGAATCATGGAACGGTTACAGGAGTAGAGGTTGATAGTCACAATAGATTCAAGTACTGCTTCATGGCACTTGGTACATCAATTAGAAAATGGGTCCATTGTAGACCTGTCATTGTTGTTGTTGGCACATACTTGAATGGACACTATGGTGTAACACTATTTACAACATGTACACAAGATGTGAATAACAGCATATTCATACTCATAGTTGGAATTGGAGATAATGAAAATAATAAATCCTAGACATGGTTTTTTGAAAATTTGAAGTCTGCTTATGGAAGTAGAGAAGGACTATGCTTTATATCGGACCGCCACAACAATATCAAGAATACAATTGAATGTGTTTATCCAGGGACCTATCATGGTATCTTCTACAAATCTTGAAATCCTATTACAATAAATCAGGTCACAACATAACTCAAGTAGTTGTACATGCATACACGTTGTCAGAGTTCGAGTACAATATGCAACAGTTAGACAAAAGCAACGAGAAGATTAGGGGTTACTTCGTAAGATATTACTTTCAATCACTAAATAATGTTATGGTTGTTGTAGATCTCACCTCTTATTAATGTTTTGTATTCTGTAGAATGAAGTTGGACCAAAAAGGTGGTTACGATTCCACATGCAGGCCACAACAACGTCTAATGTAGTGGAATCGATGAATGCGGTCACAAAAGCAGCAAAGAACTATCTTATTGTGTCTTTGTTGGAGTCATTGCGATAAACTGTACAATCTTGGTTTTGTAAGAATAGGGACATTGTAAATAGCACTTTCACGTAGTTGTCTACTAAGTACGAGAAATTATTTAGAGAAATGAGCACAAATTTGAAGAACATGAGGGTAACTATTACATTTGTTACATGAAATGCAATATATGTGACCTAATAATGAACCTGAACTTTTAATCTATGTCCTGACCTGTTGGTTTTATCTTTATGCAGGGATCTCCTACCAATAAGACAATATTTTCGGTTGCTGACGAGGGTTTAACATTTGTTGTCGACATAGAGTAGTGTACTTACATATGTAGGATGCTTCAAGTTGATCAGATATCGTGCCACACACTTTAGCAGTGATAACAACTACGAAGGGAGATCCATACGATTATTGTTCGTACTTTTACACACGAGAGGCGTACATGAATTCATACCAAGATAATGTTTACCCAGTCGAAAATCCTAATAAATGGACTGTGACTCGAGAATTAGAAAGCCTACTCATATTACCACCCAACCAAAAGAGGAGTTCGAAGAGATCTGTAGAAAAGAGGAAAAGATCGTCCTATGAGGGGAAACAAACAATCAAATGTGGATGTTACCAAGGAAGTGCTCCCAATCGTAGGATGTGCGCCAACTTGATTCCATTAAGCCAAAATATACCAACATGAAGTTTATTGTTACCACTATTTTTAATGTACTTCTCATTATTTCATTAATTACTTAGTCTATTCTATCACATCTGTATTCGAAAATTGTGTCTCTAATAAATGATAATTACTTTTTTTCAAAATTTATCAATTTATTTGTGACCTACCTAAAACATTTGTAAACCGCTTTAATGTGACCTAACATTGTTGTCTGTAAATGCTGAAAGTGATAAATTGATAAATATGTGACATATGTGCTTTTGCACACAGCGATCCGTGACCTCGGATATTATAAAATATTTTGTGAGCTATGCATATACGTGTTCATGGTATCTGTGACCTATGAATTCATACATTTTGGATTGAAAATATTCATATTTGTGACCAAATATGAATATTATACATAAACATTGGTCGCGATAAGATTTCTAACGAATGATTTCTAACATATATCAAAAAATAAGATAATTGTGACTTGTTGATAACATTAAAAAAAATTGTTGCTATAACATTTGTGAAACTTGAACTATAACATCTAAATCAAAATATGACAACTATGAAATGAACGTTTGTTACACTGTACTAAAATGACATTTCAAAACCATTTCACATCTACTTGCCACTAAAATGACATTGTACTATCACTCTAACTCAATGTTATCTACCTTTAGCTTCACAGCTTTGTGAGCTTCTTGATCCCTTTATGTTTAAATAGTAATGTAACAATGTCCAACTAGCTCGGCTAGCATCAAACATCGTCGGCATGGACTTCATATCATTATGAAGCATGTACTTTGCATACTTAATCACAAAGATGCCACAATCGTGGCTGAAAACAATTCAAATCGTAGTATATCAGAAATGAGAATGTAAGCATAACAATATGTTTGTAAATAAAAAAAATAGTTACAACTATACACATTCTGTTGATGTCGAATGTTATCGGCAACAAATATTGGCATTTTCATTGGATCATCAGATGTTCTTTTCCAGAGGCCCAAACCAGTCATCAAATGTGGAATAATTCTTACAAATATTTCAATCCCAGCATGAACCATGTTATCCCAATACGTCTTGTATCTGGAATGAAATACATAAAATTTATGCTCTCTTATTTCTAGACGACCAAGCATCCAATGGGCACGATTCGTGGGTAGAATTGGCAGCAGCACATATTCAACTTCTACCCAAGGACGATTAAATTCTAATTGACCACCTGTAGCAACTTCAACAATATTTGAATCTATCGTTATCACATTCGGGCCTTTCATGAATTGGGGAAATATGTTTTTTTATCTTCACCTGAAATAAAGAATCAATCATGGTAGCACTTAATTTGGAACGCTGACTTTTTGTTGTAAATTGCCATAGATAATATAAACATACGTCCATGTACTGCCAAAAAATAAATAAAGTTCATCAGCATTGATGTTTGACCTACAAAGAATGAGTTGTGACCCTGTGACCTGTGCATACAAGTCTATGACTCGTGACCCGTGCATATAATCTGTGACTTGTGACCTATAACCTATGCAATGTGCCTTTTTATAAATGAATTATATTGTGCTGCTCAAAGACGATTCTAAACATATAAGCTCGTGCCACCATGTTTTGGATCCTACAGGGAACGAACCAATGACCAAAATAGGACAAATGACATCATCTGCGTCGTTCAATTTCTTTCTGAAAACAAAAATGAACAAGAAATATTTAGTATGAATGTAGTTTTACATTAGTTAAAAAACACATAACAGAAAATAGGACCCATACATATTTGTTCTTGGTTTGTAACCTCTATTGAACCAATTCTTAAATGCAACAACATCAGCCTCATCGGCTGGCTTATCATGGTTGTGAAAAATGACAATAGCATCTGAATGCTTTGTTTTCCTGCACATGTAACGTATGGGGACTCTAGTACCCTTGTGGGCTTGGGAGCCCTCTTAACCAACAGTCCAAACGATGGTGCAGAGGAGGTGATCCCTGCATAATGACATAGCATGAAGGGTGTCATATGGATAATATGACAGAATTGTGCATGTGCACACAAATTGTGATCTGTGCACGCAGATATATGACATGTGACTTATGACCTGTGCACATAAATATGTGACCTATGACACGTGACATGTGGAAACACATATGTGAATTGTGACATTTACAAATGAATATGTGACCTGTCACACTTGAACATAAACATGTACACTTAAATTAGCTATGTGACCTATAAAAATGTTTGTGATCAATGAAAAAATAAGTATGAAAATGGATTTGTAATACCGCTTCCTCGTGAATTTTGATCTTCTTCGTCACAACATCTTTATCATCAATTTTAGTCTGCTTCACCACACCAGCTATTACAGCATCAACATGTTGTTATACTTCTTTAGATTTCAACATGTCAGTGATTGACTGCGCTTGAAGTCATTGGAGTTGATGAAATCCCCAAATCAAATGATGGGGTCGGAGTAAAGTACGGGTATTTGAGTATGTCAGCAGGATCCATCTTACCCTTGCCTTTCTTGTCCTTTATTTGTTCACTGTTTGTGACCTGAATGTAACACGTAAAATAAATGTCAATGGCAAATACGAACCATGAAACATTTTGACACTTATAATTGTACTTACTTTCTCTGACTGCTCTGCAACTCCAGCACTTTTGTTACACCTCATCCATTTATAGTCAAAATCAAATAAGGATTAAGTTGAATAAATAATTTTTATGGGGTCTAATTGGTAATTAATAATACTTGGAGGGCTAGAAATAATATATAAAGAAATCTAGGGAGTTAGTTTACATTATTAGAAATGAAATGACTAAATATGATTTTGTATGAAGATTGAGAACTTGACTTTGCAATTTGACTATAGTTATCCATTTAACTTTGACTTTCTCCACCAATTTGTTCATTCCTGTGGAGAGAAGAAAGACAGAGACCCTTTCATAGAGAGAAAAAAAAAAGGGAAAGGAAAGAAAAGAGAAGAGAAAATAGGAGAAGAAAAAGAAAAAGGAGGAAAATAAGCTATAACATTCAATTTCTTTCTCAATTCCTAGAGGTAAGCATGAAATTTACTTATTGAAGAATGATATTAGATTTTAGGGTTTATGGAAATTTTACCTAAATTCGAAATTCGATAAGAAGTATGGGTTTTTGAAATATATTTTAGATATTAAACAAGAATATATCAATGAAATGCATATTGGAAGGTTGGTGTTGAAGAAAGTAAGACTTGAAGATGGATTTATTAAATAGATACTTATTCTTTGATTTTTCTTGTATTTATATGATATGAGACATTTGATTATGATGTATTAAAGTAAGATATGGATTTGAGGTTGGATTTTTGTATTTTAAATCAATTTTCGTGCAAAATTCATGAAAGTGTCATTTTTGTCAAAAGTTTTGGAGACAGTTTTCCACATTCAAAAACTAATGCCAGATTTCAATATTCTGGAATTTTAGTGCTTTTTTTTTGTCGAAACTTGGTTTTTCTCAAATTTTACAAGTTGAATGAGACTAAATGATAAATATAGAAGTTTAGGTATTGAATGGAATTGTATATGGGGGTTGTATATGTATAAGGTGAGTGAGTAATGAATTTGGTATATGTGGTGATTAGTGTGTAAATTGTTAAAGAGAAGTGAAATGGTTATCCTATTATTTTCATTAAAATTGTGAATTGAGTTTTGACATGAATAAATTTATTATTATAGCAGGAGGTAGCGAAGAGATTGAGATAGATCACCAGCCAAACTAATCATCCCCTAAATAGCTTGTGAGTGGAAAACTTAAACAATTTTCAAGTATTGATAAATTAATTATACTATTACACATCTTATGTAATTATGTGAATTATTTGTCTGATTACATGATAAATGTGAAAATAATCTTTCATTATGATATATGTGAAATTTTAAAGATTGTAAATGGTTATTTGTGAATTGGAATGTGAGAAATATGTGATATTAGATCAACCAGAAAAGTACCCATATGTACAGTTGATGCTATTTTCATAGTAAAAGTTTGAGAATTCGGCTTATCTTTGTACTGTATTATACTTCTGTAGTAAATCGTGAATTAGCATTGATATGATATTATGGTTGGGAGTTGTATCAAATTGTTTATAGGTTGGTTAGTCCAAATTACAGGGGAGATAATGCCGAAATTTTATTAAAATAGTTTACAAGTTGCATATTGCAGTAGCCTTGATAGTGGGTCCAACTTCTAGTTGGTATCTATCATCGGCGTACGTCACACTCTAGGTTCACTAGCTTTATTGGGAGTAGGGCATGTCAACTTTGCCCGTCATTCTTGTCATTCAATTTAATCTCACCTTGTCATTAGGAGTAGGGCGTGTCATCGTACTTGATATCAAAATAGTCACAAAATTGGACAGAAAAGTCATGTTAGACCTTATGTCCACCATGTCAAATTTAATCTCACCTTGCACGTGAATGATCTGATTTATCTTATTATTCATATCCTCTTTTAATGATATTAACTGTGACTTGACATCATTGAGCCGCACCGTTAGTTCTGTATTTTTCAACTGGATTTCAGATATTTGGCCACTCAACTCCTTCAACTGCTCAAGCACATGTAATTGAACATTACACAATCCCTTAATGAACTTATAACTGTGACATATGGTTCTTAACACATGAAAAATGCTTTGTGACTTTTAAACATAAATATGAAATCATTCAAAACTCAAGAACATGTTCTAATTGTCAAATATTTCGAAACTAGAAATCAAATATTACATAGCATGGTTCGTCGCTCTCCTAGCACAATTAAACCTAGCCTAACATGGTGGAAATAAAAGAAATACAGAAAATTTGGTAAACGTCATCACCCGGTTAATTATTGGATTGAATCTTGAAATTGTTCTTATTGTTTTTGCCTTTGTTCTTGCCTCTAAGACTCTCTTCAAATCATTAAATCCGTCCTCCCTCGTTCTGGGATGTTTTTAGGGTTAAATATGCATTCCCCGAGTTGATTCGAAAAAGGAAACCAGAATTTGCCCAATTTCAGTAGTGTACTATGCGGTCGCATAGAAGTGTTGTTGTGCTTCTCTTTTTTTTTTTTTTTTTGTAAAGACCTATGCGACCACATAGTAGTATCAAACAACTATTCCTTACATTTTGGTCATCGAATTTAGTGTCATTCCAATGCTCAATTAATCATCGACATTGACTTCTTTTCCACTTATTCTTTTTCCAACGTGTCATTCCAATGCTCAATTAGTCCTCGACATCTCCACGTCTCCACTCCATCTTCCAGGTTATCTTTTAATTATTTGCACATTGGTCCCTGAACTTTGGTTTTCTTTCGTTTTAGTCATTTTTTCCATTTTCTCTTAATTTCAATCATATTCATCATTATTGTCCTATAAGACACCAATTACATCGAATTAAGCTATATTCCACGTATTTATTCACAATTATCCATGTTTGTGGCCTAAACTAAGTTTGTAAAACACACTTATCATCTCCCCCAAACTTGAACCATTGTTTGCTATCAAACAAAACTATAGCTTAATTCCACATAAAACATGGTTCAACAACCTGTTGTGTCTCAGGGTTATAGTAATAAATTAAATAAACAACTTCAAAAGTGCAACAATCAATCAATCTCCACTTGTTACATGCATAATTTGACGTGTATGTGTGTGAAAACTCATGCCAACATATTAAGATCATGATTAGTTCAACACCTTACCCAAAGTAGTCAAATGCATCCGTACTTCGCTCGAGAGATGCACACACCCCCAACTGATTTTTTTCACTCAATTTTCCCGGGGTGTATCATAAGTTTAACTTATTCAATCATATTCCTTACCTTCTCTCTTACTATTACAAGTTCACACTTCAATAAGTCAAGATTCTTCTATATTTTTTATTGCTTCAACCTTTAAAATTTAAACTAGGTTACTTGCCTCTCATTAAAGGTATAGTTCTATTGACCGAATCTCTGGGACTTAATCAATGTACTTGCCCTTTTTTTTTTTTAACAAACAAATATCTTCTCATTTGCTTTCTATATAACTCATGTAATGAATTTTAGGCCGATGACTCCCAAGTTAGATAATCATAGGGCACCAGGTTTTTAATCACCCTTTCAGGCTTAATCAATTGAGTTATACAGGCTCGAAAAGATTTTTTTATTCACAATAGATTAGTGTAATGCCCCTTTTATTTTAGACATCCGACTTCTAAAACTAACATCTAACTTAAAACTTTCACCTCGTCTTTGTCTCATTGGTTTTAGACAGTCCACACAAATTAATATCATACACGAAATCTCTACTCATCTTGATGTTCTCTTGTAACAACTCAACCATCTCCAAACTACTCTATAATTGGATTATGGATTATTACTATAGAGGCTATTCGGGTTTTAATACTATGTTCGACTATTTCCTAAATCATGAACCAATCACCCACTCAATATGTCAACATGAGTACTATGCGTAAAAAAAAATGTCAAGTTTAGCATTCACAAGTTTTGATTAATCTAATAGTGCACTATTTTCATCATTCACAATTCATACCAAGTCCAATATTCACATCATGGTCAGCAAAGTTATCAAAGTCAAACAAGCACACAAATTCTAATTTAATGCTAGAAAATAGACAAATAAAAATTGAAGATAACTAATCTAAAGCTGCAAAATAAAGCAAAAAAAAATTTTTTTTTTTACCTAAACACGCAAATTTGCAGTAAAACATGATGAATGTCATCCCAAAACTTATAAAAGACATTGTACTCAATGTTGTATGAATAATAAATAGAAATAGAAGTAATACGGAACAATAAGAACCAATGCAAAAGAAGTTGAAGAAAATTGGGGCTCAAATACTCCCCTGATTAGTACGAAGGTGGCGGATGGGGACCGGAGCCTGAGGCGTCGTCAGCCGACGGTGGTAGGAGGTGGGCAATAATCTGTCTCATTAACTCGGATTATTGTGCAAGCTCGGCTCGTATGCCCTGGATGTGGAGAGACTGGTCTCGAACTTCAGCCTCGATGTTAGCCAAACAGTCCCAAGACTCGTTAGCTCACAGCTGAATCTCATCAACTCTGTCCACATAGTTGTTCAACCTCGCATCTCGCAGCCAAAGACTCCCGACCAACGTTTGAAGCAAAGTTTCTGGTGCTAAGCATGTCATCCTAAAGCATCTCGATAGTCGTACCCATGGTACCCACAGTCTGCCCAAATCTCTCAATATCCCAACCCGAACCAGTCATAGTAGCGAACATCTATCGTAATAGTTGCATGTCGATAGCAAGGGGTGCTGGTGATGGTCGTGCCCCAGGCATCTCGATGTCATCCCCCTGGATCATGTACAGCTTGCTGCTGTCTCAATTCCGCCCTCTAGTGCCTCTCTTAATTCTTCACCCTAGCCCGATCATGAGCCTCCAAAGTAGTCTGTTTAATGAATGGACTAGATTTCTTGAAAAGCTCCCCGTATGGGATCCATTTGTAGATGACACTGATGAGACTCAGAAAAATGAGACAGCGAGGATGATCTCCCTAAACCCCATGACACTGAATCTGATCATATATAAAACCTGCTAAATCAATCTTCTATCCCCACACCAAGTGATATAGTAGTCCAGCCGTTGGATCAGTAAATGTAGTCCTATGTGAGGTGGGCTCAATGTTGTGGCAAATGAACAACCAAAGAATGGCTCAATCTGATACCACATCTGAGGTCTATAAAGGCCAAGCATTCTCATGCCCAAGCAAAACTTCCCCTACCATGCTCCAATTGAATTCACCAGGAATATGAATAATGTTATCCCACGTCAGCTGATAGTAGTCATGAATGACCTCTGGTGTAAACATAATCCACTTATCCTGCACCCATGTTTGATGTTGATGTTTGGACCCGAGGGTGTCGATGCCTACGTTAAAGTTGGCATAGAACTCATGAACTAGTCCTTCATAGGCCGGATGAGGTCGGTCAATTACCTTGTCCCAACTACAGTTATGGACCAAAATGGCTATCTTGAAACCGGAAAAATCCTCCAGTCGGACCGATCGCTCATGAAGTATGGCCCAATGGCCAACGATGGCAGAGTGACGTGTGCTAGCTTATTTATCAAAAAATTGTCGTATGCCTCTTCAGGTCCTCGAGTGCGTGCATTGCTTGAGGAACTTGCTACTTTCTCCTTTCCTTTAGAAGTGTGTTTAGGCAACATTCTGCAACACAAAGAAGATTGAAACGTGTAATTCATATGTGAAACGCAATTAGATCCCATTGTATGTGAAGTTAATAAAGAAAAATAGGTGCCAAACCCTAAACAAATGTTGAAGCATGCAAGCTACGTGTATAGCTAAAGGTGTCATGTAGTTACTCAAAACAACATCTAAAAAATGATATAACTAGGCCATGCTCAACGCAATGCGTCGGTAACAATTGCAAAATCGAAATGAGCTTGAAATCCACACACAGTTCCACATATGTATTTCATCGAACACATGGTAGGCATGAAGTTTGACTAATACATTACTAAACCCTTGGTGATAATCCAACCCGAAATTTGCACAACCAAAATCAAATGATCCATAATCTACCTAGTTCCCAACTCCTCAACCAATCAATCAAATCCATCCCAAAAGAAAAACTAAAGTGGAAGAGGAATAAAAATAGGGCAACAATTTAGGACTTACCTTGATTTTAGATGGAGAAGAATGTAAAAGATCCACTTAGGGGAGTTGAAGTGCGGGTGGCGAGGAAAATTTGTGTGTGTGTTGTGAAGTGGGGGGCGTGTGCATAAAAGGGGTGGAAGTGTGGTCGTGTGCGTGTGTTTTCAAAATTTTAAGGAGGAAGGAGTTATTTTATGCAACTATATAGAACAAATGCTTGCGGTCGCATAGAACACATAGGCAGGGCCTGTTTTGGCCCTGACTCTATGTATGCGACCGTATTACTAGGTAGTCTATGCGGTCGCATGGTATAGACTACCATTAATGCACAATTTGTCCATTTTCATGCCAAAAGTTCACGTTCGATCCTTCGAGACCTCCAAGACCTCAAATTTCATGCCAACAAGTTCAAAGACATGTAATGAATATATATAATGTGGAAAAAATTTAAAACATGCTTAACGCCTCGAAAACTCATGTTGTGGTCAAGTTTCATGAAAAACTCGATTTTTAACATACACTGCAAAATGGCATTCTAATGCCCCCACAACTTCTTAAAACTCATTTTAAACTACACGGGGTGCATAGATGCCATGAGTGTGGTTCTAAAAACAATATTTTAAACTTGAAAACACATGTTTATCCCGAAGACCACAATTTTGATCATTTTGCTTTGAAATGCGTGATTTTTTCACTAAATCAATGACATATCATTCCAACACCCCCAAACTCATGCACAACACATTTAAAATCACTTTTTACCATGCATAGACTTTTAATGATCCCTAGGGACGATGAATAACACAGTTTGCCCAAAAGTTTCTTAAACATGAAAAACCTATAATCTAATGCATAAAGCGGAATAAATAAAAAGGAAGAATGTATTGGGTTGCCTCCTAACCAGCGTTAGTTTATAGTCGATAGCTCGACGTTGCCGTGGTGTTTCATTCTGGTTCTGTGACATGGACGATGGATTTTTCTTTTGGAAATTCCCCGCTCCAATAGTTCTTAAGTTGTTGTCCATTCACTATGAAGCTCCATTTGCTTTCATGACTGATCTTGACCGCACCGTATAGACGCACCCCTACAACTGTGTATGGACCTGACCATCGTGACCTCAGTTTTCCCAGGAAGAGTTTTAGCCTAGAATTATACAACATCACTTTCTGCCCCGCTTCAAATTCTCGCTTCTGAATATGCATGCCGTGGAACTTCTTGATGCGCTCCTTGCCTCCAAGACTCTCTTCAATTCATTAAATCCATCCTCCCTCGTTCTGGGATTTTTTAGGGTTAAATACGCGTCCCCCGACTTGTTTCCATAGGTAGTTGATTCGAAAAAGGAAATCGGAATTTTGCCCAATTTTTGTACTATGCGACCACATAGTACACTTCTATGCAGTCGCATAGAAGTATTGATCTGCTTCCCTTTTTTCTGCATAGCTCAAAGAGCTATGCAACCGCATAGTAGTATCAAATCACTATTCCTTACATTTTGGTCCTCGAATTTAGTTTCGCCAATCTTGACTTTTTTTCCACTTATTCTTCTTCCAACGTGTCATTCCAATGCTCAATTAGGCCTCGACATCTCCATGTCTCCACTCCCTCTTTCGGGTTATCTTTTGATTATTTTCACATTGGTCCCTAAACTTTGGTTTTCTTTCGTTTTAGTCATTTTTTCCATTTTCATCTTAATTTCCATCATATTCATCCTTGTTGTTGTGCAAGACACCAATTTCATCGAATTAAGCTATATTCCACATATTTATTCACAATTATCCATGTTTGTGACCAAAACTAAGTATGTAAAATTCACTTATCATCATCAACATCACTTGAATGACATTTTCGTCCATCCATAATCATTAGCAACCGTGTTTGGGTTTTATATGATTGGATAGTTCCACTCGTGCCTGGACTTGTGCATGCATGGCCTGCAACTTTGGAATGTCTGTCTCCTGGTATATGTGGTTGTACTGGTTTGGTGTATGGAACACCAATCATATATGGAGCCACAATCTCCAAGTTAGACGGAGCGATGTCATATATTTCAAGCTGTGATAATAATACAAATGAAACACTTATTAGTCATGTAATCATACATGGAGTATCATTGATTGTGACATGAGTTCATTCAAAGTCGTTATTGTAATGAGACAATGTATGTGATGTGTGAATGCATATCTGTGATTTGTGACCTATGCACACAAATATGTGGCTTTGTGATATGTGCATACAAAACATATTTAAACACTTACATCAAAATAGGAGAATACATCTTCATCCAATTTGACTAAGATGGTTGTTTATCCGACATCTAATTCATAATGCAGGGGACTTTTTCCCTATTCTATTGGTCATAGGTCCATTGAGTCTGGGAATAGACTAATAAATCCAGACTTGAAATGCAACCAAAACCCCTTCAGTCTATAATGGGGATTCCTGTGACCTAAACCCTCTTTCAAAGATTTTATAGACATTTCAAATAAATAATTACCCCAAGGAAATATCTCCATTAAATCAAAATCTTCTACTAAAGCAAACAAAAAGTTTTCAAATATAAAATCCCAAGCCTCACAACTTCATGAGCATCTATGTTTGACACATTCAGAAATACATCTCTAACATCTTCGTTTGTAACCAACTTCAAATCCCCAAAATATGTTTCATTGATCCTAGATGGAAGATTTTCAATCCTTTTCCTGAAATCATCACCATTGTATCTAAGACTTGTCACTAAACAGAACTCACACAATGAAAATCTCATATATCTATTTGCAATCTTAAACCACATCTCATTGGGATTCGGTTGCTTCACTTCCCTCAGCAAAAAGTAATGTATAAGTTGGGGCTACAGGACAATTTCATAGCATTCCATGAAGTACGAGAAACAAGTTTTCGTCAGGATAGCCCTTTGTTCGTCATTGAATTTTGATGTGAAATTTGTCAGAACATTCTTGGTAACGTTGGTGGTAATTTTCCCCGGAAACCATAGCTTTTCGAGGATCGTGTACTTCCATTCCTAAATCACATTAAAGAAATTATGAACATATGTCAAATATGTTGTTAATAAAATCATCAAACAGGTAACACATAATAATCTCTATGAACCATTACAAAGACATTTCACAATCTCAACAAAATTCGAAATATTGGTCAGAAATCATGATTCACACATTCTATTCAATACATATTGCTCACATTCTCTAAACAGAATACATAAAATGAAAGCCCCAAATTATGATCCAAAATATTTGTCAACCGATCATAATAATGATCACAGATGATTACGACACACAACATTATACGAACAATGATAGATATGCAGATCATTTTGCAATAGAAACTTTAGGTCACAAATGGAAATATATATGTGACCTGAATAATACAATTTTATTCAAACTCATGCAACAAATTTGAAAAATGAATTACCCATAATCTCAAAGTACCATAAAATGAACTTACATTCCTCGATTTCAATTTTCGTGAGTAAATCGGAGTTCCGAGGATTTCTTCACGAACTGCCTTTTTGACTTTCAGTCATGATTCAACCAGAGTTCTGAGGATTTCTTTACGAACTCCCTTTGACACATTTGGTCTTCTTCTTTTTCCTTGTGTAGTTCTAGATGCATCTCCAACTTTGGATTGTGCTTTCCAGTCACAACTTCTTATTATCGCCATTTCTCAAAATTCTCAGTCACAAGCCTTTGCATCGCCTTTCACTCTTCTTGAACAATGTACCGTGAGTTTAATGTTAGATAGAGTTTGAATACTGATTGAAAGAAAGGCATAGATATATGTGGAATTTGGGTAAGAATTAATTTAGGTTTTTTTTATTGAGGGATGTAGGGTTTGAAAATTTAGCGGTTTTTTTTTTATAGAGGGTTTGAAGATTTACTAGAGATATTGTTTACTTATTTAAAAACTGTCTCTCTCCAGTTTTAACGTAAAAGGCGGTGGTGGTTATGATATATAAAATTTTATTTAAAACATATTAATTATTATTTAAAACCTGATTTCTGTATTATGAAACTTGATTCTCGATTTATGAAAATGGAACTTTAAAACTTGGGCATGCTGTAATTTACTCTTTTAATAAAGAAAACGCCTAGAATCTAAAAACAAAAAATGGCCCAAGAACACACATTCTTCCCCGTTTGCTTCCCCTGTAACTTTACTGTGTCTAACTGTAATTGAGCACCGACGGCCGCACCTGTAAATCTCGGTGGAGCCAGTACGAGCGGTCGTGCCACCTCGTCGAGTGCTGGCTCCGCCAGTGTGTACAACCCATGTTAAAGGATATTTAAAATGTTAGATCTTGTGCTTACGTGGTATGAATTGATTACTATCACCTCGAGTTGAGTAATTACCACATGGGCAAGCCATGCCGATATTAATTTTACTCCAACTTTTGTCATTATATTATGAATTTCTGGAGCCAAATTTAAGAAATCAGTATACAGGTAGAATGTGCATGGATTAGTTCCCTGAATACAATGGTAAGAAGACCGCAGTGGACTTGTTGGAATGTGCGATAAATGTCAATATTATACTTATCTTGATCTTCAAAAATAGCTTTCGGGAGTAATTTTATGAATTAAATACTTAACTTTAGTGTGTATTTTATTATTTTAGGCTTTTGATAGAATTCATGTAGGTTAAAGTGTTCATATGTGCAAATTTACATAGAGACATAATAAATTCAGACATATGAATATGATTAGTGTTGCTCGAGAAAGATTGCCAGATACATATTAACTAAGTATAATTATGTTAGAAAATAAAATCTTGATTTGTTATTTAGTTATATATTAACTTAAATTGAAGGTAGGTTGGAATAAAAATTGATAGTAAATATTGGTCTCCGTATGACGATACTTGAATTCAAAAATCCACTTTATTTTTTGTCACGATCCGTACATTTGCGAAAATACATCAATAATATGCAACATATGATTTATTATATATAGCTAGCTGTACAGCGCAGGTTAAATGATTCTCCAATGCATTTTCACCGCATTCGAAAACTGAATGACAGCTTTCACATTGCACTCTATCTTTAAAAAGGTTTAAAAATTGAAAGGTTCAATAAAAAAAGAGTATTTAAAATGTTAAATTTTGTGCTATGAATTAATTCCCGTCAGCGTGCCGATTTGGAAGCAATAATTTCAAAGCAATCTAGGGAAATGGGGTGCTTTTTATCGTATCTTGATTGTTCGATCATAATTAGTAAGGCATATGATAAAGTTAAATGGAGAAATTATTATACTTCTATGAATGAAATTGTCAGTGGCCTTTGACGTATTTCTTTGACTCAGTGTGAAAGATAATCACCTTGATTATTCCATAATCATCTGTAATATTAGAGAATAAAGCTTTGGAATATTTGAATTTATATCCTAGACGATAAAGACGACTTTCATCCAAAATACTTGTTATTTATATCTTGTATTTTTAAATAATCGAAATAAATAACTGATACAAAATTTAAACAAAATATTTGCTCCACTTTTCAATGTACATTGGCAGAATATTTGGATAAAAAATAGTGATTAAAGATAAAATATGTTAATTAATGGAATGTTAAGAATAACAATGCAATGAGAAAAAGTTGAAGATATAAAAGCAAAAATATTGAAAACTTTTCTTATAACTAAACAAATATTGTGTGAATATAATTAGCTTGAATTAATCAATTATGACTTCAAATATCACAATTTTACCCTGAAAATAAATAACCAATGTTTGAGTTGTGTCCATATTGATGATAATAATTTCAGTCAACCTTGCCTCGTTTTTCCAATCTCCCCTCGTCACAAATGCTCAGACTGTAGTAATTATAGGGTCAGGATTGACGCTACCAGCACTGGATTATTTATTATAAGGAAGTATGACAAGAGACAAACAGGAACTCGTGATTCTTCACCATATAGGACCCTGATGTTCAGCTAATCTGAAGCCTATTCATCTGTTGAGCATCTTCTAAAACTTAAGCTCAAATTAACTAGCAAAAATCCAAGAACACAACAACGGTTCGGATTACAACCAAAGTTCTCACCGAGAGAACAAGAACTAATTAAACTCCTCCTCCAACACTATTTCCAGATAAAGTGCATTTTTGATGCAGTTAAATAAGGAAATTTGGGAGAACTTTTAGAGGATTATCACTTAATCTCATGTATATATTATTTGCTTAGGTCAAAATCGAAGTGATATTGTAAGAAATGAATGAAAATTGAGCTAAAAGGATGCAATCCATACATAATTTGGAGACTAAGGATCAATTGGACGTGAATTGAAAGATGTAGGGCCTCAGTTGCAATTACAAAGGACGAAAGCTATACAAAGGATAGAAAACATGGACTAAAAAAAAGAACCTTTCCGAAAAAAGAAGGCGTGCGATTGCGCACCATAAGGTGTCTCCTTGAAGAAAACCCAAGACCATATGGCCTCAGCCATGTGATCGCATGGCCCACTTTGTCGGCATTTACTTTGTCTCCTTTTATATGTCGGTGCAATCTTGGAAAGCGATTTTGACCATGATTTAACGTAGATTGAGATTCTACATATTTGACGTGGAGAAGTCGTATAGGAAGTCATTAAAGGCAATTAACATCAAGGACTTGAAGATTTAAAACTTGAATAAATATCAAAAGCAAGAGATTGATTCTACATTTGTTTTTCATATTTATATATTTCGGGGTGATGAATTTCCATACTTCTTTATGTAATATCATTATAAACATGCTAGGCTAAACTTCATTGTATTGGTGGGATGAAGATAAAACTTATTATTTGAATATTTTCAATTCAAATACCATTTATTTAGTGAATTTGTATTCTTGATTGATTTTGCATGCTTTATTTCATTATGTGAATGCATGATCACCGTTTAGAAAATTAATTGCTTGTTGCATTTTCAAAATGTTTATGACTACTCTAGAACATTGTAATGTCAACATAAGGATCAATAGATGCTAGGAATGATATTTATGGCTTGTGCAATCATATAGATATTCATGTAATTGAATATATTACTTTGCATATGAATTTGAGGTATGAATTTTTACCGAGTTGTGTTTAGGATATGTTTGACTTACCTCAGGAGTGATATTTGAATATAATTGGATTATTGATTGTCAGTGGTACACATATTGCACTAGATAATATAAGTCGAGATTGGAAAATAGGATAAAAATAGGTGGATTCGGAATTCGAGCACCTCATTCTCATATATACTTCATTAATATCTTAGGTAATGATTAGGATTATTTAAAAATAAAAAAATTAAACTTATTGTGTTATGATTAATTCAAGTTTAATAACGTGCTAATACGATTCAATTTAAAGTTTATTCCTCATGGAATCTTACTTTCACTCATTCACTTATTACTTGTCAACAATTTCATGCGCTTGCGGGATTTTATCGAATATTTCCCCTCAAGAAAAGCAAATAGACCGAAGTAGCTAGTTACAATTCAGTATACAAACCAAAAACATTTCTTCTTTTTATAAGTTCACATAGAGAATTTCAAGTAACAGAAAAACGAAGAAAAGATGACAATGGCATCAAAGAAGAAGAAGAGATTAGGGCTTGATGATACACCCAAAACGAGCCTTATCTCTCGCATTAACAGAAGCTACTAGAAGACTTATCTGAGAGTTAAATAGATTCGCGTCTCGTGATCACAATGAAAATGTGCCAAAAACTCATAAGTCGAATAACGAAGAATAACAACTTCACCCAATTTTAGGGGGGCTCATTACCTGATTGGTCACTGAACTTTACATAAAAATTTTAGGGTCAATGAACTTCAAAAGTTTTCCATTTAGTCACCAAACTTTGCAAGATGCTACCCCATCCATCTCTTCGAGAAAACTTTTGAAGTTCTGTAACCCCCTAAAAGCCTAACGAAAAGTGAGTGACCAATCTGAACTTTTTTAGTCTGTTTCTTTCTTCTTCTTCTTTTTCTTATTTCTCCTTGATCTTTCTGCTGTGCTGCTCTTTCTTTCCTCTGTCTGCGATGAAAGGTTCGTTCAATTTCCAAATCGGCTTGAAGTAATTCACAACTGATTAATCTACGCATGCGAGCTTGGCCTAAGTAGAAGAACTGGGTAAAATATAATTTGTAAACTAAAATTAAAGACATGTTCGAATTAGTGTCTAAGTAACAAAAAAAATCAAACTAATAATCAATCCCCGGCAACGGCGCTAAAAACTTGTTGTACGAAAATGTGTTATACTTCTGTAGTTTAATCATCAATGCTAATTCAAGATTCATTTCATTAACTACAGAAGGACAACAAGTTTTTGGCGCCTGCACTAATTGGCTAAAAAAGTGGTAATTGGGGCAAATGGTCTATTTCATAATATAGTTTGGGATTTTAGCCTTTGACCACAATTAATGATTTAAAATAAATATTTTAATTCAAAATTAATAAATTACCTAAATTACCCATATTACATCACAGTGAATTCTTCTACTTTCATACACAATTTAAAACCAACAGTAAAATGACATACTGCCGTTTTAAACGACTGAATGCCATTTTAATTAATTTTATGTTTGTATCAATTTATGTTTCTTCGTATCCACATAAAAATTAATGAAAACAAGTTTTAACAATATTTTGAGCGAAATTGAAAATTCGTGACCCAAAACGACATGTTGTCATTACAAACGGTTCGATGACGTTTTAACTAATCTAGCATTCGTTTCACTTTATATTGTCTCGTACCCACATAAAAATAAGCGTAAACAAGTTTTCACGATATTTAGAGTGACATCGAGACCTCGTAACCCAAAATGTCAAGTTGCCATTTTAAATGTTTTGCTGTCATTTCAACTAATTTCATATCTGTTTCACTTTATTTGCACTCGTTTGCACAAACAAAAGCAAGTTTCATTACATTTGGACATCAATGTCTATACAAATTTCACGCAATAATGACCAACACCGTTATTCTATGAGTAAACTACATTATACTTACTACGAATAAAGGCAAGTAACCCAAATTCCATATATTCTAATTATAGGATAAAATACTCAGCAAATTAGCTCGTTTTAACTTGTATAAGTCTTCCAGATGGTTCAAGATTTGATTGATTTTTTTGGGAGTGAAATCAAGGTCCTGTGATTAGGGACGGAGTTAGATCATGAAAGTAAGGGGGCTTAGAGGTATAGGTGAAGGGGTTGGGGTTTACGGGGGTTCGGGGGCAGTGCCCCCCGAAAATTTTTTTTTGATACGTTATTAACAAAAAATCAAGAAACGTATAAAAGAAAGTACTAATATTTAATTTAGCCAGCGTTCCCTTCAAGCCTGATATCCAAAACATAGCACGTTTAGTCGTTCAATGTGTACAAGTCTGGTATCCAAAACATAGCACGATTGCATGTGTTATGTTGTGTATACCATATTTGTTACATTTTTCTTCGTGGTTAAGTGTAGTATAATTTCCAATCGGATGTATGATGTGACTCGCTATAGTTTGAACTTTGAGTGGACTGTGACGTTTAAATCTAGTCATGTGAAAACGAGCGAGAATGAAGTGAAACGAACACGAAATTAGCAAAAATGATATGCATACGTTTAAAATGACTACATGCCATTTTAGGTCACGGGCTCTCGATTTTTCTTCGCCAGTAAACACTGAATTAGAAAAAGGACATACGTTTAAAACGTTTATGTGCCATTTTAGGTGATGTGTTGATGTTAATGGGAGACGCTATGTTCTGTATATCCTAAACGGCATTCATACTTGTAAAATTATAACATGTTCAACGATTACGTATGTAAAATGGCACCCCCTACGTGTAAAATGACAAAATGTCATTCTGGGTAAAGAGGTAGAATTCACTCCAAAACTCGTAAAATAGTGTTTCTAACATCATACAAAACTTAAACATGTTGAACAATTACACATTTTTCCATTTGTAAACTGTATACCCTAAAATCTAAATCCTATACCCTAAATCCTAAACCCTAAACGACAATCATACATTTAAAATGACCATATGCCCTTTTAGGTCACGAGGTATCGATTTTACTCTGAAACTAGTAAAATGGTGTTTGAACGTCAGTGGAACTGGACGCTAAATTAATAGAAACGTCAGTTATGCGTTTAAAACGACAACGTGCCGTTTTGGGTTACAATGTCTCGACTTGGGGGGGCTGAATGAACGAAAGTGACGCGAATTGAACACTGAATTAGAAAAATGGCAGTCATACGATTAAAACGTCCATGAGCCATTTTAGGTATCCAAAACAGCAATCATCTGAATCAGTGGAACTGAACACTAAATTCGTAGAAACGTCAGCCATGCGTTTAAAACGACAACATGCCGTTTTGGGTCACAAGGTCACAACATGTTGCATTAACTAATTTATAGAGTATCTTATGTGGATACAAGGGAATATAAAGTGAAACGAATACAAAATTTGTTAAAACGGTACTTAGTCGTTTAAAAGGGCATGTTGAATAATTACATGTTTTCTCTTTTGCCCTATACCCTAAAATCTAACCTCAATACCCTAAAACCTAAACCCTAAATGGCAACCCTCCGTTTAAAATGATTGGATGCCGTTTGGGGTCACGGAGTATCGATTTTCCTTCGAAACTAGTAAAATTGTGTATGAAACTTCATACATGACTCGTACACATTGAACGACTACACTTGCTGTGTATTGGATACCACACCTGCTACTTACGTTTTTCTTTATTGTCAAACGTAGTGTAGTTTACTATTGGATTATGGAGTGATTTACTATAGTTTGAACAAATGTGTCAATCGTAATGTCGAAATATAGTTAAAACTTTCATCCATAAACTTTCATGTGGATACGAGCGTTAGTTAACCGAAACAAATATTAAATGAGTAAAAACGTCATCTATACATTTAAAACGATCAGATGCTGTTTTGGGTCACGGGGTATCGATTTCATTCCGAAACTAGTAAAATTGTGTTTGAAACATCATATATGACTCGTACACATTGAACGACTACACGTGCTATGTTTTGGATACCATACTTACTACTTATGCTTTCTTTATTGTCAAGTGTAGTGCATTTTCATAGTGTTGGTCACTATCGGATGAAATTTGTATCTAACTTCTTGTTCAAATATGGCAAAAACTTGAATTCGTTTAACTTTTATATAAATATAAGTGAATATAAAGTGAAATGAACACGAAACTAGTTGAAATGACAACTAGCCATTTAAAATGTCAGCATGTCATTTTGGGTCACAGTGTCTCGATTTCACTTTAAAACTATTCGATCATATTTTGAACATCTTAAAAGACTTGTATAAGTTAAACAAACTAATTTTTTGAGTATCTTATCTATAATCGAGGTATAATAGAATTTAGGATACTTACTTTCATTCATAGTGAAGACTAGTATAGTTTACTCATTGAACAATGTTGTTGATCACTATCGGGTGAACCTTTTTTATCGATTTTGAATGTTTAATATTGCTTATCGATTTTACTCTAAAAGTAGTGAAAAACTTTTTACTTTCATTTTTACGTGGGTACGAGAGAATATAAAGTGAAACAAATACAAAATTAGTTAAAATGTTATCAAATCATTTATAACGATAGCATGTCATTTCGGTTACGAACTCTAAATTTCACTCCAGATATAGTTAAAACATATTTTTCAATAATTTTCATATGGATACAAGGGAACATAAAGTGAAATGAATACAAAATTTATTAAAATGACACTTAATCGTTTAAAAAGGCTTATTGAACAATTATATATTTTCTGTTTTGTAAACCCCAAACCCTAAAACCTAAACCCTAAACGGCAACCCTCTGTTTAAAATGACCAAATGCCATTTTGGGTCAGGAGGTATTGATTTCACTCCGAAACTAGTAAAACGGTGTTTGAAATATCATACATGTCTTGTACACATTGAACAACTACACGTGCTATGTTTTGACTATCACACTTGCTACGAACACGAAATTAGCAAAAATGATATACATACATTTAAAATAACTACATGTCGTTTTGGGTCACGGGTTCTCGATTTTTTCTTCGAAACCAGTAAAAAACAATATTTCAAACATCATAAATAAGTTGTACAAATTGAACGATTGCATGTGTTATGTTTTGTATACCATACTTGTTACATTTTTCTTGGTGGTCAAGTGTAGTATAATTTACATTCGGATGTATGATGTGACTCACTATAGTTTGAACTTTGTGTGGACTGTGACGTCTAAACTAGTTAAAACTTTTGTTCTTACACTTTCATGTGAAAACGAGTGAGGATGAAGTGAAATGAACACAAAATTAGCAAAAATGATATAAATATGTTTAAAATGACTACATGCCATTTTGGGTCACGAGTTCTCGATTTTTCTTCGAAACTAGTAAAAATAATGTTTGGAACATCATAGATAAGTTGTACATATTGAACGATTGCACATGCTATGTTTTATATACATTTTCCTTGGTTGTCAAGTGTAGTGTAATCTCCAATCGGACGTATGATGCGACTCACTATAGTTGAACTTTTTGTGGACTGTGACGTCTAAATCTAGTTAAAACTTTCATTCTTACACTTTCATGTGAAAACGAGCAATAATGGAGCAAAACGAACACGAAATTAGCAAAACTTGCCACTTACGTTTTTCTCTATTGTCAAGTGAAGTGTAGTTTAGTATAGTTTCCAACCAAATTATAGAGTGACTCACTATAGTTTGAACTTTGTGTGGACTATGATGTTGAAATCTAGTTAAAACTTTCATTATTACACTTTCATGTGGATACGAGCGAGAACAAAGCGAAACGAACACAAAATTAGTAAAAATGATATGTATACGTTTAAAATGATTGCATGTCATTTTGGGTCACATGTTCTCGATTTTTTCTTATAACTAGTAAAAAACAATATTTCAAATATCATAGATAAGTTGTACAAATTGAACGATTGCATGTGTTACGTTTTGTATACCATACTTGTTATATTTTTCTTGGTGGTCAAGTGTAATATAATTTCCAATTGGACGTATGATGTGACTCGCTATAATTTGAACTTTGAGTGGACTGTGACGTTTAAATCTAGTTAAAACTTTCGTTCTTACACTTTCATGTGAAAACGAGCGAGAATGAAGTGAAACGAACACAAAATTAGCGAAAATGATATACATACATTTAAAATGACTACATGCCATTTTGGGTCACGGGCTCTCGATTTTTCTTCGAAACTAGTAAAAACAATGTTTGGAACATCATAGATAAGTTGTACATATTGAACGATTGCACATGCTATGTTTTGTATACATTTTCATTGGTTGTCAAGTGTAGTGTAATCTCCAATCGGACGTATGATGTGACTCACTATAGTTTGAATGTTTTGTAGACTTTGACGTCTAAATCTAGTTAAAACTTTCATTCTTACACTTTCATGTGAAAACGAGCAATAATGAAGCAAAACGAACACGAAATTAGCAAAAATTATATACATACGTTTAAAATGACTACATACCGTTTTGGGTCACAGATTCTCGATGTTTCTTTGAAATCAGTAAAAACAATGTTTAGAATATCATAGATAGTTATATATATTGAACAGTTGCACATGCTATGTTTTATATATCATACTTGTTTTATTTACTTTATTTTGTAGTTAAGTTTAATACGGCTTACTCATAGACCAATCGTGTTGGTTATTATCGAGTGAACTTTATGCTGATAAACAGGTCCAAACATAATGAAAACTTCAATTCCTTCATTTTCATGTGCATACAAGTGAAAATAAAGTAAAGCAGATACGAAATTAGTTGAAATGACACATAATCATTTAAAATGGCAACATGTCATTTTAGATTATAGGGTCTCAATTTCATTATAAATGTAGTGAAAAATTATCTACGTTAGTTAAAATGTCATCAAACCGTTTATAAATACATCATGCCGTTTTGGATCAGGGACTCTCAATTTCGCTCAAAATATTGTTAAAACTTGTTTTCATTAATTTTCATGTGGATACGAGGAAACATAAATTGATACAAACATAAAATTAGTTAAAACGGCATTCAGTCGTTTAAAACGGCAGTATGCCATTTTACTGTTGGTTTTAAATTGTGTATGAAAAGTAGAACAAAAGTGAGGATTCATGTTTGAGGGATTTAGTAAATTTTTGTTTCAAATTGGATATTTTAGACATTTCAATTGAAGGGTATTTAAGACTTTTAATGTATGATTTAATAGACCAAAGGCTATTGGAACAAAAACTATTGAGATGGACTATTTTACCAAGAAGTATGGTTGACTAGCCTATTTAAGCAAAAACCCCGCTAAAAAATAAAAGGACAATCTCAGAATTTCATATGGTCTCCAAAAACAACAATATTTGCAAAAACATAAAATCTTTTCGTAACAAAAGGGTACAAAATATATAGAAGAAACAAAAGGGTAAAAGTGTAAAGAGAATATCCTAACAAACTATATCAGAGGAAATCTTTCTACACCTAACCATGTGGACAACTCACAAGCTGGTGGTGGCCTCATAGGTGTTCCTCCTTATGGGGTATTTGCAACGCTAGCTGATAAGCTTATTCAACTATACTACTATACTACCTATCTAATAAGCTAACAAGTATGATAAGTAATTTACATAATAGATTCCAACAGCCCCCCTCAAGGTGGAGAATAGATATTTTCTATTCCCATCTTGGACAAGTGAGCTCTTAAGGTGATAGAGGACAATGCCTTGGTAAACATGTCTACGATCTGTGATTGAGTGTGAATATAAGACATAGAAATGCATCCAGATTCGATCTGATCTCTAATCAAGTGACAATCTAATTCTATATGCTTAGTCCTCTCGTGAAATATCGGGTTCGAGGCAATATGCAATGCTGCCTGATTGTCACAGTGTAAGATTATAGGTTGAGGATGCTGAACTTGGAGATCCTTAAATATATATTTCAGCCATGTAATTTCACAGCAAATGCTTGCCATTGATCTGTACTCCGCTTCAGCAGATGAGCGAGATACTACGGATTGTTTCTTAGATTTCCATGAGACCAATGAATTGCCAATGAAAATACAGTAGCCAGTTACTGATCTTCGAGAGTCAGGGCAAGCTGCCCAATCAGAGTCACAGAAGGCTCGAAGATTCAATGAAGAAGAAGAAAAAAATATAATGCCCTGTCCTGGAGCAAGTTTCAGATACTTGATCACTTTGTAGACTGCAGCAAGGTGTGTGTGTAAGTAGGCATTTCCATGTATTGGTTGAGGTTCTGGATGGCATAACATATATCAGGTCTAGTCAATGACAAATACTTCAATTTACCAATCAATTTTCTGTAAATTGTTACATCAGGTAGAGCTTTTCCCGTACTCTTCCCTAGCTTTAGGTTTTGATCCATAGGCAGTCTTACTGGCTTAGCTCCAAGCATACATGCATCAGCCAATAAATCTAAGGTATACTTGTGTTGAGAAATCACAATTCCTTTACTAGACCTTGCAACTTCCAGTCCTAAAAAATACTTCAAGTCACCAAGTACTCCGATTTTAAACTTGCTACTGAGAAACTTCTGAATTGTGCCTATCTGCTCCAAATTAGATCCAGCCACTACTATATCATCTACATAGACGAGTAAGGCTGTAAAGGAGTGATTTGTGGCCATAGTGAAAAGGCTGTAATCAGCCTTCGACTGGGAAAATCCAAATTCTATAAAGGCTGCATATAATGTGGAATACCTCTGTCTTGAGGCTTGTTTTAGGCCATAAATACTTCTTAACAGTTTGCAAACTTGTTTGGAGGTCTCTTTTGTATAACCTGGGGGTTTTTGCATGTAAACTTCTTCGTTTAGGACTCCATGTAAGAAGGCATTACTTACATCAAATTGTCTTAAATGCCAATTTCTGACTGCCACTATTCCCAACAAACACCTGACTGTTACAAGCTTTGCAACAGGTGAAAAGGTTTCATTGTAATCTATCCCTTCCCTTTGTTTGTATCCCTTGGCCACAAGCCTTGCTTTGTGTCTTTCTATGCTTCCATCTGAATTGTATTTTAGCTTAAACATCCATCTACATCCAATTGCTTTCTTTCCTAGTGGTAGATCAGTGAGGATCCAGGTTTTGTTTAACTCAAGGGCCTCTATCTCTGAATTCATTGCTTTGTACCAATTAGAATCTTTCACAGCTTGGTAATAGGTGTTAGGCTCAAAGTGTGTGCAAATGGAGGTCGGGAAAGCTTTGAACTGAAGTGACAATTTATGATAGGAAATTGTATTGATAGTGGAAAAGCCTTACTTGCAAGTACTGAAGACCTTGCCTTGAGGGAAGATTGGGATTGTGAATCTAATGCATCCTGGTGAGAGTGAAAATCCTGCAAGTATTGTGGTGCTTTTTTTAGTTCTTGCAAATTTTCGGAGGATAGGTGATGTTTGGGGATCATCATTATCAAGTCCAGGGTCATCAGGAATGGTTTGATCAGGTATATTGTGGCATGATAAGTCAGGCACTTTATCAGGTCCTGCTTCATAAATGTAATTGGTATTGTCAAGGAGTGGTTTGGTGAATACAAATTTACTGTTATTAACAAGTTTTTCGGGGGTTTTATAGGGGAAATGAGTTTCATGAAATGCAACATCTCTAGATATAAATATGGCTTTTGTTTGCAGGTCCATCACTTTGTATCCTTTTACCCCAAAAGGATATCCCAAGAAAATACATTTGCGGCCCCTAGGATCGAATTTTCTTCTTCCATGTGTTAAGGTGGAAGCAAAACAAAGATACCCAAAGACTATATACAGGTGCACATTTAAACAAGACTTCAAAAGGTGATCTATTTTGCAATAATGGCGTGGGAACTCTATTTATCATATATGTGGCAGTAAGGATAAATTCATTCCACAAAAATAGGGGCAGTCCTGATTGATATTTCAAAGCTCTTGCGACATTTAATAAATGCTGGTGTTTTCTCTCAACGATGCCATTTTGTTGAGGGGTTTCCACACAACTTTTGTGATGAACAATCCCTTTTTGATTGAAAAATTCTGTTAGCTTAAATTCAGGGCCATTGTCACTTCTCAATGTTTTAATTGAGGTTTGAAACTGATTTTCCACCATTTGAATAAAAGCTTTAATTGAATGACAAACATCAGCATTCCTTTTAAGTAAATAGACCCATGTAGCTCTTGAAAAATCATCTACCACTGAAAGGAAGTACTTGGATCCATTGTGGGCTGCTGTGGAGCAGGGACCCCAGATATCACAATGGATTTAGTTTTATGTGCACTTGTAGGGAAAGGATTCTTGTGTTGCTTTACCAAAGGACAAATAATGTAAGGAATTTTATTATCATTTTTACGATGAGAAATAATGGAAGCATTAGTGATGAGCTTCATTCTGGAATCAGAAAGGTGTCCTAATCGATAATGCCATATATGTGGCTGAACATCAGATTTAGTGATTGAGATAGCTGACTGAACATCAGGCTTAACAATGGAAGTAGCTGTAAAATATTGTCTAAGGTTAAGAGATGATAGTTTGGTTACTAAAGCTGTGGATGAAACTCTGTGTAGCAGGAGTCGATACAGTCCATTCCAGGCTTCACCCTTCCCAATCGTCTTCCAAGATAAAAGGTCCTGTACAGAGCAAGAATCAGACATAAATATCAAGCAACAAGAGATTTGTTGTGTTAATTTCTTGACAGATAGCAGGTTAAAGTGAAATTTAGGAACATATAATACGTCCTTCAGAAGTATGGAATCTGTAACTTGAACTTCTCCAGAGTATGCAGCTGGAAGCACTTTCCCAGTAGGTAATTTGACTGAGAGAGTGGCCATTGCTTTGGTGGAGCTAAAAAGGGTGGCATTATAGATCATATGATCTATTACGCTAGTATCAATGATCCATGGAATGTCAGGATTGTTCTGATATGATGTAGGTGCAACAGATAGACAATTAGTGTTACCAGATAGGTCAGTTTGTGAATTGATTTTTAAGTGATCGATGGTCTTCACATGATTGACAGAATGGTTAGTTTGTGAATCATCCTTAGATCGAAGCAAAGCAATAAATTCTTGATATTCCCCCTTAATTAAAGAGACTGGTTTCTCATTGTCTTCCTCCACTAGACTTGATTGATTTGCAAAACTCCCATCTCTCATCTGCGCTCTGTATAGCTCGTGATTTGGGGGATAGCCATGTAACTTAAAGCATTTTTCCATGGTGTGTCCTATCATATTACAATGTGTACAGATAGGAGGTTCAGTACTTCCAACCTTAAAGCATTTGTCCAGGCTATGGCCTTGGATTTTACAATAAGTGCAATACGCTTTGTCCTTTTTTCCAGTGAAATTAGATTTCCATAGGCAGAGCTTCTGTTATCTCCATAATCTCTTCTAGCTGCCATTGCAATGGACTCATTGTTCATAGCAGTAGTGGTGATTCGCCTTTGCCTTTCCTGCTGTTGTATGTATGAAAACACCTTGTTTACTAGTGGTAAAGGGTCAAGCATCATTACTTGTGCCCTTGTGTTATCATAGGTCTCATTCAGCCCCATTAGGAATTTAATCACACAATCATGCTGGTTTCTGTCTACCAGCACTTTCAATTGCCCACAACTGCACTCAGGGATTGGATCATAAACTGATAATTCATCCCAAATAGTTTTCAATTTCCCATAGTAAATGCTCACAAGATCCCCTTCTTATTCCAGATCAGCCAATGCCTTCTTTAATTCATATATCTTGGGTCCATTTTGTTGAGTAAATTGATCCCTGAGTTCTACCCAAACTTCATTTGCCTCATCCATGAATGCAACGCTGGATCTGAGGGATGGAGATATGGCATTTTGGATCCATGACACAACCATGTCATTACATCTTTCTCAAGAATCAAAAGAGGTGTTCCCTAGTTCAGGTTTGGACAGTGCTCCATTGATAAACCCAAGCTTATTCTTAGCTCTGAGAGCTCGCCGGAGTGCCCTTGACCAGGTAGGATAGTTTTCTGTAGTTAATAGTTCTGTTACCAGAACAGCTCCTGGGTTATCTGAGTTCTCCAATCTGTAGTGGTCGGAAAGGTCAGGAGTCTGGACGGTAGCAGTGTTTTCATTGGTAGCGAAATTCATATCAGCTATGGTTGTCATTGCTCTGATACCATGTAATAATTTGCAGATGAATATAAATTATAAAGATGGAAATAATGTGATTGAATGAAGAAGATGAAGAACGGATTACTTAATTGAATCAGTGAATTCACCTTGATAATTATCATCTTTATCAGTACAAAATATATAGAAGAAACAAAAGGGTAAAAGTGTAAACAGAATATCCTAACAAACTATATCAGAGGAAATCTTTCTACATCTAACCGTGTGGACAGCTCACGAGCTGGTGGTGCCCTCATAGGTGTTCCTCCTTATGGGATATTTACGATGTTAGCTGATAAGCTTATTCAACTATACTACTATACTACCTATTAGATAAGCTAACAAGTATGATAAGTAATTTACATAATAGATTCCAATAGATTGGCCACACATTTTTCGTATACAGATAGATACAGACAAAAAATGACAAGAAATTTTTGTTTTTACTTAAATTTATGAATGGAAATGACATATGCACATAAAAGATGCAAGAAATTTAGAGAGGACATGATATTCTTGTCACACATTTATTTTTTTGTCCTAATATTGTTGTTTTTGGCGAGGACATGAAATTTCGAGATCGCCCTTTTACTTTTTGGCCAATTAGTGCAGGCAGCTTTAAATTTTTATTTTAATTTTTTTTTATACGAGCCGGACACGGGTCGGCCCGAGCTTCATTTTTTTATACCTGTTGTGGACGAGTTAGAATGTTCATTTTCATTGCATTTAAAAACTGAATGACAGCTTTCACATATTTTTAAACATAAAACCAACAAAAAGGGATTAAAAATTAAAACGTTCAATAGAAAGCGAATAGTTAAAATGTTAGATATTGCGCACGTGTGCTGCGAATTAATTACCATCATCATCTCAAGCTCAGTAATTACCACATGGGTTATTAACTATATTAATTTTTGTCAACCTTTTGTTATTAGATGCTACAGATTAATTAACGCATGGTAAGAAGAATGCAGTGAATATGATTTATTTTATTAAGAGTATAATTTTCGATCAACGGTTTTTGTGCATGTGAAAATCCCTAATCGGATAATTAGTTAGTAGATAATTACAAGTTACCAACTAGATTAAATTAAGTAAGAGATAATGTAAGTTATGAATTTAAATTGCATTGATCTTAGGGATCCTTATCTTTCTCTTTTACGATTACATCATATATAGTCCCATAAAATACATGGGAAAGGAATAAAAAGTTCAAAAGAAATCCTTGGTTTTGAATGAGTACGGACGACCGTTGACTATCGTGCTCAATAAAATATTAAAAATTAAATATAATTTGTTAAAACTAAACATATGAAATTCTGTTATATATATCAACAATATTCATCAAATGATATAGTGGCCAAGTTTTGTATAATTCAAAGTTGGAGCACATGTTCGAATCTTTTCAATTGCATTAAAACCACTAGAACTGAACATATATTATTTTGTAACGTTTAGTGTCAACATTCACGAATGCCATGATGGTCAAGTTCTCATTAATCTTAAGGAGGGCTCACATGTTTGAATCTTGTTTGTCCTCAAATAACAACAATATAACTTAACTCTACAAACAACATGGTTTAACAATATGTCGTGTCTCAGGTTTGAAATTTGGTAGTCAGACAAATGAACAAATACAACAGTGCAAAAATTAAATCAGTCTCCACTTGTTATATGCATAACCTGACGTGTGTGTGTGAAAACTCATGTCAACATATTAAGATTATGATTGGTTCAATCCCTGACTCATAGTAGTCAAATATGTACTTTCCTCGCTAGAGAGATACACACACCCCCAAACTTATGATTTTCATTCAATTTTCCCGTGGTGTATCCTAAGTTGAATCCATTTAATTCTATTCCTTACCCTCTCTTAGTTTGGATAGACATTACTCCTACAAGTCCACACTTCAACAAGTAGGGATTCTCCTATATTTTTTATTGCTTTAACCCTTAAGACTAGACTAATTTACTTACTTCTTGTCAAATGTGTAGTTTTGTCAACTGAATGTCTGGGGCGTAATCAATGTATTTGAATATATACATATTTTTTCATTCTTTTCATTTTTTTCTCCATTTCTTTTTCTTTTTTTATTTGAGTATCTTCTCATTTACTTTCTATATAACCCATATAACGAGTTTTAGGCCAATAACTCCCAAGTCAGATTACCATAGGGCACCAGGTTTTAAATCACCCTCATAGGCTTAATCACCCGAGTTATATAGGCTCGAAAAGATGCTTTTTATGTACTCAAAGATTAGTGCAATGCCCCTTTTCTTTTAGACATCCAATTTTTAAAACTAACTTCTAACTTAAATTTTTCACCTCGTTTTTATCTTAATGAGTTTCAGACAATCCACACAAGGTTTTCATGTATGGAATCCCTACTTATCTCAGTGTTTTCCTGTAATAGTTCAATCATCTCCAAACCAGCATATATTTAGATTTACGGAATACGACACTAGAGGTTATTAGGTTGTATCACTAAGTTCCACTATCCTCTACAAAATGAATCGAATCATTACTCAATATGCCAAACATAAGTGACGTGCATAGGAAATATCAAGTTCTACAAAAACAGGTTTAGACTAATCTCATACTGTACTACTTTCATCATTCATAACTGACACGTATTCCAATAGTCACATCATAGCTGGCGTAATTATTAAACCCACACAAGAACACAAAGCAATAATTAAAATCTAATGCTAAAAGCTAAAAAAAATAGAAATTTTTTTTGATTTTTTTAAACACACAAACATGCAAAAATCGCAATGAATAGATGAATGGAAGCGAATGAAAGCTCATGCTCCACCCCCAAATGTAATTGAAATATTGTCCTCAATGTTTAAGCATAAATACGAAAGAAAATAAGGGAAAGATGCCACCTGAGCATGGCAGTGAGTCAACAGAAACTTAAGGTATAAGAAACCTGAAATTACTCAATTGAATGGTAAAGCAAAGAAAATAACAAAATTAACAAGAATAAAAAAGCAAATGTAAAAAGCAGAAGAAAAAGAACGAACTCCCATTGGGTTGCCTCCCAAGCAGCGCTTTTGTTTATTGTCTTTGGCTCGACCCAATGTTTCCTCCTTAACCTGCATCCAGTAAGTGTGGTTTCAATTTTCTTTGTAATGCACTAAGCTCCTTGGACATAAGCACTGGTCATGTTCATCCGCCTCCATCAAATACATGTGTGGGATAATCATAGGAGAGCTCAGAATCAGGAGTAGGGACCTGCAAGACAAAAGGTAAAGTTCTCTTATTAGAAACTGGCAATGTAAAATAAGAACTATTACCTGACTCTTGATCATCTATCTCAAGATGTTTATTGATGATGAAGTCTACTTCATCTGGTTCTAGAGTTTCCCGTGCTGGTCAAGGAACATACTATCAGCAACCTCTTGAGTGAGTGCATCAATCACGTGTGTTTGATTACACTCGTCATCCTCCTCTAACTACTTAGTGATATGAAAAATGTTGACTTCTATAGTCATATTCCCAAATGATAGTTTCATAAGACCATTCCTACAATTAATCAGAGCATTAGCAGTAGCAAGGAAAGGTCTACCAAGAATGAAAGGAATTTTAGAGTCAACATTCACATCATCTTTTACATCCAACACCAAGAAATCCACGGGATAGTAAAATTTATCAATTTGAATCAAGACATCCTCAACTACTCCCTTAGGTCTAACAGTGGACCTATTAGCTAATTGTAAAACCACATATGTAAGCTTCATCTCACCCAAACCTAATGACATGTAAATAGCATAAGGCATGAGATTGACACTTGCCCCTAAATCTAGAAGAGCTTATCCAAACTCATGACTCCCAATGATACAAGACACAGTAGGACAACCAGGGTCCTTATACTTAGGTGGGATTCTTTGTTCAATCACTGCACTCACTTGCTCGATCAAGAAAGCAGTTTTCTTGACATTGTGTTTCCTTTTGATAGTGTATAAATCCTTAAGGACTTTAGCATACGTAGGAATCTGTGAAATTACATGCAAAAAGGGTAAATTGATTTTTACCTGCTTTAGATGATCTAAGACTTCATTATATTGACCAGCAGATTTTGAGGTGGACTTAAGAGCTAGTGGGAAAGGTTCTCTTACTGGATTTGTCATCACTTCCTCCCTAGGGCTACTCTCTTCAGGCTCATTAAACTCTTTCTCAGTTTCCATAGGTCTAGGGGTTGGTTCTATGACTTTCCCTGACCTAGTGGTTATGGCATTTACCTCCCTAAGATTGTTTACATTAAATCCTGAGGTTTGTGCCATATATTGTCCCTTAGGATTAGGTTGAGGTTGAGCCGAAATTTTTCCACGTTCCCCTATTGCTAAGGCATTAGTCAATTTGGTTATATGGCTTTTCATTTCCTTACTCTCCTCAACACCTTGATTGATCATGGTTTCAAACTTCTGATTTGTTTTACCCTGAGCCTCTATAAAAGCATGTAAGGTGTCCTCTAAAGAATTCTTAGACATTGATGGTTGATGTGATGGTGTATTGAAAACTCTAGATGGCTGAGTAGGTTGCTAGTTATCAGATTTCCAGCTGAAATTAGGATGATTCCGCCATCCCTGATTGTAGGTCTCAGAATATGGGGCATAAGGCTTTTTGTACACACCTAAAGCATTACAGCGTTCGTTATAAATCCCCCTCATCTCAGCTGGAGTAAAACACTCTTGCACTGGATGATCAAGTCCACCACACACACCACACGGCCCAAAAAACTCAACACAAGCAACAGTAGATGTAGGCTTTGAACTACTAGTGCGCAGGTTCTCAATTTCTCTAGTTAGGGCTTCTACCTTAGCTCTAAGATTGTCTTCTTCCCTAAGATGATAGATGCCTGCACTAGAAGGATTCCCTATGGCTCGTGACCTATTGGTGCTATCAGTGGCACTAGGGCCAATCCAAGTATGAGCTTTTTCTGCTAGTTCATCTAAATATTCTATAGCCTCATTAGGATCTTTCTGTAGGAAATCACCATTACACATCATTTCAATATAACTGACGCTCTCTAGATGTTAACCCCTCATAAAAATAGCTCACAATGCGCCAACTCTCATAACCATGGTGTGGACAAAGAGCTTGGAGTTTTTTATACCTTTCCCACGCTTGATATAAAGTTTCACTCTCCTTTTGGATAAAAGAAGAGATTTGTTTTTTCAACGCAATAGTTTTGTGGTGGGGAAAGTATTTGCTAAAGAATACTTGTGTCATTTCAGCCCAAGTTCCAATCGAACGTGGTCTCAATGAATACAACCAGCTTTTAGCCATTTCCTTAAGAGAAAATGAGAAGAATTTGAGCATAATTGCATCCATTGTACCATGTTGATTGTGGAAGGTTGCTACAATCTCCTCGAGTTCCCTAAGATGCACATACGGGTTTTCATTCTCAAGTCCATGGAAATTAGGAAGAAATTGAATCATTCCAGGTTTAAAATCTATATGTGGCATGTTGGGTGGAAACATAATACATAAAGGTGTAGATTTACGCGTAGGGTGCAGATAATCATGCAAAGTTTTGTATGGTACATCATGCTCATTGTCAGACATTGTGTTATGTGATGAAGTGTCAGTTTTAATAGATATATATTCAAAAGCAGGGTTAAAAAGATATTCAAACTCTGTGTAGGGTTTGTTCGCAGATCTTCCTAGTTCTCCTCGATACCTGCTCATAGAAAAAGTAAAAGAAAATAAAGTGAAAATAGGAAAAATACAATAAAGAAAATTAAACTAACCGAAAATAAAATAAAAGGAACGATGTCACCATTTTGTAGTCGATCCTTACGTATATTGTACTGTCTCCCCGAAAATTTGATTACGCCCAAAGAATAACGCGATAGCTGTACCACAGCTTTGGGGTGTCGTATCCACAGGGAGATGGAAGAATATTTAAAGGATCAAAAAGGCTAAATTGTTCTCTCAAATGTGTAATAAAATTTAATGTTGAAACGTGAAATTAAAATCAATAATTCGAAGCGGTCAAGCGTCGGAATTCCCTCAATTGGATTGGATCAATCATATCAATTATTCATTTTTGTAACACAATTAGAGGCTTTCATCCCGCCACTCTAATCGGAAGATATATCGTGAAAATCAATTTAATTTACAAATGTAATCCTAAAATTTAGACTTAAGACATATTCGCACAATTTTATTGGAACAAGATCAAAGATCGACCATATACATCAAGCATAAGGCAATAATCAATCCGCCAATAAAGTGAAATTGAGATTAAAATTCAACAACTAGTTTAATCTAACAATAGAAAAAGCATGACTGGATCTATGAAGGATATAATAATTGTTAAACCAATCTCAACAATAAATAATTGAAATTGAAACTCAATAAATAGTTTGATTGAACAATGGAAAAAGTATGACTGAATCCATGAAAAATCTTGTAAATATTAAACTGATTTCAATATAAATTCAAGAGAATGAAAATCTAAATTCTAGCATTGTTTGACAATGAAAAGATCAAATTAAATGAATAAAAGATATGAAATCACCAATTCCAATCGAGTTCCTTCGTAGTTTCACCAAGGGTTTTAGTTCTCCATGAGTTTCTTGAGCCAAAAGAGGAGAAGAATGGTGTATGGGAGCCTTCTCCATATGTATTCTACTGTTAAGTATTTGTAAGAGTCAAAAATTAGATGAAAATCACGTCCAAATTGGTTTCCAAAGAGTTCTAATCGAATAAGGAAAGTTCCTTTCGCGCGCGGATTTTTTTGTCTCTACACAGCAGTCAGTAATTCGATTATAACTTTCTCTTTCGATATCCAATTTAGATGATTCAAGATGTGTTAGAAAGATAACTTGAAGAGATACAACTTTGTTAGAAATAGATCTTTTCCAATTCAGACTTTTACTATACCAAAAATGGGTCTCAATTTTCAGCTAAAAATCTGGAATATATCTTGTGCGAATTGGAAATTGATTTTGATAATATTTCATTCCTTTTTGACTTCTAATTGCTTCCAATTGACCCTTAGCACTCTCAAACCTTCATTGTGAGTCCCAACATAATTTTTGAGTATTTTCACTTTAGTCCTTGAACTTTCACATTCTTCCATTCTGGTTATTTTTCACTTATTTCTCATTATTTCCGTCACATTCATCACTTGTCCTGCAAAACATGAATTGCATAGAATTAAACTATATTCCAACATATTAATCAACAATTGCTCATGTTTTGACAGTAAAATAAGTATGTAAAACATACTTATCATGTCAACATTCACGAATGCCATGATGGTCAAGTTCTCATTAATCTTACGGAGGGCTCACATGTTTGAATCTCCTCCCTATTGAATTTGTTTTGGTGAAAATTGTAAAACAAGAAAAATTGCACAATAAATTGGTTTGAAAGAAAATCGATCCCAAGACTTCCAATTTGGATGTGGGGGCTCTAACCGAGTTATAATATATGTTTGAAAACAAAATGAATTATCAGATATATAATCTAAACATGTTTTCTATTCTCAAAAAAAAAAAAAAAATGTCCCAGTTTGATGCTCACCGGATGCTGGATCCACCACTATCTCTGTCCATTCCACGATCCCAATTATTATTCAGTCAAATTTCTGTGTGTTTATTCCAAATTCAAAATTTAATATATCTTTTGTTGGCAACTTTAGGTGTAGTGTTATGCATCTATTACGCTTAAATATATTTTTAAGTTTAGTAAACTTGTATGAATATAGAATCTGAAATTTTTTCAGCACCAGAGACTTGTATACTTTTAGTTTTAGAATGATTCCAATTGGAAAATGACCCTTTTTTAGTTATCCATCCTCTAAATTTGAAATCATATAGATTGGAGGCTCGTAAAATTTATTATAGTGTTTTTTTGTAAATTGGATCAAGCTATAACCAAGAATACAGTTGAAGCTATATATATATATATATATATATATATATATATATATATATATATATATATATATATATATCAGTTTTATACATTTTGTAATTTCATGTTGAAACTCTTAGCTAAAATTGCTATTCTCATATCGTGTTCCCAACAAGCAAGGAATGGATTTACACCTCCACTGATTCAGTTGCACCAGATTGCCGTTGCTGAATCTCTGTCCTCTACTGCAGCACCACTTACTGTTTCCTCAATGTTTTGTGGTCCACCATTGATTATTCTTTTACACCTGTACTGTAACGCCCCAAATTTTAATGACTTAAATCCTGGGGTATTACCAATATCATTTTATAATCATACATAAAGCGGAAATATTTAAATTGAATATATAAACGTTAATAAAATTTAAGGTTTCATAACATGAAATTGAATCAATACAAAACGTTAAATTAAAAAAACTTTAAACGTTCAATAGAAATCTAAGAAATACTAATCTCTAAACATAACAAAAATTACTAATGGTTCCCTTGAAAATGTTTTATTTGGCAATCCGAGCACCATTCAGCCACCATCAACGTTGAATCGATGTAACCTGAGAAGTTGAATTTTGAAGGATTGAGTATTTTAAATCTAGTAGCATATGTGCGTCCAAAATAATATAATAATCCTTTAAACATAAATCTATAACATTCTATACCATCATTTCATCAAGATCAATCGGAGATCAATTGAAAACTCTAACATTTGAGAAAACCCAAAAGAGATCTCACATTTCATTTCATTTCATCAAAACCCGAAGGTCAATTAGCATTTCGTGAAAAAAATCATGTAAAAGAAATTATAACATTGCTAGGACATACCACTTGCACAAAATATCGTACCTTGATTAGATCAAATGAATGTTGTAAGACAAATCCAGAAATCACGTTCCGAATTTTATACTTTTCTGCCTTTGCGTACGTGCATATAACGGATGAAAATAAGGAGGCAGGGAGGTTTTGGTGGAATACAAATACAATAGGGGTTACTGCTGACTTCAAATAATGGAACCAAATAAGAAAGAAAATTGGGGTTGTGGGCAATACATTTGCACGTCCCTGGGTATTTATAGGTAAATGTAGAGTAGTTGATTGAGGTCAAGATTTATATCATAGTCAATTAGTTATTATCCTATATTATGTAGATAATGACTATTTATTTAGTGCAATCTCATGTGATGTCAATTACATATAATTCCACAATGACGTGTCAAAACATGAATTGTTTAAATTCCTTCCAAAACTGTTTTGATTTAATCACAATTAAGTAGTCATTATCCTGCATGCACACATTATGATAAGCTGGGACTCCTAACTGCATTGGATAAGGCCTATTTTAATTTAATGCAAACAAACAATTTAAACAAAACTAAATAATCACTTTTATTTGATTTCTACAAAATTCGTCTTTGTTATCTTTTATCAACCCGAGGGCAAACGGTGGACAACTTCCAGAAAATTCATTATACTAGTACTTAATTATTAAAACCCTTGCTTAAATATGGCTGACTTCAAAACCTACTTTAACTAATCTAATTAGGGAATCTTGGATTGGGATAAAAAGTCACGTCTAACTATGAATTAATCTCTTAATTATCTTAAAGCACTTTATTAAGTAATAAAAAAATGTATATGTAAAACATGTTTCTTTGATTTGAAATAGATTGGGCTTGACTCCTCTGAACTTACATTTTCTCGAGCCCAAACTACATTATTTAATGAGAGCTACAAAATGAGCCCAATGTTTATATACTTTTGGTCACTCTAAAAAAAGTTAAATATTTAGCCCATTTAAAACATAAGAATTTAAAACGTACTTTATTTTAGTCCTTCAACTTTCAAAAAAATCATAAAGTAAAATTTATAAAATAAATATTTTTATTCTAAATTTTCGGGGTGTTACATGTACAGCTGAGATTGTAAGCCTGGAACATGCTTTTCACTTGTATAAATATCAGCTCATTCTTCATTGTAATTATTGAACAACAACTCTGTTATTGAAATATATTTTCATTCCAAAGTTTAACTTGGTATCAGCTACAAACGGCAAATGCCAATAACACTGAAATTAACAATCCACAAACTCAGTCAGCTTCAATTTTAAATACAATGGTATCTCCAATGCTGGGAGGAAACCTTCTCACTCCGTTTGGTATGAATCTCACCCAAACACCTTCTGTCAAGCCTGACATAGACAATTATCTTCTATGGAAGAACATGATACTGCCCATTATTCGAGGCAACAATCTGGAAGGATATCTACTGGGAACTCAGGTGTGCCCATCAGAGTTCATCAACACTCAAGTAACTGGAGAATCAGGGATTACTGTAGAGATGACACCTAATCCAGAATTCAATCAATGTAAATCTGCTAATCAGCTACTCATGGGATGGCTCTATGCCACGATGACTCCAGAAATTGCACTGAGAGTAATGGGATCTACAAGTTCTTTTCAACTGTGGACTTCAATCAATAAGAACTATAGCATTGAAAACAGATCCAGAATTACATTCCTCATTGGTGAACTTTAAATGTTGAACATCTCTGTCAAGCAAGTAAGTACTCTGGTAAGGAGAGAATTATGGTTGGTAAAGGAAATAAACTTAACATTTCACACATAGGTACAACTAGAATGCCAACAATGACTGATAAACATCTATTTTTGGATAAACTGCTGCATGTGCCAAAAACTAAGAAGAACCTTATAATTGTCTCACAGCTTACCTATGATAATCATGTGTTTATGGAATTCCATTCTGACTATTGTTGTGTTAAGGATAAGTCAACGAGGAGAACGATGAAAGAACATGATACTGCCCATTATTCGAGGCAACATCTGGAAGGATATCTACTGGGAACAAAGGTGTGCCCATCAGAGTTCATCAACACTCAAGTTACTGGAGAATCAGGGATTAGTGTAGAGATGACACCTAATCCAGAATTCAATCAATGGAAATCTGTTACTCAGCTACTCATGGGATGGCTCTATGCCACGATGACTCCAGAAATTGCACTGACAGTAATGGGATCTACAAGTTCTGTTCAACTGTGGACTGCAATCAATAAGAAATATGGCATTAAAAACAGATCCAGAATTACATTCCTCATTGGTGAACTTTAGAAAACAAGAAAAGACAACTTGAGTATTGATCAATACTTAAGTAAGGTGAAACTTCTTGCTAGTAATGTAGAGGTTGCTGGAAAAACTATACCACTTCCTAATTTGGTGACTCAAATTCTAGCTAGTTTAGATGAAGAATACACGCCCATTGGTGTACAAATTAACAGCAGGGATTCCTTCTTTTGGGAGGAACTTCAATCTACCCTCATGGCTTATGAGAGTAGACTTGATCAGATTAATGATAGTAAGAATGAAATGGTAGGAATCAATCTTCTGCAAATTTCACTCAAAGGTCTTCAAACAACTACGACTCTGGCAGAAACTACAATTCCTACAATGGTGGAAGATAACAATATAGTGGTAACTATAGAAGTGGTAGAAAAAGAGGCAGAAACAAAGGTAGATCCATTTTCAATAATCTACCTACATGTCAAGTGTGTGGAAAAATTGGACATAAGGCAAATGTCTGTAACTACAGATATGATGAGAACTATAATGGATTTGCAGTACCTCATCAAAACAGCTTCAGAAATCAAACGCTATCGGCCTTTGTTGCCTTACCAGGCACACTCAATGATCCAGTCTTGTTTGCTGACACAGGAGCTAGCAACCATGTCACTTCAAATGCTGAACATCTCTGTCAAGCAAGTAAGTACTCTGGTAAGGAGAGAATTATGGTTGGTAATGGAAATAAACTTAACATTTCACACATAGGTACAACTAGAATGCCAACAATGACTGATATACATCTATTTTTGGATAAACTGCTGCATGTGCCAGAAACTAAGAAGAACCTTATAACTGTCTCACAACTTACCTCTGATAATTCCATTCTGACTATTGTTATGTTAAGGACAAGTCAACGAGGTGAACGATGAAAATTGGAAGAAGGCAATGATTGAATAATACAATGCACTGGTTGAAAATAAAATATGGAAAACTTGAGAAGAACATCTACATGTAACAACCAGAAGGTTTCATAGATTCAGAGAAGGAAGACTACATGTGCTTATTGAAAAAATCTGTATATGGTTTGAAGCAGTCACCGAGGTAATAGTATAATAGGTTTGATACATTCATGACTTCTCATGGTTTTTATAGATGTAATTATGATAGTTGTGTGTACTTCCGAGAAAAAAGTGGTGGATCAATTACATATTTGTTATTATATTTTGATGATATGCTCATAGCAGCAAAGGATAAAGAAGAGGTCAGAAAAGTAAAATTACAACTCAACAAGGAGTTTGACATGAAGGATTTAGGTGCATCGAAGAAGATTTTTGGAATGGAGATCTTGAGGGATAGAAAGGCTGGCAGATTGTATTTAAGTTAGAAGGGATACATTGAAAAGGTGGTTGAAAAAATCAATAAAGGAAGAGTTAAAGGCTGCTGGTACTCCCTTGGCTCCCATTTCAAACTATCATCTAACTTGTGTCCATAGTCAGATGAAGACATTGATTATATGTCTCGGGTTCCTTACTTCAGTGCAGTTGGTTCGCTCATCTATACTATGGTTTGTACAAGACCTGATTTGGTACAGGCGGTTAGTGCAGTAGTAGATACATGGCTAATCCTGGCAAGGAACATTGGAAAGCAGTGTAGTGGATCTTCAGATACATAAGGGGCTCTTCAAATGCTTGTTTGCAGTTTGGCGAAAATTCAAATGGAGTCTTCAGTTATGTAGATTCAGATTATGTTGGGGATCTTGATAAGAGGATATCACTTACAGGTATGTGTTTACCTTTGGTAGCTGTGCTATCAGCTGGAAAGCTACTTTGTAAAATACAGTAACTTTGTCTACAACAGAAGCAGAATATATGGCCATTAAAGAGGCATATAAGGAGGCTATGTGGTTGAGAGGATTGATTGGTGAAATCAGTGAAGACTTGTAGATGTTTACATTATTTTGTGATAATCAGAGTGCAATTTTCTTGACTGAGGATCAAATGTTTCACGAGAGAACGAAGCACATTGATGTGAGGTATCATTTTGTGCGTGATGTGATTGCTCATGGTGATATTGTAGTGAGCAAGGTTGATACTAGTGATAATCCTGCTGATATGATTACAAAATCACTTCCTATTGCTAAGTTTGAACATTGTTTGAACTTAGTGAGTGTTTTCCATTGACTTAGTCCATTAGGGTTGTTTGGAAGAGGAGGAGTGATGTTTATGGATGGAGTTGTGATTTGGAATTCCCTGTGTTGGAATTTGGTTCAAGGTGGAGAATTGTTGTGGTTTGACCCAAATTGTAGTGGGTATTGGAGTCTAATTTGGAGTGGTTTTAAAGAGAACAAAATTATGGACCAGAGGAAAAATTTGTCGCATTTTCACTAGCCGGCGCTAGCTGGAAGCTCGAGCGAGCTTGGTCGGAATCAACCCGAGAGTTTGTCGCCCGTCTGTCGCTCGAGCTACAGGCCCAAGCCCATTTTCGTCTTTTGACGTGTTCTTGGACTCATATTCTTCTACAACTTGTCTCTTGGGTTTATATATATATCACGACTTGTAGTGATTTTACAACCAAGAGAAAATAGAGAAAATATATACAACATTCTTGAGAGCTTAGATTTCAATTGAGTTTATTGAAATCTTGATATTGTAAACACAAAACTATTGATTATAGTGGATTCTTTTCCTCAGCCCGTGGTTTTTTCCCGAATTAGGTTTCCACGTAAATTCTTGTGTTCTTGTTTTCTTCTTCTTTATTTTATTATCGTCATCATCTTGTTATCCAGAATTCATAACAGGACATCCAAATCCTTATAATAAAGTTGTAGACGAAATAGAATGTCAAAAAAAAAGGGAGTCCAAAACGGAAAAAGAGACCAAAACAGCGAATGGAGACAGAACAGGTGACGTCGCGACTCCACTCATTGGGCGCCGCAGCGCCACTATCGATGAACAATCACAAGTAGGCCTAAATCTCATCAAACTGATCATCTAAAAAAAGAACTGCAATAAAAATTTCTTACAAATCAATTTTTTATGTTTCAATCAATTTTCATTTGCATGGTTAAGGAAAGAACAATCACACGTAGGCATTTGAAAACTATATTAATCTAACGGTGGTCCATTTTTACAATACATGGTCCCAAAAGCATTGAATATGATACCTTACCTCTTTTTTATTTAAACAATACTGCTAAACTCGTGTTTGTATTTTTTATTTCTTCCTGGAAGATGTGCTTTATGCGATTCATTGGGTAGACAAATTTGTGCAATGAGGAAATAAACATGGAAATTCATACTTAGAAGTTAGAACAAAAAACCTTTGCAACCCAATACTTGAGGAACACAATCAGCCCAAGAATTAGAATGTAGAATCAAGAATCAATTTAGAGAAATTTAGAAAAAAATAATAATATGTCTTTTGAATCTTTGATACGGCACACAAAATTTGAAGGAGAAACAAAGTGGTCGTGATGAAAATAAGGGCTTCAAAGGTTTTAACTTTTCAATTTTAACCCGGTTAAACCGGGAGCAAGTCGTGGGTTTTGTAAAAACCATTCAGTTCAACAAGTTTTTGGAAGAGTTTTTAATTAAAGGTTTTATAAGTGAAATCGGATCGACTTTAGGCCTCATTCCGATTTTTTCAATTGAACCAATCAGGCCAGTCCCATTTTAAAACATTGCTAATTATAGAAATCATTAAATAAACGTAGGACTTTATAATTTTAGATATTTGGTATGTATTGTTTTAATTATTAAATAATTTTTAGAATGATTAAAAATACTAAAAATAAGAAAACATTTTTTTACCTCTAGACCTCGTCTAGGCTTGTAGAACTTTAAACTTGGCTTCCATGCCCAGCCACACTTTACGTTTTTTAGAAAGCTGGTGATGAGAGATGATGTTGGGTTTTGGTTTCCGTAGGGTGAGTTTGGGAAGAAGATGTATTTTATTTTTTCTTTCATTTTTTAATTTTTGGTTTTTTTTTATTAATAGTTTTAAGTTAAAAATTACAAATTTACTATTATGCCCCTTTTGAAATGGATATAATTTGGTTAAAATTAATTTTTTTTGGTCAATTAATGAAAATATGAACGGAAATCGTACATTTGTCTTCCATGTGCACGCACTTGAAAGGTTTGAAACCATGAATACAACAAATAAATAAGGTAAAACCTACAAAGATTTAAAATATTTTGGATCATGACTGCAATTATCCCTACAACTTACAACTAACTTTTTTGAAGTTAAAATTATATAAGTTTTTGTTTACTAATAGTATAAGTTCATAGATGTGTGTTTAATATATTATCAAAATAAAAAGTTTTAAATTCAAGTTTAACGTCTAGTCAATCATAAAAATTATACACATGTTAATGATAAAATTCAACTAAATAGAATAAGTAAATTTAGAACAAAACATATATAAATTAATTTAGCATGTCTTTTTAAATTACCATATCTAAATGTTTAATGTACCCGAGAAAGAACAAATATTAAATTTACAACTCACCACATCTCGTTTCTTGCCTTTACGCTTCATACATTAGTGCTGGACGGACTTAAACTCTGAACTGAACTTGCTTTAAAACTACTATAAACACCTCGTCTAAAATTTACTTGCAAAATGCTACCCCATCCATCTATTCGAGAAAGCTTTTGAAGTTCAGTAACCCCCTAAAAGCCTAACGAAAAGTCAGTGACCAATCTGAACTTTTTTAGTCTGTTTCTTTCTTCTTCTTTTTTTTCTTATTTCTGTACTCGTACCTTACAATTGTATTCTCTCTACCATCGTTAAATTTAGGAAAAAGAATAGCCTTTTATTCCGGATGTAATTGACAATGTTGTCTGCAAACCTCTTTAAAGTCAGAGAGTTAAGAGAGATTCAAGCAGTCAACTATTTCGAAAGAGAACACCTTCAGTATTGATCACTTAATTATACTCAACTTTGAAATTCATATATATCTCCAAATAGGTGCTAAGGCCAAATTACCCTACCTGCAATATCCGCCGAAGGCGCGCCTACCTAGACCTTAGGCTCAAGGCATTTGCATCTTAGGTCCTTCAACTTCCAATGTTTTCAATTTTAGTACCTTCAAGTCCATCCATTTAGGTCCTCAATTTTTAAAATCAATCACTATGGTCTTTCAACTTCCATTTTCTTCCAATTTGGCTCCCCAAGTTTTGAGAATGTACAAGTTAGTCCCCAATGTTTTTATTCCATCTACATTTGGTCCCTACACTCTTCAAATGTTAAGTGTTGGTTCCCAAAACTTGTGAATTATTAGTTCAAGATTCCAATAAAATACTCGAATTGTCCTCGAATCGTAATTTCACTCTTCTCTAAATTGAGCTCCAAGCTCTTCTTTTATGCTCAATTCACCCCCAATTCTTGATTTCACCTATAAAAGCAATATATATACTGAATTAAATAGAATTTCGCTCAATTATTCAATATTACGCTAGTTTAAACGCCTAATAAGCGTGTAAATACCTAGACAAGCGTATAAAATGCCTTATCGTTGTCCAAACCTAACATTAACGACTAATATCAATGTGGAGGGTGGATTTATGAATCACACCAAATAATAAACAACAAAAAATCCACAAAATCACATCTTTTTTCGTGGGGGCTTCAAATAGACTATTATTCGTACAGTCTAAAGTTATTGCCGATCTAGAATTGTAATGATTTAATAAACTAGCCATATAGAAGTCACCCAGAAAGAGTTGAATAACAATATATTTTGAAATAAAGTAGTGCGACTCAACTAACACCTAGAGGGGGATGAATAAGTGTACAATGCGAAATTTAAATTCACCAATCTATTAATAGTAACAAGTTACAATTAAATATATTTAGATGAATTAAATCATGCAAATCTAAATCTAGATATCAATCAAGCAGTTTAAATATTGTAGAAAGTAAACAAAACTAAGATTTTGTTTACGAAGAAAAACCCCTTGAAGAACTTCTTCAAGACTAAAAACATCTAGGCAACTTGTTAGTGATAATCCACTATAAAAGAACAACTTACATCGTTGGTCCAGACACAACTAAACCATAGTAGACTATAACCCCCAACGTGTGATCACCGAGGCACTCCTTGGTTGTGCACTTCAGCACCCGCTCCAGAACTTTGAAATCTTTTATCTCGGTAGATCACAAAGAACGAGCTCGTTCTTCACAAATCGAAACTCCAGTCACCTTCCTGGATCTTCAAAATTCTGATAGATGTATTGGAAGGTGTTGATTTGGTGTATTGAGGATTTGATATTTTCAGTTAATGGTTGAATCAAGAGAAGTTTTGAATTGGTTGTTTGATCTGCAATCTATGTTATCTTGTATGAAAATATGTTCAACCAACCTTTGAGACGAAGTAGGGCTTGGATATTTATCGTTTGGAGTGTTTGGGGTTGTATAGGATTGGAAAAGTTGTTTAAAATTGCAAGCTAGTGTTTTTCGAATAAATACGATGCTTGAGTGCAGGTAGGCGAGCTAGTGAATCCATTGTTCGAGCGGCATGCTAATATTGCATTTTTTATATCGTATGTGTATAATATCGTAACAAGTAATATAATGAACCTTTGAGCGGAATTATTGTTCCCACGAAGACTATACTTTATTCATAGTATACTATTTTAACTCCTATTTGATGAATGAAAACAAATATGATTGTTGTGATTGTTTTTCTAACTATATCTAACTAATTGAAAATAGTAATATGCACGCAAAGATTGATTTAGGATTCAAATATGGAATGAGATATTAGGGCATAACAATTTAATCTATTGATTACCTTTAATTCTTAAATCAAGATTGACAAATCTAATGTATTCGATTTACCTCTCTCGAGTTCTCATTTAAACTATTTAACTAATTCACATGTCTTTATGTGAATCAATCATAGTTAAATGCAATATTTGTTCTAAGAATTCATATAACAGCCGCAATACTTAGCATACGTATTTCTATAGGTTATACTAAATTACCAGATTTTACTATGTGTTCTAAATTAATGTAAAACTCACCTCTCGATTCATAAAAGATTCACAAAATCATTGAATTGTTGATCGAGTAATTCAAAATATTAAATTCATGAATTAAATCAACACATATATAATGAAAGAACTAGATTCTTGAATAAAAAAAATAAATTGTTTCAAATAGATTACATTATTCGCCCTAATATATAATTTAGCTATATATTCATAATATAAGAAGGAAAACAAGAGATTTTTATTGAGTACATCACGGGAATTTAATTAAAAATGTAGAGAAATAATGAATCTAGCATCAAGATCTTGTTCTTCCAATCAACGCTTTAAATCCTTGATTTCTAGATTTTTTTCTCCTTTGATTTGCCCTCCTCAATCTCAAATTGTGTTGTTTGATTCTCAATGTGTGGAATCCCTCTCAAGTGCCTCTTTTCTTGTATTTATACTTCCCTCAATGTTTTCCCCAAATTTGAAGTTTTCATGGGCTTTAAAAGGGCCAAAATTCTGAGACCTAATTAGCATCAGGCGGCACCATGATGGTGGCCCTCATCTCAGGAAAAATTCAGCATTGCATATCATTTAGTACTTTTATTATAACTTTCTCTCGTGCTATCTGATTGAGACGATTCAAATTGGGTTGTAAAGATAACTTAAAGGAATATAACTTTACTAGAAATAATTTTTTTTCTAATTCGAATGTTTACTGGGCTAAATATGGGTCTAAATCTGGGGCTAAAAATCTTGAACATACTTGTACGATTGAAAATTGATTTGTAATATTTCACTCATTTTTTTACTTCTAATTGCATCCAATTGACCCTTTGTATTCTCGAACCTTCATCGTGAGGTTCGACGCAACTTTTAAATACTTATACTTTAGTCTCCAAACTTTGGATCTTCCCTTTTTTTTTTTTTGCCAATTTTCGCTTCTTACTTTCCATTTCATTTCCATTCATTGAGTTTCACCTAATAACACATTATCTAGAAATTAGGCTATATTAAAAGAACTACCAAATATCCATATTTTAGAGCTCAAATAGGAGTATAAAATACACTTTCAGCTAATGTTGAGCAGGCAGCGATATTGCTATTTTGTGCGCTCAAGAGTTAGCTAGGCGGCTAGCTAACGACTTTCCAACTATTTTTTCTACTTGTTCCATCTTTGATCTCTTTGACCCCTTGTTGAACTATACTACCAACCCAATAACTCTTTGACTTGAATTACAACTCTATTACTTCAATTTTGTCCAAGGAATTGCCAATTACATTAATACCTAACATATTAATTCTTGATGCAAACAAGAACGTGGAAATTTATCGCAAATTCACCCATGTTTAAATTCCATCGTTCTCTTTGGTATTCAATTAATGGAGGACCTGAACCGCAAGAAGAGAAAAAGGAAGGTCCCTTGCCCGCACGCGACTAAGATGCTTCATCGCTTGGGCATTCGTCGAACTTTTCCTTGAATTACGTAATTTCACCCTTCTCTAAATTAAGCTCCAAAACTCTTCTTTTATGCTTTGTTCATCTCCAAATCGAGATTTCACCTATAAAAGCAATATATATCCTGAATTGAATAGAATTCTGCTCAAGGAATCAATATTACGCTAGTTTAAACGCCTAATAAGCCTGCAAAACACTTAGATAAGCGTATAAATTACCTTATCGTTTTCAAACCTAATATCAAATAGGACCAGACCCCGTTACGATGAGACGGGTTGATTTGTGAATCACACCAAATAAACAACAATACAGAAATGCATAAAATCAGATCTCTTCCTAGGTCTTCAAATAAACTATTATTCATAATGGTTTAATAAACGAGCCATATAGAAGTCGCCCACGAAGATTTGAGTAACAATATATTTATTCTCGATGCACGCATTGAAGGACGTGCAAATTTATTGAAACCGATACATTAAGATTTAAGAAATAAGCAGCAAACCATAAGACACAAGATGTTGCAGAAATGTTGAACTACAAAACATTTCCAACATATTTGACTTGCAAATGGGTGATGGTTTTTCCAAACTAAGTGGTTAACTTCATGATTTCCTCATCTCGTTCGAAATAAACCATGTCTTCCTCATGCAAATTCACCCATGCTTCAATTCCATCGTTCTCTTTGGTATTCAACAGTGTGACATGGTTTTTTATCGGAATATTTGCAGTGCTTGTCCAAATAGGTTTTCCAAAACCGAAATCAGCTTCATAAAAGCTGAACTTAGACCAATCAGTAAACCATATGCCGTTTATGCTACTATCAAGTGTTTTTTCACTTGTACTTACCATAAAATCGACCATGATCTTGTGTCCATCCTCACGATTAGAGAATATCTTGGTACAGTCGGAAACGGCATTCTTCACAGAATCAGCCAGTAGAGTTACGAAGCGTTCGTAGTCCATGCTCTTGCTTTCATCTGCACTGTAATCCAGCGTTGCCAGCGACACTAAGTTTCCAATAGAATATTTGGACAGAGGTGGAATGGTTCTTTCTCGAATGTTAACTGCTTGCGCCATAATGAAAGGCCGAGGTTGCCCATGTTTTGCTCGATCAGACCGTAAAAGAGCCTCCATTAAAAAGGCAGTGACGACGAGCACCCTTGAGGCTGGACGTTCATTGTTTTTGAACAAATGGCTCACCCCGTCTCTTAGAGTTGCTATAGCCTTCTTATCAAACAAAATCTTTTTCGAGACATGTTTAGTATCCCTAGTTCTTTCGATACCAAAATCAAGGATACCTAAATTTTCAGCCGGAAAATATAATGGGAAATCAAAATTTGGGATAATAGGTTCACCTTTGTCTCCTAGGCTGGCCTTTGACCAAGCAGATAAGAACGTGCCAAGTGAACAAGCATCAATTAATCTATGTGAAATGCATGTTCCAATGGCCGTCCCACCACATTCAAACTTGGTTATTTGAACTGATAAAATGGGATCTGTCAATTGATCAGCTGCACCAACTTCGAGTGGAAGGAGATCATTTAGCTCACCACGTTCAGCTCCGGAACCTGTAATTTCAAGTAGATCACAGTCGACTTCAGCTTCTACGAATTCGGCACCTTGATCGCTACAATTGACTAAGTGATCCTCTTTGATGTATCTTCCAGCAAAAGGGTAAAACTGGGGCAAGATTTGGGCCAGTGAGTTTTCCAAGTGTCCGATATTGGGACTGGATGAATAGTAGAGAATGCCAATGACATACATAGTTGGATTAAGCTCATCCATGCTTGAAATCTTGTAGGTGCGCAGATTTTGAGGAGTTGGAGTGCCTGGTTTGATCAACTTCCTGCTCACAATCTTTACCTTCATGGTTATCTGCTATGTGCACTTGATCTAATACCAAATCACACGAAAAAGAAAACGGAAATTGTGACAGATTATGAATTTCTGAAGCCAAATTCAAGAAATCAGTATACATGTAGAATGTGCATGGATTAATTACCTGGAAAACAATGGTAAGAAGACTGCAGTGACGAGTTAAGAGTACCTGGAAAAGAATTGAGGCTCTATTTATAGCCATAGGGAGATGAAAGTGGAATGAGTTTTTCAACAATACACAATTAATTGGGCAAAAATGCTACTCAGGCTTGTAAAAGGCCTAGCGGAGCTGAGCTCTCACATGAGGTGGGTCTAATGCTGCTCCGCCAGGCCTATCTAGCTATGTTAACGAGTCGAGTTGAGTCTGAGCAAAAAAATAAAAAGCTCGGGCTCGGCTCGAGCTTTTTTGGGGCCTTTTAGCGGGCTGAGTCGGCTCGGGGTTTTTTTTTTTTTTTTTTTGTAAAAACTATATTTTCTACTTAACGAATTTAAAATTTGTACAGTTTATGAAAGTTATAAATTAAATAAATTATAAAAGCTAGAACCGATATAAAATATGTGCAGAAAATATGCAATTGATTGGCATGTCAAATTCAACTGATTAGTTCTACAAACTAATATAAAATAGAAACAAAACTTTCCTTGAGTTACTTCTTGGTAGGGATGGCAAAAAAGCTCGTGTCCGGCTCGTATAAAAAAAGTAAAAATAAAAATTTAAAGCTGCATGCACTAATTGGCTAAAAAATAAAAGGACGATCTCAGAATTTCGTGTAGTCTCCAAAAACAACAATATTTGCAAAAATATAAAATCTTTCCTTGTGCAGTTCCAAATGCATCTCCAACTTTGGATTGTGCTTTCCGGTCACAACTTCTTGTTATCGCCATTTCTCAAAGTTCTCAGTCACAAGCCTTTGCATCGCCTTTCGCTCTTCTTGAACAATGTACCGTGAGTTTAATGTTAGATAGAGTTTGAATATTGATTGAAATAAAGGAATAGATATATGTGGGATTTGGGTAAGAATTAATTTGGGTTTTTTTATTGAGGGATGTAGGGTTTGAAGATTTAGCGGTTTTTTTTTTTTTTTTTATTGAGGGATGGAGGTTTTGAAGATTTACTAGAGATAGTGTTTACTTATTTAAAAACTGTCTCTCTCCAGTTTTAACGTAAAAGGCGGTGGTGGTTATGATATATAAAATTTTATTTAAAACATATTAATTATTATTTAAAACCTGATTTCTGTGTTATGAAACTTGATTCTTGATTTATGAAAATGGAACTTTAAAACTTGGGCATGCTGTAATTTCCTCTTTTAATAAAGAAAATGCCTAGAATCTAAAAACAAAAAATGGCCCAAGAACACACCTTCTTCCCCGTTTGCTTCCCTGTAACTTTACTGTGTCTAAATGTAATGGAGCACCGACGGCCGCACCTGTAAATCTCGGTGGAGCCAGTACGGGCGGCCGTGCCACCTCGTCGGGTGCTGGCTCCGCCACTGTGTACAACCCAGTTAAAGGATATTTAAAATGTTAGATCTTGTGCTTATGTGGTATGAATTGATTACTATCACCTCGAGTTGAGTAATTACGACATAGGCAAGCCGTCCCGATATTAATTTTACTCAAACTTTTGTCATTATATTATGAATTTCTGGAGCCAAATTTAAGAAATCAGTATACAGGTAGAACGTGCATGGATTAATTCCCTGAATACAATGGTAAGAAGACCGCTGTGGACTTGCTAGAATGTGCAATAAATGTAAATATTATACTTATCTTGATCATCAAAAATAGCTTTTGGGAGTAATTTTATGAATTAAATACTTAACGTTAGTGTGTATTTTATTATTTTAGGCTTTTGATAGAATTCATGCAGGTTAAAGTGTTCATATGTGCAAATTTACATAGAGATATAATAAATTCAGACATATGAATATGATTACTGTTGCTCGAGAAAGATTGCCAGATACATATTAACTATGTATAATTTCGTTAGAAAATAAAATCTTGATTTGTTATTTAGTTATATATTAACTTAAATTGAAGGTAGGTTGGAATAAAAATTGATAGTCAATATTGGTCTCCGTATAAAGGAAAGTCCCTCATCTCAGGCCCAATCTTCTTCACAGATTGATGGAACGTAATTTCTGGAAAATTCTCTACCTTAACAAATTTCTTGCAATCACAAATTTAATTTGTGTATCGATCAAGGCCCTCTTTCAGCATTTCTTCCTAGAATAGTTTTTACATTCTTGTATAAATATCTATGTAATGCCTTGCTATAGATGCGTGTAAAAACTTCTCTGTTTGAGCAGAAATATAGAATTTAGAAATTCTCAAATTCATTAGGGTATCAGAGCCGCACTCCTCTCACGAGAGCTCGATCCCCACATCTGCAAACACCCACCACCCCATCTCCGCTCCACCAACCCCAACTGATATTCCTCTTATTGCTCTTAACATTTCTGCTCAAATAAATGAAAAACTCACACCATCAACCTTCCCGCAATGGCGTGCCCAATTTGAAGCCCTCTTAATCGGCTATAATCTGCTTGATTATGTTACAGGAGACAATCCTACTCCTCCAAGTGATTCCTCCACTACCAATCAACAGAAAGCCCACTGGATAAGACAAGATAAACTCATCCTTAGTGCCATTTTGGCATCCACCACCCCCACAATCACCCCATTCATTTCCGCAGCCAAAACATCCCAACAGGCATGGCAAAAATTGCACACCATGTATGCTAGCAAATCTCGTACTCGAGCTATGCAATTGAAGGAGGAGCTCATAATGATCAAGAAAGGGACTCAGACAATTCAAGACTACCTGCACACTGTCAAAGCCCTTGCCGACGAAATCTCTCTCATCGATCATCCTATTGCTGATGATGATCTCACCTTGTACATTCTCAATGGACTGGGCAGCGATTTTCGTGAAATCGCAGCACCCATACGAGCTCGGGAAAAGCCACTCGCGTTCGAGGAACTACACGATCTGCTTGTAGGGCACGATGCCTACCTCCGCCGCCTTGAAACCACCACCCAGCAACTAGTTGCGGCGGCCAACTACTCCAATCGACGTTCTGCTTTCTCATCTGGAGGCCAATACTCTACAGGGAACTCCAAAATTGGGTCTGGCCGAAATGGAGGTCCCTCACGCCAAGATTATAATCAGGGCTTTTCTCGCCCATTTGGAGGCCCAACTAATCAGGGCTCTTATCGCCCATTTGGAGGCCCAACCAATCAGGGCTCTTATCGCCCATCAGGAGGCCCATATAATTTTAAGAAGCCCAATGGGCAACGCAAATACACCCCAAAGTGCCAACTCTGCGATGAACTGGGCCACGTTGCAAAAAATTGTCCACGTATGCGCTTTGCTGAGCCCACTGCCAATAGTGTCACTGCTTCGTCCACAACGGACAAAAAATGGCTTATTGATTCTGGAGCTTCACACAACATTACTGGTGACTTGGCGAATCTATCTATTCACTCTGAGTATGATGGCACTGATGAAGTTGTCATAGGTGACGGTACAGGTTTGCATGTTTCACATGTTGGCTCATTGGTTCTCAAATCACCCACCCGCACTTTTCATTTAAATGACACTCTTTGTGTTCCTAATATTCGCAAAAATCTCATTTTTGTCCATCACTTCACCTCACAAAATAATGTTTATATTGAATTTCATCCCCTGTTTTTTCTTGTTAAGGACACGATCACGGGGGCGGTTCTACTCAAAGGTGCATGTGAAAATGGTGTTTACACTCTACCGGAATCACTGGTGCAATCTTCTCCAAAAATGGTTGCCAATGTGCATGAACGGACTTCAATAAATGGGTGGCACAAGCGTCTTGGACATCCCTCTCAAAAAATTGTTCATCACCTTGTTAAGAATTTTTCACTTCCAATAATACAAGAAGAACATGGTTATCATCTTTGTACCTCTTGTTCAATCAATAAAGCGCACAAACAACCATTTCGAACCAACAGTCTTCAAAGCTATGCACCCCTTGATTTAATTTACACTGATGTTTGGGGCCCCTCAAATACAATTGGTGTGGATGGATCAAGATATTATTTGATTTTGGTTGATCATTTTACAAAGTATATTTGGTTTTATCCCATGGAAACCAAATCCGGAGTAAGCATGATATTTCCTCAATTTAAACGTCTTGTTGAAAATCGATTTCAATTCAAAATCAAAAGTGTCTACTCGGACAATGGTGGTGAATTTGTTGCCTTAAAAAATTATTTCTCCATACATGGCATAAGTCATTACACCACTGCTCCTTACACACCACAACAAAATGGTGTCTCAGAGCGACGTCATCGTCATTTGGTAGAAACGGGTCTTACCCTTTTACATGATGCTTCCTTACCTCTCTCATACTGGCCTCATGCCTTTTCAACGGCCACCTACCTTATCAACCGACAGCCCACCTCTCTCCTACATAACAAATCCCCTTTTGAAGCATTATTTCATCAGTCCCCCAACTATCTAAAACTCAAAAAATTCGGGTGCTTATGCTTTCCTCTCACCAAACCCTATAACACACATAAGTTGCAACCCAAGGCAACTCCATGTTTGTTTGTGGGATATTCATCAACTCAGAATGCCTATAAATGTCTTGACCCACAAACCCATAAAATATATTTATCCAAGCACGTTTTGTTTGACGAAAGTCAAACCCATCCCCTCCTTCGTTCCGTTGAAACAAAGGCACCACCTATGTCCATTTCGCTTGTGCCAGTCGTACCGTTCAAGTCTTTGCAGCAACCACCGCCAGTGCCAACGAGAGGTAACGCCATTTTTGCCTCATCTTCAGGTAACCACTCCAACTCATCTTCTTTTCCTTTTCGAGATATACAATCCCTACATTCATGCCCTAATTCCTCTGCATCACATGAACACTTACCCTTTCACTCAAATTCACACATTAATCAACACTCAGAACCTACGACTGTCCACGATGACCATCACAGTGTCCCTCCACTGCCTCCTGATCGTACCCACGCCATGACCACTCGGTCAATGAACAATATCCATAAACCCAAACAGTTCAATTCTGTGACCAAACACCCACTTCCACCAACCATTGAACCAACATGTGTGAGCCAGGCACTTCATGACCATCACTGGAGACATGCTATGTCAGATGAACTTACTGCTCTCATGCGTCATGGCACTTGGGATCTTGTTTTACCACCCAAAAATTGTAATCCTGTTGGGTGTAAATGGGTATTCCGTGTGAAACGAAAATCGGATGGTTCAGTTGATCGCTTTAAAGCGAGGCTTGTCGCTAAAGGATTTAATCAACGTGAAGGGTTAGATTACAAAGAAACGTTCAGCCCAGTTGTAAAACCTGCCACCATTAGGACTGTCTTGACAGTGGCTGTAATGCAGGGGTGGTCATTAAGACAGTTAGATGTCAACAATGCTTTTTTGCATGGTGACTTGTCTGAGACAGTGTATATGATACAACCACCGGGTTTCAAAGATGTCAGCAAACCAAATCATGTGTGTAGGTTACGAAAGGCTATCTATGGCCTTAAACAGGCCCCAAGAGCTTGGTATTCGGCTCTTAAACAGGCAATTATGAGTCTTGGTTTTCAAAATTCCAAAGCTGACTCATCTCTCTTTATCTATTGTCAGAATTCTGTTATATGCTATTTATTAGTATATGTTGATGATTTGGTTATCACTGGTAATGATCCGTGTTTTGTGTCTAAGATTGTTGCACAACTTGGTAATCGGTTTTCCTTAAAGGACATGGGACAACTTCACTTTTTCTTGGGCATGGAGGTTATTTATACTAAATCTGGACTTTTTCTGTCTCAGCACAAGTATATTCGAGACCTGTTGTCCAGAACCAATATGACTGGTGCTAAAGATGTCTCAGCCCCACTGTCTACCACCACATCACTCAAATTAGTTGATGGTACTTCATCTGCTAACAGTACAGAGTTTCGAAGTGTTATTGGTGCTCTTCAATACCTGTCTCTCACTCGACCGGATATTTCATTCTCTGTAAATAAGCTTTCTCAGTTCATGCACAAGCCTACAGTGACACATTGGGCAGCTGCAAAGCGACTTCTTCGCTATTTAAAGCACACTATATTTCATGGACTTCATATAAAAAAAAACTCCAGCCCCGACCTCATTACATATTCTGATGCAGATTGGGCAGGCAACTATGATGATCGGACCTCCACCTCCGCATATATCTCATTTGTTGGTGTTAATCCCATCTCTTGGAGTTCAAAGAAGCAAAGGGCAGTGGCACGTTCATCCACTGAAGCAGAATATAGAGCCCTTGCCAATGCAGCCTCCGAGACATCTTGGCTACTCTCATTATTCAAGGAACTCGGTCTGCCTTTATCTGGACAACCCAAGCTGCTATGTGATAATTTGGGGGCAACCCATCTTAGTTTCAATCCGGTCCAGCACTCTCGAATGAAACATATTCAGATTGATCTTCATTTTGTTCGAGATATGGTTCAACGTGGGGTTCTAAATGTTCACCATGTTAATACTCAGGACCAGCTAGCTGATCTTCTCACAAAAGGTCTCTCAAGCCAAAGGACAAAAATTCTAAGAGACAAGATTGGCTTAGCCGATGGCAGCTCAATCTTGCGGGGGCGTATAAAGGAAAGTCCCTCATCTCAGGCCCAATCTTCTTCACAGATTGATGGAACGTAATTTCTGGAAAATTCTCTACCTTAACAGCCTTGCAATCACAGCCTAATTTGTGTATCAGTCAAGGCCCTCTTTCAGCATTTCTTCCTAGAATAGTTTTTACATTCTTGTATAAATATCTATGTAATGCCTTGCTATAGATGCGTGTAAAAACTTCTCTGTTTGAGCAGAAATATAGAATTTAGAAATTCTCAAATTCATTACTCCGTACGACGATATTTGAATTCAAAAATCCACTTTATTTTTTGTCACGATCCGTACATTTGCGAAAATACATCAATAATATGCACAGCCCAGGTCAAATGATTCTCCAATGCATTTTCACCGCATTCGAAAACTGAATGACAGCTTTCACATTGCACTCTATCTTTAAAAAGGTTTAAAAATTGAAAGGTTCAATAAAAAAGAGTATTTAAAATGTTGAATTTTGTGCTATGAATTAATTCCCGTCAGCGTGCCGATTTGGAAGCAATAATTTAAAAGCAATCTAGGGAAATGGGGTGCTTATGATTTACATTTTAATAGTGTGAAAGATAATCACCTTGATTATTCCATAATCATCTGTAATATTAGAGAATAAAGCTTTGGAGTATTTGAATTTATATCCTAGACAATAAAGACGACTTTCATCCAAAATATTTGTTATTTATATCTCGTATTTTTAAATAATCGAAATAAATAGCTGATACAAAATTTAAACAAAATATTTGCTCCTCTTTTCAATGTACATTGGCAGAATATTTGGATAAAAAATAGTGATTAAAGATAAAATATGTTAATTAACCGAATGTTAAGAATAACAATGCAATGAGAAAAAAGTTGAAGATATAAAAGCAAAAGTGAGCAAAAACTTTTCTTATAACTAAAATGTAGTGCGGATATAAAAAAAATATTGTGTGAATATAATTAGCTTGAATTAATCAATTATGACTTTAAATATCACAATTTTACCCCGAAAATAAATAACCAATGTTTGAGTTGTGTCCAGATTGAGGTTCTACATATTTGACGCGGAGAAGTCGTATAGGAAGTCATTAAAGGCAATTAACATCAAGGACTTGAAGATTTAAAACTTGAATAAATATCAAAAGCAAGAGATTGATTCTACATTTGTTTTTCATATTTATATATTTCGGGGTGATGAATTTCCATACTTCTTTATGTAATATCATTATAAACATGCTAGGCTAAACTTCATTGTATTGGTGGGATGAAGATAAAACTTATTATTTGAATATTTTCAATTCAAATACCATTTATTTAGTGAATTTGTATTCTTGATTGATTTTGCATGCTTTATTTCATTATGTGAATGCATGATCACCGTTTAGAAAATTAATTGCTTGTTGCATTTTCAAAATGTTTATGACTACTCTAGAACATTGTAATGTCAACATAAGGATCAATAGATGCTAGGAATGATATTTATGGCTTGTGCAATCATATAGATATTCATGTAATTGAATATATTACTTTGCATATGAATTTGAGGTATGAATTTTTACCGAGTTGTGTTTAGGATATGTTTGACTTACCTCAGGAGTGATATTTGAATATAATTGGATTATTGATTGTCAGTGGTACACATATTGCACTAGATAATATAAGTCGAGATTGGAAAATAGGATAAAAATAGGTGGATTCGGAATTCGAGCACCTCATTCTCATATATACTTCATTAATATCTTAGGTAATGATTAGGATTATTTAAAAATAAAAAAATTAAACTTATTGTGTTACTATTAATTCAAGTTTAATAACGTGCTAATACGATTCAATTTAAAGTTTATTCCTCATGGAATGATACTTTCACTCATTCACTTATTACTTGTCAACAATTTCATGCGCTTGCGGGATTTTATCGAATATTACCCCTCAAGAAAAGCAAATAGACAGAAGTAGCTAGTTACAATTCAGTATACAAACCAAAAACATTTCTTCTATTTATAAGTTCACATAGAGAATTTCAAGTAAAAGGAAGACGAAGAAAAGATGACAATGGCACCAAAGAAGAAGAAGAGATTAGGGCTTGATGATACACCCAAAACGAGCTTTATCTCTCGCATTAACAGAAGCTACTAGAAGACTTATCTGAGAGCTAAATAGATTCGCGTCTCGTGATCACAATGAAAATGCGCCAAAAACTCAATAAGTCGAATAACGAAGAAATACAACTTTACCCAGTTTTAGGGGGGCTCATTACCTGATTGGTCACTGAACTTTGCATAAAATTTTTAGGGTCAATGAACTTCAAAAGTTTTCCATTTAGTCACCAAACTTTGCAAGATGCTACCCCATCCATCTCTTCGAGAAAACTTTTGAAGTTCAGTAACCCCCTAAAAGCCTAACGAAAAGTCAGTGACCAATCTGAACTTTTTTAGTCTGTTTCTTTCTTCTTCTTCTTTTTCTTATTTCTCCTTGATCTTTCTGCTGTGCTACTCTTTCTTTCCTCTGTCTGCGATGAAAGGTTCATTCAATTTCCAAATCAACTTGAAGTAATTCACAACTGATTAATCTACGCAAGCAAGCTTGGCCTCAATAGAATAACTGGGTAAAATATAATATGTAAACTAAAATTAAAGACATGTTCGAATTAGTGTCTAAGTAACAAAAAAAATCAAACTAATAATCAATCCCCGGCAACGACGCTAAAAACTTGTTGTACGAAAATGTGTTATACTTCTGTAGTTTAATCATCAATGCTAATTCAAGATTCACTTCATTGACTACAGAAGTACAACAAGTTCTTGGCGCCTGCACTAATTGGCTAAAAAATAAAAGGACGATCTCAGAATTTCATGTAGTCTCCAAAAACAACAATATTTGCAAAAACATAAAATATTTTCGTAACAAAAGGGTACAAAATATATAGAAGAAACAAAAGGGTAAAAGTGTAAAGAGAATATCCTAACAAACTATATCAGAGGAAATCTTTCTACACCTAACCATGTGGACAGCTCATGAGCTGGTGGTGGCCTCATAGGTGTTTCTCCTTATGGGATATTTACAATGCTAGCTGATAAACTTATTCAACTATACTACTATACTACCTATCAGATAAGCTAACAAGTATGATAAATAATTTACATAATAGATTCCAACAGCCCCCCTCAAGGTGGAGAATAGATGTTTTCTATTCCCATCTTGGACAAGTGAGCTCTTGAGGTGATAGAGGACAATGCCTTGGTAAACATGTCTGCGATCTGTGATTGAGTGTGAATATAAGACGTAGAAATGCATCCAGATTCGATCTGATCTCTGATCAAGTGACAATCTAATTCTATATGCTTAGTCCTCTCGTGAAATACCGGATTCGAGGCAATATGCAATGCGGCTTGATTGTCACAGTGTAAGATTACAGGTTGGGGATGCTGAACTTGGAGATCCTTAAGTATATACTTCAGCCATGTAATTTCACAGCAAGTGCTTGCCATTGATCTGTACTCCGCTTCAACAGATGAGAGAGATACTACAGTTTGTTTCTTGGATTTCCATGAGACCAATGAATCGCCAATGAAAATACAGTAGCCAGTTACTGATCTTCGAGAGTCAGGGCAAGCTACCCAATCAGAGTCGCAGAAGGCTCGAAGATTCAATGAAGAAGAAGAGGAAAATATAATGCCCTGTCCTGGAGCGAGTTTCAGATACTTGATCACTTTGTAGACTGCAGCAAGGTGTGTATAAGTAGGCATTTCCATGTACTGGCTGAGGTTCTAGATGGCATAACATATATCAGGTCTAGTCAATGACAAATACATCAATTTACCAATCAATTTTCTGTAAATTGTTGCATCAGGTGGAGCTTTTCCCGTACTCCTCCCTAGCCATAGGTTTTGATCCATAGGCAGTCTCACTGGCTTAACTCCAAGCATCCCTGCATCAGCCAATAAATCCAAGGTATACTTGCGTTGAGAAATCACAATTCCTTTGCTAGACCTTGCAACTTCCAGTCCTAAAAAATACTTCAAGTCACCAAGTACTCTGATTTTAAACTTGCTACTGAGAAACTTCTGAATTGTGCCTATCTGCTCCAAATTAGATCCAGCCACAACTATATCATCTACATAGACGAGTAAGGCTGTAAAGGAGTGATTTATGGCCATAGTGAAAAGGCTGTAATCAACCTTCGACTTGGAAAATCCAAATTCTATAAGGGCTGTAGATAATGTGGGTTACCACTGTCTTGAGACTTGTTTCAAGCCATAAATACTTCTTAACAGTTTGCAAACTTGGTTGGAGGTCCCTTTTGTATAACCTGGGGGTTTTTGCATGTAAACTTCTTCGTTTAGGACTCCATGTAAGAAGGCATTACTTACATCAAATTGTCTTCAATGTCAATTTATGACTGCCACTATTCCCAGCAAACACCTGACTGTTACAAGCTTTGCAACAGGTGAAAAGGTTTCATTGTAATCTATCCCTTCCCTTTGGTTGTATCCCTTGACCACAAGCCTTACTTTGTATCTTTCTATCCTTCCATCTGAATTGTATTTTAGCTTATACACCCATCTACATCCAATTGCTTTCTTTCCTGGTGGTAGATCAATGAAGATCCAGGTTTTGTTTAACTCAAGGGCCTCTATCTCTGAATTCATTGCTTTGCACCAATTAGAATCTTTCACAACTTGGTGATAGGTGTTATGCTCAAAGTGTGTGCAAATGGAGGTCGAGAAAGCTTTGAACTGAGGTGACAATTTATGATAGGAAATTATATTAGATAGTGGAAAAGCCTTACCTGCAAGTACTGAAGACCTTGCCTTGAGGGAAGATTGGGATTGTGAATCATATGCAGCCTGGTGACAGTGAAAATCCTGCAAGTATTGTGGTACTTTTTTTGTTCTTGTTGATTTTTGGAGGATAGGTGATGTTTGGGGATCATCATTATCAAGTCCAGGGTCATCAGGAATGGTTTGATCAGGTATATTGTGGCATGATAAGTCAGGCACTTTATCAGGTCCTGCTTCATAAATGTAATTGGTATTGTCAAGGAGCGGTTTGGTGAATACAAATTTACTGTTATTAACAAGTTTTTCATGGGTTTTATAGGGAAAATGAGTTTCATGAAATGCGACATTTCTAGAGATAAATATGGCTTTTGTTTGTAGGTCCATCACTTTGTATCCTTTTACCCCAAAAGGATATCCCAAGAAAATACATTGGCGGTCCCTGTGATCGAATTTTCTTCTTCCATGTGTTAAGGTGGAAGAAATACAAAGACACCCAAAGACTTTAAGGTGGGAATATACATGTGCACATTCAAACAAGACTTCAAAAGGTGATCTATTTTGCAATAATGGCGTGGGAACTCTATTTATCAGATATGTGGCAGTAAGGATAAATTCATTCCAGAAAAATAGGGGCAGTCCTGATTGATATTTCAAAGCCCTTGCGACATTTAATAAATGCTGGTGTTTTCTCTCAACGATGCCATTTTGTTGAGGGGTTTTCACACAACTTTTGTGATGAACAATCCCTTTTTGATTGAAAAATTCTATTAGCTTAAATTCAGGGCCATTGTCACTTCTCAATGTTTTAATTGAGGTTTAAAACTGATTTTTGACCATTTGAATAAAAGCTTTAATTGAATGACAAACATGAGCATTCCTTTTAAGTAAATAGACCCATGTGGCTCTTGAAAAATCATCTACCACTGAAAGGAAGTACTTGGATCCATTGTGGGCTACTGTGGAGCAGGGACCCCAGATATCACAATGGATCACATCAAAAATTTGTTTAGTTTTATGTGCACTTGTAGGGAAAGGATTCTTGTGTTGCTTTGCCAAAGGACAAATAATGTAAGGAATTTTATTATCATTTTTGCGATGAGAAATAACGGAAGCATCAGTGATGAGCTTCATTCTGGAATCAGAAAGATGTCCTAATCGATAATGCTATATATGTGGCTGAACATCAAATTTAGTGATTGAGGTAGCTGACTGAGCATCAGGCTTAACAATGGAAGTAGCTGTAAAATATTGTCTAAGGTTAAGAGATGATAGTTTGGTTACTAAAGCTGTGGATGAAACTCTGTGTAACAGGAGTCGATACAGTCCATTCCAGGCTTCACCCTTCCCAATTGTCCTCCAAGCTAAAAGGTCCTGTACAGAGCAAGAATCAGACATAAATATCAAGCAACAAGAGATTTGTTGTGTTAATTTCTTGACAGATAGCAGGTTAAAGTGAAATTTAGGAACATATAATACGTCCTTCAGAAGTATGGAATCTGTAACTTGAACTTCTCTAGAGTATGCAGCTAGAACCACTTCCCCAGTAGGTAATTTGACTGAGAGAGTGGCCCTTGCTTTGGTGGAGCTAAAAAGGGTGGCATCACAGATCATATGATCTATTACGCCAGTATCAATGATCCATGGAATGTCAGGATTGTTCTGATATGATGTAGGTGCAACAGATAGACAAGTAGTGTTACCAGATAGGTCAGTCTGTGAATTGATTTTTGAGTGATCGATGGTCTTCACATGATTGACAGAATGGTTGGTTTGTGAATCATCCTTAGATCGAAGCAAAGCAATAAATTCTTGATATTCCCCCTTAGTTAAAGAGACTGGTTTCTCATTGTCTTCCTCCACTAGACTTGATTGATTTGCAAAACTCCCATCTCTCCTCTGCCCTCTGCATAGCTTGTGATTTGGGGGATAGCCATGTAACTTAAAGCATTTTTCCATGGTGTGTCCTATCATATTACAATGTGTGCAAATAGGAGGTTCAGTGTTTCCAACCTTAAAGCATTTGTCCAGGCTATGGCCTGGGATTTTACAATGAGTGCAATACGCTCTGTCCTTTTTTCCAGTGAAATTCGATCTTCCATAGGCAGAGCTTCTGTTATCTCCATAACCTCTTCTAATTGCCACTGCAATGGACTCACTGTTCACAGCAGTAGTGGTGATTTGCTTTTGCCTTTCCTGCTATTGTATGTATGAAAACACCTTGTTTACTGGTGGTAAAGGGTCAAGCATCATTACTTGTGCCCTTGTGTTATCATAGGTCTCATTCAGCCCCATTAGGAATTTAATCACACAATCACGCTGGTGTCTGTCTACCAGCACTTTCAATTGCCCACAACTGCACTCAGGGATTGGATCATAAACTGATAATTCATCCCAAATAGTTTTCAATTTCCCATAGTAAATGCTCACAGGATCTCCTTCTTGTTCCAGATCAGCCAATGCCTTCTTTAATTCATATATCTTGGGTCCATTTGTTGAGTAAGTCGATCCCTGAGTTCTACCCAAACTTCATTTGCCTCATCCATGAATGCAACGCTGGATCTGAGGGATGGAGATATGGCATTTTGGATCTATGACACAACCATGTTATTACATGTTTCTCAAGAATCAAAAGAGGTGCTCCCTGGTTCAGGTTTGGACAGTGCTCCATTGATAAACCCAAGCTTATTCTTAGCTCTGAGGGCTCGCTGGAGTGCCCTCTACCAGGTAGGATAGTTTTCTGTAGTTAATAGTTCTGTCACCAGAACAGCTCCTGGGTTATCTGAGTTCTCCAATCTGTAGTGGTCGGAAAGGTCAGGAGTGTAATGCCCCGAATATTTTCATAGAATAGAATTTAATGTTCGTATGCTATATTTTAATATTTTGAAAGTTAGGAACTAAATGATACATTTATCAAATTATATTTTATTTGGGTCAAATATTTAAATATTGATAGAGTAATGATAAATATATCAATATTGGGCTCGTTGGATAGCTCGTGATTAATTATGAATATTAGGCTCGAGAAAAAGTTAATTTGGATTAACTGAGCCCAAGTTATCGATGTTGAAAGATTTTGCCATAAAATGTAAATTAGTTAGGTTAATTTAATGAATGGAAATATTTTTCTTATGGCACGTGTACTGTATTTTGATTTTTGTTTTTATTTTATTCTATATTATATATATATTTTTTTTGAATTGGGATTGATTTGACATGGATGAGAATCTTGAAATGATAAGATATGGTCAAATTTAGTTTCAAATATTCCTATCAACTACCCTATCTTACTCCCACACGTTACCCACTATGCACCAACTTCTTAGAGTTTAGGTTATTATTTACTAGGTATCTATATGCATGACTTGATAGAAGAAACACAAAAAAAAAACTTGCACGGCACAAGCAGAGGCAGAAAAAGGAAATTTTTTGTGGAACGTGATTTTTGTTGTCTTCCAAAATTAAAGCAAGTTTAACAAGGTAGGAAAAGAGGTGCAGTTGATTTATCTCGTTTAAATCTTTTGTTCATACTGATGAATTTTATACTTATGAAAGTTAAAGTTATGAGATGATGTTTTATGATATGATGTTATGGCCATTCCGGTACCAATGTTATGTTATGATATGATATGAGCTCTTACCGGATCTCTAAAGTTATAATGACGGTATGATTTTCTGACGTTTGTTCTAAAAGTTTTTATTCGAGATTGCACCATATTTTGAAGTTCCTACTGAGTATTCCCATGTACTCACCCTTTTTTTTTCCTACATCTCACAGATTAGATCGGGTCGTTGGATGGCGGGCGATGAGGTGAAGTCGTTGTGCCAGATGTTTGGAATTAATAAAGCAAATCCGGTGTAACGTGCCTTAAATTTTAGTTTTAGCAGAAATCTTAGTTTATCAATTTATTGAACTAGTTTATTTTATTTGGAAATTTTAAATTGTTTCGGATATTTGTGATTTACTTGCTATTCAAGTTTTATTTTAGTATGAAATAATCATGATGAAAAAATAGGGAATGATGTTCACGTCTCTGCTTTGTTAAACGCAATTGAATCACATTGTTGTCCTTTAGCATTAAATGTCAATATTTAACTTACTCATGTTTGGTATAGTACATCAAATGTCATTTGGATTTTAGATTAATAAAAGGAAACTTTTGGTAGCGATTCGAAAACCTTTAAAATTTTGGGTCGTTACAAGGAGTCTGGACGACAACAGTGTTTTCATTGGTAGCAGAATTCATATCAGATATGGTTGTCATTGCTCTAATACCATGTAATAATTTGCAGATGAATATAAACTGTAAAGATGGAAATAATGTGATTGAATGAAGAAGATGAAGAACGGATTACTCAATTGAATCAGTGAATTCACCTTGATAATTATCACCTTTATCAGTACAAAATATATAGAAGAAAAAAAAGGGTAAAAGTGTAAAGAGAATATCCTAACAAACTATATCAGAGGAAATCTTTCTACACCTAACCATGTGGACAGCTCACGAGCTGGTGGCGGCCTCATAGGTGTTCCTCCTTATGGCATATTTACAATGCTAGCTGATAAGCTTATTCAACTATACTACTATACTACCTATTAGATAAGCTAACAAGTATGATAAGTAATTTACATAATAGATTCCAACAGATTGGCCACACATTTTTCATATACAGATAGATACAGACAAAAAATGACAAGAAATTTTTCTTTTTACTTAAATTTATGAATGGAAATGACATATGCACATAAAAGATGCAAGAAATTTAGAGAGGACATGATATTCTTGTCGCACATTTATTTTTTGTCCTAATATTGTTCTTTTTGGCGAGGACATGAAATTCTGAGATCGCCCTTTTACTTTTTAGCCAATTAGTGTAGGCAGCTTTAAATTTTTTTTTTATACGAGCCGGACACGGGCCGGCCCGAGCTTCATTTTTTTATACCTGTTGTAGACGAGTTACAATGTTCATTTTCATTGCATTTAAAACCTGAATGACAGCTTTCACGTATTTTTAAACATAAATCCAACAAAACGGGATTAAAAATTAAAACGTTCAATAGAAAGCGAATAGTTAAAATGTTAGATATTGCTGCGAATTAGTTACCATCATCATCTCAAGCTCAGTAATTACCACATGGGTGAGCTGTGCCGATATTAACTATATTAATTTTTGTCATCCTTTTGTCATTAGATGCTACAGATTAATTACCAGGAAATTAACGCATGGTAAGAAGAATGCAGTGGATATGATTTATTTTATTAAGAGTATAATTTTTGACCAACAGTTTTTGTGCATGTGAAAATCCCTAATCGGATAATTAGTTAGTAGATAATTACAAGTTACCAACTAGGTTAAATTAAGTAAGAGATAACGTAAGTTATGAATTTAAATTGCATTGATCTTAGGGATCCTTATCTTTCTCTTTTACGATTACAACATATATAGTCCCATAAAATACATGGGAAAGGAATAAAAAGTTCAAAAGAAATCCTTGGTTTTGAATGAGTACGGACGATCGTTGACTATCGTGCTCAATAAAATATTAAAAGTTAAATATAATTTGTTAAAACTAAACATATAACGTTCTATTATATATATCAACAATATTCATCAAATGATATAGTGGCCAAGTTTTGTATAATTCAAAGTAGGAGCACATGTTCGAATCTTCGCAATTGCAAAACCACTAGAACTGAACATATATTATTTTGTAACGTTTAGTGTCAACGTTCTCGAATGCCATGGTGGTCAAGTTCTCATTAATCTTAAGGAGGGCTCACATGTTTGAATCTCCTCCCTATTGAATTTGTTTTGGTGAAAATTGTAAAACTAGAAAAATTGCACAATAAATTTGTTTGAAAGACAATCGATCCCAAGGCTTCCAATTTGGATGTGGAGGCTCTAACCGAGTTATAAGATATGTTTGAAAACAAAATGAATAATCTAAACATGTTTTCTATTCTCAAAAAAAAAAAAAATTGTCCCAGTTTGATGCTCACCGGATGCTGGATCCACCACTATCTCTGTCCATTCCACGATCCCAATTATTATTCAGTCAAATTTCTGTGTGTTTATTCCAAATTCAAAATTTTAATATATCTTTTGTTGGCAACTTTAGGTGTAGTGTTATGCATCTATTATGCTTAAATATATTTTTAAGTTTAGTAAACTTGTTTGAATATAGAATGTGAAATTTTTTCAGCACCAGAGACTTGTATACTTTTAGTTTTAGAATGATTCCAATTGGAAAATGACCCTTTTTGAGTTATCCATCCTCTAAATTTGAAATCATATAGATTAGAGGCTCGTAAAATTTATTATAGTGTTTTTTTGTAAATTGGATCAAGCTATAACCAAGAATACAGTTGAAGTGTAATTTCATGTTGGAACTCTTAGCTAAAATTGCTATTCTCATATCGCGTTCCCAACAAGCAAGGAATGGATTTACACCTCCACTGATTCAGTTGCACTAGATTGTCGTTGTTGAATCTCTATCCTCTGCTGCAGCACCACTTACTGTTTCCTCAATGTTTTGTGGTCCACCATTGATTATTCTTTTACACCTGTACTGTAATGCCCCAAATTTTAATGACTTAAATCCTGGGGTATTACCAATTTCATTTCATAATCATACATAAAGCGGAAATATTTAAATTGAAGATATAAATTTTAATAAAATTTAAGGTTTCATAACATCAAATTGAATAATCCAAAACGTTAAATCAAAAAAACTTTAAGCGTTCAATAGAAATCTAAGAAATATCAATCTCTAAACATAACAAAAATTACTAATGGTTCCCTTGGAAATGTTTTATTTGGCAATCCGCGCACCATTTAGCCACCATCCACGTTGAACTGATCTAACTTGAGAAGTTGAATTTTGAAGGAGTGAGTATTCTAAACCCAATAGGATACGTGCGTCCAAAATAATATAATAATCCTTTAAACATAAATCTATAACATTCTATACCATCATTTCATCAAGATCAATTGGAGATCAATTGAAAACTCTAGCATTTGAGAAAACTCGAAAGAGATCTCACATTTCATTTCATTTCATCAAAACCCGAATGTCAATTAGCATTTCGTGAAATAAATCGTGTAAAAGAAATTATAACATTGCTAGGACATACCACTTACACAAAATATCCTACCTTGATTGGATCAAATGAATGTTGAAAGACAAATCCAGAAATCACGTTCCGAATTTTATATTTTCTGCCTTTGCGTACGTGCATATAACAGATGAAAATAAGGAGGCAGGGAGGTTTTGGTGGAATACAAATACAATAGGGGTTACTGCTGAATTCAAATAATGGAACCAAATACGAAAGAAAATTGGGGTTGTGGGCAATATATGTGCACATCCCTGGGTATTTATAGGTAAATGTAGAGTAGTTGATTGAGGTCAAGATTTATATCATAGTCAATTAGTTATTATCCTAGATTATGTAGATAATAACTATTTATTTAGTACAATCTCATGTGATGTCAATTACATATAATTCCACAATGACGTGTCAAAACATGAATGGTTTAAATTCCCTCCAAAACTGATTTGATTTAATCACAATTAAGTAGTCATCATCCCGCATGCACACATTATGATAAGCTGGGACTCCTAACTGCATTGGATAAGGCCTATTTTAATTTAATACGAACAAACAATTTAAACAAAACTAAATAATCACTTTTATTTGATTTCTACAAAATTCGTCTTTGTTATCTTTTATCAACCCGAGGGCAAAAGGTGGACAACTTCCAGAAAATTCATTACACTAGTACTTAATTATTAAAACTCTTGCTTAAATATGGCTGACTTCAAACTCTACTTTAACTAATCTAATTAGGGAATCTTGGATTGGGATAAAAAGTCACGTCTAACTATGAATTAATCTCTTAGTTATCTTAAAGCACTTTATTAAGTAATAAAAAAATGTATATGTAAAACATGTTTCTTTGATTTGAAATAGATTGGACTTGACTCATCTGAACTTACATTTTCTCGAGCCCAAACTACATTATTTAATGCGAGCTACAAAATGAGCCCAATGTTGATATACTTTGGTCACTCTAAAAAAAGTTAAATATTTGGCCCATTTAAAACATAAGAATTTAAAACATGCTTTATTTTAGTCCATCAACTTTCAAAAAAATCATAAAATAAAATTTATAAAACAAATAATTTTATTCTAAATTTTCGGGATGTTACATGTACAACTGAGATTGTAAGCCTAGAACATTCTTTTCGCTTGTATAAATATCAACTCATTCTTCATTGTAATTATTGAACAACAACTCTGTTATTGAAATATATTTTCATTCCAAAGTTTAACTTGGTATCAGCTACAAACAGCAAATGCCAATAACACTGAAATTAACAATCCACAAACTCAGTCAGCTTCAATTTTAAATACAATGGTATCTCCAATGCTGGGAGGAAACCTTCTCACTCCGTTTGGTATGAATCTCACCCAAACACCTTCTGTCAAGCTTGACATAGACAATTATCTTCTATGGAAGAACATGATACTGCCCATTATTCGAGGCAACAATCTGGAAGGATATCTACTGGGAACTCAGGTGTGCCCATCAGAGTTCATCAACACTCAAGTAACTGGAGAATCAGGGATTACTGTAGAGATGACACCTAATCCAGAATTCAATCAATGTAAATCTGCTAATCAGCTACTCATGGGATGGCTCTATGCCACGATGACTCCAGAAATTGCACTGAGAGTAATGGGATCTACAAGTTCTTTTCAACTGTGGACTTCAATCAATAAGAACTATAGCATTGAAAACAGATCCAGAATTACATTCCTCATTGGTGAACTTTAAATGCTGAACATCTTAGTCAAGCCAATAAGTACTCTGGTAAGGAGAGAATTATGGTTGGCAATGGAAATAAACTTAACATTTCACACATAGGCACAACTAAAATGCCGACAATGACCGATAAACATTTGTTTTTGGATAAACTGCTGCATGTGCCAGAAATTAAGAAGAACCTTATAAGTTTCTCACAACTTACCTTTGATAATCATGTGTTTATGGAATTCCATTCTGACTATTGTTGTGTTAAGGATAAGTCAACAAGGAGAACGATGAAAATTGGAAGAAGGCAATGATTGAATAATACAATGCACTCGTTGAAAATAAAATATGGAAAACTTGAGGAGAGCATCTACATGCAACAACCAGAAGGTTTCATAGATTTAGAGAAGGAAGACTACTTGTGCTTATTGAAAAAATCTGTATATGGTTTGAAGCAGTCACCGAGGTAATAGAATAAGAGGTTTGATACATTCATGACTACTCATGGTTTTTATAGATGTAATTATGATAGTTGTGTGTACTTCCGAGAAAAAAGTGGTGGATCAATTACATATTTGTTATTATATGTTGATGATATGCTCATAGCAGGAAAGGATAAAGAAGAGGTCAGAAAAGTAAAATTACAACTCAACAAGGAGTTTGACATGAAGGATTTAGGTGCATCGAAGAAGATTTTTGGAATGGAGATCTTGAGGGATAGAAAGGCTGGCGGATTGTATTTGAGTGAGAAGGGATACATTGAAAAGGCGGTTGAAAAAATCAATATAGGAAGAGTTAAGGCTACTGGTACTCCCTTGGCTCCCACTTCAAACTATCATCTAACTTGTGTCCACAGTCAGATGAAGACATTGATTATATGTCTCGAGTTCCTTACTCCAGTGCAGTTGGTTCGCTCATGTATACTATGATTTGTACAAGACCTGATTTGGCACAGGCGGTTAGTGCAGTTGCAGATATATGGCTAATCCTGGCAAGGAACATTAGAAAGCAGTGTAGAAGATCTTCAGATACATAAGGGGCTCTTCAAATGCTTGTTTACAGTTTGGCGAAAATTCAAATGGAGTCTTCAGTTATGTGGATTCAGATTATGCTGGGGATCTTGATAAGAGGATATCACTTACAGGTATGTCTTTACCCTTGGTGGCTGTGCTATCAATTGGAAAGCTACTTTGTAAAATACAGTAACTTTGTCTACAACAGAAGTGGAATATATGGCCATTAAAGAGGCATGTAAGAAGGCTATGTGGCTGAGAGGATTGATTGGTGAAATCTGTGAAGACTTGTAGATGTCTACATTATTTTGTGATAATCAGAGTGCAATTTTCTTGATTGAGGATCAAATGTTTCACGAGAGAACGAAGCACATTGATGTGAGGTATCATTTTGTGCGTGATGTGATTGCTCGTGGTGATATTGTAGTGAGCAAGGTTGATATTAGTGATAATCCTGCTGATATGATTACAAAACCACTTCATATTGCTAAGTTTGAACATTGTTTGAACGTAGTGAGTGTTTGTCATTGACTTAGTCCATTGGGACTTGTTTGGAAGAGGAGGAGTGATGTTTATTGATGGAGTTGTGACTTGGAATTCCTTGTGTTGGAATTTGGTTCAAGGTGGAGAATTGTTGTGGTTCGACCCAAATTGTAGTAGGTATTGGAGTGGTTTTAAAGAGAACAAAATTATGGACCGAAGAAAAAAGTTGTCGCATTTTCACTAGCCTAACGCTAGCTGGACGCTCGAGCGAGCTTGGTCGGAATCAACCCGAGAGTTTGTCGCCCGTCTGTCGCTCGAATGACAGGCTCGTCCAGCCCAAGCCCATTTTCGTCTTTTGACGCGTTCTTGGACTCATATTCTTCTACAACTTGTCTCTTGGGTTTATATATATATATATATATATATATATATATAATTGAGAAAATTGAGAAAATATATACAACATTCTTGAGAGCTTAGATTTCAATTGAGTTTATTGAAATCTTGATATTGTAAACACAAAACTATTGATTATAGTGGATTCTCTTCCTTAGCCCGTGGTTTTTTCCTGAATTAGGTTTCCACGTAAAGTCTTGTGTTCTTGTTTTCTTCTTCTTTATTTTATTATCCTGATCATCTTGTTATCCGAAATTCATAACAAGACATCCAAACCCTTATAATAAAGTTGTAGATGAAATAGAATATCAAAAAAAAAGGGAGTCCAAAACGGAAAAGGAGACCAAAACAGCGATTGGAGACAGAACAGGTGACGTCGCGACTCCACTCATTGGGCGTCGCAGTGCCACTATCGATGAACAATCACAAGTAGGCCTAAATCTCATCAAACTGATCATCTAAAAAAAAAGAACTGCAATAAAAATTTCTTACAAATCAATTTTTTATGTTTCAATCAATTTTCATTTGCATGGTCAAGGAAAGAACAAATACACGTAGGCATTTGAAAACTATATTAATCTAACGGTGGTCCATTTTTACAATACATGGTCCCAAAAGCATTGAATATGATACCTTCCCTCTTTTGCATTTAAACAATACTGCTAAACTCATGTTTATATTTTTTATTTCTTCCTGGAAGATGCGCTTTATGCGATTAATTGGGTAGACAAATTTGTGCAATGAGGAAATAAACATGGAACTTCATACTTAGAAGTTAGAACAAAAAACCTTTGCAACCCAATACTTGAGGAACACAATCAGCCCAAGAATTAGAATGTAGAATCAAGAATCAATTTAGAGAAATTTGGAAAAAAAAAATATATATATATATATATATATATCTTTTGAATCTTTGATACGGCACACAAAATTTGAAGGAGAAACAAAGTGGTCGTGATGAAAATAAGGGGTTCAAAGGTTTTAACTTTTCAATTTTAACCCGGTTAAACCGGGAGCAAGTCGTGGGTTTTGTAAAAACCATTCAGTTCAACAAGTTTTTGGAAGAGTTTTTAATTAAAGGTTTTATAAGTGAAATCGGATCGATTTTAGGCCTCGTTCCGATTTTTTCAATTGAACCAATCAGGCCAGTCCCATTTTAAAACATTGCTAATTATAGAAATCATTAAATAAACGTAGGACTTTATAATTTTAGATATTTGGTATGTATTGTTTTAATTATTAAATAATTTTTAGAATGATTAAAAATACTAAAAATAAGAAAACATTTTTTTACCTCTAGACCTCGTCTAGGCTTGTAGAACTTTAAACTTGGCTTCCATGCCCAGCCACACTTTACGTTTTTTAGAACACTGGTGATGACAGATGATGTTGGGTTTTGGTTTCCGTAGGGTGAGTTTGGGAAGAAGATGTATTTTATTTTTTCTTTCATTTTTTAATTTTTGGTTTTTTTATTAATAGTTTAAAGTTAAAAAATACAAATTTACCATTATGCCCCTTTTGAAATGGATATAATTTGGTTAAAATTAATTTTTTTGGTCAATTAATGAAAATATGAACGGAAATCGTACATTTGTCTTCCATGTGCAGGCACTTGAAAGGTTTGAAACCATGAATACAACAAATAAATAAGGTAAAACCTGCAGAGATTTAAAATATTTTGGATCGCGACTGCAATTATCCCTACAACTTACAACTAACTTTTTTGAAGTTAAAGTTATATAAGTTTTTGTTTACTAATAGTTTAAGATCATAGATGTGTGTTTAATATATTATCAAAATAAAAAGTTTTAAATTCAAGTTTAACGTCTAGTCAATCATAAAAATTATACACGTGTTAATGATAAAATTCAACTAAATAGAATAAGTAAATTTAGAACAAAACATATATAAATTAATTTAGCATGTCTTTTTAAATTACCATATCTAAATGTTTAATGTACCCGAGAAAGAACAAATATTAAATTTACAACTCACCACATCTCGTTTCTTGCCTTTACTTTTCATACATTAGTGCTGGACGAACTTAAACTCTGAACTGAACTAGCTTTAAAACTACTATAAACACCTCGTCTAAAATTTACTTGCAAAATGCTACCCCATCCATCTATTCGAGAAAACTTTTGAAGTTCAGTAACCCCCTAAAAGCCTAACGAAAAGTCAGTGACCAATCTGAACTTTTTTAGTCTGTTTCTTTCTTCTTCTTTTTTTTCTTATTTCTGTACTCGTACCTTACAATTGTATTCTCTCTACCATCGTTAAATTTAGGAAAAAGAATAGCCTTTTATTCTGGAGGTAATTGACAATGTTGTCTGCAAACCTCTTTAAAGTCAGAGAGTTAAGAGAGATTCAAGCAGTCAACTATTTCGAAAGAGAACACCTTCAGTATTGATCACTTAATTATACTCAACTTTGAAATTCATATATATCTCCAAATAGGTGTGATGCCTATAAGCCCAGACTTGCACCTAGGTGCTAAGGCCAAATTACCCTACCTGCAATATCCGCCGAAGGCACGCCTACCTAGACCTTAGGCTCAAGGCATTTGCATCTTAGGTCCTTCAACTTCCAATGTTTTCAATTTTAGTACATTCAAGTCCATTCATTTAGGTCCTCAATTTTTAAAATCAATCACTATGGTCTTTCAACTTCTATTTTCTTCCAATTTGGATCCCCAAGTTTTGAGAATGTACAAGTTAATCCCCAAGGTTTTTATTCCATCTACATTTGGTCCCTACACTCTTCAAATGTTAAGTGTTGGTTCCCAAAACTTGTGAATTATTACTTCAAGATTCCAATAAAATACTCGAATTGTCCTCGAATCGTAATTTCACTCTTCTCTAAATTAAGCTCCAAGCTCTTCTTTTATGCTCAATTCACCCCCAATTCTTGATTTCACCTATAAAAGCAATATATGTACTGAATTAAATAGAATTTCGCTCAATTATTCAATATTACGCTAGTTTAAACGCCTAATAAGCGTGTAAATACCTAGACAAGCGTATAAAATGCCTTATCGTTGGCCAAACCTAACATTAACGACTAATATCAATGTGGAGGGTGCATTTATGAATCACACCAAATAATAAACAACAAAAAATCCACAAAATCACATCTTTTTTCGTAGGGCTTCAAATAGACTATTATTCGTACAGTCTAATGTTATTGTCGATCTAGCATTGTAATGATTTAATAAACTAGCCATATAGAAGTCACCCAGAAAGAGTTGAATAACAATATATTTTGAAATAAAGTAGTGCGACTCAACTAACACCTAGAGGGGGATGAATAAGTGTACAATGCGAAATTTAAATTCACCAATCTATTAATAGTAACAAGTTACAATTAAATATATTTAGATGAATTAAATCATGCAAATCTAAATCTAGATATCAATCAAGCAGTTTAAATATTGTAGAAAGTAAACAAAACTAAGATTTTGTTTACGAAGATAAACCCCTTGAAGAACTTCTTCAAGACTAAAAACATCTAGGCAACTTGTTAGTAGATAATCCACTATAAAAGAACAACTTACATCGTTGGTCCAGACACAACTAAACCATAGTAGACTATAACCCCCAACGTGTGATCACCGAGGCACTCCTTGGTTGTGCACTTCAGCACCGGCTCCAGAACTTTGAAATCTTTTATCTCGGTAGATCACAAAGAACGAGCTCGTTCTTCAGAAATCGAAACTCACCTTCCTGGATCTTCAAAACTCTGATAGATGTATTGGAAGGTGTTGATTTGGTGTATTGAGGATTTGATATTTTCAGTTAATGGTTGAATCAAGAGAAGTTTTGAATTGGTTGTTTGATCTGCAATCTATGTTATCTTGTATGAAAATATGTTCAACCAACCTTTGAGACGAAGTAGGGCTTGGATATTTATCGTTTGGAGTGTTTGGGGTTATATAGGATTGGAAAAGTTGTTTAAAATTGCAAGCTAGTGTTTTTTGGATAAATACGATGCTTGAGTGCAGTTAGGCGAGCTAGTGAATCCATTGTTCGAGCGGCATGCTAATATTGCATTTTTTATATCGTATGTGTATAATATCGTAACAAGTAATATATTGAACCTTTAAGTCGGAATTATTGTTCCCACGAAAACTATACTTTATTCATAGTATACTATTTTAACTCCTATTTGATGAATGAAAACAAATATGATTGTTGTGATTGTTTTTCTAACTATATCTAACTAATTGAAAATAGTAATATGCACGCAAAGATTGATTTAGGATTCAAATATGGAATGAGATATTAGGGTATAACAATTTAATCTATTGATTACCTTTAATTCTTAAATCAAGATTCACAAATCTAATGTATTCGATTTACCTCTCTCGAGTTCTAATTTAAACTATTTAACTAATTCACATGTCTCTATGTGAATCAATCATAGTTAAATGCAATATTTGTTCTAAGAATTCGTATAACAGCCGCAATACTTAGCATACATATTTCTATAGGTTATACTAAATTGCCAGATTTTACTATGTGTTCTAAATGTAAAACTCACCTCTCAATTCATAAAAGATTCACAAAATCATTGAATTGTTGATCGAGTAATTCAAAATATTAAATTCATGAATTAAATCAACACATATATAATGAAAGAACTAGATTCTTGAATAAAAAAAAATTGTTTCAAATAGATTACATTATTCGCCCTAATATATAATTTAGCTATTCATAATATAAGAAGGAAAACAAGAGATTTTTATTGAGTACATCACGGGATTTTATTTAAAAATGTAGAGAAATAATGAATCTAGCATCAAGATCTTGTTCTTCCAATCAACGCTTTAAATCCTTGATTTCTAGATTTTTTCTCCTTTGATTTGCCCTCCTCAATCTCAAATTGTGTTGTTTGATTCTCAATGTGTGGAATCCCTCTCGAGTGCCTCTTTTCTTGTATTTATACTTCCCTCAATGTTTTTCCCAAATTTGAAGTTTTCTTGGGCTTTAAAAGGGCCAAAATTCTGAGACCTAATTAGCATCAGGCGGCGCCATGATGGTGGCCCTCCTCTCGGGAAAAATTCAGCATTGCACATCATTTAGTATTTTTATTATAACTTTCTCTCGTGCTATCTGATTGAGACGATTCAAATTGGGTTGTAAAGATAACTTAAAGGGCTATAACTTTACTAGAAATAATTTTTTTTTCTAATTCGAATGTTTACTAGGCTAAATATGGGTCTAAATCTGGGGCTAAAAATCTTGAACATACTTGTACGATTGAAAATTGAATTGTGATATTTCACTCATTTTTTACTTCTAATTGCATCCAATTGACCCTTTGTATTCTCGAACCTTCATCGTGAGGTTCGACACAACTTTTAAATACTTATACTTTAGTCTCCAAACTTTGGATCTTCCCTTTTTTTTTTTTTTTTTTTTTTGCCAATTTTCGCTTCTTTCTTTCCATTTCACTTCCATTCATTGAGTTTCACATAATAACACATTATCTACAAATTAGGCTATATTAAAAGAACTACCAAATATCCATATTTTAGAGCTCAAATAGGAGTATAAAATACACTTTCAGCTAATGTTGAGCAGGCAGCGATATTGCTATTTTGTGCGCTCAAGAGTTAGCTAGGCGGCTAGCTAACGACTTTCCAACTATTTTTTCTGCTTGTTCCATCATTGATCTCTTTGACCCCTTGTTGAACTATACTACCAACCCAATAACTCTTTGACTTGAATTACAACTCTATTACTTCAATTTTGTCCAAGGAATTGCCAATTACATTAATACCTAACATATTAATTCTTGATGCAAACAAGAACGTGGAAATTTATCGCAAATTCACCCATGTTTAAATTCCATCGTTCTCTTTGGTATTCAATTAATGGAGGACCTGAACCGCAAGAAGAGAAAAAGGAAGGTCCCTTGCCCGCACGCGACTAAGATGCTTCATCGCTTGGGCATTCGTCGAACTTTTCCTTGAATTACGTAATTTCACCCTTCTCTAAATTAAGCTCCAAAACTCTTCTTTTATGCTTTGTTCATCTCCAAATCGAGATTTCACCTATAAAAGCAATATATATCCTGAATTGAATAGAATTCTGCTCAAGGAATCAATATTACGCTAGTTTAAACGCCTAATAAGCCTGCAAAACACTTAGATAAGCGTATAAATTACCTTATCGTTTTCAAACCTAATATCAAATAGGACCAGACCCCGTTACGATGAGACGGGTTGATTTGTGAATCACACCAAATAAACAACAATACAGAAATGCATAAAATCAGATCTCTTCCTAGGTCTTCAAATAAACTATTATTCATAATGGTTTAATAAACGAGCCATATAGAAGTCGCCCACGAAGATTTGAGTAACAATATATTTATTCTCGATGCACGCATTGAAGGACGTGCAAATTTATTGAAACCGATACATTAAGATTTAAGAAATAAGCAGCAAACCATAAGACACAAGATGTTGCAGAAATGTTGAACTACAAAACATTTCCAACATATTTGACTTGCAAATGGGTGATGGTTTTTCCAAACTAAGTGGTTAACTTCATGATTTCCTCATCTCGTTCGAAATAAACCATGTCTTCCTCATGCAAATTCACCCATGCTTCAATTCCATCGTTCTCTTTGGTATTCAACAGTGTGACATGGTTTTTTATCGGAATATTTGCAGTGCTTGTCCAAATAGGTTTTCCAAAACCGAAATCAGCTTCATAAAAGCTGAACTTAGACCAATCAGTAAACCATATGCCGTTTATGCTACTATCAAGTGTTTTTTCACTTGTACTTACCATAAAATCGACCATGATCTTGTGTCCATCCTCACGATTAGAGAATATCTTGGTACAGTCGGAAACGGCATTCTTCACAGAATCAGCCAGTAGAGTTACGAAGCGTTCGTAGTCCATGCTCTTGCTTTCATCTGCACTGTAATCCAGCGTTGCCAGCGACACTAAGTTTCCAATAGAATATTTGGACAGAGGTGGAATGGTTCTTTCTCGAATGTTAACTGCTTGCGCCATAATGAAAGGCCGAGGTTGCCCATGTTTTGCTCGATCAGACCGTAAAAGAGCCTCCATTAAAAAGGCAGTGACGACGAGCACCCTTGAGGCTGGACGTTCATTGTTTTTGAACAAATGGCTCACCCCGTCTCTTAGAGTTGCTATAGCCTTCTTATCAAACAAAATCTTTTTCGAGACATGTTTAGTATCCCTAGTTCTTTCGATACCAAAATCAAGGATACCTAAATTTTCAGCCGGAAAATATAATGGGAAATCAAAATTTGGGATAATAGGTTCACCTTTGTCTCCTAGGCTGGCCTTTGACCAAGCAGATAAGAACGTGCCAAGTGAACAAGCATCAATTAATCTATGTGAAATGCATGTTCCAATGGCCGTCCCACCACATTCAAACTTGGTTATTTGAACTGATAAAATGGGATCTGTCAATTGATCAGCTGCACCAACTTCGAGTGGAAGGAGATCATTTAGCTCACCACGTTCAGCTCCGGAACCTGTAATTTCAAGTAGATCACAGTCGACTTCAGCTTCTACGAATTCGGCACCTTGATCGCTACAATTGACTAAGTGATCCTCTTTGATGTATCTTCCAGCAAAAGGGTAAAACTGGGGCAAGATTTGGGCCAGTGAGTTTTCCAAGTGTCCGATATTGGGACTGGATGAATAGTAGAGAATGCCAATGACATACATAGTTGGATTAAGCTCATCCATGCTTGAAATCTTGTAGGTGCGCAGATTTTGAGGAGTTGGAGTGCCTGGTTTGATCAACTTCCTGCTCACAATCTTTACCTTCATGGTTATCTGCTATGTGCACTTGATCTAATACCAAATCACACGAAAAAGAAAACGGAAATTGTGTCAGATTATGAATTTCTGAAGCCAAATTCAAGAAATCAGTATACATGTAGAATGTGCATGGATTAATTACCTGGAAAACAATGGTAAGAAGACTGCAGTGACGAGTTAAGAGTACCTGGAAAAGAATTGAGGCTCTATTTATAGCCATAGGGAGATGAAAGTGGAATGAGTTTTTCAACAATACACAATTAATTGGGCAAAAATGCTACTCAGGCTTGTAAAAGGCCTAGCGGAGCTGAGCTCTCACATGACGTGGGTCTAATGCTGCTCCGCCAGGCCTAGCTAGCTATGTCAACGAGTCGAGTTGAGCCTGAGCAGAAAAATAAAAAGCTCGGGCTCGGCTCAAGCTTTTTTGGGGCCTTTTAGCGGGCTGAGCCGGCTCGGGTTTATTTTTTGGTAAAAACTATATTTTCTACTTAACGAATTTAAAATTTGTACAGTTTATGAAAGTTATAAATTAAATAAATTATAAAAGCTAGAACCGATATAAAATATGTGCAGAAAATATGCAATTGATTGGCATGTCAAATTCGACTGATTAGTTCTACAAACTAATATAAAATAGAAACAAAACTTTCCTTGAGTTACTTCTTGGTAGGGATGGCAAAAAAGCTCGTGTCCGGCTCGTATAAAAAAAGTAAAAATAAAAATTTAAAGCTGCATGCACTAATTGGCTAAAAAATAAAAGGACGATCTCAGAATTTCATGTAGTCTCCAAAAACAACAATATTTGCAAAAACATAAAATCTTTCCTTGTGCAGTTCCAAATGCATCTCCAACTTTGGATTGTGCTTTCCGGTCACAACTTCTTGTTATCGCCATTTCTCAAAGTTCTCAGTCACAAGCCTTTGCATCGCCTTTCGCTCTTCTTGAACAATGTACCGTGAGTTTAATGTTAGATAGAGTTTGAATATTGATTGAAATAAAGGAATAAATATATGTGGAATTTGGGTAAGAATTAATTTGGGTTTTTTTATTGAGGGATGTAGGGTTTGAAGATTTAGCGGTTTTTTTTTTTTTTTTTTTATTGAGGGATGGAGGTTTTGAAGATTTACTAGAGATAGTGTTTACTTATTTAAAAACTGTCTCTCTCCAGTTTTAACGTAAAAGGCCGTGGTGGTTATGATATATAAAATTTTATTTAAAACATATTAATTATTATTTAAAACCTGATTTCTGTGTTATGAGCTTGATTTATGAAAATAGAACTTTAAAACTTGGGCCTGCTGTAATTTCCTCTTTTAATAAAGAAAAGGCCTAGAATCTAAAAACAAAAAATGGCCCAAGAACACACCTTCTTCCCCGTTTGCTTCCCTGTAACTTTACTGTGTCTAACTGTAATGGAGCACCGACGGCCGCACCTGTAAATCTCGGTGGAGCCAGTACGGGCGGCCGTGCCACCTCGTCGGGTGCTGTCTCCGCCACTGTGTACAACCCAGTTAAAGGATATTTAAAATGTTAGATCTTGTGCTTATGTGGTATGAATTGATTACTATCACCTCGAGTTGAGTAATTACGACATAGGCAAGCCGTCCCGATATTAATTTTACTCAAACTTTTGTCATTATATTATGAATTTCTGGAGCCAAATTTAAGAAATCAGTATACAGATAGAACGTGCATGGATTAATTCCCTGAATACAATGGTAAGAAGACCGCTGTGGACTTGCTAGAATGTGCAATAAATGTAAATATTATACTTATCTTGATCATCAAAAATAGCTTTTGGGAGTAATTTTATGAATTAAATACTTAACTTTAGTGTGTATTTTATTATTTTAGGCTTTTGATAGAATTCATGCAGGTTAAAGTGTTCATATGTGTAAATTTACATAGAGATATAATAAATTCAGACATATGAATATGATTAGTGTTGCTCGAGAAAGATTGTCAGATACATATTAACTAAGTATAATTTCATTAGAAAATAAAATCTTGATTTGTTATTTAGTTATATATTAACTTAAATTGAAGGTAGGTTGGAATAAAAATTGATAGTAAATATTGGTCTCCGTACGACGATATTTGAATTCAAAAATCCACTTTATTTTTTGTCACGATCCGTACATTTGCGAAAAAACATCAATAATATGCAACATATGATTTATTATATATAGCTAGCTGTACAGCCCAGGTTAAATGATTCTCCAATGCATTTTCACCGCATTCGAAAACTGAATGACAGCTTTCACATTGCACTCTATCTTTAAAAAGGTTTAAAAATTGAAAGGTTCAATAAAAAAAGAGTATTTAAAATGTTAAATTTTGTGCTATGAATTAATTCCCGTCAGCGTGCCGATTTGGAAGCAATAATTTCAAAGCAATCTAGGGAAATGGGGTGCTTTTTATCGTATCTTGATTGTTCGATCATAATTAGTAAGGCATGTGATAAAGTTAAATGGAGAAATTATTATACTTCTATGGTTGAAATTGTTAAGACCATATGGCCTCAGCCATGTGATCGCATGGCCCACTTTGCCGGCATTTACTTTGCATATGAATTTGAGGTAGAGGTGTCAAGACGGACGGGCCGACCATGACCCGTGAAAACCGGCCCGTAAAAATCGGGACCGCGGGCCGACCCGTGACCCGTACGGGCGGTTCACGGGCCACCCCACGGGCCGCGGTTAACCCGCGACTCGTAAAAAAAATTGAAAAAAAAAATAAAACAAAAATTTAAAAAAAAAAAAAAGGGGGGGCGAGAGCCAAACAAAAAAAATTGAAAAAATAAAAATAAAAAAATTCAATTTTTTTTATTTTTTAATTTTTTTTAAAAATTTTAACTAATGGTAATATAAATTTTCTAACGGTAATATCATCCCCTTCATCTATAAATTTCAATTTATTCTTACAATTATTTTTACAATACCCTCTCTGCCTCTCATTAGTTATTATACATTTATATTTCATAGTTCATACTTGTTACTACCTTACTACAATTACAATTATTCAATTGCAAATATCATCATCATCTTGATTATATTTCTTTCTTCTCGGTATTAGACGAAAGAAGATCTAGATTTCAAGAAGATATTTTGGAAGCTCTCATATGCGTGAAAGATCGAATGATACAAGATAAAATTATTGATGATATTGCTGAAGACTTCAAAAATCTTGCAATTCCTAAAGATTGATTGGAAAAAAATATATAATTTTTGAACAACTAAATTATAGTTAAGTAGGTGTCAACCTAATTGGGATGTACTTATACTATAAATATTTGATAATAATAATTAGACATGCATTTTGATATAATTGTTATTTGTTTAAGTTAAATTTAAGTTTGCAAAGTTATAAATAATTCATGTAACATTAAATTTGAATTCTATGTAAAAATTTCTTGATATAATTATGAATTTATCATTTTGTTCAATTCTTAGATTACATTTAAAAAAATATATATTTTTTGCTATAAATATGAAAAATTCTATATTTTTATAATTTTATTTATACAATCATAAGGGCCAAACCGAAACGAACTGCAACCCGCGCGACCCGTGACCCGCATGGGCTCAACCCGGATGGGTCAGCGGGCGGGCCTGGGTTGTAGTCCAAAATTGTGGGCCGACCCGTAACCGGCCTGGAACCCGCAGCGAGCGGGCTTTTTTTTCCGCGGGCCGTTACCGGGCTCACATGTTGGCGGGCCGACCTGGCCCGAACCACCCGAATTGACACCTCTAATTTGAGGTATGAATTTTTACCGAGTTGTGTCTAGAATACGTTTGACTTACCTCAGGAGTGATATTTGAATATAATTGGATTATTGATTGTCAGTGGTACACATATTGCACTAGATAATATTAGTCGAAATTGGAAAATAGGATAAAAATAGGTGGATTCGGAATTCGAGCACCTCATTCTCATATATACTTCATTAATATCTTAGGTAATGATTAGGATTATTTAAAAATAAAGAAATTAAACTTATTGTGTTACGATTAATTCAAGTTTAATAACGTGCTAATACTATTCAATTTAAAGTTTATTCCTCATGGAATGATACTTTCACTCATTCACTAATTGGCTAAAAAATAAAAGGACGATCTCAGAATTTCATGCACAGACTTAAAATCTTTTCGTCCTAAAAGCAAAGCCAATCCGTGACTGCTTACGGCTTCGATTGGCCACACATTTTTCATATACAGATAAATACAGACAAAAGATGCAAGAAATTTAGAGAGGACATGATATTCTTGTCACACATTTATTTTTTGTCCTAATATTGTTGTTTTTGGCGAGGACATGAAATTCTGAGATCGCCCTTTTACTTTTTAGCCAATTAGTGCAGACAGCTTTAAATTTTTATTTTAATTTTTTTTTTATACGAGCCGGACACGGGCCGTCCCTAGCTTCATTTTTATACCTTTTGTAGACGAGTTAGAATGTTCATTTTCATTGTATTTAAAAACTGAATGACAGCTTTCACGTATTTTTAAACATAAATCCAACAAAAAGGGATTAAAAATTTAAACGTTCAATAGAAAGCAAATAGTTAAAATGTTAGATATTACGCACATGTGCTGCGAATTAATTACCATCATCATCTCTAGCTCAATAATTACCACATGGGTGAGCTGTGCCGATATTAACTATATTAATTTTTGTCAACCTTTTGTCATTAGATGCTACAGATTAATTACCAGGAAATTAACGCATGGTAAGAAGAATGCAGTGGATATGATTAATTTTATTAAGAGTATAATCTTCGACCAACGGTTTTTGTGCGTGTGAAAATCCCTAATCGGATAATTAGTTAGTAGATAATTACTAGTTACCAACTAGGTTAAATTAAGGGTCTGTTTGGTACAGATTTTTATTTTCTACAGTAAATCAATTCTCATTTTCAACCACACATTCTTCAATAAAATAATATTTTTCATCACATCAATATTTTTTTTTTCTTTTTAAACCACACATTTCCCATCATATCACTATTCAAAAATCAATTCTTCCCCCCAAAAATCTCTACCAAACACACTCTAAGTAAGAGATAATGTAAGTTATGAATTTAAATTGCATTGATCTTAGGGATCTTTATCTTTCTCTTTTACGATTACAACATATATAGTCCCATAAAATACATGGGAAAGGAATAAAAAGTTCAAAAGAAATCCTTGGTTTTGAATGAGTACGGACGACCGTTGACTATCGTGCTCAATAAAATATTAAAAATTAAATATAATTTGTTAAAACTAAACATATAAAATTCTGTTATATATATCAACAATATTCATTAAATGATATAGTGGCCAAGTTTTGTATAATTCAAAGTAGGAGCACATGTTCGAATCTTTTCAATTGCATTAAAACCACTAGAACTGAACATATATTATTTTGTAACGTTTAGTGTCAACGTTCACGAATGCCATGGTGGTCAAGTTCTCATCAATCTTAAGGAGGGCTTACATATTTGAATCTCCTCCCTATTGAATTTGTTTTGGTGAAAATTGTAAAACTAGGAAAATTGCACAATAAATTGGTTTGAAAGAAAATCGATCCCAAAGCTTCCAATTTGGATGTGGAGGCTCTAACCGAGTTATAATATATGTTTGAAAACAAAATGAATTATCAGAAATATAATCTAAACATGTTTTCTATTCTCAAAAAAAAAAAAAAAATTGTCCCAGTTTGATGCTCCGCGGATGCTGGATCCACCATCTCTGTCCATTCCACGATCCCAATTATTATTCAGTCAAATTTCTGTGTGTTTATTCCAAATTCAAAATTTTAATATATCTATTGTTGGCAACTTTAGGTGTAGTGTTATGCATCTATCCTCTGCTGCAGCACCACTTACTGTTTCCTCAATGTTTTGTGGTCCACCATTGATTATTCTTTTACACCTGTACTGTAATGTCCCAAATTTTAATAACTTAAATCCTGAGATATTACCAATATCATTTCATAATCATACATAAAGCGGAAATATTTAAATTGAAGATATGAACTTTAATAAAATTTAAAGTTTCATAACATCAAATTGAATCAATCCAAAACGTTAAATCAAAAAAACTTTGTTTGGCAATCAGTGCACCATTCAGCCACCATCCACGTTGAACCGATCTAACCTGAGAAGTTGAATTTTGAAGGAGTGAGTATTCTAAACCCAGTATGATACGTGCGCACAAAATAATATAATAATCCTTTAAACATAAATCTATAACATTCCATACCATCATTTCATCAAGATCAATCGAAAGCTCCAGCATTTGAGAAAACCCGAAAGAGATCTCACATTTCATTTCATCAAAACTCGAAAGTCAATTAGCATTTTGCGAAATAAATCATGTAAAAGAAATTATAACATCGCTAGGACATACCACTTGCGTAAAATATCCTACCTTTCAAATACAATCCACAAACTCAATCAGCTTCAATTTCAAATACAATGGTATCTCCAATGCTGGGAGGAAACCTTCTCACTCCGTTTTGTATGAATCACACCCAAACACCTTCTGTCAAGCTTGACAGAGACAATTATCTTCTATGGAAGAACATGATACTGCCCATTATTCGAGGCCACAATCTGGAAGGATATCTACTGGGAACTAAGGTGTGCCCATCAGAGTTCATCAACACTCAAGTTACTGGAGAATCAGGGATTAGTGTAGAGATGACACCTAATCCAGAATTCAATCAATGGAAATCTGTTAATCAAGTACTCATGGGATAGTTCTATGCCACGATGACTCCAGAAATTGCACTGAGAGTAATGGGATCTACAAGTTCTTTTCAACTGTGGACTGCAATCAATAAGAACTATGGCATTAAAAACAGATCCAGAATTACATTCCTCATTGGTGAACTTTAGAAAACCAGAAAAGACAACTTGAGTATTGATCAATACTTAAGTAAGGTGAAACTTCTTGCTAGTAATCTAGAGGTTGCTGGAAAAACTATACCACTTCCTGATTTGGTGACTCAAATTCTAGCTAGTTTAGATGAAGAATACACGCCCATTGTTGTACAAATTAACAGCAGGGATTCCTTCTTTTGGGGGGAACTTCAATCTACCCCCATGGCTTATGAGAGTAGACTTGACCAGATTAATGCTATTAAGAATGAAATGGTAGGAATCAATTTGAATCAATCTTCTGCAAATTTCACTCAAAGGTCTTCAAACAACTACAACTCTGGCAGAAACTACAATTCCTACAATGGTGGAAGATAACAATATAGTGGTAACTATAGAAGTGGTAGAAGAAGAGGCAGAAACAAAGGTAGATCCAATTTCAATAATCTACCTACATGTCAAGTGTGTGGAAAAATTAGACATAAGGCAAAAATGTCTGTAACTACAGATATGATGAGAACTATAATAGATCTGCTGCACCTCATCAAAACAGCTTTAGAAAAAATGCCATCGGCCTTTGTTGCCTCACCAGACACACTCAATGATCCAATCTTGTTTGCTGACACAGGAGCTAGCAACTATGTCACTTCAAATGCTGAACATCTCTGTCAAGCAAGTAAGTACTCTGGTAAGGAGAGAATTATGGTTGGTAATGGAAATAAACTTAATATTTCACACATAGGTACAACTAGAATGCCAACAATGATTGATAAACATCTATTTTTGGATAAACTGCTGCATGTACCAGATACTAAGAAGAACCTTATAACTGTCTCACAACTTACCTCTGATAATTATGCGTTTATGGAATTCCATTATGACTATTGTTGTGTTAAGGACAAGTCAACGAGGAGAACGATGTTGCACGGAAAGCTTAAAGAAGGATTGTATCAACTGGAACCTCCCAACTCCAACTTTAAACCTCAGTCAAGTTCTCCTAAATCAGTATATCCAAATAACCTCTACAATTCAGTGTGTTCAGTTGAGTCCAGTAAAGTCAAGAGTCCTGAGTCTTTAAATTCCATTGTCAATGTCTAGCACAGGAGGTTTGGGCACCCATCTAGTCAGGTGTTGTCTCAAGTACTCAAAGGTTGTAATCAGAACTTGAGAATAAATAAATTCAAATCATTTTGTGATGTCTGTCAGTATGGAAAATCCCACTTATTGTCCTTCAATGCATCCATCTAGTATGCCAAAGCTCCTCTAGAACTTATATACACAGATGTCTGGGGCATTCACCTATTCTCTCAACTTTTGGCTTCAAATATTACATAGCATTTGTAGATGATTTCAAAAGATATACCTAAATATACCCAATGAAAAACAAGTCAAAATCCTTAAGTATCTTCACTCAAGTCCAAAAACTCGTTGAAAATAAGTTTGACAAAAGAATTAAAAACTTTCAATCTGATTCGGGAGGAGAATACATAAGCTTTGCTAAACTCCTTTCACAATCAGGGATTGAATTCAGGCACTCTTGTCCTCACACATCAGCACAAAATGGAAGGGTTGAAAGAAAACACCGTCACATCACAGAAACTGGCCAAAGCTTACAAGCTCAATCTAAAATGCCATTAAGATAATGGTGGGAAGCATTTCAAACCGCAACCTATCTTATAAATAGAATGCCCACACATGTACTTCAAATTAAATCCCCTAACCAAGTTGTGTACAATAAAGAAGCTGACTATACATCTCTCAAAATCTTTGGATGCTCATGTTATCCCTGCCTAAGACCTTACCAAAGTCATAAATTCAGCTTTCATTCAGCAAAATGTGTCTTCTTAGGCTATAGTTCATCCCACAAAGGCTACAAGTGCCTTAGTCCTACTGGCAAAACATACATATCTAGAAATTTCATATTCAATGAATCTGAATTCCCATTCGAGTCAATCTTTCTTACAAAAAATAAATCAAAATCTGCTGAACAGCAAACTGTGGTCTCTTATTTTTAGTTATCGTCTCAACATTTCAATTCCTTCACTGAAAATATCTCAGCTGATACAACTCCTTCTGATGCTGCACCTTTAGCAGAGTTACCTCCTGATGAGTTCAACACTGTAATTGAAGGAGATAATTCCAATAATCAAATTGAATCTGAGCAAAGTGGTGAATTTTCTGACAATGGAAATGCTGAGATAAGAAATCAAAGCATTAGTGAAACTCAGGATTCATAAAAAAAAAAATGATGAAAGGTAGAAAATTGGCCACTCCATGATAACAAGAGCGAAAGCTGGTATATTCAAACCTAAAGCCTTCTCTGGTCAGGCAATAGAGAACAAGTCAAATGAGATAGAACCTAAAAGTGTTGCTGAGGCCTGGAATGATGAATATTGGAAGAGGGTAATGATTGAATAATACAATGCACTGGTCGAAAATAAAATATGAAAAACTTGAGGAGAGCATCTACATGCAACAACCAGAAGGTTTCATAGTTTCAGAGAATGAAGACTACGTGTGTTTATTGAAAAATCCTTGTATGGTTTGAAGCAGTCACCGAGGTAATGGTATAGAGGTTTGATACATTCATGACTACTCATGGTTTTAATAGATGTAATTATGATAGTTGTGTGTACTTCTGAGAAAAAAGTGGTAGATCAATTACATATTTGTTATTATATGTTGATGATATGCTCATACCAGCAAAGGATAAAGAAGAGATCAGAAAAGTAAAATTACAACTCAACAATGAGTTTGACATGAAGAATTTAGGTGCATCGAAGAAGATTTTTGGAATGAGATCTTGAGGGATAGAAAGGCTGGCGGATTGTATTTGAGTCAGAAGGGGTACATTGAAAACGTGATTGAAAAATTCAATATAGGAAGAATTAAGGCCACCGGTACTCCCTTGGCTCCCACTTCAAACTATCATCTAACTTGTGTCCATAGTCAGATGAAGACATTGATTATATGTCTCAGGTTCCTTACTCCAGTATAGTTGGTTTGCTCATGTATACTATGGTTTGTACAAGACCTGATTTGGCACAGGCAGTTAGTGCAGCTGCAGATACATGGCTAATCCTGGCAAGTAACATTGGAAAGCAGTGTAGTGGATCTTCATATACATAAGGGGCTCTTCAAATGCTTGTTTGCAGTTTGGCAAAAATTCAAATGGAGTCATCAATTATGTGGATTCCGATTATACTGGGGATCTTGATAAGAGGATATCACTTACAGGTATGTCTTTACCCTTGGTGGCTGTGCTATCAGCTGAAACGCTACTTTGTAAAATACAGTAACTTTGTCTACAACAAAAGCAGAATATATGGCCATTAAAGAGGCATGTAAGGAGGCTATGTGGCTAAGAGGATTGATTGGTGAAATCGGTGAAGACTTGTAGATGTCTACATTATTTTGTGATAATCAGAGTGCAATTTTCTTGATTGAGGATCAAATGTTTCACGAGAGAACGAAGCACATTGATGTGAGGTATCATTTTGAGCGTAATGTGATTGCTCGTGGTGATATTGTAGTGAGCAAGGTTGATACTAGTGATAATCCTGCTGATATGATTACAAAACCACTTCCTATTGCTAAGTTTGAACATTGTTTGAACTTAGTGAGTGTTTGTCATTGACTTAGTCCATTAGGGTTGTTTGGAAGAGGAAGAGTGATGTTTATGGATGGAGTTGTGACTTGGAATTCTTTGTGTTGGAATTTGGTTCAAGGTGGAGAATTGTTGTGGTTTGACCCAAATTGTAGTGGGTATTGGAGTCTAATTTGGAGTGGTTTTAAAGAGAACAAAATTATGGACTGGAGGAAAAAGTTGTCGCATTTTCACTAGCCTGGCACAAGCTGGACGCTCGAGCGAGCTTGGTCGGAATCAACCCGAGAGTTTGTCGCCCGTCTGTCGCTCGAGCGACAGGCTCGTCCAGCCGAAGCCCATTTTCGTCTTTTGACGCGTTCTTGGACTCCTATTCTTCTACAACTTGTCCCTTGGTTTATATATATATATATATATATATATATATATATATATATATATATATATATATATATATCACGACTTGTAGTGATTTTACAACCAAGAGAAAATAGAGAAAATATATACAACATTCTTGAGAGCTTAGATTTCAATTGAGTTTATTGAAATCTTGATATTGTAAACACAAAACTATTGATTATAGTGGATTCTTTTCCTCAGCCCGTGGTTTTTTCCCGAATTAGGTTTCCACGTAAATTCTTGTGTTCTTGTTTTCTTCTTCTTTATTTTATTATCGTCATCATCTTGTTATCCAGAATTCATAACAGGACATCCAAACCCTTATAATAAAGTTGTAGACGAAATAGAATATCAAAAAAAAAAAGGGAGTCCAAAACGGAAAAAGAGACCAAAACAGCGAATGGAGACAGAACATGTGACGTCGCGACTCCACTCATTGGGCGCCGCAGCGCCACTATCGATGAACAATCACAAGTAGGCCTAAATCTCATCAAACTGATCATCTAAAAAAAGAACTGCAATAAAAATTTCTTACAAATCAATTTTTTATGTTTCAATCAATTTTCATTTGCATGGTCAAGGAAAGAACAATCACACGTAGGCATTTGAAAACTATATTAATCTAATGGTGGTCCATTTTTACAATACATGGTCCCAAAAGCATTGAATATGATACCTTGCCTCTTTTGCATTTAAACAATACTGTTAAACTCGTGTTTGTATTTTTTATTTCTTCCTGGAAGATGTGCTTTATGCGATTAATTGGGTAGACAAATTTGTGCAATGAGGAAATAAACATGGAAATTCATACTTAGAAGTTAGAACAAAAAACCTTTGCAACCCAATACTTGAGGAACACAATCAGCCCAAGAATTAGAATGTAGAATCAAGAATCAATTTAGAGAAATTTAGAAAAAAATAATTTGTCTTTTGAATCTTTGATAAGGCACACAAAATTTGAAGGAGAAACAAAGTGGTCGTGATGAAAATAAGGGGTTCAAAGGTTTTAACTTTTCAATTTTAACCCGGTTAAACCGAGAGCAAGTCGTGGGTTTTGTAAAAACCATTCAGTTCAACAAGTTTTTGGAAGAGTTTTTAATTAAAGGTTTTATAAGTGAAATCGGATCGATTTTAGGCCTCGTTCCGATTTTTTCAATTGAACCAATCAGGCCAGTCCCATTTTAAAACATTGCTAATTATAGAAATCATTAAATAAACGTAGGACTTTATAATTTTAGATATTTTGTATGTATTGTTTTAATTATTAAATAATTTTTAGAATGATTAAAAATACTAAAAATAAGAAAACATTTTTTTACCTCTAGACCTCGTCTAGGCTTGTAGAACTTTAAACTTGACTTCCATGCCCAACCACACTTTACGTTTTTTAGAATACTAGTGATGACAGATAATGTTGGGTTTTGGTTTCCGTAGGGTGAGTTTGGGAAGAAGATGTATTTTATTTTTTCTTTCATTTTTTATTTTTTGGTTTTTTTTATTAATAGTTTTAAGTTAAAAAATACAAATTTACTATTATGGCCCTTTTGAAATGGATATAATTTGGTTAAAATTAATTTTTTTTTGGTCAATTAATGAAAATATGAACGGAAATCGTACATTTGTCTTCCATGTGCACGCACTTGAAAGGTTTGAAACCATGAATACAACAAATAAATAAGGTAAAACCTGCAAAGATTTAAAATATTTTGGATCATGACTGCAATTATCCCTACAACTTACAACTAACTTTTTTGAAGTTAAAATTATATAAGTTTTTGTTTACTAATAGTTTAAGTTCATAGATGTGTGTTTAATATATTATCAAAATAAAAAGTTTTAAATTCAAGTTTAACGTCTAGTCAATCATAAAAATTATACACGTGTTAATGATAAAATTCAACTAAATAGAATAAGTAAATTTAGAACAAAACATATATAAATTAATTTAGCATGTCTTTTTAAATTACCATATCTAAATGTTTAATGTACCCGAGAAAGAACAAATATTAAATTTACAACTCACCACATCTCGTTTCTTGCCTTTACTTTTCATACATTAGTGCTGGACGGACTTAAACTCTGAACTGAACATGCTTTAAAACTACTATAAACACCTCGTCTAAAATTTACTTTGCAACATAAAGTATGGTTATATGGGAATTACAGTTTTTTTAATTTTTTGTTCCCTATTTTAATTGCACGAAATTTCTTTAAGCTTGGATTACTGTAGCACTTATGTCCCTAACCTTTTTCGTAAATTCTTAAACATTTCATTAACTAGCATATCTCACAGTTAATGATGATTTCTGTCAAAATATTCTTTTTCATCCTTCAAAATGAGAAAAATATATTTGTCAGACTTTTGTATTTATTATTTTTTAAATATGATGGACAAATAAATCTTTTCGCATCAGTTCGACAAATTTTTGAAAAAAATCTTTATCATGTTCGAGATATGCTTAAATGCTTATAAATGAAATGTTAAGGATAAGAGTACAAGGAAAAAAGGTTGTGATACAAGTATTATAATGAACAAAATACATTGAGAATATTCTGTGAATACAATTAACTATTCATAAATAGGTAACAAAAGCCTTCGTTTGGCTATTGTTTATAATCAATCAAACATTTTATTAATATATTTTGTAGGATTCACAAACACTATTAATTTATTCATCATTTATTTCTAATTTAAATTGAGCTCAGAATATACGTGCTCATAATTAGGGATGGACATGGAAGTTCAGAACCGAACCGAATCGAACCAAAATTTTCGGGCGTTTAATAAATGAAACCGTTGAGTCCAAATATAATTATGGAACATTTCGGGTTCAATTCCGTTCGGTTCAGTTCCATACCTAATTAAATTTTTTAACAGATTTCTAATAGTCAACGATCAGTGGTCATTGTTGGAGGTCGCGGCCTCGATGGGTATTGGAGAGGGGAAGTCGGACTCGGCAGTTGGCGATTTCGATTTGGGCATGTAGATGTAAGTTTTCAATTTATCAAATGATTTGGGGTCATTGACGCAATAGTTACCGAATGAATGTGTGAAATTGAAAAGAGAATGGTAAAAATTTAAAAAGACCTAGATCTTAGGTTAAGAATGAAATTATAGTATGACCAAAAAATTGAATTTAGAAATTGGGTTGGGTTGGGTTGGGTTGGGTTGGGTTGTGCTAGCTAGGCATGGACTTGGCTTGAGAGTTAAAACATTAATCACTAAATTAGTTAATTTGCTAATTTGTTTAGAAAAAATTAAAAAAATTAATTAATTCAATATAAAAAATTTTAAAAAATATTTAAATTCGGTTCTTATTCGATTCTTCGGTTCTGAGTCTAGAATCAATAACCGAACTAAATTCGTTGGTTCTCGATTCAGATACTCGTTTAAGTATTTAATTTATGAAGAACCGCTCGATTCGGTTCGAGAGTTTTGTCCAACCCTACTCATAAGCTACTTTGAATGATCAATTCTAAAATTAATCTTCTAGTATTGGTTTAAACTTTTAATCCAAGATAATAATGTTGTGTATTATTTGTGGTGATTAGCAGTAGTCTAATTATAGATGAATAACTAATATACTGTTCAAGGAAATTGAAATTCATGTTTATTCATCAAACTACAGTCACTCAAGCTGGTGTTGGTCATCCGTGGTAATACGATAAAATTTCTAATATTCTCAAAATATGACTTACTCAATATTCCCTCTAACTATTTAGTAGATTAAATAAGAATAATATTACTTGCATATAATGGAGTTACATAATAAGTTATATATAGATAATGTGTCAAAAGCGAGTGGGGAGGTTTTTTTTATTTGATTTATGAAAGTGTGACCCAATTATATTTCACCACATCACGTGTATGTAAATCATTACGTAAATGATTATGTCCATGATTGAGGCATACCTTTAATTTAAATTCAGATATGAATAAGGAATATATTAATTAAATATTGGAAGTGAGTATAGTGGAAGTGAGTACTGAATTTTAAATTTTATGAAAACTAAAAAGTTTCAATTATGCCACGTGTACATTAAATTTGATATCATATGAGTTTGTAAATTTATGTACATTGAGTTTGTTAAATAATTTGTGGTCAACAAAATATAGAACAATTAAATCAAATTATAAATTTAATTATAAAAACGAATTCAACATTTAAATATGATAGTACTGAGTCGGTGTCACCAATAAGTCGTCACCTCGCATCATCTTGCCTTCATCATTTGAAAATGGGAAGAGATAATGTAGGATGAGCTAACACTCAGTAAGCAAACCTCATACATATGATACATACTTATGATATGCTTATGAATTATTTCAAAATAAAAAGTGGAAATGATTATGTACATGATTGAGGCATGCTATTAATTGAGATTCAGATATGAATAAAGAATATATTAATTAAATAGTGGAAGTGAGTACTGAATTTTAAAATTTATGAATATTAAAAAGATTCAATTATGCTACATGTACATTAAATTTGACATCATATGAGTTTGCAGATTTTTGTACATTGATTTTAACAACACTTTTTTCAATCAATAGCCAAATTTTCTACACATAAGGGGATGTCAAACTTGATATCAACGAGGAATGTACAAAAAACATAATTCAAAATTTTTATAGCGGAGCAATATTATTCAGCCACTATTTGATATGAATTAAATCTAGATTTGAATCAAAATCAAAGTAAATAATTAATTTTAATCGCATATTTTATAAAATCGACAAATAATTTTTCAACCACACATTTCACCAACTTTTATCAAAATCTACTAAAAATTAGATTTTAATCCCCGCAAAACAGTAGCACCATAAAAAAATGTTCAACGGTCCTCTTTAATTCACCTCACGCTCTCTACAAAGATCTGTGGATAGAGGGAAAATGGAGGAGAGGCAACGAAAGCCACATGCCATTATAATTCCTTTCTGCTTTCAAGGACATATTACCCCAGCTGTCAACCTTGCTCTCAAGCTTGCTTCAAAGGGCTTCACCATTACTTACATCCACACCGAATTTATTCATCACTTGATAACTAAAGCCCAGAATCTCAGTTCTTCTACTGAAATAGATTTCTTTGCTGAAGCTCGAAAATCTGGACTGGAAATACATTACAGCACGATTTCTGATGGGTTTCCTCCAGAATTTGATCGGGATCTCAACTTCGACGAGTTCTGGGATTCTATGTTTCGGGATTTCCCTGTTCGTGTTGATGAACTAGTTGGAAAAACAATTCAATCCGATCCATCTTCTGTGTATTTTCTGATTGCTGACACTTTCTATTCATGGCCAGCAGCAATTGCTGAAAAGTACAGTCTGGTGAATGTTTCACTGTGGACAGAACCAGCTACAGTGTTTGCTATAGATTATCACTTGGATCTTCTCAGAGAAAATGGCCATCTCCCATGGAATGGTATGCGCACCTTCTTTCTTTTCTTCCTTCATCCAACATTTATGAATTAGGCCTATATATGATTTTGCGTTACTTTTCAACCATGTTTGCCTTTGCTTAAAAAGTTTGGAGTTTAATGGAAGCCTATGCCTATGTTTGGCTTTCTTTAATCGATCATATTATTATGTGGATAATTTATTAATAACAAGTGAAAAGAGAGCTACAACTGAGAGGGGCCATAGACCAAACCTCCAGCAAAAGAAGAGTAGATAATCTCTTCCGGATACTGAAAGTAAGTTGAAACTAATATGTAACTCAATGAAAATCATGAGGCCACATCCTTGATCCGGTCGTCATAATTTTAAAATAAGGCTTCAGTTAATTGAAAAAAGAACATTAGAATACATAGGAACTTCTACTTTTGATATACTTATAGCTTAGAGAAACATGCTTAAGCTCCTTGTTCAAAGTGACTTTTGTACTGTTTTATGGTAACGATTGACTCTTATAAGCCCTTTTCTTTTACCTTTAACTGTTTTTATGTTGTTAGCCTTAATTCAATACATGGGATTGAGTTTTGAATTTGCACAAGCCTAATGCTTAACACGTACAGTTCGTTTTTGCTTGATTATTAGGTGATTTTGAGCATCAAATAGATTACATACCCGGTGTTCAGCCAATTAGCAAGCGTGACTTGATGTCATATCTCCAGGATGATGACGTAACCACAACATTGCTCAAGATTGTCATCAAGGGGTTTGAGCAAGTGAAGAAGGCAGACTTTATCTTATGTAACACGATCCATGAACTTGAATCGGAATCACTATCAACCCTTAATCTGAAAAAACCAACTTATGCAATTGGCCCTATAAATTTTGATACTACCTTCTCAAATATTAGTGTTGCTAAAAGCCTTTGGTCTGAATCAGATTGCACTCAGTGGCTCAACTCCAAGCCTCCTGGCTCCGTTTTGTACATCTCTTTTGGTAGCATTGCTCAGAGTAATAAGCAGGATATTGGGGAGATAGCAAATGCTCTTCTTCTAACTGGAGTAAATTTTATCTGGATCCTCCGGCCAGATATTGCCGGCCCTGATGAAACTGATATTTTGCCCGATGGATTCAATAATCGTATAAAGGATCGAGGGCTCATCCTTCCATGGTGCAATCAAAATATTGTCCTTTCACTCGAGTCAGTAGGTGGATTCATAACACACTGTGGTTGGAACTCAGTATTGGAAAGTATTTGGTATGGCGTACCCCTGATCTGTTATCCGTTTATCGCAGATCAACCTACAAACAGGAAACTGGTGGTTAGTGACTGGAAGATTGGAATTAATCTTTGTGATGGGAAGCAACTTAGTATGAAAGAAGTTGCTCAGAAGATTAACATGTTGATGAGTGGAAAAACTTCTGATGATTTGAAGCAAGAGATGAAGAAAGTAAGGAAGATCATGCACAGTGCATTAGACATGGATGGATCATCACAGAGAAATTTCGTTCAGTTTCTCGAAAATTTGAAGGTAAAATTATATGACAGAATTGAGGAAGTACCGTAAATTGGCTAGTCTTTCTCGAATTTCAATCCATTTTATTTATGACTTTATTTACAATAAAGCACTTAAATTGATCTTTTCATAATTTATATCTATCACTATCTATTCATTGATAGAAAGATCAAAGGTGCCCCTATGTTCATTGTACTTGTCAAAAATATTTCCAGTTGAGTGACAGTCCTTACATTTTTAATGAATGCCGAGAGTGCAATTTTTTGTAAATACCAACTGTTTGGTTAATCTCAATCTTTTGTCAAGGTACCAACCTGTTAATTAGAGTACTTCTATTTCAATAAAGAGTTTTTCTACATGTACAGGGTGGGAACCCCCACCGACAACTCGCACTCGATAAGAAAATAAAAAAATTACTCACCCCCATGTGAGTTTTCGGTGGGGGCACCCTGTACATGAGGAACTCTTCAATGAAAGTCTCATCCTCAGCTAACATTGGTTGAAGAATGTGAGGAGGAAATTGATTATCAACAAAATATTGGAAGGTGAAATTTTGAGGAGATTCTGACACAAACAGCTCAGTCATCAGTTGTTTCATTTTCATAAAGAACAGTAAATGTTTTCGGGTTCGCTGTGTGTGTATTATTTCAAAAAAGTATCTTAAATATCATATATTCTTTTTCTATTTTATTTTTTTTTATTTTGTGCCAAAAAGAAATTTTGTGTGGGTAAATCGTCATGAAATTTAGACGAAATAAAACCCAGCATAGAGTCAAATCAAACAACTGACTCCTCAAATTTGTCTGCCTCTCTACGAACAATACAATGACAAGAACCATACTCGCTACCCATAAAAGACTTTATTTCAAGAATAAGGTTATACGTACATTCAATAGCTTACATTGTATTTGACATTTCATTTGTTTTCAAAAAATTATGGGCAGAAAAAATGTTTTTTTAAAAAAAAATTTAAATTGTTCAATGGTTTATTCTCACGTGACACAATATAAACAATAATGTAAAAGATAGCATGATTAATTGTTATATCAAACATGATTTAGAAAATGTGACAAGAAAGATTATCACAAAAGAAAAAAGATAGTAACTTCTTTTTCTCTCTTAGATTGTTTGAAAGAGATTAAAAGTTGAGATGATCAAAATTAAAATTAAACCACACATTTTATTAACTTTTATTATAATATGCTAATTTTTTTTATGGCTTATTAGCACAAAACGTCCCTACGTTTGATAGTTAGTGTGCAAAACGTCCCAACGTTTCATTTTTTTGCATTTTTGCCCCTATTTCAACGTTTCAGTGTGGAAAACATCATTTTCACTATTTTTCAGTGTAAAATGACCATTATACCCTCAAATTTAAATAAAACAAATAAAATGAAAAGAAATATAAAAAATAAATTGTAATTATACTCCCCAACTTTTTAAAAAGTGCAAGTAAGTCCAAAAGCCTTATTAAAAGGGTTAAGCACAAAACGTCCCTACGTTTGACACTTAATGCGGAAAACGTCCCTATGTTTCAAACATGTTTATATTTGCTCAATAACACAAAACGCCTACGTTTGACACTTATTGCGTAAAACGTCCTTACGCTTTCATTTTTACATTTTTTTACATTTCAACGTTTCATTGCGGAAAACGTCATTTTCACTATTTTTCAATGTAAAATGACAAATATACCATCATATTTAAATAAAATAAAAAAGGAAAATAAAAATAAAAATAAATTACAATTGTGCTCCCAAACTTTTCAAAAATTGCAAATGAGTTCAAAAATCTTATTAAAACATTCAAACTACCAGTCCTTTCCTCCTCTCTCAACCTTATCCTCCCTCCACCACCTAAACCAGGATTGTAGATGGAGGTGTGATGGTTTGAAAGGTGGTGGGGTCTGATGGTTTAGGTGGTGGTGGGAGGATAAGGTTGAGGGAGGAGGGAATGACTGGTAGTTTGAATGTTTTAATAAGATTTTTGAACTCATTTGCACTTTTTGAAAAGTTTGGGAGCACAATTGTAATTAATTTTTTTTTATTTTCCTTTTTTGTTTTATTTAAATATGATGGTATATTTGTCATTTTACATTGAAAAATAGTGAAAATGACGTTTTCCGCAATGAAACGTTGAAATAAGGACGAAAATGTAAAAAAAAATGAAATGTAAGGACGTTTTACGCAATAAGTGTCAAACGTAGGGACGTTTTGTGTTATTGAGCAAATATAAACATGTTTGAAATATAGGGACGTTTTCCGCATTAAGTGTCAAACGTAGGGATGTTTTGTGTTTAACCCTTTTAATAAGGCTTTTGGACTTACTTGCACTTTTTAAAAAGTTTGGGAGTATAATTACAATTTATTTTTTATATTTCTTTTCATTTTATTTGTTTTATTTAAATTTGAGGGTATAATGGTCATTTTACACTGAAAAATAATGAAAAGGATGTTTTCCACACTGAAACGTTGAAATAGGGGCAAAAATGCAAAAAAATGAAACGTTGGGACGTTTTGCACACTAACTATCAAACGTAGGGACGTTTTGTGCTAATATTGTCTGCTAGATCAAAACCTTCATCAAACAACTCCTTAATATTGTCTGCTATGATTCATTTTATCTAGCGAAACAAAACCTTAGAGATCTAGCATTGCGTGTTGCCGGTCCATTTTCGGACAACCTCGACAAATGACTTGGTGGAAGATCCATCCAGGGTCAAGGCCTTTGCAGCAACATTCTTGAGCTCTCTCATCCTGTGTTGAACTTGTTTTCCTTCTTCTCCTTCGATCAATTCTTTTACAAGATTTGAGATTTGCCCTTCCTCAACAAGACCATTCTCATTCTCCTTAACCCTAATTGCAGCCTTCAAACCATCAGTCAAGAATACTGCATTCATCTTGTGCTCAAAACATAGTGGCCATGCAATTACAGGCACACCATTCACTACACTTTCAAGAATTGCATTCCACCCACACTGTGTCACAAACCCTCCTGTTGAGCCATGGCTCAAGATTTGTACTTGAGGAACCCATGAATCCACAACTAGACCCTTGTCTTTTGTCCTCTCCAAGAACCCTGTGGGCAGATAATCAAAAGGGCTTTTAGCCTTTTGATTACTGAAATAGGCAGCCACAGCATTTTCTTGTGGGCTCCTCACAACCCAAAGAAATCTGTGCCCACTCATTTCCAAACCCAACGCCAATTCATTAAATTGTTCCTTCGATAATGTGGCGCCACTGCCAAAGGAAACATACAGCACAGACCTAGGTGGTTGCTGATTTAACCATTCAATACATTTGGATCCAGGGTCAGTTTCACTATCCGAGCTGGATTGTATCAGCGGTCCAACCGGATAAATCGGTGGAATGCTCGATCCATGTTGCTGCAAATCCTTAAAGGCATCTGTTTCCAACTCCAGATAACTATTAACAATGATTCCATCAGCTAATCTGTACCTGTTGCACAACTCAACAGTCCATTTATAGGCATCATTGCTCTTATCTCGTATCGAATCGGGTATGTCCGACCCGTGTAATGTTAGAGAACCGGCTAATTCAACGGTTTCCTGTAAATTTCCATACTCAGACAAACTGGACTCGGGTTCCTGCAGATTGAAGCCCAGTGACAAGTCCGTGGCTGCTGTAATAAAAAAGATGTAAGTGGGAATACTGAATTCTCTAGCTACATCAATGGCGAATGGACAGAAAAGATCCACCACAAGAGCTGAAATACGATTAGACTTGTTGAGTTCATTCAACCTTCCGCGAATAGCCGGCAGTGATCGAATTATGCTATTTGACATGCGGGTTTCGATACCTGAGCCCTTAGGGAGATCATCAATGGACACTGGAGAAAGAAAAATAGAGTTCACGGGAACGGTTTCAAGTAAGGCCTTTTGGGAGTTAATGGACGAACCATCACTTGGGATTATGAAGGTGACTGAGAAATTATACTGGAAGACAAGCTTTTTAGCAAACTCAATGAAGGGAATGAGATGACCTAATAGTGCTGGAGGTGGTAACATGACTATGTGAGGTAATTGGGAGTTCTGTTTAGCTTCCATGGTCGGTGTTCTTATCTGCTAATGTGCTCAAGATGGTCGCCTTATTATAGGCTCCATCGAAGAATCTAGCGGCTTATAATTTGTATACTCAATTTTATTTTTTATTTTTTTTGTATCTTCTTCTCGAGATTGGAGAATTGGATTTGAATTTAGTACATATTAAGAATTGGTGTTCCATCTTAAAAGATCAACCTTATTAAGAAGAGTAGCACAAATTCTTATAAATTAGTCTATATTTTCATCTTTATTTGATGTGGGATTTTATTCCTTAACATGCCTTGCAAGATGGTGGCTCATTTGAGCAAACCAATTTTGAAATCCGTGTGCTCAATTTTGTTTGAGTCGTAATCGGATCAAATTGCTTATTGATACTTAATGGGCTCTAATATCATGTTAAGAATTGGGGTTCTATCTTAAAAGGTCAACCTTATTAAGAGGAGTAGTCCAAACTCTTAGAAATTGGTCTATATTTTCATCTTTGTTCAATGTGGAATTTTATCCCTTAACAGTAGATAACTTTCATAGCTCTTGTTCAAAATAATGTATTTTGGTAAAGTAATATTTGCGAGAATGTGTGGTTAAAAAATAAATAAAATTTTTTTTATTTACTTGATAAAAGCTATTTAATTAAATATTAAACATTATTTCTCGTGGGAACAATAAACTCGAAACTCGCTGATTTATATTACTTGTCAACGATCTCGTACATGTACGGGTTTCAACATAATAATGATCATGTGCGGCACTTTTAATATATGTACTTAATTAGATTTAGAGGGTAAAATAAATTATTGGTCACTGAACTTTAATTTGTGTAACTACTTACTAATTAAACTTTAAAATGTAACTCAATGTTCACTCAAATATCACAAACATAACGCATCCATCATTGAGATGGAATCCATTTGAAGCTTTTGACGGAACTAAATCTGATATGACATTATTTAACCGTTAAAACACTCCACGTCAACAATTCGCCCTTCCAAACAGCCCCTAACTAGCTATCCAAACAGGCCCTAACAGATATGAAAACAACACTTCTTTTACAATTCTCCATTTTCATTAAAGGGCTTATTTCCTCATCCAATTTCACTTTACCTTGATTGAGTTTTTCATCCATTTTCACAAAACAAAGAACTACTCCTGCCATAAATACCTCGGTCTACGGTTATAATTACAGTTAAGAACATCATTTTTCTTATTTCCTGATATGTACTATGATCTTTACATATGTTCGGCCCTGTTTGATGGGTAAAATTTTCCATGGAAGTTGGAAAATATTTTTCATTTTCCACAATTTTTGTTGTTTGATAGCCAAAATTTTCTAGGCAATTGATTTTTCAACTTTGCCTCATTTTTTAGCTTTTCCTTGAATTTGCTTTCCCGCCTATTTGGTGGTTTTTGGTTTTTCAGTTTTTTTTTTTTTTTTTTGAGCAATGGAAACAAATTATATTCCCAATTGTAAAAAACAAAAAATTCCCTTTAAAAACAATTTTCATGTAAAACAAAACCAAACAAACACCAAAAGATCCAAAATTTTAATATTTTTCACATGGAAAATTATATTAATCAAACACAATTAATTGAGAATTTTAGGCAATTCAATTCCTTGAATTTCATTTTCTTTCCACCCAAATTCCACTATTGCAATCAAATAGACCCTTCACGTTTAAGCGGTCTTCAGATTGACGAAAGCCTCTTTCTTAATACAACAAGGGCTCTATTTCAAGTAGGGGTGTCCAAAAGTCCCGAACCGAATTGGACCGAACCGAACCGAACCCGAACCGAATCGAACCGAACCAGCGGTTCTTCTTAAATTAAATACCCGAACGGGTACCCGAATCGAGAACCGATGAGTTTGGGTCGGGTCTCGGGTCTAGACCAAGAACCGAAGAACCGAATAAGAATCGAAACTAAATAATTTTTTTATTTTTTATATTGAATTAATTAAATTATTTTATTTTTTCTATACGAATTAATTAAATAAATTAGATTATTTCATAATTTTAATTTTAAAACTCAAATCATTTTTAAAATCCATTAGCCCATTTTAATTTGAAACAAATGAATATATTTTATGCAGTTTTGCTGTAACATTAATATCTACTTTTTGGTATTTGTATGCATTGAATTAATCTTATTAGTCGGTTAGTTATGTATATGTTTTTGAATTGGGTTACGTTAATTTGTAAAAGTTACGAATGAAATGTCATTAGTTGTATTTATGTAGTGTTTTTGAAAATATTAAAAAAATTAATTATGGTACGGAATCGAACAGAACCGAACCGACCCAAACCGAACCGAACCGAACGGAACCGAATTCGAACGGTTCCATAATTATATTTGGACCCGACGGGTCCATTTATTAAATACCCGAAAGTTTTGGGTCGGTTCGGGTCTCTTCAGAACCGAACCGAACCGACCCACGGACAGCCCTAATTTCAAGTGTATTTTAGTATGCCTAGATGACCATACAATGCTCATATTGGTGGATATTTCCATCTTCCATTTTCAGACGGCTTGAAGGATTTTCCGAGGCACACCACTGCAGAAAAAATTTAGATGCAAAAAGTGCAAGGGATGGAGCATATGGGTCATGGGAGGTGGTCTTCAGGGTCCGCCTACTGATCGTGACATGCTCAATAAATTAATGGCATTGGAACCTGGGCTCAGTACTCAAATGATTAATAAGTCAATAACAAACAAATGGTTGGTCGAAAACCGTTGACTGGATCAGTGCAGGGTGTTCTTGCATTGTCAAACTACCAAAACATGTTGAGACTAAACTGAATGAACTCAGACTGCAATTCTCTTCAGCACGAGGCATCTCTTCTTTCAATAATTCTAACCCAGTTTCCAACTCTTCATTTTGAGGCTCATCCTTGATTGGGATAGCGAAAAAATCCGTTCAAACAATATCCGTGTGGCCCGTCCCAAATGGGATTGGGATTGCCCCACCTAACTAGGTAAACAGGGTGGGGTTCAATGCCCCGAAGAGGGTCAGGGCAGGAACAGGAAACATAGTCACCATCCCGCTATCAGCTCCGTTTAAAATTATTTTTAAATTTAAGTGTTTTTATTAAACGAAAATAAAAGATTTATCATCATTTTTAAAAAGAAAATGAATTGTTCTTAATAAATTGAGAAAAAAAATTAATAATATTTACTAACTAAAAACATAAAAATAAAATAAAAGCAAAAAATACAATAAATAAAATATAAAAAAATGGGATTATATATGGAGCAGGGTCCCCGTCCCATGCCGTTCCGTTTTAACCAGGTATGAGGATGGAAGAATGTAACATAAAAGCTCGACGAAATAAGATGAGAATGATCGACCTGTCTCATATCCTTCCCGCTGCAATCCATAATCCTTAGGTAATTTGCCAGGAAACTTGTAGACCTCACAGTAGTAAATTTTTGCATGCCCATCTTTTGTCCACTATTCCTCACAGTAGTTGTCAATTGTCTTAGTCGTGTAAGCTATCAAAAAAAAAAAATTTGTCAATTCTTTTACTCGTGTTAGGGGCTATTTGGGAGGACGAGTTGTTGACATGGAGTATTTTTTAACGGTAAATAGTGACACGTCATATTTTCAATCATCACATGGATAATTCCGTCAAAGGTTTCAAACGAACTTCATTTCAATGATGGATGAGTTACGTTTGTTACACTTGAGGGAGCATTGAGTTAAATTTTAAAACTCTTTTAGTAAGTAACACAAACTAAAGTTCAGTGACTAATCGTTTATTTTACCCTATATTTAAATAATATTCTAATCTAAACTAGTTTTCTAGTATTTCTTTAACTTCTACAATAAATATATTTTTTTCTTTTGGACAAAAAATGACATAGATGAATCATGTGCAACACTTAAAATATATACTCAAGTAATTCAAAGTAACATGCTAATACTATACTTAGAGCATGTTGGGCAAAGCTTAAAATCAAATTAAAATTGAAAATATAGCCTTTATTGGGTCTCACTCGTCTAATAAAAGTCAATAATAACAGCTAATTTTTCAATTTTAATTCGATTTTAATCTCTACCGAACATGCCCTTAAATTTTTACCATTTCTTGTAACTACTCAAAATAAATATATTTTTCTCTTGGAAAATATTCACATAGCATGAGTCATGTGCAGCACTTTAATATATATTGTAACACTTCGAAAATTTATACATGTTTTAAAACAGAGTGACTTAATTTACTATGTTCTTTTATTTTTTTAGAAAATAGAAATCCTTTTACATCTTAGGCCCAGTTTGATGGGCAAAGAATTCTATGGAATTGGGAATTTAAATTCCATTTCCAACCAAAATCATTGTTTGATGGGCAAAAAATGATGGCAATTGGTTTTCTTAGGAGGCTGTCTACGCGCCAATTTTCCTTGGAACGAGGGAAAATTTTTATTTATTTATTTATTTATTTTGTCAATGAAAACAAATTTCATAACCAAGTGTAAAAAAAAATTCACTTTCATGGACAATTTTGATGTAAATGAAGGCCAAACAAGTACTAAACTTTGATTAAAAAAAATGATTTTTTAGGAAATATTATTTTTTCCTTTTTTTTTTTTTAACTTTTTGACAATGGAAACAAATTTTATAATCAATTGTGGAAATAATTATCACTTTAATGAACAATTTACATATAAAACAAAGTCAAACGAACATAAAATTTAAAAATTTTCCAGGTGAAAAATTATAACAATCAAACACACTTAATTAACAATTCCCTACAAAACATTTTCTAGGCAATTACTTTCCCTAAAATTCATTTTCTTTCCACTCATTTTCCACCAGTCCAATCAAACGGATCCTTAGTCTTATTAGTCACAATAAATTTAATAGGATTTGGTCTATTTATTTTAGGAAAAATTGCAGCCGCGGTCCCAAACCTTTTCATTTTTTGCATACTTTACATCAACATTCACTTTGTGCCACCATAGGTCCCAAACATTTGAGAAATTCGCACCGAATGTCTATCTGAACGGAAACCATCCAAATCACCGTTAGTCAACCTGAAAAATTGAAAAATAAGATATTTTGATCATTTTAGGAAGGGGCATTTAATAATTTACCTTTAAAAATAATAAATAAAAGAAAAAAAACCATCACCTTCTCCACCCACCCCACTCCCACTGTTGACCCCAAAAAATGTTGCCAACAGATGCCGGGCCCACTCGTGCACACGCAAGCTTAATCTGACACGCTAATGCCGATAAACGGTCATGATGGCTCCAAATAATGGGCGTGAGAGTGGCTCAAAGGCACGAGACGTTTCCGTTCAGGCCACCGGCACGAAGAAAGAACACGATTGTATGAGTAACCAATCAATAAATAACGGGATCCGTAGTGATAATTTTCGTGGCAAAAAGAGAGCAATATGTTTCCAAATATTCAGTTTTTTCTTTGAAATTCAGCATTAGTCCTTATTGTATTACATGGTTGGGGTATTTATAGTGTTACGACTCAAATTGTGACCTTTGGATCAATTTACACGTGGCACCATCTCCTCGGCCAAGACATCAAGTCCTAGCCATCAAGTTGACTCTCCTAGCCTTACAAAGCATTAAATGTTCTTACATTGACAAGACAAGACGTAAGCAAACTTTACATAAGAGTCACATCAATCATTTGTTAAAGATTTTCATCATGAGTGAATCCCCGCAAGTGGTCCTTTAATGAGCCTCGGACGTTAATGGCAGGGGCCTCAGAGTGCTGACTAGGGCCTCGGGATAATAGTGAGGGCCTCGGAACCCACGACCGAAGCTAGAGGATCGTAACCTAATTTGATCGAGCTGGTCCCACCGTCGACACGTGGCGCCACATGTTGACTCCGTGCATTGACCCGTAACAACAGTCCCCCAAGTCCATGTGTGGTTATTTATGCCAGGCGTGGACTTTCAAAGTTTGTGTATCCTGTACTTCACACCATTTCTAAGAGAGTCGCCTGTAAAATTGAAGTTTAGGGGCCATGCCAAGATGCGAGCTCATATTCGAGCTGGCCGAAGCGGAATTCTTTTTAGTTGAGGCGAGTCTATATTCGAACTGGCTGAAGCTGAATTCCTTTTAGTTGAGGCGAGTCCATATTCGAACTGGCCGAAGCTGAATTCCTTTTAGTTGAGGCGAGTCCATATTCGAACTGGCCGAAGTTGAATTCCTTTTAGTCGAGGCGAGGCGAGGAGGTGTCCATAGACATTAGTGCCTGTGATATGACGGTTTCTTATGTTTCCAAGGCTCATTAACTGCATCGAGACGAATTTCAATAGCCGTACAGCTGTTTTTATTTAATGTGCAATGATGGCTAATTATTAGGACGCGTAGTTTCAAGGACAGGTCCACGCGCGAGCCAATGTTGGTTCGTGCACGCACAGATCTGGAGCATTGATGCAGAGAAAACGTTTGATTTCAAGGGTTAGGATTTGTGCATTTTTTAACGCCTCAGATTAACTGAGATCTGATCCAACGGCTGGGGCTGAATCCTTTATTAGTATAAAAGCCAGAACTTTGTCATTTTCAAACTTTACTTTTGCAAAACACTCTGAAATTTCTGAAACTGTCCTGCTGCCAGATATTTTCCGGCGAACTTCCGGCGATCCCTCTGAGTCTCTTCTTCATTTTAGGTATTTTCTCCTTACGTAGTTGTCTTCGTTCCTCCTTTAGACACTTTCTCCTGTGTTGTTCATCGACTTCCTCCAACTGCAATGTCTTCCGAGGCGTCTCTAGCTATGACAGTAGTTAGAAGTGGGGAAGAGTCAGTATCTGGGGCCTCTGGCGAGTGGTATAGTATGACCGAAGAGCCCATAGATTATGAGGCGGGATGGGGGGCAGCCAAAATCCAATCCAATATCACTTCTGCCAAACTAGACGAACTTAGGCAAACCTATAACATCCCCCATTACGTCAAACTTTTAGTCCCTGATGCTCACGAGAGAGCTTGTTTCCCGAGGCCCAATTGTGTGGCCTTCAGTGAGCACCTGTTTAAGGCAGGTGTGCGTCTGCCTCTGCACCCCTTCTTCAGGGCGGTGCTGAGGACCTTCATGTTGTCCCCCACCCAAATCCTTCCCAACGGGTGGAGCCAAGTCGTGGGGACCTACTTCCTGTGGAAGGAAGTGTCTCTGGGCGAGGACCTCCCACTTCACGTTTTCGAGTCCCTCTTCCATGCTAGGGTCGTGGGAAAGGATGACTCAAAGGGGTGGTATTACATCACCCCCTGGGGTTCCCACGCTCCTTTTGTGGTTGGGCTCCCCTCCTCCATAAAGGGGTGGAAGGAGTCGTGGTTCTGGGTGACGGGTAGGTGGCAGATGGTGGAGGGAGACGCTGTCCCAGCTATTACCGCGCCAACCCAGTACTACGAGGCTTGTGAGTGTCACCTTAAGTTCTTATAGCTTCGTCTTGACTTTCTGATACTGATATCTGTTTGTTGATTGCAGATTGTAGTACGAGGTACGAGCTTTCCGAGGCTGAGTGGGCCATTGTAGAAGACATTTACCAACGATCTCCGAGGCTCCGAAGTTTCTCTCATTTGATCGAAAGAAGCAGATATTTCATAGACTTCGGACTGATGGCCCCCAAGGGTAAGAGGTGGCCTTACTTCAACCAACTGCCACTGAAATGACTGAAACTGACTCTTATCTTTTCTTAATTGCAGACAAGTTCACCAAGAAGGAGTATGCTTTGCCTGATATGGCCAGCATAATGAGGGCCACGTCGACTGCTGGGGCGAAAGCCTTGAAGCCTGGATCTTCTGGGGCAAAGCAAGTGAAGTCCAAGTTGGACCGCCTCAGCAAGAACAAGAATGATAAAGAGGCTGAGGAGGAGGTACCGAAGGAGGCTCCTAAGGGAGGCAAGCCACCGGCTGCGAAGGGAAAAGGCGTGGCCGAAGAGCCTCAGAAAAAGAGGAAGTTGGGCCCAGGTGGGGGGTCATCGAGTTTTGGGACCACCGTGTCCTTTCCAGAGAAGAGTGCTTCGAAGCAGCCGAAGCTCCTCCAGTCTTCAATCGATGCTGCGTTGGTGGCCCAGTCAAGGAAAATTGTACTGGATGATGTGGCGAGGGCATCAGAGGCCACCTAAAAGAAAACTGTGGAAAGGACCCCAGGCAAGTCTGGGAACTTCCTGGGGGGTAGGGAGGATAAGATTCCCCCTGCCGTGATAGAGATGCTGCCTCCCGAAGTGAGGGCTGCCACGGAGGGCTTCAATAAGTTCTGGACGGAGAGGTGGTAGAATTATGTGGCCACCTGTGATGCGGTGGACCTCACCACCACCTTAGTGAGCCAAACTGCCAAAGCCTTTGGCGTGGCCTTGGAGTGCCAAACTGTTTTGGCAGATATCCAGTCAAGGAATCGAGCCTCGCACGACGAACTGGAGAAAGTGAAGGCAGAACTGGCAGAAAAGAAAGAAGCCAACATCGAACTGAGGATTCAGAGAGATGTTGATGATTCAAAACGTGATGCTCTCCTGGCCAAGATTGAGGCATTAAAGAAGGAGGTTCATGAGAGCCAGTGTGAGGTAGCTGCCCTCACCAAAAAGGTGGAGATTTCTGACAACCACCAGAAGGTCACTGCCGAAGCACTGGAGAAGGTAAACCTTGAACTAGCTGGGGCTAGGGATGCCGGGCAGTTTATGGAGAAGGAACTGAGGTGGCTGGAGGCCGAAGTTAAAAAATACGAAGCTGATGTGGTCGAGGCGGGCGATATTGCAGTGAGGAATTACATAGCCAACTTCCATCACACTGAGGAGTATCGCCGCTTCGGCCTATATTGGAGCAGAGTGGCCTACCAGGAGGTCTTTGAGAGGTTGGGAGAGGTGCATCCAAAGCTCGATGTTTCTGAATTGAGAGCTGAGTTCTTGGAGGAGGAGGTTCCTCAGACACCTGCTGAAGAAGGTGAAGTGGTGGAACTTGATCCTGAGGATGTGCCTGCTGAAGAGCCTCAACCTGTTGAAGCGTCTCAACCAGTAGATGCTCCAGCTCCCCCACCCCATGCCCCTTGATGCATTTTTGTAATTTTAATTCATTGCTATGTAATTCCTTCAGCACATTAATGGAACACAATTTGCTTCATTGTTGTACTGCAACTTATTTTTTCCGCAGTCAATTGTATTGAGCTTTACAACATAACTTTTGAGAAGAACATTCGAATTTAACTTAACTTGTTATACGAACAATTAACCCAAAAGGACGAAACTGAGTAAACCATTCAGCAAAGCAGACCAAACAAATCCGATGTAACTTAACCGAAGCCCCTTTATAAAACTCTTGACAACCTTAAATCAATTCCTAATCTCACGTTCCCAAGTGTTATGAAGTTGTTCTTACCTTCTTGCTTGGTGGATGGTCCATCCAAGCGGAGGCCCCTTTTTGACGTTCAGCTTCATTAAAAGGAAGCTTGTGAGGTACGTTTGGGTTCGAACGAGGTGGCCTTCATTTAAGGTTCCATCCTCTCCTCCGAAGCGTCCACACTTCCCCACTTGGTGGATGGTTCATCCAAGCAGAGGCTTCTCTCTTTGACGTTCAGCTTCATCAAAGAGAGGCTTGTGACGTACGCTTAGGAGTTTGAGCAAGGTGGCCTTCGTTTAAGGTTCCATCCTCTCCTCCGAAGCTCCCACGCTTCTCCACTTGGTGGATGGTTCATCCAAGCAGAGACTTCTTTCTTTGACGTTCAGCTTCATCAAAGAGAGGCTTGTGACGTACGCTTAGGAGTTTGAGACAGGTGGCCTTCGTTTAAGGTTCCATCCTCTCCTCCGAAGCTCCCACGCTTCTCCACTTGGTGGATGGTTCATCCAAGCAGGGGCTTCTCTCTTTGACGTTCAGCTTCATCAAAGAGAGGCTTGTGACGTACGCTTAGGAGTTTGAGCGAGGTGGCCTTCGTTTAAGGTTCCATCCTCTCCTCCGAAGCTCCCACGCTTCTCCACTTGGTGGATGGTTCATCCAAGCAGAGGCTTCTCTCTTTGACGTTCAGCTTCATCAAAGAGAGGCTTGTGACGTACGCTTAGGAGTTTGAGCGAGGTGGCCTCCGTTTAAGGTTCCATCCTCTCCTCCGAAGCTCCCACGCTTCTCCACTTAGTGGATGGTTCATCCAAGCAGAGGCTTCTCTCTTTGACGTTCAGCTTCATCAAAGAGAGGCTTGTGACGTACGCTTAGGAGTTCGAACGAGGTGGCCTCCGTTTAAGGTTCCATCCTCTCATCCGAAACTCCCACGTTTCTCCACTTAGTGGATGGTTCATCCAAGCAGAGGCTTCTCTCTTTGACGTTCAGCTTCATCAAAGAGAGGCTTGTGACGTACGCTTAGGAGTTCGAACGAGGTGGCCTCCGTTTAAGGTTCCATCCTCTCCTCCGAAGCGCCCACGCTTACTTGATAATTTGATAGTTGATGAAGACTGGAGAAAATTCGTTTATTTATAAAGGCCAGGAAGTAACATCCGGCTACTAATTACATTCATTGATAATACATCCTCAGATGTTCAACATTCCACGGGTGAGGTTGAATTCTGCCATCCATGTCTTTTATCCAGTAAGTGCCAGGCTGAATTTCCCTTTCGATTCGATAGGGTTCTTCCCAATTGGGTCCTAGGGTGCCCATCCCTGGTTCCTTCGTGGATAAGAAGACCCTGCGAAGGACCAAGTTGTTCATGCGGAAGGTCCTCCTTTTCATCTTCGAGTTGTAGTACCGGCTCATTTTCCTCTGGTAGACAAATGTAGTCTCAGCTGGGAATCATTCCTCCTTTCTTCGAGGAAATCAAGTTCACACCTCCGAAGTTCGTCATTGGATATCTCGTTGAAGCTCACTCTCCTAGGAGAGGGTAGTCCTACCTCCACTGGGCTCATCGCCTCAGCACCATAGGTCATGGAGAAAGGAGTTTCCCCTGTAGGAGTCCTACTTGTCGTTCGTATCGCCCATAGTACCTGGGGTAGTTCGTCTACCCAGGCTCCTTTAGCTGTGTCAAGCCTCTTTTTCAAAATGTGTTTGATAGTCTTGTTGACAGCTTCCACTTGGCCATTGGCCTGAGGGTGATGAGGCGTGGAGAAGTGTTTTTTAATCCCAAGTTCTTCACAAAGGTCCCGGACCTTACGATTGTCAAATTATTTGCCATTATCTGAGACAATCGAGTAGGGAATGCCGAAGCGACAAATGACATTTTTCCACAGAAATTTGGAAGTATTGGCTTCAGTGATCTTTGCTAGAGGTTCAGCTTCTACCCACTTCGTGAAATAATCAATGGCCACTATGGCGAAACTGGCGCCTCCTCTGCCCCTGGGTAATGGACCAATGAGGTCCACGCGCCACTTGCTAAAGGGCCATGGGCTGGATACTGTAGTAAGCTCCTGAGAGGGTCGCCTCTGCACGTTGGAAAACGTTGGCACTTGTCACATTTGCGAACAAATCGGAGGGCATCTTTCTTCATTGTAGGCCAGTAGTATCCCTGCCTCAGTGCTTTATTGGCCAAAGCTAATCCTCCGGAGTGGTTGCCACAAATGCCCTCATGAATTTCCCTAAGCACATAATTAGCCTCTTCTTCTCCTACGCATCGAAGGAGAGGTGCAGAGAATCCACGCTTATATAGGATATCGTCAACTAACATGAAATGGGCGGACCTTCTACGTATTTTGTACGCTTCTTCCTTACTGTCAGGCAAGGATTGATCCTTGAGGTAAGATATGAGGGGTTGCATCCACGTTGGGGTACCTTCTACCCACATTATCACTTCTGCGGAGGTGGATGGCCTGAGGAGGTGCTCAATTGGGACCACTGCCAGTAACTCAGAATCCTTGCTGCTGGCCAGCTTAGATAAAGCATCGGCGTGCGCATTTTCGAGGCGTGGTATCTGATTTAACTCGAATTTCTCAAAGGAAGGGAGTAGGCTCGTTACCAATTTGAGATATGAGGCCATGGCTCTATCCCTAGCCACAAAGTTTCCGTTCACCTGTCCCACTATAAGTTGGGAATCGCTGCTGATGTGAAGCCTCTTTACTTGCATTTCCTTGGCTAGCCTGAGGCCAGCGAGGAGGGCCTCATATTCTGCAGCATTGTTGGTGGCCTTAAAGCCAAATCGTACTGCACTATTCAACGTATGACCTTCAGGACTTATAAGAATTATACCAGCTCCGGAGCCCGTCTCCCCTGCCGAACCGTCTACGAACAGACTCCATGTTGGAGGCTCGGGAGGCTCTGCCTCCTAGTCAATTGCGGGGGCGTTGGTGAATTCTGCCACAAAGTCTGCCAAAGCTTGCCCTTTGATGGCAGTTCTAGCTTTAAAGAGGATCTCGAATTCACTTAACTCAACTGCCCATTTCAGTAGTCTACCCGAGGCGTCTGGTTTTGTAGAACTTGTCTGAGTGGAAAGTTCGTCAGTACATGAATGGTGTGAGCCTGAAAATAGGGTCTCAATTTGCGAGATGCAATGATCAATGCCAAGGCTAGTTTTTCCATGTCTGGATATCGCGTCTCAGGAGGCATCAAAGCCTTGCTGATATAATAAACTGGCATCTGAGTTGAATTTTCTTCCCTCACCAGTACAGCACTTATAGCCTCGAGGGAAACTGCTAGGTAAAGTTGTAGCACCTGGCTAAGCTTGGGTTTTGATAGGAGGGGGGCCCGATCCAGGTGCCTTTTGAGCTCCTGGAAAGCCTCTTCACACTCCTCAGTCCACTGAAACCTCTGTCCTCCTTTTAATATTTTGAAGAATGGAAGGCACTTGTCAGTGGATTTCAATATGAAGTGGCTCAAAGCAGCCACACGACCCGTCAGACTTTGTACTTCTTTTGGTTTCTGGGGGAATTTCATTTCGATCAACGCTTGAATCTTTTCCGGATTCGCTTCGATTCCCCGTTGATTGACCATGTATCCTAAGAACTTGCCTGATGCTACCCCAAATGCACATTTAAGGGGATTCAACTTCATGCGGTATTTTCGCAGAACTTCAAAGGCCTCATGGAGGTGGGATATGTGATCATCCACTTTCAAACTCTTAACAAGCACGTCATCCACATAGACCTCCATTGTCTTCCCAAGTAAATTGGCAAACATCTTGTTTACTAGCCTCTGGTAAGTTGCTCCAGCATTCTTTAATCCAAAAGGCATCCTTCTGTAACAATAAAGGCCTCAGTCCGTGATGAACGAGGTGTGTTCCTCATCGCCCGAGTACATGGGGATTTGGTTGTAACCAGAATAGGCATCCATGAAACTCAGGGACTCGTGTCCAGCAGTGGAGTCCACCAACTGATCAATTCTGGGAAGTGGGAAGCTGTCCTTTGGGCACGCTTTGTTGAGATCAGAAAAATCAATGCATACTCTCCACTTCTCATTGTGCTTTTTCACCAGTACCGGATTGGATATCCATTTTGGGTAGAGGGCCTCTCTGATAAAGCCGTTGTTGATGAGCTTCTGTACTTCCTCTTTCAAGGCCTCATACCTTTCTGGGTTAAGAGCTCGCATCTTCTGTCTATGCGGGGCAAATTTGGGATCAATTCTTAGGTGGTGGCAACTGACCCCAGGGTCAATACCTACCATATCCTCGTGCCTCCAAGCAAAGACATCGTGATTCTTACACAAGAATTCTTTAAGCTCCCCTTTGAATCTCGGGGCTAAACTCTTACCAACCTGCAGCAGCTTGGTTGGTTCCCTTGGATCGATAGGGAAGCTTTCCAACTCTTCCATGGGGGCTGCCTGGGAATCAGCCTCGGTCATTCGTGGATCGAGTTCATCGAGTGCTGGCAGTTCGAGGCTACTGGTGCCTGTCACCATGTGTATATCCCTAGGCTCAGCCTTTCTTACGGAGTTAAGGTAGCATTCCCTTGCCCCTCTTTGGTCTCCTTTAACTGTCGCCACCCCCCTATCAGTTTGAAACTTCATGCATAGGTGATGAATGGAGGTGATAGCTCCCAAATCCTTCAACACAGGTCTCCCCAATACCCCATGATAGGCTGACCTACTGTCCACTATCAAAAATTCCATAAAACATGTGGTTGATAGGGGAGGCTCTCCCATCTCCACAGCTAGGGTGATTTTGCCCCTTGGGATGATACTGTCCCCAGTGAAACCATATAAGGGAGTGTTGGTAGGGGTTAACTCATGGTCCAGGATCATTTTGTCGAAAGTAGATCCAAATAGGATGTTCACAGAACTTCCGTTATCTACCAACATTCGCCTCAATCCATTCCTGGCCACCACAGCTCTTACTACTAAAGCATCACAGTGGGGGTAGTGAATACCTTCAGAATCTTCGTGTGTAAACACAATCGGAGGCGATTGACTCCTCCGTGAACTGCTGCCCACAATGTAGCTAGTCAATGGAGGACCCCTTGCTTCTCGCACATAGTTCCTTTGGGAGTTTCTGGTGCTTCCCCCAACATAAGGGCCTCCAAAAATAGTGTCAATCTCGTGAACTGGAACGTCATCAGGCCTACCTCGATGGTCCCTGCGTTGCTGTTCGTTCGGGTTTCTATTTCTTTCCCGTTCTCTTCCACGAGGAGATGCTTCCCTGTGATGGGAAGGGGCCTCGGCTCGCCTAGATCGTGAATCCTGTCTCGGCGGGGGCCTGCTCCTCGGCCTTGACGCGTTCTGGTTGTTGCCTCTAGAACCCGAATTTCTGGGATGTAAGGCTATGTCTCTACAGTCAGCAGTCGCGTGGCTATAAGAATGGTGATAAGTGCAATACCCCTGGGAGTTGCCTCTACCCTGATTCGAACTTCTTCCCCGGCCTCGTCCTCTATGGGGGGCCTGTTGTGCTCGTGGGTTTTCATGGATACCCGTAGTTGGTACGTCCTCATAGGCCAAAGTAGGCACAGCATTCAACGTGGCTGCGGCAAGTGCCTGACCTGAGCCTTCGACAACTTCCGCATTGGGTTGACCCCATTGCTGATCCATCAGATGGGAGGTGGGTCCTCTACCACGTTGCCTTTGTTGGGGTTGGAGACCCCTACTTGCCCTGTTTCGATGTTCTATCAGTTCCTCGTTGATGATTTCACGTCGCATCATCTCCAACAAAGCATCGTAAGTTGGGGGATCTTGATTCTGCACATCTCTCCAAAACAGGGTATTCATGTTGAGGCCTCCCCTAAGGGCGGATAGAGCCTCGCGATCAGTGACTTGAACACAACAAGTCATTTCGTCCGTAAAGCGGGACAAAAAACTTTTCAAAGTTTCTTCAGGCTGTTGCCTCATATCCTGGAGGCGTTGGATTGGGGCTTCACCCTCTTTGCTTACAGCAAATCTTTTCAAAAATGTTGTTTTGAATTCTGGCCAGCTTCGAATGCTCCCAGGCGGTAACCTGCTATACCAAATCTCAGCAGCTCCGCTTAGAGTCAAATGGAAAGCTCTACATTTAACAGCTGGAGTGGCGCCTCTCAAGCTCATGTACGTTTTGTAGCTGTTCAAATGCTTTGCCGGGTCACCTCTCCCATCATATTTGGGTATCTTGGGCATAGTGTAATGATTTGGGACCTGGGCATTCCTTAATTCCCTTGAGAATGGCAGATTGTCATCATCATCATCTAAATCGTAGGATCTTTTGGGGCCGTCCGAATCATAATTAGCCCCAGCCTATACCTGGGCTGTTGTGTGGATGGTCCTGCCTGGTTGCGATCCTCCTCGTCCCTCCTGAGACGCTCATGACGATGCGGCGCAGCACGAGGGGCACGTTCTTGCCTTTCCTCCGGCTGTCGAACCTCAGGAGGTGGGGGCTGTGGTCTGCTTGTAAGAGCATGTGCTGCATTTCTTTGCCTACGCCTCTGACCTATTGGGCTGAGCCTATCAAAAACACTGGCAGACCTCTGGGGCCTCGGTGCTGGCTCATATTCGGGAGGGAAATTATCCTCCATGTTGAACGGGGCCTCGGAGGGTCGACCGGAAGCATAATTGGAGGAGATATCGACCCCTACTTCCCTTTCTACTGGGCTTACTCCCCTATGCTGCCTGGAGCAATAGGCTCTTTGACTTTGAACCTCGCCAGGTTGATATGGCCCTTGTGGAACAAAGGAGGGAGGTGGGGGACCTCCCTGGCCTTGCATTTGTCTCAACAGCTCCTGCATCGCCAAGTTTTGGTTGGTAATGTTCCTCATATTGGCTGCCATGGTTGCCATTTCCCTAGTAAGCTGGGCCGCCAACCTCCACCACCTCGCCTGTGATGGTGGTGGGGTCGGCGTCGGACCGCAGGGGCCTCATTGTCAGCTTCTCTAGTTCGCATGGGGGGAGCCTCTTCTTCCAAGCTCATATCTTTCGAAACTTAAAACTGTAAATATTTTCCTTTAGGAGCTTCCTCTTACTCTTTTTTCAAGAATAAATCATTTTTAAAGGGGGATGCCCCAAAATATCTTAGAAAGCCTTCTTTCATGGGTTGCTCGTGGTTATAGTATCGATTTCCAACAGACGGCGCCAATCTGTTGACCCCAAAAAATGTTGCCAACAGATGCCGGGCCCACTCGTGCACACGCAAGCTTAATCTGACACGCTAATGCCGATAGACGGTCATGATGGCTCCAAATAATGGGCGTGGGAGTGGCTCAAAGGCACGAGACGTTTCCGTTCAGGCCACCAGCACGAAGAAAGAACACGATTGTATGAGTAACCAATCAATAAATAACGGGATCCGTACTTATAATTCTCGTGGCAAAAAGAGAGCAATATGTTTCTAAATATTCAGTTTTTTCTTTGGAATTCAGCATTAGTCCTTATTGTATTACATGGTTGGGGTATTTATAGTGTTACGACTCAAATTGTGACCTTTGGATCAATTTACACGTAGCACCATCTCCTCGGCCAAGACATCAAGTCCTAGCCATCAAGTTGACTCTCCTAGCCTTACAAAACATTAAATGTTCTTACATTGACAAGACAAGATGTAAGCAAACTTTACAAAAGGATCACATCAATCATTTGTTAAAGATTTTCATCATGAGTGAATCCCCGCAAGTGGTCCTTTAATGAGCCTCGGACGTTAGTGGCAGGGGCCTCAGAGTGCTAACAAGGGCCTCGGGATAATAGTGAGGGCCTCGGAACCCACGGCTGAAGCTAGAGAATCGTAACCTAATTTGATCAAGCTGGTCCCACCGTCGACACGTGGCGCCACATGTTGACTTTGTTCATTGACCCGTAACACCCACCCTTCCCCAACACCAAAATCCTACCGCCCACCGCCACTGTGGACGTCTAGGTTCAATTCAAAAGTAAGACGGTACAAAATTGAATAAAGTACATAATATAATTTAATATGATATAAATTCCTATTTGGGAGCCATTCTTCCTCCAAATTGTAGAAAAAATGTAGCGAGGGAGGTGGGCCTAAACTTTTTGACCAAAATGACGTCAAATGACTAGCTTGCCCTTATACAAAATTCATTCTTACCTAAACTAATGGCAATTTGGGAAAGTGGAATTATTGAGAAATGCTATTCATCCCCAGTGGGGATGCATCCCCCGTTTATGTGGAGTTAATGTGACATTAAATGATAGGTGAAATTAAATAAGTCATTTAATTTCACATATCATTTAACCAATCATTTACATCCACATAAACTGAGGATGCATCCCCATTGGGGATAAATAGCATTTTTCGAAATTATTGCAATCAGAAATTAATGGGGGCAGGCGGGTCCCACTGACATACCAACGATCAAAATTGTTATTAAAATGGGGCCAAAATGGCTCCCAAACAGGGGCAAAATATAAAAATTGTAATTGAATTAAAGGGGATGTAATTCATTTGGGGCATCAAAGTGCATTCCATTGTAGAATCGCAGTTAGTCACAAGAATAATAATTATATTAAATACAAAATAAATATTATATTAATAAAAATAATCCAGATAGACATAATAATCATGAGAAATAAGTATGCGGCGTTACATTGTCTATATATAACGTGGATTTTTATAAGATTGTGTCGATAAAAATATACTCCCTCCGTCTCAATTATATAGGTTGAGTTTCCTTTTTCTTTTGTCCCAAATGTATAAACTTGTTTCTTAATGTAGAATATTTTGTTATGTTCCTTTACCAATATAAATTTTCCCCACTTAATATGCCATCTTCTTGAAAATTCAATTTCCTTATTAATTTCAACAATAATTTAATTTTACATACTGAAAATTAAATAGGGGTAAATTAGGAAAAATTTTGGGAAAAATTAATTTTTCAATGACATTAAAGAAGTTTTCTTAATTTGTGTAAAAAATGAAAGAAGCGTATATAATTGAGACGGAACGAGTAATTGTTGTGAAAATTGAACTTACGTGTACAGATTTCCTGGCATTGAATTCAGTCTGATGTCACATCACGAAAATTATTTACTAACTTCAATGAATTTGCTAATTCAATTCTCTAATCTCAAGAAGAAGATATAAATTGAAAAAAAAAAAAAATGGTGCCCCCATATGACAGAAGGCGTGAGAGGCAGTATACATAGATTAGAGTTGTTCTGCATGTACCCACTGACAACTCACATGGGATACGTAATTTTTTTACTTTTTCATCGAGGTGGGTCTCGCGTGGGACCCACCTCTATGTGAGTTGTCGTGTGAACACCCGTCCTATACATACAGAACAACTCCATCGATTATGTCATTTGTACAGATTTTTAATGCCCACCCTTTTGACAAATGACAAATCAGTGTTGATAGTTTTTGATTGGTGCAAAAAATTTGTGATTTTTTTAAAAATGTTAATGACAAAATATTATGTGACATTCTGTCGAGTAAAGTGTAGTATTTTTTGTACAAGTGCTGTTGAAATATATAGCTTCTTTTGTAGTATATGCTTGATAAAGTTTCTTTAGAATACACATTATTGACTACTTATTTCTACGATGACTATATATTTAGTATATGTTTGGCCTCCATTATTCCACGTTACAATGAGAGGAGTAGTAATTTTTTGAAGAATATATGGTTGATAAGAAAAAAGAAAAAAAGGAATTATAATTTATTGAGGAATAACGAAGCCAAATGGTGGCTAGGTAAAAACACCAGTAATTGAAGCTAATATTGGAATGTCCCAAATTTTAGGTGTCGTTCTCTTCGTATTTCAGTTTTGTGTTTTGAGTTTTGAATTCATTTTGTGTTTTCTGTTTTGAGTGTCTGTTTTGGAATTGTTGAAAACTCGTTCTCTTTGTCATTTTGAAAAACTGTTTTTCAAAATAGAAAACTTGAAAACGCATTTACTTTGCAATTTTGAGAATCCTTTTTTATAATATTTTATTCAATAAATCTAATTATTCAATAAATTTTAATATTACTAAAATTCTCTCGTCTAATTTAAATACTTCTTATTTCTATGCCCAGAACAAAAAAAAAAAAAAATACATATGTTATCTTCATCACTTTCTTCATACAAAGATAACGAGTTTTTCGAACTATTTGTTTTCAAACAAGGAAACCATTTTTCACTCTTTTGTGCAACTTAAACTAAAAAATGGTAACATAACAAGTAAAATAGAGTATTTTACAAATAAATTATGACCATTACAATTAATTCAACGAATTAACAAAATTTTTAGAACATTTTTACATGAATAAAACCGAGTTGGATTTGCTTTCTACAATTGCTTTCTACAATTGTGTTCATTTGGATGTCGATATACATTGAGAGTAGAACATGAATTTTTTATATTAAATATTTCCTTAGTACAAAAGTGAAATCTAAATTAAGAAACGATACAATAATAAGAAATAAAGACAAAGAAAGCTGAATACTGTGAAGATCTTGAATACATATCCTCAGATTGCTTCTTGTTCTAATCTTCAATTGGTTTCGACATCTTAAGCATAGACAATGGTTTCTTTCACAATCTTTCTATTTCTGGAGTTCCCACGAACAGGGTTACAGGTTACCAACTATAGTTTGCTTCATAAGCATTACTTCACAAACTGAATAATTTTTTTCACATATCCACTGGGAGACAATTAATACCTAACATTCCAAGTCAGCCAATGTCTAAAGACAACTATAGCGAGACAGCAAATCAGGCAGCGCCAAAGGTGGGAAAGAAATTCCAAATATGGAATAATTAAAAACCCAAGAAAGACATAAAAATCGGTATCTAATGGTAAAAACACCCAAAGATGCACTGAGAAAAAAAGGATCCCAACAAACAAGTTCAAGGCAAACAGAGAATCTTCCTACGACCTCGATATCATGCTACAAGAACGAGCCAATTGAAACGTTAAGCTGCCTCCATCTAACGTTGCCTCTCCTTCGACAAGTTCACAATCATACTAGTTCCTACAGCTTGGACATTGTCCATCCTCCTCAAGAATCCTCTTGTGACAGAAAAGGCAGAGTGGAACCCACATGAACATGGGATAAATGTCGAGTCTGTGAAGTCCAAGTCCTCACAGCATATTGGACAAGATGTGGGGACTGGCCGAACAATCTTACATCCCTAAACTTACATCCAAGTCCAGAGTTTGAGCCTCTTTTTCAATACTCTCCAGTGCTATCTCAAGCTCCTCGATGCGTACTCGAAGCCTAAATTCTATACACTTGTGGATGCACAAACTCAGCTCCCGAGGGGAAACTGCATAATTTATAGGCTGCAAGTAATAAGTGGTTATCTCTGTTGTATCACTCCTAGACTCAGATGTATAGTTATGATTTTCACCAGACATAGCTAATTTCAGGTCCCTTGCACAGTATATGGTTCGAAATCAGGATCAAGCTGCATCAAACAGTCGAAAACTATGAAATCAACTTAATGTGCAGTCAAGTGTTTCACATATCATAGCTATATAAAAAAGTTTCATGACTTTCCATTCTCTTGCAACTTCAGGCTCATGTAATTAACAATACTTCTTGTGCGTGTTTAATAGGCGATGTTAGGAATGACTTGACACTATAGTTAACAAGTCCGAATTTCATTTTCTTCAATAATATTGTCTAGTGTTATACAATCTTCCTTACCAAAAGCACCATTTAAGAAAGCAGAGTTCCAAATAATTTAGTTGATAACAAATATGGAAGAGTGATCTACCTACAATCTGTAAAACCCAGATCAAACGTAAAATCATCTTAAAACCCCAAACTTGATAATTCACAATACAAAAAAATAAAAATAAATAAATAATCAAATTCTTGAACTACACATACTTGTTGGTGAAGAACATGCCAAGAAAGATGAAACAGAGAGACAAAATTGGGACCCATTTTGCAGACACTTTTCCATAGCTTCTACTCTTCATAATTTTCCTCCTTTCTCTTACAATATAAATGCCAAATTCTCATCTCCACCTTCCGAATCTACCAAGAAAACATTCAGATTAACAAAAAAAGAAGGAAACCCATTAACCCACATAAACATATCCAAGAAAAATCTTTGACTTTTAGTTCTACTTAAACATACGGGGTACAGATTTAAAACCTGCAAATCCTGCCAGCCCACAAGATGGGGTCTCGAGCAAAGTGGCTTTAGTGGATGTAACATTGTTGAGTGAACTCTTACTTGATTTACTGAACCTCCAATCAAGAGATTCAAGACTGGGCAAAAAATGTGTTTTTGGCAAGCAAAAAGCAGGTTTTGTAGTTGGATTCTTGGAATAACAATAGCAGTGATTGAGTGGCTCGCCAGTTGCAGTGTTTGAGTGGGTCGTCGGCGTCGAGAAGAAAGAAGTAATAGACGGGATTGGAAAAAGAGAGAAGGAAGAAGGGGTTTAGAGCGTTTTCTTTGTTTTCCATTTCTGGGTGATTGGAAGAAGAGAGAAGGAAGGGACGGTTTTGAGTGTTTCCCGTGTTTTCCATGTTTTGGCCGTTTTGCACAGAAAATGCCCAAAACGGTGAAACTGTCATTTTGTGTTTTCAGTTCAAACTTTTTTTTTTGTTTTCAAAAACGTGTTTTCGAAAATAGGAAAGAGAACGCGTTTTCACTGTTTTGAAAAATCGAAAACAGAAAACGACTTGAAAACGGTAAAGAGAACAGGGCCTTAGTAATTGAATGCGTTTTAAAAATGATTTCCTTAACGTTAAATATTTCATTTAAATAATTAAGAAAGTTTTAGAAGACGATGAAATTATTTTAGGAAGGCTTTAAAATTTTTGAGCAAGCTGGTGCTGGTTTTTTTTTTTTCAGCCATGCAGTGAGTTGTGAAAGTGGGGTTGGATATGGTCTGATTCGGTTCGATTCTCTTCAGAACCGAACCGAATCGAATCGAACCAAAATTTTCAAATATTTAATAAATGGAACTGTCGGGTCCAAATATAATTATAAAATCGTTCGAGTTCGGTTACATTCGGTTCGGTTCGGTTCAATTTTGTTCGGTTCCGTACCATAATTAAATTTTTTAACATTTACAACAATATTACATAAATACAACTAATGACATATTCATTCGTAACTTTTACAAATTAACTAGCCCAATTTAAAAACATATAAGCAATAAGTTTTTCAATAAGATTAATTCAATGTATACAAATACCAAAAAGTATAAACTAATACTAAAATATTGGTGATCCATATCAATAATTAGAAGCTGTCTGGTGCAACTTTTTTTTCAATTAACAGCAAGAATATATCCGTTGGAGCCGAGCAACGGTCAGATTTCCAGAATTGCGGCTGAACTTTTGTGAGAAACGGTCAAAAGAAAACGGTAGGAAAATCAATTGTGGAAGAAGGAAAATTCAAACCAGACAAGGCCTTACTTTGCTTGAAGTAGCCTACATAAAAAATTGAAATATAAATTAAAAGTTATAAAAATAAAATATTTTTGAGTATTGATAATACTTATCAACTATTTGATTTAATTATTAATTATTTGACTTGTCATACTAAGAAACTCTACAAGCATAATTGAAAGAGCACAATTAACAAACACAAATAATTTAAAAATGGTTCAACTAAATTAGTTAATTTTGTAATTTGTTTAGAAAAAATTAAAATAATTTAATTAATTCAATATAAAATATTTAAAAAAATTATTTAGATTCGGTTCTTCGGTTCTTGATTTAGAACTGAACCAAACACATCGGTTCTCGATTCAGATACCCGTTTGAAAATTTAACTTATGAAGAACAGTTCGATTCGATTCGAGAGTTTTGCCCAACTCTAGTGAGAAGAGTTGTTCTGTATGTACAGCCTCACTGACAACTGACATAGAGGTGCGTCACCTCAATAAAAAATATTTAAAAATTATCCACCCCTATGTGAGTTGTATGCAGAACAATTCTTGTGAAAAATATTTTGATCTAGCAAACGTCCTTCGAAAATTATGAAATTTTTTGTCTTAATTTTTGTCCTTTTTTAGGGAAAATGCACTTGTACAGTCTACCGCCCTTAATGACTGTAAATATAGTGTTGTCAAGATGGGCGGGCCGCCCGGAGTCGAACCGGCCCGTAATTCGGCCTGTGAACCGAGCGGGCCGAATCACGAGCCTCCCAGACTTGAACCCGATCCGGGCCGGTTCAAGGCAACCGGGCCAGCGGTTAACCGCGGCCCGTGTTTAAAAAAAAAAAAACAAAACAAAAAATTAAGTTTTTATGTTATTGATGTAAAATTCATCAAAAAATAAATCAATGTAAAATTTATTTTTATATAACTTTTATCGATTCACTTTAATTATAAAATTTATTTTTTACCATTTATTTTTTAACTGACAATCCTTAAAAAAAAAAGGTTCGGCCCGCTCTAAAAAATTGGTCCATGTGGGATTTACGGTCCGGGCCCGAAAGCCCACATGGGCCGATTTTTTTTAGCTCGGGCTGTGCATGGGCTTTGTAATTTGCGGACCGGTCCGATCCGTCCATTTTGACATCTTCATGTAAATGTAGCAGTTCTCTTTTTATCAATTGAGACGACCAGAGTCACATGTTGTACATGTTAATTAATACAAAAATGATTGGTGTGTCCCACGAAGGTGTGTCCGACGAAGGAAAAAGTGAATTGTAATTAATAATTATAGATCTTATGTATTAGACTTTGACATCAACTTTTTTAAAACCTGTGTAGCTCTTTCAAACCAGCACTAAGGGCCTGTTTGATAGCTCTTTATTTTTCATGGAAGTTGGAATTGAAATTCCGTTTCCTACTTTTGTCGTGTTTGATTGCACTTTTTTTTCCCTAGAATTGGTTTTCCACATTTTTCTGCGATAATCATTGATCACGACAAAAACTTGATTTTGTTTTCTCACCTATTTGGTGGGAAAACATTTTCCACTATTTTTTTTTTTGCTTTTTTTTTTTTTTTGCAGTGTGAACAAATTCTAAATATAATGGTAAAAAAAATTTTCACTGTTATTGACAACTTCCATGCAAAACAAAGTCAAACGAATGATATTCGGTATGGTAAATTTTTTTTTTTTCAATTTTTTTTTTCAAAATTTTTTTTTACAATTGGAACAAATTTTAGACCCAATGGTAGAAAAAATTATCACTTTAATGGACAAATTCTATAAAAAATGAAGTCAAATGGACATAAAACTTTCTACATTTTCCATAGAAAATTTTACCAATCAAACACAATTAATTACCATTCCCAGTAAAACATTTTCTAGGAAAATCAATTCCCTGTAAAATATTTTCTTTCCACCCATTTTCCAACTTTGCAATCAAACGGACCCTAAATATAATAATCTTATGGTAATTATATAAAATTCAATTATTTTTATTGATTTAAATAAGTCAGTAGAAGCAAAAACCTCAAGCCCTGACGGCCATGGCAACCACCGTTCTTGAGCACTGTCAAGTTACCCCGCCACCCGATGCAGCACCTGAGTTTTCACTCCCTCTTGTATTTTTCGATTTGATATGGTGGGATTTTCCTCCTAATCAAAGTGTTCTCTTCTTTGATTCTCCCATTTCCAAGTTCCATTTCTTAGACACCATTGTTCCCAAGCTCAAACAATCTCTCTCCCTCACTCTCAAGCATTTTCTTCCACTAGCTGGCAAGATAATCCACCCTTTAATATCCGGCAGGCCCATTTCTCTTTACGCTGTTGGGGATTCTGTTTCTTTAACAATTGCTGAATCCAGTGCTGATTTCAATGACCTTACTGGAAATCATCCAAGGGATTCTCGTGAATTCTATTCTTATGTCCCTCAGTTGCCACCGGCAACCCGTTCTTCTGACTCCATTCGAGTTCCGGTCTTGGCTTTGCAAGTAACTGTATTTCCAGAATATGGCGTATGTTTTGGATTCACCAACCATCACGCTATTGGGGATGCAAGTACAGTCGTATCTTTTATACAGTCATGGGCTTCAACCAACAGATTCAATGGAGATATTCAATACTGTTCGCTGCCATTATTTGACAGAACAAATGTTCAAGATCTTAATGGACTGGATTCAGTATATTGGGACCTAATATTGAAGTTTTGTGACTCTTTGGAGCCTCCGCTCATAAACCCGCCAACCAATAAATTCCGGGCAACATTTGTCCTCAGGGAAGAAGATGTCCAAAAGCTGAAAAAACTAGTTTTGTCCGAGCGGAAATCAGTAACCCATGTATCCTCTTTCACGGTCGTATGCGCCCTTGTGTGGATTTGTTTAGCAAAATCTGCCACAGAATCCGGGGAGGTGCTGGCTGATGATGAGGTGGAGCATTTCAATTTTGTGGCAGATTGTAGGTCGCGATTGAATCCCCCCTTGCCAGCTACATACTTTGGCAATTGCGTAGCACCTGTACTGGAGGCGAAATCGAGTCATGGAAAATTGAAGGGAAATGATGGGTTTTTGATTGCAACAGAATCAATTGGACAGGCCATTGCCCAAACGGTGTTTAATGAGAAGGGAATATTGCATGATGCCCACAATTGGCCTGCCCAGTTCGAAGAATTGATCGGAAAGCGGCAATTTTCGGTGGCGGGATCTCCAAGATTTGATTTCTACAGTGTAGATTATGGATGGGGACTGCCGAAGAAATTTGAAGCTCTTTTTATTGATGGTGATGGAGCCATATCCATCTGCAAATCCAGGGAACCTGAGGGAGGCATAGAGATTGGTTTGTCCAGACCAAAGATTAGCATCGATTCCTTTGTAACGACATTCGCCGAGGAGCTTAGAAATTTATTACCTTAAAGTTTACAGCTTCAAGATTTCACCTTTATTCATTTGTTATTTTAGGATCTGAATTTGTAAATTCTCCACAAGCACACACTGAGCATTTGTGGTGAACACAATTTCTCATTCAGATTGCAATAAACCATGCATGTTGTTCAATATGTTTCTTCTTAAAATGTCAATTGGTAACCAATTCTGTGAGACCATACTTCTTTTTAGGATGCTTAGAAACTTGAACAAAGATGGAAGATGATGCCATTTTAACCTGTGACATACTTAGGCCAGTCCTCACATTTCATCCATCATTTGCGTCTTTGATCAAGGATCTCCTCCAATCCCCACCCACAAAAGTCCCTCGTCTAGACCGAACTGACAAAGTCTTACGCTACATGATGAGGTCGACTAAGTACTCCGTTGCAGGATCCTTCACTGTAAGTGCTCGAATTTTATCTTTTGTATCTGTAGCAACTTCATTCCATGAAAGAGCGGCCATTAAGCACATATTGGCTAGGTCAACTCGCTGACTCAAGTACATCTGCCCCAAGATACAACAATATTTTATTGAAAGAATGTTGAAAATGAATTTTTTAAAAATGAGTTAGAAGAATCTCTACAAATAGAGTCGTAAAAAAATTGGCACTACACATACAGATACAGAAAACCTACAAATACTCACAAGGTGCGTGGGTAATTTTTTTTTCTCTTTTTTTTTATTACGTGGGACCACCCTCATGTGAAATGGTGTAAGTATTCTGTAAAGTGAATAGTTATGTACAAATGGATTAATCCAAAGAACTTTTATTCTACAAATTAGTGTTATAATTAATTTACCATTAGGCAAGCTTTTTGAGCTTCATCAAACATGCTACATGCTATCATGGTGCCGTTTGGTTCACGATAGAAGTTGAGTTTAAAATCAAAACAAAGAAACATCATTTAAATCATGAATTTAAATAAAAATAATAATTATCAATGTTCAAATAGGAAGTATAATTAAATAATTTTTAAGTTGCTAGGATGACTAAAAGATAAGATAATTATATTATATCACCCATAATTTTTATTTCTTGCACTAAATTTTAATTATACTTTAGTCTTAAGTTTTTTATTCAATTAATTAACACATCTCACTTCTGATAACAGTTCCATGCAAAATGTCCGTTGAGAGGACATAAAAAAAACTTATTTACTCATCATATTTTTAGAAATCAATAAATACACGCAAATTAATGGAATGTTAAAGATAATAATTCGATGAAAAAAAAAGGTTAAAATATATTATAATGAACAAAGATTGAGAAACTCAAGTACAATTAAAATATGGTGCAACAAATAAAAACTGAACAGTTAATATAACAATCCTAAAATATGCAATGATACACATAAATTACTATCAAAATATGCAAATGGAAAATTGCTAGGACTGGAGAAAGTTCTTCTAACAGAAGTCGAAGAAAAAACAGAGAAATAAATTATTTCAGGTAATTACAACACGGAGCAAATGGAAAATATGGCAAGGCACCCTGATTATTACAGAATCATATGTCCCACCTCTTCTTGACACGAAACATTAAAACAGAAGATTTGATATCATCTTGTGGAACTTGGAGCATGAATTGCACTTTCATCTTCATGGGAGATGTCTTTGCTTTGCCATCTTCATCTCCAACCTGGAACCATATTGTTTATTACACATCAGAATTTTGTTTATCAAAAACACAAGTCAAATTCTCTGCTTAAACTCAAACTTTGTTTCACATTGGTTACTCCTGTAATGTCCTTTAGTTTGACTGACTCACCTTTTCTGTCAGTCGAACTAATATACATGGACGGAATGAACAAATTATCCCTGAACAAATTGTTGTGTGCCTTTAAGTTAAACAATCAAATCGAAATAAAATGAAGTTTAGTGACGAAAACGAAATTTCACTAGGCGTTTTATTGACCACTGTTACTTTTACCCCGTGTGTGGGTTGATAAAAAAGAGAAAAAGGAAAAATAGATCCATGACATCGCATCAGTTGTTCAATTTAAAGAAAGCGAATCTTATTGAAAGATCTTTATATCTATGACAGTATATACATTTAAAAAAGGGGCTCCAAAGCTTCAATCATATTCAACTTTGGTTTCCTCTACATTTTCCACCTGTACCTGTGAAATAGATGAAATTCTTTGGGCATTTGGCCAGAAGCACCACTGATAATTTTTGTGCACCACTTCCCCAATATCAGATAATTCCTTATCACAAACTCTGAAAAGCTTTCATCATTTCTAATGAAAACTAACAAATTCAAGAAGTATCTGTAAGTTCAACCATGCTGATTCGACGGCTAGAAGTTCCTAATTGATGTTTCATACATTCATTGCAGTCATTAACAACAGGACAACAGACTCTTGCTTGGCAAACTCTTAAGGGGTAATTAGATTATTGGATTTGATTTTTCCTTGGGGAATGATTGCACAAATGTAGAAAGAAATCCTGGATAAAGCAGCATCTTAGTTTCAACGAAATTCAGAAAGGGTCGAGTCAAAATGCAGGCACCGTGAGTAGGGTTTGGGATTTGTCCGGTCCATGTCATTAGACATGAAAAATTAACGGACTGAGCAAATTGCAGCATAAAAACGAGAATGTGAAGTTAAGTATAATAGAATTAGAAACTTACCCAGAGAGACGCCCATCCAAGTCGCACCTCAGAATCATAACCAGCTTTAAATTTGTAGTCCTTCCCAGCCGTGTGTTTATACACGGCGCTCCAATTGTTTGAGTCAAAGTAGTACCAGTAACTGATAACACAAATAAATAAAGTTTATGGTCACTACCTTTCGTCTGGTCAACAGAACGTAGTTTACCATGATAGTTCCATGAAAAAAAAAATATCTTAAAAGGCTCTTCCAGGATGTCGAGCATCAAAAATTTATGTTAGACATCTTAATGGAACTGAAACAAATTTTCATTGTTGTACCTAAGAGTTGGCAGAGAGAAGGGACAGAGAGATCACCTCAACTTGTCTGAAGGACTGCATCTCCGTTTAAATGCACATGACAGTGCATTTGAAGGCAGAGAAATGCTTGGAATGAATGTTAATTGCTCATCCTACAACAAATAGATTCCTTAAATAAACTCACCAGGAAATCTGTTTTTAGGATGATAATAGTTTAACTTAAAAGAATGCATAAAAGAACAATCTTAATCAACAAAATAAGCAAAGTTGATAAAAGTCAGATGGGTAAATTAAGATGGAACGAATCTCTGAAAACAAACACGAAAGGGGAAAATTGTCAAAAGATCCTAAAACGATTGTCAGATAAACCATGATAATAAATATTTGCCAAAGTCAACGAGAAAAGAAAGCAGGAATAACATCCTTTGTGGAAAGGATGTCAGGAAGAACCTACCTTGTATGCATATCTTAAATTCAAATTTTCTTCATGGTATCGAGCAGTACAAACTCCATTCAGAATATGGCTTTTAACAATCCCATTTACTGATAGAGTTCTTTTCTGTTTCTCTTCTTCATCCTCCTCTCTCTCCTCAAATGAAACTTCGCCAAGAGGAAATTTCAAGGTTGCTCTTGGCTGCAGCACCGAAAAGGACATAATGTAGTATGAAAACTTAAATTCCCCTGGTCATATTTTAGAATGAAAAGAAGAGAATATACAGTAATGCACGAAGGCAAGTAGAATGACAGAAATCAAAAGAACGACAACATAAAAGATGCTTGAGATGTAAACTTCATCATGTAGCACGATAAGTATGACAATTTACATATAAAGTCCATAAACTTTTGAAAAGATACTAGTATTAAAGTTAAGAAGAGTCGAAGGTCTTTCGTCTCATTACTAAGGCAAAATACAAATAGATATCAAGAGGATAAATTGCAGCATCTTGCTCAATTTAAAAAACACAAGCATATTAAAGAAATCATGTAATGAAATATACTCACCATGCCAACAGATGGAACAGCAGAAGATAATTCAAATTTGTAGGCCGGAGTCCCAAGATCTGTAACCATTGCAACCTCTCCTTGTTGAGCCTAAAAGTTTTACAGAAGTATGTAAGCAAAAGAGCATGGATGGGGCCGATGGGCATAGAATTGTATAAGGTATACAGTATACTTATATTGCAAAACCACACATTGTTGTGCTCTTTACAATGGTTAGAAAACTATTCCATCTTTCATTCTTAAAACAAAATATTGCTTTTCCTTGGAGTTTCATATGAATGTACTACCCAAAATAAGTCATTTTATCATCATATTTTATCACTCTTTCTATTTTATTAAAATCAATCTCCCTGTTTACTCCTAAGTTCTAATCCAAATTCAGAATAACAAGAGTGAAGAACCTAGCTTTATAGGAAATAAATCTTTTGGGGGTAAAAACACCATAAATTTCACAAGAGTAGGCAGTCCCTTTATTCAAACTGGTGTTGACTAACATAACAATCCCGGCCAATTAGTAAAATATATTAACAAAAATATTATTGGAACAGTAAGGAATTTATAACATTTTCTTTCAAGATCATAAGCAGTAAAGTGAATTGCATCCATCATTTTTGACAAAAGTGAAAATAACAAAGAAATTTGTCATAACAACATAGGAACTAATCCCAAATTTTTAATTTTTTTTTTTTTTTTGGAGGCAGAATTCATCCAACAATGAAGTAAAATAATGACTGCATAACATTGCCCCGGGCATTGACCTATTCAACTAGCAACAAATTATTCAGTAGTTCTAGTAGAATGGTGGAAAAAAAATTATTCCCTTCTCAGTGCATAGATAAAAATTCTAAAGTAGTTACTCATATCTGATTAATATGAATCATCAACCATCACAAAAACCAACCAGAACATTTAATTTGAAGTCGAGGAAGTAAAATTCATCCTCTCAGAATACATATGAAAAAAAACCTCCTTTCAGAATTCAAAAAAAGTCAACACAATTATATAAGTTTATTGGAGATATTTCAATAGATATATTGCATTTACAGATGTCATTCTGTCATTTGTGCGCGCGAGCGTGGTTAGGCAACTTGTAAATACCATTCTCATTTTCACTGATTCAATGTAAATTTCCCCCCTCTCTAAATCAAAATGGTATCAGAGCATATTTGTGCTTTCTAATTCTTCTTCACGAGAGCCTAATATCAAATTTCGATTGCTTCCAATCAATTGATCGTTGTTAGCTACATCATTCCGATCATTGACTCTGCATATCCATAGCGACTGATGCTTCGATGCAATCGGACAATTCAACATCTTCAGTGAGCAATTCTGCCCATTGATAATAGATCGAGTCCTTACTATCTTCACCATTCGGACAGTCCATGTCTTATCCTGGTTTCTCAGTCGCTAACGGGTGACAATTATGCCTCTTGGAGCAGAAGTTTGCTGTCAGCCTTATCTGTGAAGAACAAGGTAGGGTTTATTGATGGATCTAGTTCAAAACCTGAAGGTAATAACACTCTCTCATTAACCCCTAGATTCGCAATAACAACATAGTCATTTCCTGAATCCTTAATTATGTTTCTAAGGAGATATCAGCTAGTATTATATATTCTGTGTCTACTTATGAAATTTGGAATGATCTCAATGAGAGATTTCAACAAAAAAATGGACCACGCATTTTCCAGTTGAGGCGTGAATTAATGAATCATACTCAAGCTCAACTCACTGTGGGAGCTTATTTTTCTAAGCTGCAGACATTTGGGAGGAACTCGGCAACTACAGGTCAGTTTGCTCATGTGGAAAGTGTACTTGTGGAGGTAGCAAGGCTATGGCAGATTACTATCAGACATAGTAGTATGTGATGTCGTTTTTTATGGGTTTTCATGACTTTTTTGCTCAAGCTCATAACAATATATTACTTATGGATCCAGTTCCACCTATTAACAAGTTATTTGCCCTTGTTTCTCAAGAAGAGCATCAAAGAAATGTAAGTGTCATAACTGGAACATCTAGTGGCAATAATTCAATGGCATTTTCTGTAAAGAATGAGGGTAATCGATCTAATAATAGTCAACAACCTAGTAAACCTCAGAAAAACGATCGTCCAGTTTGTACTTACTGTGGATTCACTGGTACACTGTAGATAAATGCGACAAGTTTCACGGTTATCCCCTAGGCTACAAAACAAGACAAAGGTCTAATTCCTCAAATCAAGTTGCTATGAGCTCGTTTGATGCACAAATGCATTTTCCTTTCAAATCACGTGGGCCCCATTGCTGCCAATTTTGGTCAAAAGGTTATGACAACATATGCAAAATTACGAAGCCGCCCTTATGGATTGGGAAAGTGACCAGGTGAACATCATTCAAAGAGCGCATAACGGTCATTGTGTACAACTGCATGGCTGAGAGTTGCACAGAAAATGTCAGGAATCTTACTATAGCAACGTTCAAAAAATTTCTACAATTTGCTCGAAATGGGAACCAAGCAGGGGCTATAATTCAGATGATGATCTGATCATCAAGGGGCTGTTGGTGGCCTTGTCCAGAATTTGAATCCAAGTCAATAACAGCATTTGTTAGCTATGTAGAACTCTCATCTGACTTTAGCCGAAGCTGATACAGGGGTTCATGTGAACTTGGCACACGCATCAGGTACGTGTTTTTCTGTTTCTCACTATCTTGTCCTTCATTCTCCTAAATATTGGATAGTTGACTCAGGTGCTACAAGTAATATATGCTTTGATGAGTCCTTATTCCATACTATGGTTCCTATTTCGAACTCATTTGTCACCCTTCCCAACAACAATCGTATACATGTTCAACTCTCTCGATCTGTCCAACTCATTCCATCATTGATGTTGCATGATGTTCTTTTTGTTCCATAATTTCAGTTTAACCTGTAAGCTCGTTAACAAGGAACTTTTCTCTTCATGTCAGTTTTCTTACGGATTATTGTGTTATTCAGGAAATGCCAACTTTGAAGATGATTGGCAAGGATAACAAAGTGGTTGATCTTTATGTCATTGACATTGCATCTTCCCTTAACATTGTTTCAACTGGTACTGCTCGTAATTCCACCATTTCAATAGCAAATACTATGTCCTCGCAAACTTGGCACAATAGACTTGGACATTTATCTTTTAAACGTTTAAAAATGTTGAAAGACAGATTGCAAATTACTTGTAATGATCATAAAGATATTCATTGTTCTGCTTTCCCGTTGGCGAAACAAAGACGACTTTCCTTTGTTTCCAACAATAATTTGTCTAGAAATGCTTTTGATTTAGATCATTGCGACACGTGGGGCCATATCATATGCTAACGCATGCTGGTTATCGATATTTCTTGATTTTGGTGGATGATTGCACTAGATTTACATGGATTTTCCTCATGAAACAGAAATCTAATGTTAAATTCATTATTCCTAAATTTTTCTCCCTTATTGAAACTCAATTTGGCAGAAGTTCGTTTTGACAATGCACCTGAACTACAATTTAAAGAATTCTCCAATTCCAAAGGGATGTTGCATCAATTTTCTTATGTTGAGCATCCTAAACAAAACTCAGTGGTGAAAAGGAAGCATCAACACCTTCTTAACGTGGCTCGGGCACTTTTCTTTCAATCTCATGTTCCTATTAAGTTATGGGGGAATGTGTTCTTAGGTTGCTTATTTAATCATTAGAACTCCATCACCCTTGTTGTATTGTAAGACCCTTTATCAGCTTCTTTATGGTCAGCCAGTAGATTATAGTTGTCTAAAAAAATTTGGCTGCTTATGTCATGCTTCTACTTTACCTTCTCTTCGAATTAAATTTCATCCTCGGGCTATAGCGTGTATATTTGTTGGGGTATACTTCAAGCATCAGAGAATACAAACTCTATGATATTGAATCAAAAACTTTCTTTGTTTCCCATGGTGTGATTTTCCATAAGACCTTGTTTCCCTTTCAGTCAACACCTCATCCTATTGATGTTGTAGATCCTTTTCCAAATTTGGTTTTGCCCGTACCATCCTGTGATTTCCCCATCTCCACTATGGTTGATCATACTACTAATCCACATCCTGGTAATGATCTTAATGTAGCTAACCCAGTCATGGTGTGCCTGTTCCAGATGTTAGAAGGACTTCAAAGGTCATAAAACCTCCTTCTTATTTGAGAGATTATCAATGAAACTTACTGCAACATAAATCCCAACCTGCATTAAACAATTCATATCCTTTGAACAATTATACCTCCTATACATCCCTTTCTTCTTCTCATTGTACCTACCTCCTACATGTCTCCACCAATTTTGAACCCCAGTTCTATCACCAAGCTGTTGAGTTTCAACATTGGAGAGATGCAATGGCCACTGAGTTGGAGGATATGGAGTCCAATAATACTTGGTTTGTTCAGCCCCTCCCCTAGTGTAAACATTCAATTGGGTGCAAGTGGATTTACAAAATTAAATACAAGTCTGATGGAAGCGTTGAGCGTTACAAAGCTCGTTTGGTGGCAAAGGGAAACACTCAATAAGAATGCTTGGATTTATTGAAACCTTTTCCTCAATTGCAAAGTTAGTCACTATCAAAATACTCCTTTCAATTAGATGTTAATAATGCATTTTTAAATGGAGAATTGTTAGAAGAGGTTTACATGGATCTTTCTTAGGGGTATTCTATGCAAGGGAAGCTTGGTAGTAGGGGGAGAAACTAGCTTGCTGCTTGCATAAATCAATCGATGGATTAAAACAAGCTTCGAGACAGTGATTCTCAAAATTCTCCCAAGCTCTTGTTCTCCATGGTTTTACACAATCCAAATCTGATTATTCTCTTTTCACTAAGGGCGAAGGTTCTTCTTTTGTTACTTTGTTGGTGTATGTTGATGATATCATCATCAGAGGCTCGAATTTGATTGCTATTGGGGAGTTAAAAAGATTTCTTCACAACCAATTCAAACTCAAAGGTCTTGGTTCTTTAAAGTATTTTCTTGGTTTAGAGATTGCTCGGTCTGCTAATGGGCTGTTTTTATCTTAGTGCCATTGCACTTTACATCTACTCGAAGATTATGGTTTTCTTGCTTCTAAACCAACTTCTTTGCCCAAGGATCCAAAGGCTAAATTCGGTTCATTTGATGGCGTACTTCTTGTTGATGCTTCTTCTTACAGACGGTTGGTTGGTCGTTTATTGTACCTCACCATATCACGGCCTGACATCACATTTTCAGTCCATAAGCTGAGTCAATTTGTATCTTCTCCTAGGCAGGCCCACCTAGCAACAGCACATCATCTCCTACAATATTTGAAAGCTTCCCTTGGTCAAGGTTTATTTTTCTCATCTTCATCGTCTTTCCAACTTAGAGCTTTTGAGGATGCTGATTGGGGCTTTTGTCTGGACTCTCGAAAATCTGTAACTAGTTTTTGTGTATTTCTTGGTGACTCCATGATTTCTTGGAAAGCCAAGAAGCAAACTATTCTTTCCCGCTCCTTTGCAGAGGCCGAATATTGTGCTCTTGCTTCAACAGCTAGTGAGATCATCTGGCTTCAACAATTACTGAAAGATTTCCAAATCTCGCATACTGGACCTGGTTGTTCTCTTTTGTAACAATCAAGCTGCAGTTCACATTCCTACTAATCCCACATTTCATTAACGTACGAAACACATTGAGATCGAATGCCATTTTGTTCGGGATAAAATTACATACGGATTCATCAAACTTCTTCCCATTCGCACTCAGCAGCAACTTGCAGATGTGCTCACTAACGCATTACCTTCTGCTTCCTTATTTCCATTTCTATCCAAGATGGCTATTCTTGACATTCATAAGCCATCTTGAGGGGGAGTATTAGAGATATTTCAATAGATATTTTGCATGTATAGCTGTCATTCTGTTATATATATATAGGTGGTTAGGCAACTTGTAAAGACAATTCTCATTTTCACTGATTCAATGCAAATTTTCCCTCTCTCTGAATCAAAAACGTTTACATGTATTCAGATATCATGTGTAAACCAACAATTTGAGAAATCGAAAAGATAGATAGATTATAGATAGACCTTGACTCCGTGGGCAGCTCTGAATTGGAGCCCAGGCATGACGTCAAAAGACGTCTTGAGTTGAGCATCGCTTTCTTCGAGATCGTAGTGCAGTGAAAAGTACTTCGAGGTAAACGAAATTTGGGGCTCCGAAACTTCGCCTTTGCTACTGTTCTGAAAGGAGAGCTTGAATTTGGCAAGATTGTCCAGTAACTTGCAGGAGACCTTGTGCAGGAACGCCGAGTTGTCGCTGTCATACTCCGTCGTCACGCGGAGTTTCGGTCGGCCCAATTGGAAAAATTCCCCGAAAACCCCATTGTTGGCCGCGGCGGTAGCGGTGGTTGTAGGTGGTGACGGCGGAGATAGATCGTCGGAATCTACTTCCACCATTGGTGTTGCTTTCGGTAGGTGAGATTTTTTGCACTCTGTAGGGATAATTGGATTTTTCTTATTTTTTATTATTTTTTTATTTTTTGGAATATGATAAGAAAAAATAGAAGCTCGGCACTTCGCGAAAATGTAGAAGAAGCATAGGTGATATGGAATTTCTTTGGTGTAAATATTTAAATTTCTAATTATTGGTTGAAAATTAATAAAAAAAAATAAGACTTTTAGGACATGTTCGGTACAGCTTAAAATCCAATTAAAATTGAAAATATGGCCGTTATTGGGTCCCACTCGTCTAATAAAAGTCAACAATAACGACTTATTTTTCAATTTTAATTTCTACCGAACAAGTTCTTAATGACTTTTTGAAATTTAAAAAGTTTAGGGATATTCAATGTAAACTTTTGAAAACTCTTTAAAAATATTGATGTATTCAATTGAAACTTTTATGAACTTTTAAAAAATTTATAAAAGTCACAATATATTCAATTAAAACTTTTTAGAAGTCTTTATAAGTCTTAGAGTATTCAAATTCTTATGACTTTTAGAGAAGTCTCAATGGCACTAACTTTTAAGCATAAATTATTCAAATAAAATTTCAAAATTTGTCTCTCATTAATTACAAGATTTTGGGAGACTTTCACGAAAAAGAAGAAGCAGAAGAAATTAATATGTATTTTTTTTTCAATATTTTTCTTTCATTTTCCCTTCTACAAATATTAAAGTTATGGTTAAAAAAATTCTATTAATTGCGTTAGTTTCTATTTTTATTTCTCTCTCTTATTATTTATTTATATTTTTTATGAAAAAATTAAATTGTATTTTTATAACTTTTTTTTCTTTTTTCATTTATTTTTTCTGAAAATATCTATTTTTAATTAAATTATAAGATTTTATATAGACTAATTTATAATTAAATTTAAATATATTTTTTTTATTAATTCTTGAAAAGTATATTATATTAATAATACTGAATATTAAATTTATTTTTTAGATGTATAATAATAATTATTATTTATTTATTTAATTAAGGTCATATTCTTTTTAAAATATTTTTTTAGGGTTAATTTCACAAATGGTCACTGAAATTAAATGAAAATTTCAAAACGGTCACTTAAATTTAAAAATTGCAGAAACGATCATTCAACTTTCACCCAGTTTCAGAAATGGTCACTGAAATTAGTTTTAGGACTTTTATGTATTAATTGAAACCTAAATCACCAAAACACTATCACTTAAATTTTGGAGGACCTCAACTTCAAATTTCATCTAAAATCCACCAAGCTCCAGCCATTTTCTTCAACACCTCCGCCACCACCAAGTTCCAGCCGTTTTCTTCGACACCTCCGCCACATTTGCACCACCGTTCTATGCCAAGCCCCACCCCTCTACACCACCATCATCAACCACCTCATCTACCATCCCTCTCTACACTAGTAATTTTCAGACCATGTATGGAATTAAATCTGCAAAAATGGGGATGCTCTTTTCCGTTCGCGCGAGAAGGGGCCGGACTTGGATTCAAAAATTGGTGCAGTTTCTGAATCAATTGGTGCAATTGACATGTTACCCATGGTCGTATGTGGCTTCTGAAGACTCGATTGGGGGCCAATTTGAGGATTAATGTTGTGGGGATGAGGAATTGAGGAAGACAGATCTCAAACTTGAAGCTGCGCGATTGGCGGAATTTGCAGATTTAATTCCGGCCGATTGGGGGCATTATTGGTTGATGTATGACCATGGTTGTAATCGTCTGGATGAGGGCTAATGACTGGATGTGATGCACGACCATGGGTGTCGCCGGAATGGTGATTTCCGGCAGGAGAAGGGTTCGGCAGACTGGTTTTTTAAACCCATTTTGCTGCTGATTCCAGTGGGTTTGAAGGCGACAGTTGGGTGTTTGTTGTAGAGGGCAATGAGGTGAGTTTATTAGTGGTAGATTCCGGTGGCCATGATGGCCGGAAGGTGGTTGATTTTAGCTCCATAGGTGGTGGTCGAACCATGGCTGGATTGGATTTTAGATTAAGCTTGATGGTGGATTTTAGATTAATTTTGAAGTTGAGGTCCTCCAGATTTTAAGTGACCGTGTTTTGGTGCTTTAGGTTTCAATTAAACCATAAAAGTCCTAAAACTAACTTCAGTGACCATTTCTGAAACTGGGTGAAAGTTAAATGACCGTTTCTATAATTTTTAAACTTCAGTGACCGTTTTGAAATTTTCATGTAACTTCAGTGACCATTTGTGAAATTAACCCTTTTTTTTTATTATATGGGGGTAAATGAAGGAGATGCGAAATTGTAAGAAACACCATTTTGTATGTGATAATTTCACAATATTGCACTAGATCCTTTTAAATTTTACAAAAGTCTCTAAAAATTTTAAAATGAAAGTTTATAAGTTTACAAAGGACTCCCACTAATTTCATACAAATCTCTAAAAAATTCACGAAATCTACGAAAGTCTTCACTTAAAAAAAGTTCATCAAAGTCTTTAAAAGTCTCAACTGAATACACCCCCATAAATAATTGCATTGTAAATGACTTCTTTTTCTTTTTCAATTTATAAATTTAATCATGGATGCGTTTGATTGCGAGCATAGAATTTGCATAAAAATAAAATAAGTTCTAGGTAATTTAATTGCATATAACTTATTTCTATTGAAATTATTAATTAAATTTGTTTGATTGATTTAATTTTTAACATAGAAAATATTATAATTTTTCATTTTTTATTAGTGGGTAGATGAGAGAAATAGAGAATGAATTACTTAGAAAATAAAAATCATCTCTTCCTAAACAATTTTTTATTTTTATTTTTTATAAAATATGGTCACGTGACCAAATGTTGAACACACCTTAAAAGTAGGAATTTCAATGAGAAAATGACATTTTTCATGAAAAATAATGTCAATTAAGCATACTCTAAATGTTCATTCAGCACAACTACAATGAGTAGAGCTTATGACGATATTGTTTTTAATAAATAATTATGGATTTATAAAGTGCTGTGAATATTAAATTGATTGTGTGGCCAAATAAATATTAAAATGTTATTGAATATTTATTATTTAATGGAATTTGAAGCCCTATTTGACAATCATTATTTGAAAAATCATATTTCTATATATTCATTTTCAACAACGTATTCATACAATAAAATATTTTGCACGTAAATTTAAAAATTTTCTTTACTTTTTAACAACATATTCTCCTAAAAATCACTATTTAAAATATTTTTATGGCTAAATAATGGTCATCAAACAAAGGCGAAGTTATAAAGATTTTTTCTGTATACTAATACGTATTTTATCATTATAAGATTTTGTTAAATGTAAATGGCAGTTAGGGATCATAAATAGGCAAGACGTGCTACGCCTAGAATTATCCATCCTCGCTTGAGGTCGAGATGGGCGAGGCAAGGGGGATTTTCCAAAATAGTCGGGTCAAATGACCCATTTGGGTTTTTCGTGTAAAAGTCAATTTTGCCCTTAATGAAATGTTTTTTTATTGCAAATTAAGTCCTTAAACTTTATAATTTTTTAGAAACTAGTTTTATTCCTATTTTTATTCGTCATCACTAGATGTTTCTTCTAAATCTGATTTTTCTTCAAATATTTCTTCATTCACTTCTATTTCTTTAATATTAACTTCTTCACATTCATCTCTAATTTGTTCAAAGTCCGTAATTAATATCATAACTTTCTTTTTTGGACATTCAGTGCTTATATGTCCTTCTTCATTACAATTCCAACATTTACATCGTTTTTTATCTAATGGTTTTTTATTATAAGGTTTATAGTTTCTTCTAAAATATTTTCTTTTTGGTTTAAAATATTTCTTTTTAAACTTATTATATTTTTTATATTTTTTGGGTCTTATTTTTCTTTTTCTTTTATAATCATAACATCCCCAATTTCCTGGTATTTCGGTATCTCTACAACAAATCCTATCTTGTATAAATCATGATTGTTTATAAATCATTTGATTACTACACATAGTACTTATTTCATCTTTTATAGTTTTTACAATAAATTCTAATGTATAACCTTCTTCATTTCTTCCTAATTGTTTTTCTTTAATCTTATTTTGAAAATAATTATTCCATGGTGGTGGTAATTTCCTAATAAAAACTTCTTTATAATAATTATTATCAGCTCCACTTCCAAACATCATATAATAATATTTACTATATTCACAACAATATTCGTTAAGGTAACACATATTACAAATTTGTAAATGTTCCATTCTGTTTTTAGTATCTTCTATTTCTTCTAATCTAGCTTTAGTACTTTCATTTACCCAGTCTTCTCCAGCAAATTCTCTATAAATTCTTGTAGCGACTCTATTTATTCCTTCTATTATACTAATTCCAAATCCTGCTTCAATACTATCTTTCCAAATACCTTTTGTTATTTCTTCTAATCCTCTATACCAATTAAATACATTTCCTTTAAATGTTGCTAATAAATATTCAGTTCTATTTTTATTATCGGTATTACTGTGATTATAATTAAAGTGTGCTATCATATTAATACTCCATTCATTTATAGCTCTTCTAACATCTAATTCACAATCTAAATTTAAATATGATTCTGCAATTAGGGGTGGGCAAAAAACCAACCGACCCGACGAAACCGACCGAACCGACCCAAACCGACCGGTTTGGGTCGGTTTTTTGCATTTTTTGGGCGGTTTTTGGGTTTCGGGTTGAGTGGTCGGGTCGGGTTGGGTCGGGTCGCGGGTTGGCACCCCCAACCCGACCCAACCCAACCAAACCCCAAAAAAAAAAAAAAAAAAAAACGTTAAATTGAAAAAACGACGAATAGTTTTCTCAATTATTTTCAGATTGTATTAAGAATTAGTTTTTGTTAGCAATTCTTTATTATTAAAACTGGAGCTTTCGAAATTGATCGAGGATTTCAATTAAAAATTTCTTGAAGATAAGGAATACCAGCGTGAGATTTAGGGATGAAGTAGAGAGGCTAAATTAAGTAATTATTTTACTAGTTTTTTAAAATTCAATAAAGTCAAAAAGTCACGTTGTATCATAAAATGAGTTTATTTTTATGTTGATTTATATTGCTCTTTTGGCTGATTAATGTGCTCAAGTGTTTTTGACATATTTCTGTGTGTAAATTAAAGGACTGAAGTTAAAGCTCTCATTCTTTTTTTTTATTATTCCTTTAACTGAAATTCCCAATCCTACTAATTATAGTTGGATAAATGCATGAAGAGAAGTATATTAATTCTTACACGTATCTCTATACTTATGAAAAGAAATAAGCTTTTTCCATTTTGTGGTTTAGTAATCAGTGTCGTTATTTCCATATCTGTAAAATAAAGTTTCACTCTAATCTAAATCTGTGTTGCGTGTTGCTATGCTCATATGTGAGATATTGTGTTTTGATGCATCTGAATTTCAATTGAAAATGCTCGTGAGACCTCCCCCAACAAAAAAAAAAAATTAAAAATGCAGAGTTATAAAAAAAATCATATGGCTTAGGTACTGGGGACACAAATTATTGTCTGAAGACCATCTCATACGTTACTGTGTGGAGGTTCACTTATCTGTAAGTGCCAAAAATTAGGACTTGTTGGTTGAACCAATAAAGTCAGCCTCGCACATTTTTTAAGGGATAAAATCTCAAATCGAATAAAGACGAAAACATAAACTAATTTATAAGGGTTTGAGCTACTCTTTATCATAAAAAAATTGAAATTTATGATTCAAACCGACCAACCCAACCCAACCCGACCGACACATAATTGGGTTGGGTTGGGTTAGGTTTCAACATTTACATGGGTTGGGTTGGGTTGGATTTCGAACAAACCGACAATGTTGGGTTGGGTTTGGGTTGGGGCAAAAACCGACCCAACCCAACCCACGCCCACCCCTACCTGCAATTTTCATTGGGTTTGATTCTCTTAATACTAGTTTAAATTGGTTTCTATACATTCTTTCTTTAGTAGTTTTAAAATCTACTTTTGTATTGACATATCTTCTTGGGTCTATTTCTGCTTCATATCTAGTTGTGCTAGTTTCTCCATATTCTTCTTGTTTAACTGCTCGTGGTCCTCCCGTTTTTCCGACCATATGATTTTTAGTTATTTCTTCACAAATTTTTAAATCTTCTAAATCAAATATTAAATTTTCCATATCTTCGTTCATTGTTCTTCTATAACTAATTTTCCTTCTTCTTTTTCTATAAGATTTTCTTCTTACTTTCTAAGATCAATCAATAATCTTTCTATATTTTCTTTTAATCCTCCATTAAGTTTTATTAATTCTTCATATTTTTCAATTTTCTTTCTAACTTCTTTAAGTTCTTTGGCATAATCTGGTTTAAATGGTTTTTCTTTATTTAGATTTTCTATTATTCTATTTAAAAGATTTTCTATTCTTAAAAAGTTATTTTGTAGTTTTTCTTTTTCTTCTTCGTAGTCTATTTCAATTCTAGTTATTTTTTCATCAATTGCTTTTATATTTTTCTCAATTAAATTGATTTTATCATTCATACTCATACTTTAGGTTTTTTATAAGATGGTTTTTCAAATTCAAATCCTAATTTATTTAATAGAATATCAAGTTTATAATTAATAATATCTATCTTTTCTTCTAGAGTTGTTATTTTATTAATACTATTTTTCTGTGCAATTTTTGATATTTGATTTTGAATTTCTTCAAGTTTAGCTTCATCAAGTATTTCTAAATTATTAATTTGTTCTTTTATTTTATTAAATTGTTTAGACATATTTTTGCTTAAAATTTCTAATCTTTCTTTCGCTATTTCATCTTTTGGATCTATATTATTTATCTCGTCTATAGTTTCTATATCTTTAGATTTTAATTGTCTTAATTGTTGCCATAAAAATGCATTAATCCAGTTTGTAGTCATATTTAACAATTCATCAGTATTTCCCCATGAGCTTAAAGGTTGAAATAGAGTTGTATTCCATTTTTTAGTTTGATAGCTTCCTATTGGTAATCTAATATTTTCTATTTCTTATTTATCAAATCTTATTTTTGTTGGTAAACTCATATTAATCTGGTAAGTTTAAGGAATTAATTATTATATTATTTATTATTTGTCTTATTTCTCTTCTAAATTGTTCTTCTCTTCTTAATTCTCTTGTAATTTCATTCCTTAATAATTCTTTTTTAATTTTATTCCAATTAGAAATTTCTTTTTCTATTTCTCTACGATTATTATCAGTTATTATTTGTTCTTCTAAAATTTTTATTTTATTATCACAAAACTTTCTAGTTATTCCAGGCATATTCTTATTCTATATCGTCAAAACTAAGATCAAAATCATATAATTCAGAAACTTCATTATAACTTACATGCTGTTCTATAGTTTCAAAAGTTCTTTCACTATTTTCACTATCTAACCAGAAAAATATAATCATTTTTATTATTTCTTTAGGCAATCTTTCTTTTAATCCAAATGATACAATTGTAAGATATTTTTCATAATATCTACTATCTCTTTTTATGAAATTTATTCCTCTAGTATAATTGTCATAAGTTTCTGGAATTTCTATCATGTGACTATAATCAATACAATTAGTATATCTAAAAGGTACAGTTCTATAATAAAACTCGTAACTTTCCATGATAAAAGTTCTTCAAAGTAAACAATCTTATAAAAATTCTTATATAATAATTTTCATGCAAAATTTTCAGACAATAAATTTTCTTGTAGCTTAAAATAAGGGCCTTACCACGCTTCGCCAAATAGCAAGAATGTTATATGTTCCTGGTCACCTTCGTCACAAGAGTTGGCCAAAGTCCGACAGCATCGTAGCAAAATGGACACAAAGGCACTCAAAACTCTCAAACAGACTCACTGTGTAGAACAACACTCAAAGCGTAATAAAAGATTTATTTCAAACTAAAAGATTTTATTGATCTGAAGATAACTTGAAAGCTATTATACAAAGATTTTTACAAAGATTGATACTCCGAAGAGTGGTTTCTACTCTCTAACGAGAAGGATTACAAAGATCATTTTTGAAAGTTTGAAATGATAGTTCAGGATGAGATTTCAGATGGCTAATCTCCGATGATCTTTTCTAATGAGAGGAGTCTCAATTTATAGAAAGGCTCGCACTTCACCGAGAAGCTTTTGGCCAATCAAATTTTTATAACACAAAAGTAAAAAGTACAATAATTTCAAATGTGGTTGAAAATATTTAAGTGCTTGTCGGTTGTCTTTATTCCAGTGTCGGCAATCTCTTTTGATTCCAACTTGACAGCTGTCTTCTTATCTTCAAAGTTCACATGGTGCTGTCGGTCACGTTTTTCTTGATCGTCCTTTATTTGTGGACGTGTCCCATAAGTCGGCAGGCTTCTTTAATACATTCTTCACTTCCAGAGAATTGATCATTCATAATTCCACAGATTTTTTTCTTCAAGAATTTTTGATTCTTTATCTCCTCTACAGATAAGGATCCAATTATTGCTCATACCATAGACCATGTATCTTTCTCCATAAAAGAACTGCATTGTTGAGCAGACTGATTTTATTTCGAGAGCTCGTATGTAAATCATCCATTTTCTATTAATAGTGGGTATTTCTTTAAAAATCTGAATCTCCTTAAGTGGATTTCCATTATTTTTCCGAATTGTGATGAGATGATGTTCTCCATACCACTCTGGTTCTTTATATTCAGGACAATTATGTAAAATCTCAGTTCAATCGGTTGTTTATCGCTGAATTTTTTAACACAATTAACAAATTCTTTGTCAAACTGTTCAATTTCTTTTAGATCTATCCCTGGGAAGAGTCGATCTAAAAATCCAAATGCTGCCAATTTTCGAACAATATTAGGATCTGCTCCTTGAACTGCACTGATCCTTGGATAAATCGCCGTTGGAAGGGCTGTCAAATATAGAGAACTTCCTTCTTTGAAATTATATACCCGTTCAGAAAATTCATAATACTCATTCTCCATAGGATGTAGATTAGTTCGAACATGATGAGTTGTGATTATTCCCTTTGGTGATTTGAGGTCACCAATCGGTACTTTTTTATTTTCTTGGAATTCACTGATAACAGTAGGCTGTTCCAATGTGCCTTTTGATAAGGATGTTTGAGTACTAGACTCAGTGGCTCCTTTTCCACTTGTAAATTTTTCCAACAATTTGTCAATACTGACGGGTAATTGTTGTGGACCTTTTGTTATGACATTTTCCTCTTGCAAGGTAAGAGGGTCATTTCTCTTAAATTTCGAATCTCCACTTGAAGTGGATGTATTAATCTCCCGAAATGGGATATGACTCGCCTTTTGGCTGTATTCACCTTTTTCCAAAGGAGGGTACTCCTGGCTGGAACTTACAAAAAAGTCTAAACATTCTGTCAATTTTTCAACTATTTTTTCTTTATTATCATTTAGTTTATCTATCTTTTTTCCACTTTCAACAACTTTGTTTGATAAATCGCACAAAGTTTGTCTGATGTCAAGATGATCCTCTTGAATAGCAAGATAATCTGCATTAAAATCTGTTAGAAGATCTTGCAATTCTTTGGTAAATGCTTCAACCTTGTCCAAAATCATGATTCCTGCTCAAGAAATCAGCAAATAAGTTATCTTTTCCTTTAATATATTCAAATTTAAAATTATAAAAAGATAATAGCACTTGCCATCTATGTAGTTTTCTATGTTGAGGTGAATTTTATAATTTATTATTTACTAGTCCGTTAAGTTGAGTATTATCAGTTTGAACAATAAATTCCTTAGGTAGTAAGAACATTTTGAATTTATTTAATCCTTTAACAACTGCCAGTAATTCTTTTTCATTGGTTGAATAATTTACTTCAACATTATTAAATGTTCCACTAGTATATCTGCAAATTTCATTTAAATCAGTTTTTAATAAAGCACTCCAATATAAATCAGAAGCATCGGTTTGAACTATTAATTTATCTTTTTCATCAGGAAATCTAAATTTAGGTAAATTTTTACAATTTTCTTTTAAATTTTTAACACAAAGAGTATGTTCTTCATTCCAACCTAATTTATTTGACTTTCTTAATAGTTTCTGGAGTTTATTTCTTTTTTCTACAAGTCTTTCTATGAATCCTTCAGCATAATTAAGACAACCTAAAAACTTTTGAATTTGTTGCTTATTTTCTAATTTATCAGGAAATAAAATTATCTTCTCAGAAATATAAGGTTGTAATTTTATTCCTTCACTATTTATTATCATTCCTAAAAATTCAATTTCATGTTTTGCTACTTCTGCTTTTTTCTGACTAAGTATTATACCTTGTTTTGAGCAAAGTGTAGCAAAAATTCTAAGATATTTAAGATGATCTTCATATGTTTCTGAGCAAACAAGTATATCATCAACATAAACAATAAGAAAATTATAGGTTTTAAAAACTTCATCCATTCTTCTTTGATAAATTTGTGGTGCATTTTTTAATCCAAATGGCATAACTATCCATTTATAATGTCATTGAGGGGTACTAAATGCCGTTAATGGTATACTATTTTCTTCTAGTTTTATTTGCCAAAATCCAGATTTACAATCAAATTTTGAATAATATTTTTTTGTTTTTGGCAATATTTATTAATACTTCTTTATTTGGTAGATAATATCCATCAAATTTAGTGTTTTTATTAAGTTCTTTATAGTTTACTACCATCCTAGATTTTCCTCTTTTTATCTCTGAATGGTTTCTAACAATAAAAGTTGGGCTACTATGAGAGCTATTACTTCTCCTTATAAGTTTTTGATTAAGAAGTTCTTGAATTTGTACTTGAAATTCTTCTTTATTTTCTTGATTATAGAGCATATGTTTGACTCTAATAATGATTGTTGGTTCTAATAGTTCTATTTTAGCTGTTGTTTTTGATTTTTCCCATTTTTCAAGTGGGTTTTCATAATAATTTTTAGCTAAAAGATCTTTTATTTGATCAAGAGTAATTGTTTTGATTGAATAATTGAGTAATTTTGGTATAAATTCTATTTTTTCACCACGCTGAAATTTGAACTCTGAATGGTTTAAATTCTCTAGCAATTTTTAGTAAATGTCCACATGGTGTTTTTAATTGAATAGTATAAATATTTTGACTATATTGACTAAATTGTTGTAGAAAGTCATTTCCTACAATGATATCGCAATCATTAATATTATATTTGTAAATATTTCTTATGGTTACTATTTTAGATCCTATTATTACTTCTATATTTTCATTTTTATATTTTAAAGATTCTCTTACTCCAGTTATTCCTTGTAGAGTTAATTGTTGTTTATTTTCAATCCATTTTGGTAATAAAAATTCTTTAAAGACAGTTATCTCAACTCCTGTATCAATTAGAGCACAAGTAGTTATTTTTGATTCAAATACAGTTATTTGTATATATACACTTATTAGGAATTTTATTTCTCTACTCATTTTCCTTTAGGGCAATATGTAGTTATTCCTTGATGTATAATAAGAATTCCTTCCTTATCTATTTTATAATTATCAAGACTATTTAAAAATGAATTTCCTAATAATATTGGATGTTCATCAAAATTCATGTTATTATCAATATAACATTCTATACTTAATAATAAATTTCCTAATTTAATTTGTACTTGTCCTATGATATCACAAGAGTTTATTTTTCCTTCAAAATCTCTGTAACTATAAGGTTCAACTTTTTTTCTTTTTAATTCCTTCATCAATAAGAGAGCAAATATGATTCTGACTTGTTCCAGTATCAATAAGTATTTTAATTTCATTTATCCATTTATTTCCATTAAAAAACTTTCCTTTGATTCCATAAACACTATTATTTTTATTTTGTATTATTTTTGAAATACTATATCTTACTGTATTATTTCCAATAATTATTTTATTTTCTTTATATGTTATTTGTTTTGGTATTATAGGTTGATCAATACTTATAGCATCATCATGTCCTATCTCAAAATTTTCTATTTCTTCTATGTCTTGTTCTCTAGGTAAGATTGCTTCTCCTATATCCCTAAATTCTTCGTCAATTTCTATAAAAGGTTTTTCTTTATATATATTTCCATAATTACTATTTGTATAACAATATAATCCTTGATATAATACAGTAAAGACTTTATTATCATCTTTTAATATTTTATTAGTCATCTTAAAATGTAGACTAAGACAATCATCTAAATTTTTATCATTTATATGCACACAATATCTTGGATAACAAGTAAATTTTAATTTTTTATAGGCTAAGTTTCCTTTTACTATTCCTAAATTTTCATTTTCTGCGATTATACATCTTTCATCTTGTAGATTAAGTATTATAGGACTATTAATTCTTTCTTTAAAACATGATTTTATTATTATTTGTATTCCAGCAAGGTAAACATAAGATATTTTATCTCGTTTTTCTTGTTTTAATTTTCCAAGGAATTCATTAATATTTCTTTTTGTTATAAGATTTAATTTTATTTTTCCTTGTGTATGTTTAATATCTATGTCATTTTCTATTAATGACTAACTTCTTTCTTCTAAAAGCTGATCCTAAAATATTAAATAATTTATTTTCTCCTGGTGGTTTTAGACTTAATTCTGTTCTATTAATTTTTCTAAATTTTTCCCAATCAAATTTTCATTTTAAGGCATATCCTTCTACTCCTTCGTATACTTCAGTTTCTATATTTTCTGAATTTTCAATTTCCATGATCTTTAGGTTTCTAACTCTTCAATTCTCCTAATTTCATTATTAAGAACTCTTTGAATTCTTTTTAAAGTTTTTATTTCTATAAGAAGATGTATTTTAACAAGATATCTTATGTTTTCGTCTAAAACTTCATCAAAATCTATTAAAAGAAAAGTAATTTTCTTTTCAAATTTTTTCTTTATTTTAAGACTATCCGAGTCTTTTATTTTTTCAATCAAATTTCTTGATTTATTAACAAGATGTTGAATATAACTATCAATATCTAAATATTCAGTAGAATTATTAACATACCATCCTATGCAAATTTCGTTATTATCTTCCATTTTCTTATGGCTTTAAATCCTCAGAATATAGGGCTCTGATACCAATTTTGAGTGGGGTCCTAAAAATGCAAAAATACAATTAATTCAAAAATAAAATTATTAATCAATATCAAATTTTTTGGCTCAAGATAGGTGGAAAGAGTTGATGGTGAAGAAAAGTTAATTTTTTATTGCAAGGGGCAAACAATTTGTCGAATCAAAAATTAGAATTAAAGTTTTAAGGACTAAAATGACCTGTTTTGAAACCTTTTATGTTAAGGGTATTTTAGGTAGTTTTAAGGTTGAATAGTAAAAAGGGGTATTTTGGAAAGGGTATGGTTGAATTTAAGGTATTTTCAATAATTTCCCGCAAGGCAATACCCCATCTTTTTTATTGCCTCTTTTATATTTTTATTTTTAAATCATTTTTTATTTTTCTAGTAAATTTTATAGTGATTTGGGTCAATGAAGTTGATTAATCAGTTACGATTTCAGCATAAAAATATTGAACTAAGGTGATTTTAAACAATTTTTGGATTTTTTTAAATGACTAGGCAAATTATTGGGGTATATTTCAGCTTGGCCATGTCAACATATCCATTTTCCACATTAGCTATTTTTTTTTGCCATTCACCACAATGGTCTTTTAATGATTAAAAGACAAATATACCCTTAGATATGCTATACAATTAAAAAATTTTAGTATTGCTCAAAATACAATAATACTCTCTAAGTTACAAATAAATTCAAAATTTCAAATACTTCTCACTTAAATTTTCAAAATCAAATCACTTTTTTTTATGTGTTTACTCCAATACTAATAAAAAATTGTTTCATTTTTTACCCGCTTCAACTTTAAAATATCATAAATTTATGAAATGCTCAATAAGAAAATGTTGTTATAGCAATCACTTCGAATCAGTAAATATGTTTACGTATATTTAATTTCATTTTTGTTAAATTAGTATATTGTTTTAATTTTTAAATCTTGTTTCGACATAGGCAGATAAATTTATACATATTTTTAAAAAATCTATAATTTTATTTAAGCAAAAACGAAAAAAAAATTCATCTGCATATATTGAGACCGCCTATTAACAGCTGGCCCAACAGTCTGGGTCGACTATTAACCAGTCGTCGAAGCCGGCTTGACGGCTGGGCCTGGTTGGTGGGCAACCCATTTTTTTTTGTCCCAATTATCTATTTTTTTAAAAAAAAAATGTATGTTTGGTAATGTAGATATGAGATCAGCTGCAATCCTGATTTGTTACCTTGGTGAATTTGAAATGAATGAAAATGTTCAATGGGAATGAAAATAGATGAGTGACATATGTGATACTATTGCAATTGTGATAACATCAAGTACATCCTATGCATAAATCTATCATGATTTACAGAACAAATTCAATGTCGATTACTCTCAGTACGACATGTAATTGGAATTTCTATTCAACGAGCATACATTCATTTCAATTCCACCTATAAATGTTACTTTTGAAGCTGAAATGAATGTTCTAATTAAATTGAACCAAAATCGAATCATTCTTATTTGCGTAATTTTAGCAATGAAGAATATTCCCGAGAGTGAACACAAACATTTCGATGGAGGGGATCATAATGTGAATGATTTTTGGGACACGGTGAAGATAACTCGTGAGGATGAAGTGGTTATTTTCGTAACAGTTGTTCCTCATCATGATCTCACTGTTACGTACAAAATTTTCTTGATAGTTCAAAACAATGAGAATGAAAATTAATTTACAAATAAGGATTTGATTGTTTTATTCCGTCATAGACATGAGTAGAGTGAGAGCTCACAGACTAGAACGAGTGCATGGTCCTCTAATTGTTCGCTTGTGATTTTCGATGATGAATATTTGCATGTTGAGCAACTGTTTGAAACAAATAAAGATTTGCACGAATCTATGCATCGGATTGTATTGAAACACAACTTTGAGTTTAAAGTAAAGAAATCAAAAAAGTCGACGTATACAATTATCTGCGTTAAAAACAATTGACGTTGGCAATTCCAAACGCCGAAGATGGACACGAATGAGTTCTTCATAGTTCACAAATATGCCCATGAATATACTTACGAAATAAGTATTCATCGAAATGATCACATGCAATCTCGAGCATGATTTATTGGTCGATAGATAATGCACAAGTTTCAAGACTCACATACGATACACAGACCATCGACATTATTAATGACGTTCGTTAAGAGCACGAGGTGGTCAGAGCTACCCGAAGGCCTGTAAGGCCAAATAATGTGCGTTGGAGGATTTAATGGGTTCGGTCAAGAAGAATTATGCTTAATTGGCCAAGTATTGCTTTAACACGGGGATAACTAATCCAGGATGACATTTTTTATTGAGATTGAGGGCTATAATAGCTTCAAATATTTCTTCATGGCTCATGGACAATATATTCGGGGATTTTGAAACGCAATGCGACCCCTAATTCTAATCGAGGTACAACCCTTAAGCTAGATATGAAGGAAAGTTGATTATTGCATCATGTCAAGATGCCACATCCAAATTTACCCTCTTACATTTGACATAATCGATGGCGAGAATGATATAGCGATGTATTAGTTCTTTACAAAGCTGGATGAAGTAATTGGGGACGTCGAGAACTTTGCATTTGTAAATGACTGAGGCGGTCAATAATAAATGGCATCACGAAAGTTTTTCCTAAGGTACATCATGGTTACTTTATGTACCCATATACAGGGAAACCTGAAAACTAAATATCGAGATGGTGGCATCGTTTTATTGTTTAGTAGAGATGCAGAGGCTTACAGTTTTGAAGTGTTTGATAAGTTCATAGTCGAAATAGAAAATAAAGCACATGATGCATATGATTATCTAACAGAGATGGAGATTGAACATTGGACATAGTTACATTTTTCAGGACATCGATACAACATGATGACGTCGAACAATGCGGAGTTGCTTAATGCATTATTCAAGAAGAATCGAGAGTTACCAACTCTCGCAATGATTGAGCACATTTGTAACAAGTTCAAATAATGGTTTCATGACAGACGTAATGAATCACAAACTTGCACAGAGTGTGCTAACCCTTTTCAGGAAGATAAACCCTTCAAGATTCTAGAGTTGGCAAGAAAGTTATGTATGGAACCAGTGGATCAGTTTCGCTTTTCAGTGAGATGTAGACATAATATCAGGTACTTCGTGAACTTGAATGATAATACATACACGTGTAAAAAGTTTCAGTTTGAAAGTTTTTCATATGCGCATACAGTCGCAGAGGCTATGCATAGAGGATTTCCACCACACACCTTATACTGTTATTATTACATGGCTGATTATTGGGGAGCAGCATATGCCAAAACTATATTTTCTCTACCAAATGAAACCGAGTGGGAAGTTCCTAGCCTCATTCTCCCACTTAATATTTTTTTGCCACCCGAAGTCAGATCACGTACTCCTGAACATAGACGTACATCTAAAATACTATCTATCTGAGAATTTTTCCAACATCATAAATACGACAGATGTGGCGCAATATGGCATACTCGCCGACTTTGTACAAGTCAAATCCCACTACATAACAATTCGACGAACATGTAATTTGTATCGTATTTACAGTAATTTGTTTGTCATTTAATTATTGTCGTCGTTAAATATTCCAATTATTTAAATATGCAATTGCTTCCAATTTTCCTATTTAATCATCGATCACCGTTTTATGTTCCGAATCAACTATTAAAAAGTTGAAATTGCCCCGTACTTTGTTTTTCGTCATTTCACAATCAAATAATGTTCTGGTTGATTTTTAAACTTGCAATTGCTTCCAATTGTTCCTATTTAATCATCGATCGCCGTTTTATGTTTCCAATCAATTATTAAAAAGTTGTTATTAGGCTACCGTACTTTGTTTTTCATCATTTTACAATCTAATAACTCAAAATTACATATATAATTGCATTAAATCATGAGTCACAATTAAATAAAAAATATTTACATTTTTTGAGAAAACTAATACAAAATATGATATGGATCACAATTGTATTCATACAAATCGCACGGTAACTTCAACATTCTCCTATCTATCCAAGATTGGTTTATTGTATAATAAGCCTCGCGTCCAATACTCAAAAATTCTATATACTTTATAACGAATATTCCACAATCGCCCACAAGTAAATAATATTATATTAGTTCATATAGTTAAAAACTAAGTTTTCAATTAAAAAAGTATAAATACTTACAATACTGCTTGTCTGGGCGTCGTCACGTCCGCATAATAGCAGTCTGTAATTTTCTCAAATCATCGCATGTTTAGCTATCATGAAAACGATCACAACCATTAGCTCCAGTATTTACTTCAACTGGTATTGTGTCAGATAGCTATGATCGAAGTCGTACACATGTATAGTAGAATCAGTGAATGCGATCTCAATTGCAAAGCAGTGTAAATTTGCAATCACTTGCATTTACATATGAGTACAATTCGTCCATGGCTTTCTACAAGTTAGCTCCAGTCCTATTATCCACTTGAGAATGTACTCAGGTACTACATACCCATTTCCTTGGAATAGGAGCGTTCTTTGCTCAATGTCAATGTAACGTACAAAATCGATGCTCAGGATGACTCGACCATGAATGTCAAAAGAACTCTGGTGTCTCTGAGCCCCATCGCGCAACATTTCCACGGCCATGTTGATATACTACGTCCGAAACACCAATAAAAAAATAATCGTTTAATTAAATCAACAACAAATCATAATAAATAACAACTAGAATACACTTACATCGTTGGCGAGTCAAGCTGACTTTGTCATTATATCTTCAAACCACTTTTTAGCATTCGAAATCATCTTTTCCCATATCTATCTATGAAAAAAAGGAAAAAGAGAAATGTTAGAAAAAAGTATAGATGAGTTATTTTACTTTAGCAAAATCATAAAATACTTAGGCTTAACGAATTTGAACCATTCATAAAAATTTTCTACCTGACTGAGTTGACCTCATGGAAGAGACTGAGGAATGCCCAGTCCACGAACATCCTCAATTTTTTCTTGACTAGGAAGGAAGAAACAATGTACTCTAATGAAAATCTCGACCTCTTGTCAACCACCGGCTACTGTACGCAATAGCACGCTTCGTATCCCTCATAACCTCCAACGTCTCCTCCAACGCAAAAATGACATCATCTGTCATGCTGAGCATCCACTCCTCCTTTGCCACCAGTTCCGGTACCTCCTCTGCCACATTCTACATCACACCCTCTCTGACATCGTCTGCGACCTTAACGATCAATGGCTTCGTCTTCAATCGGGGCCACGGCCTCTGTCATTGGGAAATCTCCCTCTACAGATGTCGAAAATGACTTGAATGCAGCATTTGATGGCCACGACGAATCATCATACCCTATGTGACCCTTTCATCCAGTCTCTCAGTCACCCGTTCCATCCCGAGAACTGTCAGTCCCTTCGGAACTGGCACTACATGTCCCTTCGTCACCCTCTTGATGGCTTGCTATGTCATGTCTTAGCGCTACGACCACAGTATGAAGGTTTCCTAAATCGACTCGTAGCATTCTAATATCATGTTGTAACTCTGCTACTTCGTTTTCATCTCTCGTTGCAGCGTCCTTATCTCTTTCCTTATCTCGTTGTAGCGTCCTTATCTCAGTGTTAAGAATTGGGGTTCCATTTTAAAAGGTCAACCTTACTAAGAGGAATAACTCAATCCTTTATAAATTAGTTTATGTTTACATCTTTATTCAATGTGATATTCTATCATTTAACATGCTTTCACAAGATGGTAGCTCGTTTGAGTATACCAATCTTGAAATCTGTATGCTCACTTTTTGGAGTCTTAACAGGATCGAATTACTCGTTAGAGCTTAATGGCCTCTGATATCATGTTAAGAATTGGGATTCCATCTTAAAATGTCAACATTATTAAGAGGAGTAACACAATCCTTTATAAGGGATAGAATCCTACATCGAATAAAGATGTAAATATAAACCAACTTATAAAGGATTGTGTTACTCCTCTTAACAAGGTTAACCTTTTAAGATGGAACCCTAAATCTCAACAGTGAGATGTACAAACAAATCATCGGTGGATGCCCTATGACTATGTGTAGGAGATCTATCGGGGAGGTGTACGGATTCGGGAAAAGGTGATCTCATTGGTGGAGGTGATATTATCGGTGGAGGTGTTGGTCGATCTTCTGGACTGTGCTTCTACACAAATATGAACATTATAAATGAATAGCTTAATTAAATTATTACAGCACAAAACGGTAATCAACAAATTATATTCAATTAACGTACCATATCTCAAACTAGTATGGACTGGGGCATCATGTCGTCTTTAACAGCTGGAATTGATAGTTCATGCGCATAACTCCGACCATCCTCCTTTATCGACAGTGTCAACTCAATGATGACTTTAAGCTGACATTTCAATGAGTTAATGATCATGTATTGAGATTTTGAAAGGACATACAATATAAATGGTAAATGTATAATACTCACCTCAGGATCGTCGAGGAGAGCTGATAATTGTTTGGCAAGCGACTTGTCTTGTGCTCGTCAATGATACATTCGAGGACGGCATGTCTCCTATCTGCTCACATACCGACCAGCCAATTTATGGACGGTCTCTACACCTATAACTACAACACTTACAATTATTATATATAAATTCAAAAAAAAAAAATTAACGTTCATTATGTTAAACATTTACCTACAATGCCAAAGGCAAGACATATGAATCGTACTTACACTCGGGCTAATCCCATTGGGCATTGAATGCCCCTCCTGAAGACGCATAAAATATCCTCTAAACATCTATGTCCCATGGATAGTTGTTGAAAATATCAATATCATCAATAACTTCCAAATGAAAAATGTCAATTGATGTCTTTTCGTGATGACATCTCAATACACTTTAAAGGATAACCACCAAACCCAACTTCAATTTGTCTAACATCTAGTCGCATGCCTTGAATACATCCCCTAACTACGCCATAGTTACTGTCAATTATCAATGAAAATATTCATTGTGTAGCCTATTGTTTCTCGGAATGCGAGCTATCGCTGTTTGTCATCCCGTACACTCCAATCCAGTTATGAAAGCAAACTCAAGTATAGAGAATATAGCTACTTTGCCCACAAGATCGAAGTGGAGTGCAATATTGTCGACTGGCTTATACAGCCGACATAATAATGCATCGAGTAGCTGCCCAAAAAACAGTACATATAGGCCATAGGCAGGAATGTCGTAACATGTCTACGTGCTCATCATCGAGCAATTCCAATATCGATACAAAGCTAGCAAGGTTGTAGTTCGACATAACCTTGTCGAGAATATATCTCATCGCAGCATCCAAATGGTACTCCATCATGTGAAATTTCAAATGTTCGAATTTTGTGCTAGAGATAATGAAATAAAACATAATAACAGAAAATTAAACTGACCAAATTGTAACTACTATATGCAATAATTAGCAAATAATGGGATAAATGAAATGAAAGTAAATAAAAAGTAAACAACAAATTATGTCGTTAAAAAAGAAATTTAAATAAATTTAAAAATGATTTAAAATTTTTAAACATTAAATAACAAGGAAATTGACCAAAAATTAAATTGAAGAAAAAACAAGAAATTATAAGAAAACAGAAAATAAATTTCAAGGGGAAAAGTGAATTGGGCCGGCTGGATATCAGACAATAATTAAATAATAATTACAATTATGAAACATAAAGCGAAATTAAAATAAATAGATGAAATTAGATTAAAAATGATAATATAAAAATATCAACAAAATTTAAAAATCAAGAAACAAAGTTAAAATATAATTAATATTAAAAAATAAAATAAATAGATAAAACTAAATTAAATTTTTTAAAAAAAAATTATACCGTAAAAAAAAAAGAAATTGAAAAGATTAATTAACAATTACACATTTTCAAATATTATGTAAATAAATTAAATGAAGGATTTAAGATTTTTGAAAAAAATAGTTAACGAGGAAATTAGAAAGAATTAAATTGAAGAAAAAAATTATGAAAAAGCGAAAATATACATATAAAAAATGGGCGGATCCAAGCAGAGGCCGCATAGAATGGTCGAAAATATATTTAAAAAATTTAAAACAAAAACAAAATGGACCGTCTGGATTTCAGGTGAGCTGGAATGGCTGGAATTATATTTAAATAAAATAAAAAAATAGGCCATCTAGGTCGACTGTCTAATCGTCTGGATCCAGAAGGCTTGTTCCAACCTCAGCACATTTCCGACGATCTCCGCCGTCTACACATGGCTGAAATTTCCATTTCCGGCGATCTCCACCTCTAAAATACCATCAATCCCCATTTTCCATATAAAAGTAATAGAAATAGTGATCTACAAAGTTATTTACAAATTAACACAAATATACTTTATTTAATCAATTAATAATAGGTAAAAGTTTCAGAAGTCACATTTTTCAGAGAAATGGCGATCTCCAGTCTAGGTCGTCGATTTTTTCGACAATGTGGTTCATCAGTTTTCTATTCTCCAATTTTTCTCTATTCAAAGTGAGAGTATTATGGGATTTTCATAGTAGGTCACATGCTTTGAAAGGTGCATGGGATGATTGGCTAACCTTGCAATTTTATAGTAGTCATATTTAAGAACAAAATTAGTTGTTTCGTTTTTGTTTTGATATTTCAGTTGTGAAGTAAGGTGTTGCTTAGAGAACATATGTATTTTTTTATTAAACAGACACTTTAGTGTTTATTTGGAATAATTTTATATAGCATGATCGGCTATAAATGGAGATTATAAGAACTCTTTATGAAAATGTTGTATTTATTTCCCCTTTTTGTGAATTAGATTTTTACATTGAATAGTTGCATGTCTTAGAACTGGAATAGAGTTCGAAAAAGGAATTATCAGCAATCTTTCTTTTCATCCAACTGGGAGTCCTTGCCAATGGATAGTTAAACTATAAACGTCCATCAGCATCAAGATTATTAACACTGATCGATGACGTCACGCGAAAGTACGAGATCATTGGCAAATAATAATATAATGAGTAAAGTATCATTTAGGTGGAATAACTCTTAAATTGAATACTATTAACTCGTTATCAGATTCGATTGTAAACTTAACAAAAAAGATTGGTTTGTTTATTTCTAAATTATCTACTATTATCTAAGATGATTTTGAATTAATAATGAGATGCATGTGACGAAATATCGAATCCACCTAGGGATGGCAACGGGGCGGGGCGGGGCGGGACGGGGGCCCGCCCCGCTAAGAAATTCCCCGCCCCATCCCCATTTAAGTCAGGGCGGGGCGGAGGTATGTCCATTCCCCGTTTATTCCCCCGTTTAATTTTTTTTTTTTTTAAGTTTTTGATAATTTATTTTTATTACCCATATTCATTAGATTTGGACAAATAATTTTAGTTGCTATTTTCTATTAGAACTAATAAAAATTTTCATTTAAAGTATTGAATTCTAAAAAAAAAAAAAATTTAAACGCTGCGGGGGCGAGGCAGGGATCCCGTTACCCCTCCCCGCCCCGTGGCAAAATTCCCCGCCCCGTCCTCGTCCCGTTACCCGTTTAAGCCCCAGTTCGGGACGGGGCCGGGCGAGTATCGGGTTTGTCGGGTTTTTTTGCCATCCCTAAATCCACCTATTGTTATCATATTTTTAATTCTCCACTAACTATCTCTCCCGATGTGAGTTAAACATATTCTAAGCACGACACGATCATATTCCTATTCCAAATTCATATGCAAAATAACACTTTAAATTTCACGATTATCTCAAAATAAGCTCAAGTAAAAATACAAATTAATTAAACTACTTGTTCTTTGAATTAAAAATAATCAGCAAAAGATTTCATCTTAATCCAACACAAAAATAAATAAATCTAGCCTAACATGTTTATGATAAAATTACACAAATAAGATTGAAAAATCATCCCTCGAAATGTATAATTGCAAGGAGATGTGGAGTCTATTTCTTGTTCTTGATCTTCAATTTTAAGCTTTGATTATTCAAATTCTTGATATTATTTGTCTTCAATCCATGCTAGGCTTGTTCTTCTCCTCCAAATTATGGTAGATTGGCCTCACTTAATTTGTAAGATGTGTATGAATTTAATGACATGAGAGAGGTGCCTTTTATGTTTTCACATGTTTTGTACTCAAAGAGATTGGAATTAGGTCAAAAAACACGTCAAAATTAATTCCCAAAAGGAGTTTGCGATCGCATAGCTCCATTTATTATCCCTATTTTTCTTCCTTCATTCACTTCAAGTCATTTCTTCATGATATCTTGGTCCTTCATCTTTCTATTATAGTCTTAAATCATCCTTTTTTTTTTGGTATGAATCAATTCTTGAACTTTGAAATTCTTCATTTTTGCCTCTATTTTCGTACATTTCTTTTAGATTCACTTTCTATCATTGAGTTTTACCTAATAAACAATACATGCAAGACATTAAGTCATAATTCATCATATATGCGATTCTCCTTTTTTTTTTTTCCTTTTTAATGTATCGGACTATCGTTTGTACCCCGAAACAAATATATGAAATGTCGATATGACTTGTCTATCCATGTATTATATGAATGAATGGAATATGTGATATTTAAGAGGTTTAATAGATAGTTTTTGAAACTCTTTTTTTCCTCAAACTCATTTTCAATCACATATTTCATGAAAAAAAAATTCAATATTATATCTATACAAAGATTTCGAGAAAATATGTGTACCTCAAAGAGTACCCTCTCATCCAACCCATGTAAAACGTAAAACACATAATAAAATCACATACGAACATAACATTCTAAGTAGGAATGTCTTTCCTTCCAATATACAATATTTGATAGAAAATTTGACTATTTAAAGGTTAAGTGGTTGGAAACCGTCTAAAATGATCGTTTGTGCGGTAAATTGGTAGGTTAGGGAGTTTTGCACCAAAATATAAAGGTTAGGGACAAATTGCATAGTCCTAATTCTCTATTTAATATGTATTTCGTTAATTCTAAAGCTCTATTAAAAGCTGAATTTAGAGCTTTTTAAAAAGAAGTTTTGGTAAAAAAGAAGTTATTGACTTTAGCCAAATAATATTTTTTTATGAAAACAATTTTTACCCTCCCAAATATGGTCTAATTGGGTCACGAGCCAGCGTAGAGAGACATTTCACCTTATTGCATCCTTCTGGTCATATGGCACACAGGTAGGCGCCACCAATTGTTTGTAATGCACTAGCTATTGATGCCTATTATCTTTTCATGAATCCAAAACTTAGTGGATGTGAGGTGCCTGACCCTGCCTTACCATATGAAATTATTTTAGAGAAATGGGAATGGTGAGAACTCTTTTAAAAAAACATTTTTTTCGTCTTAATTATCTCTTCCTAGTTTGTGTTGAATCAAGAAATACACTCCGCAAATCTTGCCCTCTACCTTCGAGTAGGGATATCAACGAGCCGAGCTGGCTCGTGAACCGAAACTTGAGGTTTGGCTCAAGTAAAATTGGTCCAAACTTTTTTTTTTTTTTGTCATAACCGAACTTTTGGTCGACCAAAAAATTTAGGTTCCACCCAAGCTTTTGGCTCGGGCCTTGTCGAATCGAGCTGACTAACAAATTTTTTTCTTTTTTTTTAAATATCAGGCAGTTGCCTGTAATTGGGTTTTTTTTTTTTTAATTTAAAATTTTTTTTTTAGATCCGACTCATCACGGGTCGAAAATAGCTCGTGACACAAGCCGGCCCGGGCTCAGGCCAACGCCCCAAAATGGGGCTCAGCCAAGCCTCAACTCGGTTCCACCAATCCACAAGCCGACCACGGGCCGTCCGAGTTAACGAGCGAAATTGACACCCCTACTTGCTAGGCATAAATGGTGCACTTGGGAAATCAAGTGTAAAAAGCTCATACAAAGTAAGCAAACTACCCTTCCAATCTAGGTAGCCGGAAATCATTGTTGAAGTGCATATGGGCAAGTGAGAATAACATGATAATATAACTAAGGCTGGACAAAAGCCAAAAAGTTTTATATGAAGACTTAAAAGTTTTATAGTACTTAAAAAATTTCATACTGTTCACATAGCTATTTCTCACAAATAAGCCATTGGATTTGAAGCATAATGAGCTGTGAACGTCTTATCCAAATTTCATGAAGATCGAACTAGGGGTGTCCAAAAGTCCCGAACCGAACCGAACCCGAACCGAACCGAACCGAACCGAATCGAGCGGTTCTTCATAAATTAAATACCCGAACGGGTACCCGAATCGAGAACCGACGGATTTGGGTCGGGTCTCGGGTCTAGACCAAGAACCGAAGAACCGAAACTAAATAATTTTTTTATTTTTTATATTGAATTAATTAAATTATTTTATTTTTTTCTAAACAAATTAGCAAATTAATTAAATAAATCAGATTATTTCATAATTTTAATTTTAAAGCCCAAATCATTTTTAAAACCCATTAGCCCATTTTAATTTGAAGCAAATGAATATATTTTATGTAGTGTTGCTGTAATATTAATATCTACTTTTTGATATTTGTATGCATTGAATTAATCTTATTGGACGGCTAGTTATTTATATGTTTTTGAATTAGACTACGTTAATTTGTAAAAGTTACGAATGAAATGTCATTAGTTGTATTTATATAGTATTGCTGTAAATATTAAAAAATTTAATTATGGTACGGAACCGAATCGAACCGACCCGAACCGAACCGAACGGAACCGAACCCGAACGGTTCCATATTTATATTTGGACCCGACGGGTCCATTTATTAAATACCCGAAAGTTTTGGGTCGGTTCGGGTATCTTCAGAACCGAACCGAACCGAATCGACCCACGGACAGCCCTAGATCGAACCACGAAACAATGAGATATCAATATTTTTGGGACTGTGGCTGGCACAAAGTGAATATTAGGGTAAAGTCTACAAAACTTTGAAAGGTTAGGACCGCTGCTGCAATTATCCCTCTATATATAATGAGACCCCGAGAATTCCAGTGTGTGTGACTCTACGTACGTTTTCTCGACGCTCTTCTGCTTCTCGCACAAACGCAGTGAGTTTCTGGGCTCTGGAGTCGACCAAGAAATCTAGAAATTTACTATTCAATTTTTTCTATTTTGATCCGTATATTATACTCCAATCAAGATTAGCCAGTTAATTGTAGGACGTATATTACCAGATTGTAATCAGATCGATCAATATTGATTGATGGATCAGCAAGATTACGAAACGCTAGGATCATCGGAGAATAATCAACTCAGCCTTGCCTCTATTAGCAGTAAGCTCAACGCTAAGGCTCCTGAGTTTGTCCCACGTTCGGCTTCTGTACCCTCGCATTCACAGTCGCTGTCTCCGCCGCCTTCCCCGCCGGTGGTGCAGCGGGTTTATATGAGACCTCCGTTCGTGTCGCGCCAAGTGGCGGTACAGAACTATTATCAAAATGGCGTAATGCCGTTTTATGGGTACTTACATCCATCCAAGGAATTGGTTAACGGAATCCAAACCCCGGCAGCATCTGCAGAAATGGCTGACGTTAATACTGCCGGTGCTACCGTTTCTATCAAAAACGGAATGCCAGATGCTCAGCAGAAAATTCTCAGTCAGGCAAGTTTTTAAGTGTTTTATATATGTATTGCGTTTTTGACTAATCGATTATAACATTGTTTGACACGTACTCGGTTTATTGTGATTCTAAACGTTTTTATAGTTGATTTATGTGGGTTGGAGATAAATATATCATATATAGCTTCACGTTTTGATTATTTGCGTTTCTTTGGTTGTTTATTGATTGTTTTATTTTAAGCATTGTAATTGTGAAACCTTGGATTTTACTTGAAACAGTAGAGATAATTCCCCATTAGGATTTCTGTGTTTTTGTATTCATACCTAGTTACTGCATCCTTGAATTTAACCAGTGACTCAGTGACATGTTTAGTGTTTATGCATCCTTGAATTTAACCGTGACTCAGTGACATGTTTAGTGTTTATTATTGCTGAATTTGGATCATTTGCCGACGAAATATTATGGATTACGTTTAAATATTGCATTTCTAATATGTTGGTCTACCGTTGTGATTTTGACTGATAATTATTATTGAGTTTGGGTTTGTTACAATTCATCAGTGGAAAATATAATCCATTTAAATATTGCATTTCTAATATGTTGATCTACCGTTGTGATTTTGACTGATAATTATTACTGAGTTTGGGTTTGTTACGATTCGTTAGTGGAAAATATGGTATATCTAGGTTAGGGTAATGTGGTTTTAATTTATCTGTACAAAATGAATAAATGATGGATATTTGTGATACCTTTGTGCAGTAATTTGTTTTGTGTGATGTGACTTAATGAGTTTTGGCGACAGATCTGATTATGGTTATTATACAAATTAGCATTTGTATGGTTCGCTTCTGTGTGTATGTCTATTTTCTGAGACGACATGAATAGCTGAAGTATCAAACCCTGCCATAACTTCATTACAAGAAAGAAGCTTGGGACATATTCTGCCTATTCTAATATCAAGTGCTTCATAAGTTATGACACAGTTATTTCTCTGTAAACAAGGATGTTCTGCCTTCAAAAACATGATGGAGAAACGATTAATAGGCACGAACAAGTTTCTGATTCATTTGCTATATAAAGCTATTTTATCTAGCTGCATTAGAATACTCCAGATATAGCCATTTCCTGCCATGATAACAATTCTTTTTGTACCAATGCAACATAATAAAGATCCACCTACCGTTGTTGACTTTGCATTTGGCTGGTTTGTAGTACTTACCATTTCAGTCTATTTGTTTATTTAAATATATAAAATCAATTTCTTTGTATTTGTACCTCTACTAATTTTGCTTTTGCTTAATACTTGTACTTATGAAATTCCTTGTTGCCTTTTCCAACATTAGAAAATGCTGCATTGCTTTCTGTTTTTGAGAACATGCTAATTTAGACACCTTTATGTTTTGCAGGTGGAGTTTTATTTCAGTGATATCAATCTGGCTACCACCGATCATTTATTTGGGTTCATGATAAAGGATCCTGATGGCTATGGTAAGGTTTTGCATAACAATGTTTATTTTCACTATCCTTTTCGCCTGCACTATTTAATCTCATAACTTTCTCATATCAACTGCTTACGAAAATCTTACCTTCTCTATGGTACGTCATTCCTTGAGCTTTTAAAATTAAAGAAAAAATTAAAAAAATGGATAACTACCTGTTTTGTCGCGGGCGACAGGGATGGGCTATTTCAACACCCGGTGTGGGAGAGATGGCATCAGCTGCATGAGAGGGGTTCTAAACCCTAGAAGAGGAAAACACTTTCCTTTTTTTTAAATTGCCAAACAAGTCCTTTTGTTTTTTTTTTTGAAAGTTCAGGCACGGTTTTACCTATTAAATGCAATTGACCCATAAATAGAGAGAATAAAGCAATGGACCCTGAATAAGCAATTTACCTTTATAGTTAATGACTAAAACAACGTGTCGGCAATGTGTCGCGTCGGAAATTTTCCAAAAAATTGCATGTCGGTGCTTCATAGACTGTAACCATCTTCATATTTGTTTTCAAGAAAATATATTTTTACTAAATCGATTTATTGAAGAGAGATTATCAAACTTTAGGTGAATGACCTTTCTTGATAAAAACTTTATCCATTCTCTTTGATTTTTTAGAAGTGATTTTGATTGACCAGGGGATCTTTTTTATTATTTTTTTTTTAAAAACTTTTTTGTGCACTTTTTTTTTTCTTCTTTATTTTTATTTTTACTTTTACTTTTTTAGCTGCGGGGCAGGGGAAGGAGAAGGAAATAGTTGGAGGCTGAGTGCTGGTTCATTGATGAATGATTTATCACTTTATTCCTGGTGTTACCTTTCATATACACTGATATCGGCTAAATGATTGTTTAGGATAGCTTAAAAAGTTGAGATCAAAGTCAACAATTAGTTTGAACCACACATTTAATGGGATCCAACACAACTTTTATCAACTTTTCAACAAGGGCTTTGCCTTTATTTGCCTTGAAACCTTTGCATGGGAAAAACAAGTAAAATAGAGTCAATAGTCGTGGACCAAGGGAATACATGATCCTTTCTCTGGTTCTAGGCCTTTAGTGAACAAGTGTTGACCATATAATAAAAGCAGATCTTGGTCCATGAAGTCTCAAGAAGGTAAGAACTTCAACCCGGTGTCGAAGTAAACCCAGGTTTTAGTTCCCATCAATAATTCTCCAGTTGCTCATGCATCATAGCTAACAGCTCATTGTAAAGATTGGTAATGCCTGTTATGGAAATTATTTTTGAAGAGACCTTGTTTTGATTGTTTATTTTGATGCAATATGATAGTTGCCTCTCAATTACCATTTTGAAATGAATTTCAACTGTTTTCCTACCTTCCTATCATGTAGTGCCTCTATCTGTTGTCGCATCATTTAAGAAGATAAAAAACGTTATCAGTGGTGTTTCCCAACTTTCTAGTATTTTGCAGAGCTCAAAAAAGTTGGTAAGTTTGCATATTCTGGAAAAGTTTCACCATACTGCAATATATCATCTGACTGTACAGTGGTCCTGCGGCCATCACTTTGTCTATTTGACTTTCTTTCCAGTTTATGATATTTTTAATTTGTGGTTGATTTTTCTGTTCTCTAGGTGGTTAGTGAAGATGGCAAAAAGGTCAAACGCCAACATCCGTTGACTGAATCTGACATGGAAGAGCTACAAGTAAGTCATACTTCAGATAATTTTATTCTTTTGTCGTGTCAGGTGGACCTTGTTCAATTGTTGCCATGTCCAAAATATGTGTTTATACAATTTTTTTACTGAATGTAACTCTGAGACCTTCTCCATTTATTGTTGGTTAATTGAAAATTACATGTTCCCTAATGGAGTTAATTTTTGTTGTTGCCCAACCTTTGCCTTTGACCTGTATCTTCTCTATGTCTATAGTCTCATATAGTTATTGCTGAAAATTTACCTGAGGACCATTGCCACCAGAACCTCATGAAGATTTTCTCCTCCGTGGGAAGGTTCACTTTCTTCGTCCTTCATTGATTATCAGATTTTGTACAGGAATGTTTCTTCATAAGTATTTGTGATTTTTCCCTTATATTTTTGAACTGTTCTACCAGTGTGAAGTCAATTCGTACTTGTCTGCCTCAGAATTTCGATGGTGGAGCATCATCATCATCACCTAGAACTGCGAAAGTGAATGCAGTGCATTTCAGGAACAAGGTATAAAGTTTTGTAACTATTTCTTGTCATAAAATTCCCCTCTTCAATAGAGAAGACTCATTCCGTCTATTGCTTCCTCCAACAGATTCAATTGCATCCTTTCTTCCTCCGATTCTTTACTTCTTAGCTTAATCATCTGATTCAGTTTTGATTTTAGGATTTCTGGCAGACAAACCTTGTTACTCTATTTATTTGTAATTTGGAATGCCATGATAATATATGCAAGGTGAAATTTATTTATTCTTACCTAATCGTATGAACTAATTGTTAATCAACTGTACTATACCTGATCTCTTATCCTGTGACTTTTCCCATCCTTTAGCTCTCAATGATGCACAGTGTTTGTTTAGGGGATGGATAGTTGGCTTATCTCTTGACATGACCAAAGCAGGCGATTTAAACTGCATCTGTTCATGTTGTTATCTTGGCATGTCAGTACAATAAATTTCTTGAAAGGAGATCATGACCGCTTAAGGTGGTGGTCTTCAGGAAAAGAGAGTGTTTAGTGCATGTCCTATGACTTGTATGGAGTCATTTGTTCTAGTGTATTTTAAAGTTAGTGAACAGAATTTCTCAAATAGCCCCCATGAATGTCTAGGTTTATCATTTGACATGTTCCCTGGCATTTAACTTTTCTAAGATGTGAATTTCCATCTTAGACTCAAAAAAAGGACATGAGCCATAGGTGACTTGGTGCCTGCACATAGGAAATAAGAACGTCAAAACAATAAAGGGAAAGGTCAACACCTCTTTTAAAATCTTATTGAAACTTCCTTAGAAGTCGAGACACCCTATGAAAGTAAAATATACTGAAAGATAAATAATCATATGGGTGTTCCTATCAGTTTTCTTTTCCCTTTAGTGTGTGGGTTGTGGATGAGAAGAGACGTGTTCATGATACAGAAAGTAGGCTCAGGCAAAAGGAAGGAGACAACGACATTGGCAATATAGAGAGTGAGTTATTCTTCTTTTACACATGATTTGGGTAAATGGAATATAGGTCTTTTTGTATTTTCCATTTTTATATAATTAGTCTGATCTCTTTACATGTTTCTTGATGAGAGAATCTACATGCAGATTCCCAAAATCCATAAAATCAGTAAGGGAATTACAATTGGCATGCAATCGAACTTTGACATGCCGTTTAACTAATGCAAACATTACTGATTTACTAATTACGGACCCAAAACGAAAAACACATATTGAAATGCTGGATTTGGTGCCAAGAAATTACTTTGTAGACTTTGACTACTAGCAGGATTCGGTTTTCTGGAAATATATTGAATAATTATCATTATCAGGATGCCTTTTATTCTGCTTGTCTGTATTCATTTTTGGCAAGATCACGACCTTATCCTCTGAATTTGATATTTTCATGTAGTTGCATGCATTTGTCGAGTATGAATCTGTCAAGCTAGCAGAGAAAGCAGTATGTGATTCTTACCCTTAACTCATGTTCCCACCCCTGGAAACTTCTTAAGTCAGCTCAATTTGGCTTCTTTACAATCAGTAATCTGTGCTTGCTCTTTACAGGTCGTGGAACTAAATGATGAGGGCAATTGGAGGAACAGTCTAAAAGTCCGTTTGCTGATAAAGAATGTAGTATGTACCAAACAATTTTGTTTGTTTTGTCTATTTATTTTCTGAGGGCAAAATTTATATACTTACGAGAAGAAATCCTACCGCTGCATTACTGATATGGTTTCACAAGTCAAATGCTACTTGGTTCATCAGTTGCCAATTGAACTTTCATGGATGTTTTATTAGGAAAAATGAAAATGGAGCTTGATTCATAGCTGTAGATAAGTATTTAAATATTGAGAACAAGGCTACAAGAAACCTATAGTTTTAATCTTATGATGTTTTAATAGTTTAGATGTTGATGTCCAAGACTAGTCATTTTCCTCTCGCTTTTTGTGCCTCTGGAGTGATATTTATGCAATGCCTTTAAAGGGAAGGTAGGGGAAGTGAACATGGTTAAAGTACAGTTAAGGCTTTGTTGTTTCATGACCTATGTTAGATTTTTGGTCCATGAATTTGTCTTATATTAATATCTTCACTACTACTTCATTACACAGGTGAAATCTGCTCAAGTGCGAGCAAAGAAGGTTCATGATGGTCAGTCCAATGGTGAGATAGATGAGGCAGTTGTGCCAGAGGGTCAGCGGTTCAAGGAAAAACATTTAGAGGATCCATTGCAGCAGTTAAATGCTCAGCCGTATGAGTATCAAGTAAGAGACATTGGGATTCCTGTTCTTATTGTTATTTATTTCTCTCTGTTGGAAAGTGAATGGGATGACCCGGTTGACATATATATCATATATGAAGGGCACATTCCTGTCATCGTGCCCTTATTTGTCTTACTTTTTGGTAAGAGAAAATGAATTTAAGAACAAAAGACTTGCTCGAAGGCTATTTATTTGGCAGAAATCGACATGAGTTTTTAGAATACATACGAATAATTATAAACACGGGGTTGCTCTTCTGCCCAATTTTTGTAAATCTCACTCGTTATCTTTAAGAAGTTATGGCTCAAATGTAATAATCTTCAAAAATGTAAATTTAACAAATGTAATAGGCAAATGTATTTGAATTTGTCTGAAAATTTATATTTCTAGTAGTGAGTTCCATTTCTGCCCAACGGGCCCTTGGACAAGTTGATAAGTTGTATCTGAATTTTACCACTTTGATTCCAGGCTTCCTGCCCAAAATGGCTTTCCAGTGTGTAATGCCTTCCAAATTTGTTGTTTGGTACACAAAAATGAAAAAGTACGCTGATTACTGATTAAAAGAACTTGGACTTCCACGTGGAACACTATAACTTGTCTAGATGTTCATCTGAAATGCTTGGACATAATTGCTTTCCTTTCATCCATGCTGAGATTTGAGTACTGATAATTTTTTTCCTTGGACAGTGGGAGGATAATGCCAACAATAATTCACATACGAAAGCACACAATTTTATCACCAGCAATGGCAGTGGGAAGGGCAAGGGGCGGGGGCGACCTCAGCATCATCAGATCAATGGAGGAAGTCTCTTGGGATCTCCAGAGTTGGATGCTTCTATCTATGCTGAGAAGCTGACTATAGCCAAAGCATCTCCTGTCCCTCGCATGCCAGATGGTACCAAGGGATTCTCCATGGGTCGAGGAAAGCCAGTAGCTATCTCAACAGCTTGAAATGCTCTAGTATCCTAGAAGGAAAGTGCATCTCTCAAATGCCAGCATGCAATTCAAAGAGCAAACTTGCCTTGTTACCTTGCTGTATTGAAGGGGAGTTATTAAAGATCGTATAGTGGTTATAGCTATAACAAGGGTTAGTCTGGCAATTTGGATCGGCATAATTCTTTGTATGCGCATGTGTCAAAGAGTGGAAGAGAACCTCTCAAGAGGTATTATAGCATTCGAACCTTTCTGTTCAGGTTAGAGATTTCCTGAATGTAGTAAGTGAATGGATCAACATGACATTCCTGTAGTATATACAAATATGATGGAAGAAAGTTCAACATGGCGAATCTCTCTCTTTTCCTATGAATCTACTGGACTATGCGCGTCATGCCCTTGCCCGTGTTTTGGGGTTGGGGCGCGCATAACTAGTTGGAGGTGACACAAACTGAATCATGAATCATGAGTTCTTAGAGGTATTCATTTTCGTTATCTTGAGAATGGAGTTTTTTAAGGTGTCTTGCCCAATTCATATTGTCCAGAAGTTTAACCTTAATCAAGATATTGATTTAGAGTTAGCTCTAAGAATTATTCTAGTTGTACATCAAGAATTGTACAAAAGGGTTTACACCCCCCTCACATGAGGGGTGGGACCCATTGAAATAATATTTTTTTTATTCGAGGGCCCCCCCCCCCCCCAACCCCTCCCATGTGAGAGGGGTGTAGACCCTTATGTATGGGGTGATGTACCCCTAGCAATGCTCTAAAATTAGATTTTTAGTAAATTTTGATAAAAATTAATGAAATGTGTGGTTAAAATTAATTGTTGATTTTGATTTGAGATTTTAATTGAATTTTAATTCAAACCAAATAGGGGCTTAATTTTAAACTGTTTTGTTGATTCTTGAATTGCAATATTTAGTCTTGACGTGCTTTGAGTGAATTATTATGTACATTCTCATTATTTTTAAAAGATATTTTTTTCTCTTCTTTTCAACTATACATTTTTCAATAACATAATAAGAAAACGCAAACTCAAAACTTTTACTTATTTTTAATCACACATTCTTTATCATTTTATTATAAAATGCATTCTTTGCCAAAAAAAGGGGCTCAGATATGCGCTGTATTTTGTTTTATTAATTGAAAATGACTAGTCTTAATAAAAAATTTTGAAGTCAGACAAATTCTTTGCAGGGAATATGCAATTCAAACTGAGATGGAGCTTTGGTTTATTTATTTATTCTTTTATTCAAAAAAAAAAATATTCTGATTAGAGTTGACTGAGATAGACATAAAATCCGATGGCATTTGATATAGCAAATTTTCTTTATGTCAAGTTCTTTTCCGACGATTTATAACAATTTCAGAGAAATCCTTTTCATTTTCAAATATTATACTAAACCCTCTCATTTCAAGTTGGGATAACGCATACTTTTTTAGAAGTCTATGATAAGCCTCCTATTCAAAAGTGATAAGCCTTCCTTGATTTGAATTTTTGAATAACGCATACCCTTTTTTTACCACAATTTTTTCACGTGTTAGCATAAAATATAGTGGTAACATTTAAAATACTTTTAGGAACTATGTTTACAGCCAAAATTAAATGTTTAGTATTTAGTTTGTATTAGAATACTATTTCGTCTTTTTATTGGAGAATTTGAAATAAACTGTGTTAACTACTTTGCCGTGTAGAAATGCATTTTGAGTATCTACTGATGCATTCTTGAAGAATCAATAGGATAAATAATAATTTGTTTTTAATTAGTTGAAAGCGGTAAAATGATATTTTAGATATTACACATTGCCCATGTTTGAGACACATTATTTTTTGGAAAAATCTACATGTACATAATATATGTACATAATGTGATGTGGACAAAATCATGTTGTTGATGTGAAAGTGTGAGATTTCAATTAATGGTTGAATCCAGTGCCACGTGTAATTATGGATACCATTATGTATAGATTTATGTACATGTAGCACTTCTTTTTTTTTTTCATTCTCATTATTCTACTCATTTTTACCACATTCTTCAATAAAATAATATTTTCCATCACATCAATAAATTTTTCTTCTTTTTCAATCACATATTCCCCATTACATCAACAGTAAAATGCATTATTTTTCCAAAAATGTGCACCAAACGGTGGCTTAATAAAAGAGCCATAAGATGGAAGGAAGTTCGTAAGGACATTTTACGCATTATTATTCTTGAAAAATCGATAGTATAAATAATACCGTGTTGTTGATTTTGTTGTAAGTGTTAAAATTGTATTTTAGGTATCATACTATCATTAAAACAACCATAAGATGGAAGGAAATTCGTAAGGATATTTTAAGCATTACCACAATTATTTATGCTAACACATAAAAAAATTGGTCAAGAAAATTATGCATTTTTCAAAATTTGTAATTTTTATTTGGAAGTGAGTTTCAGAGTCATAATGGAACTTTACAAAATGTTTTATTCAGACTTACATATTCGTGTTTCAAGTCATCAAAACGTTAGAACCGTGTTTAAATTCTACAACTTGGCCATTGACACAGAGAAGTTTTAGTTAAGACATGGATGATGGACCCCAAGTTAAGTTAGTGTGTTTAAAATTTCTTTAGAACCGTGTTTAAAATTTCTTTGCCCTATCCCCGTCCCCACGAAGTAGATTAAGCGAGGAATCCTTGTCGAGATCGGGGATTCTTCACCTAGTTGCCATCCATAATATATGTTTTAAGAAAACATTTTGTAAGGTTCAATTATAATTTGCAGTGGCCAAGTGAAACTAAGTGCAAAGCTCAAGTTAATTGTTTCAACAATCATCCAACTTATATTATGGTCAATTTACTCATTAAATTTCAAAGTGTTTTATAGTGCTCACTGAACTTTACCTGTTTGCACTCCATCATCCTCAAAAATTCATTATTTTATTCACCGACGTTGCTAACAAAAATTTCATGTGGCAAGTTACGATCGTTAAAAACTTACAACTCAGTCAAACCATTGTTTCGTTACTCACTCAACTTACATTTCGTCACAATTTACTCATCAAACTTCAAAATGCTTCACAATGGTCACTCGTGTTTGAGATATTGTATTACATCCATCATCCATCATATTTTGTTCCCTTCCTTGCTAATGTATTGCGCAGAAATCTCTAGTGACAAGATACAATCGTTAAAAAATTACAATTTAGCCAAACCATCAACTCATCTAAGTCACCATATATGAAACGTGACTTCCATGGTCTCATAAACTTCTTTAAAATCCAATAAAGCATCCCCAATTTCTTCCCTGCAAAATCCTAGTCCTCCACATATATCTAAATAGTGTAATAAGGTAGAACCGATTGTTGAGAATGATACGAGAAGCTACTACTTATAAAGTCCTATCCCCAATTGTATCATCTGCTCGACGTCTATATAATTTTAATCTTCCATTTTTGCATATGTGTATCCAACTATTTGAGAAATGAAATGTCATTGAACTCTGGCTAAATTGATGAACGAAGAACAACAAACACGAAGACGACCCATAAGGTATTCCAGACGTCACCAACCATTGGAGTTCGATAACATTTCTTTCCTCAAATAGTTGGATACACGCTTGCAAATATAGAAGATTGAGATTAGAGAGACGTCGAGCAGATGGTACAATTGGATGATAGAGTTGTATAAGTAGTAGTTTCTCACGTCCTTCTCAACAATCAGCTTTATCTTATTATACAATTTAGCTGTATGTGGGTGAGATGTGAATTGAGGGCTAGGATTTTTTATAACTGAAACGAGGTACGCTTTGTTGAGTTTTAAAGAAGTTTATGGGGTCGTGGAAATTGCATTTCACATATGGTGATTTCAGCAAGTTGATAACTTGGTTGAGTTGTAATTTTTTTTAACTATTGTAATTTACCTTGTGAGATTTTCGTACAATGCATTTGCAACGAAGGGAACGAAATATGGAAGATGATTGATGGAGTGCAACATCTCAAAAATGAGTGATCATTGAGAAGAATTTTGAAATTTGTTGAGTAAACTATGACCAAGTGTAAGTTGAATGAATAATGAGACAATGATTTGGTTAAGTTGTAATTTTTTTAATGATCGTAACTTGTCAAATGAGATTTTTGTTAGCCACATCAGTGAATAAAATAATAGATTTTTTAAGGTGATGGATGGAGTGCAAATGTGTAAAGTTCAGTGAGCACTTTGAAGTTTAGTCATTAAAGCGCGATTATGATAGAAAATGGGTGATTATCTAAACAATTAACCGCAAAGCTCAATGTCAATTATTGAAAATAACCCATTGGGCCAAAAAGTAGAGCCCTCAAAAAGAAAAGAAAAGGACAAAAAGAATAGAACATATGTCTGGCCCTCCATTTCACTGTTTTGAATTCAACGGTAACCTCCAGACTCTCTTGCGCAGTCCGGTTCAATTCACTTATCCAGTCACGAAATCCACAGCGGAAAGATCCCGAAAATGGAAAATCAGAGTAGAAAGAAGAAACAGGCGAGTAAGAAGAAAGAGATTTCTGAGAACAGAAGTCCTCTTCAAGATTTGAATGGCCAAGTTCTGATTCACAGAAAGAATTACAGGAAATTCTGTACAAATTCTTCTTCTGTTTCTGTTGAATCTCCCAAAGAAAGATCTTTACATTCTTCGAGTTCTTCTTCTACATCATGTTCCTCTTGTACGAAAACCCTTCTTACGAAATTGTCCAAACCTCAATTGAAATTTACTAACTGTACCACCCAAAAATCAGTAGCAGGAGGAGGAGGTGTCGAAACAGGAGGAGATAGTTCATTGGTGCTCAGATCTAAGGAAAATGATATTCGCAAAAGGTCCCTATCTCAGAAGCTACGGAAGAACCACCCGCCTTTGCTTTATCAGAGGAAAATTAATAAAAAATCAACACTTTCTTCTGGTCCTCGCTATCCAGTGAATACATCGAAGAAAGGGTTAGAAGAATTTGGGGAAAAGATAAAGACTTTGCAGGAAAGTGGCCCAGGTGAGTCAACCATTGATCTATTCGGAATATCCAAAAATAGCAATAGTTTAAATCGTGTTGAAAATTGTACACCTGCGGGGAAAATAGCTTGTGGCTCTGGTTTAGAAATTGTAAATTTATATGACAACAAGAATATAAGAGAAGATTCAACTTCAAGAACAATTGATAGTAATTGTAGTACTGCAGCTAAAACTCCTCCCGTTGAGGCCTCTGTATCTCCTGAGATTCAACGTAAGTCTCACTCAAAAGTGCTGGTTTCTACAGCATTTATGACGCCTATTTGTTATGGTGCTGGGCACCTTGTCTCGGGAATCACGGATAAGAGAAAGTGTAGATCGAGAGGGATTCTCACGGCAGGTCGTGAAAATGCTAATCTTTTTGAGTATAAAAGTAATGAGGGGAAAGTAATAAAAGAGTCTCGGGCTTCTTTGATTCCTATGCCTGCCGAAGCTTCGTTGCACTGGCTGTTGTCCCCATGTGATGTGGAGCACGAGGGAAATGACAGTGATTTGAAAAAGAGGTTGGAACGTTGTAGGATGATATCTGGGAACAATTCCGTGTTACTTGATTTAGGATCTTCACCTTCAACATTAAGTGCTAATGCATCTGATTTCGTATGTGATTCTGATAGCTACTGTGTCAGTAGTAATGTAGGTGATACAGCAAGTACTGGGAAAACAAGGAATGTTTTGCTTTCTCCAAGAAGAGCTCCTGAGCTGCAGGGGTTTTGGGGGCCTTCTTCCAGAAAAATAGATGAGTTTTTCTTAGTTGATACTCCTCATCGCACACCTACTGATAAGGCTATCAACTCACGAGGCGACAAAAACTACAGTTACAATCAGATTGGAGATAGTGCTGCAGCGTCTGTTGGTTCTTTGAGTAGTGGAAATGTCATTCAGACACCAGATTCAAATTCAGGCTCAGAATGGCATATTGATGACTATGAACATCAAAGACGTCACTTTGAATCGGAATTTGAGTCCGTGACGGAAATTCTACAGGGAATGAGCCTATCGCCTAGAAGTAAGACGTCAATATGTGATACACCTGGTTTGGATATGCATTGCACCGACTTGGCATCACATTCTCATTCTATTGACCTCAACCAACTTCCCGAGAAGAATTTGGACAAAACATCTATTGTCTTTGAATCAATGTCTGAGAATCTATCGCTATCCCAGATGAGGATATCATGGAGGGATGGAATGGTGAGCCAGACATATGAGATTGATGAATTTGATTGCTGCAGGTGCTTGTCAGATGAAGATGTTGATGCTGACGGATGTGCCAATAAGTATCTAATGGCTTTTCCAGGGACTGAATCCAGTGCAAACGAAGAATGTGCGTTGAGAAATAGTGATCTTAAATTTCCTGTGTTGGAGTGTGAATCTAACATCTCTGACATGCAAAAGGCAATATTATCACCACATAGACAAAACTCATGTGCTGAGTCCATATGCACTAACGGGGGTGGCTTAGTTGCTTCAGGGGATTCAGATTGGACGATTTGCTACAAAAACCACTTCATTTAAGTCTGATAATTACAAAAAATTCTTTGAAAGTAAGTTATTTTTCTTTATCTTGAGGTGGAGATGTTTTCTTCCTGCCGGTGCCTGAAGTTTACCTTGTTGAGGGGATCTAATATGGTGCAGAGTTAAATTCTGTAACTTGTTTGTTTGAAAGCTTTACATTGCCAATGTATCAAATAAAATTGCATTAATACACAGCAATGACAGCATAATTGATACATGACCGCCATTTCAAGCTAATTGTTTAATCAGCTATGTTGTAATTTGGGGTTTAAGATTCGGTTGGGTTTTCAGTTGGAATTTGGTAGCTTTTGTCTTCTCTCTGGTGTATGGCTTTGAAGTTTTTCTGTAGAATAGTGCTTTTTGGATCTGTTTAGTGACAGGAGGATCCTTTTTCATATGATATTTCCATATTCTGAAGCATTTCTTCTAAAGCAGAAGCTAGAGCCTAGAAGGAAGTTGCAGATTTTTGTTTGATTTTATTGATTCTTCAAGCTTGCATTTTTATTTCTGACCGCCAATTTACTTCCACTTTGTGGTTCTAACTTTAGTTTACAAAATCATTTATCACCACAAAGAAAAGAAAATTGAGGGATTGATCAGCTATCTTTACTGTATTTTCTATGGTTGTTTGAGTGACTCGTATGTCGATTATGAATAGTTTACTGGTTTGTATATATTTTTAACAGTTACTATTTGCTTCAATATTCTATATGCATCTTCAAATCTAGTACCTAATGTAAATTATATTAACATCTTCAAATTCACTGCAGGAAGTGCTGGAAGGTGCCAGCCAGATTTTATTCTGAACTGCATCTTTGATGTTAATAGAAGAAGGTATCTTACAAAGCGGAAGACACCTGAACCAATGTGAATAAGAGCAGTTTGGTTATCTCCTGAGCGCTATCTTTAATTATGGGAGAACACCAAGGTACGAGAGAACTCACTGTACTGAAGAGTAGCAATTGTTTAATTGTAGGATATTATCGATCAAATTTATGTTGAAAGAGAATTGTATTCATGAATCTCTAAGGAAAACTTGGATGTATTGAATTCATTGTTTTTCAGTTAATAACGAAATAATTCTCATTCTCTCCTTACTTCCCTTGTGTTTTAACATGCTACTAAGCATTGTGTTATTAGTTAAAACGAAAGCAGTTTTTGAGGGTCAGTAAAATTCCGCTTCCTGGTTCAACAGCTTTTTGTACATAATTATATTTTCTGCTCCATAGTATGACATGAAATAAATTGTCTTTTCTTGATAATTTGATTGATTAAAATGATATATTCAGGGAAATCCAAATGCAATTATCAGATTCTGGTCTGGCATTTGTAGTTAATATGACATAGCAGGAGCAGGTGAAGCATCTCTGTCAACTAAACAAGAATGTAATTAGGAAGTGTCTATTAGGCAGACTTTTATCTTATTTTCAACTTGACACAAGTAAAGCAAGAATCATTCTTCCATCTCGTGTCATCTTCATGTATGAATAATCCCATTTGAGAAAATTGGTTGGATGATAATATAGATAGAAATTTCTATTGATGTACCGACGAATAAAAGATAGGAATTCTCGCTTTTAAGAGATTAAACGGCGGCCTTCTTTTTGGACGAGGCATGGAAGGAAGCCACATCATGTTAATTTAATGTCCAACGTGCACCAGATAATGCATTACATCATCCATGTAGAACGTACTGATAGTTTATTGTCATAGCTACAGATGAAATGATCGAACCGAAATTATAAATGGTAGTAAGTTTGGATGGAAAAACATGAAACAATGATCTATGTTTGTGTTTCGCGCGTTTTTCGCTCGCTAACAATTAAAAGGGAATCAGATGATTGTGTAAGGGACAAACCTCTTGGAACAAAGTCCCAAAAAGGGGTGTTTATCAAATATGAAGATTACAGTTGAAGCACGAACAAGATGCCTCCAAGGAGCGCAAGCACACAAGTACAAGAGAGTTGAAGTAATTAAGAAGTTAATCTAAGAAAAATAAATTACATGTTCTCTGTTTTGAGAGTGAATTTTGTCTGTCCTTTCTTCGTTGTCTTCTTCTTTCTTTTATACGGCTTGGGCAGTTTTGATCGTTTCAGCAACTGCTTGTAACTACCCACTTCTTTCATCATGGTCGACTGGCTAAAAACTACCGTGTGCAACTTCTATCACTACGCTCTCTTCATAACTGCTTGCCATCAACTTTCTCAAATCGTGGGGCGTAATTATGATGTGCTCAAACCGTCTTAGATCGTGATTCTGGATGACAACAATCTTTGGTCATCTCTTAGACTTTGGGCAACTCAGCATTCTTTGGGTGACAATCGATCTTCTGCTCTGGGCGATTGTAGGGTGCTTCCTTCGCTCAATATCTGGGCGTCCTGCCGACTTGGACGACGTCGTACCTTTGTCTTTTTGGGCCTTCCGCATATGTTAATGACACTTCAGATTGGGCCTTTTATCCTGATTTCTCTATCTAGGCTTCTTCTTTGGATCCATTTCCTCTCTTGGGCCATTTGATTTGGACTGCCTGTTTTGTGTGTCAGCAGTTTGTGTGACTTCGGGGTGTATTTTTCCCATTCCTTTTTTTGCCCCTTCTTTTTGTAATTGTGTGCAATATAGTTTTATTACAATAGGCCTAAAGGAGGATTAGGCAGGCCAGAAAAGCTAAAGACCAAGAATATTGTAATGAAGTTTTAAAAACATGAAGCTATGTCCATTGTAGTAAATCAAAATTTACTGCATCAATCAAGTCAGTAACATGATTTTTGTTGGACTATTTGATATGTAAGTTTAATCTGTTAGATAAGGTTACATGTATATTATTTAAATAATATTTTCAACCCAATTCTTCATGCGTGCGGGCAAGATTTATTTAATTTTTTTCTTGATGTCTAACACTTGCATAGTTCATTTAACTAAATGGCGATAATACTTGGAACTCACGATATTTGTATATTCTTAACTTTTCACAAGTGGTTTGATGAAATTATGCCCTTGTTTGGGATCCATTAAAAAATATAGATTTTTGGGGAAAAAATGTGTTTTGAAATAGTGATTTTTCGGATAATATATGGTTAAAAAATAGAAATTTTTTTTTAAATTTATGTGTAATATTATTTTATTGGAGAACGTGGAGTTGAAAATAAAAAATAAAAAAATGTTATATATTTATAATAAAGTATATGGTTGGCGTATCTAGCAAGCAACAAACCTAACGGTCCTAAACCTCTAAACATTAGTCTTTTTGGGTTGGCTTGACGATTGAGTCCCTGAATTATGTTTGTTCAACTTGAAATATAGCCCAGTTTGATCCTCATTTAAAATTATAATTTATTTTGTTCTCATTTCTTATTAATCACGTATTTTTCAATAAAATAATATTACATGTAAACTCAAAACTTTTCACACTTCTTTAACCACACATTTTCCAAAAATTACAATGCAAAAATACATTTTTCTCAAATTCTAATTATAATGGGGGCCAAACAAGGGCATAAACCCACTTTATTAATTCTTAGTTCTTTGAATAATACTAGTGGTGCATCAAAAGATTTACTTAAGGGGTTACACCCCCCTCACATGGGATGAGACTCACTTGCATAAAATATTTATTAAGTGGGTCTCACCCCCATGTGAGGGGTGTTTAACTCCTTAGTACACCACAATGTACCACTAGCAAAACTCTAGTTCTTTACTCCACTCAAGGGTCGTTTGGTAGGGCTTTTAAAAAATTAAAAGTTGCTTTTGAAACTAATACGTTACTTTCGAACATGTATGGATAATTTTTTAAAATTATTTTGTTTGGTTAAATAAAATTTCTGAGAAAAACTCGTTTAATGTAAATTTTTCAAAAAACTCTTCTACAAAAATTAGAAGTAAAAGTGGGAGTCATAACAATTGAATCCTCAATGTTATTTGCTCAAAAAAAAAAAAAAAAGGCAAAAAAAATGTGGATGAGGTATTCTTGAAAAGGACAGTAGAGACTTCCATTTCATTTTATTAACAAAATACCATATGATAAGCTAAAAAAAAATTAAATAAAAAATTGGTGTAAACAACAAAGTTTCACCAAATTAAAAAGGAGAAGATAATATTATTAATATGCATATAATAATAGAAGAATAAATGAGCAAGTTTTGATTCAAATATTCTATTTATGATTTTTATTTAGCCATTAGTAGGAATTAAAATTATATTTTTAGTAAATTTTGATAGGTTTTGATGAAATGTAGGGTGAAAAAATTGTGATTATATGAAATGTGTGATTAAATTTAATTATTAACTTTAACTTAAATTAAAATCGGAATTTTAATTTCCCCAAACATTGGCTTAATTTATACTTGTTTACCTAACCTGTATAACATAACACCACTCTATGGGTCTGCTAAATATTCTCCATTGATATCCTATTTTTGTAAGAAAAGTAGATTTCATGAACAAAATAAAATGTAGATAGGTTTAGAGTATGTTTTAGACACTTTTTTTTGAAAGAATGTATTATTAAATAGTAGATTGATGGAGAATGTATGATTAAAAATGAAGGAAAAGTTATTGATGTGATGGAAAATATTATTTTATTGAAAAATGTGTAATTGAAAATGAGTAGAAGAATAAGAATGAAAAAAATAATGTGTACCAAACAGAGCCTTAAGGAGACTTTTGTGACGACTCTTTAGTCGTTCTAGAATTTTACCCTGAACACATAGTGAATCATCATGTACCAAGCGTAAAAAGTTTATGATGTTTATGACATTCGTTGTAGAAGCAACTTTTTTATGTTGTTGACTGTCAAGCATATTCTTAATCGCGTCTTGTTCATTTGAGGAGTTTTGTTAGATTATTAACACAAAACTAAAATTTATACAAAAAATATTTTCAATGACTAAAATTAAAAGACACGAGGTCCACGTTTAGTACATAGTAATAGTAATGAATAAGATTTTAACTTTTTTTTTTTTTTTCTTATTTAATAGAATCCAATACCGTCTAACTTGACTTTTTAAACACGCATGGAGGAAGAGAAGATGATAGGGTGTGGGGGGGGGGGGGGGGATCATTAATGCATATGCTTGTTGTATTTCTTGTGCTAGTATTCAAGTCAAATAACTAAACATATGACTTGTTCAATGCTCCCAAATCTTTAATGGTAAAAGGACATTTGTTGGGGGAAAACGACTTTGATCATTAATTCTAACCAAACCCAGAAGGGACTGAAAAATCTTCAAATATAATTCATTTTGTTTCTTCTCTCAAAAATCTTGAGCAAATTAAGGAGAAGATGGAAGGCCTAATTCCAATGGTATTCAAAAGCATCAAGAAAAATGGAGTTAGAAGGCAATACAAATCTCTCTCTTCTGGTGCAACTGATAAAACTCACTATAATATTGCAGATTTTTACACAAATGATTATAGTTCTTACAACAAACAATATGAGAATGGTGGTTTGCAACAACCCGAAAAGATCTCGGGGTTTCATGCAGATGGTGGTGCGGGGCGCCACTACTCTGTTGATTTCGATCATTCTGCAGCCTCGGAGTTGGAGGATTCTGTTAAGTCCAAGCAACTTGTGAGGTTCAGGAGCCTCGGAATGTTCTCATGTGTGACTGGTGCATGAAATTAATACATATTTGGTATGCTGGATGGGACAACACGAGACAAATAAAAACAAGTTCAGATTTTATCTGGTGTGAGGTCACTTTATTGGCAGTTTAGCATATCAAGGATTCATGGTTCTTATTTCCTCAATCAACTTGTTGTTTGTCTTGAAGATTTCTTTGTAAATATTCTCGAGAAATTTGTGAGACTTGGGACAGGTACAAATGTACAATTCTCCGTTATATGCAAGAAAAATGTTGATATAGAGAAAACTTGTCAATCTGTTTGTGTCGTGTTGGTTTTAGATATTGTAGCTTATTCGAATTCTTTTCATCTCAAGTGCCTTGTTTAAGTCTAAATTTTGGTCTCTCGAGTACTACCTTCGTTTGGGTCGACCTAGGACATAGACACACACAGTGTCTACCCTACAAGGACCATTGATAAACCTCTCGTCTTGTCCGAGTTCGCTGTTTCATCCAAATCTATTATATATGATTCTTGATTATCTTACCTGTTCATTGTAAAAGTGAAGAAATCTCATATATTAATCCTTTGTATTTAAAACTGTTGGGATTGATACCACTTGTTGTGAAGTCAATCACGGAATTGAAATGTTGAAATTAATTATATGACAAATAATAATGAAGTATATGATGAAGCAAAAGAATAAAAGATGACAAGAATATGGAAGAAGAATTAAGAGATTTTATTGCACCAAGAATAATGGAGAAGAGAGAAAATTACAATAGATCCTATAATTCTAGTAATCTATTTTCTCACATGTAATTGTTACGAAAATTGTATAGAAGAGCCTAATATTTATAGGGAACATGTAGGGGACGTCCAAACCCTTTTGGTAGAGTTGTTGATGAAGTATGATGCCAAAAAACTGAGTCCAAAGCGAAGTAGGAGAGAAAAAATCGCGATCACGTACTGTAGCAGCGCTCAGGCGCTAGGTTTCGGATTAATATTCCAAAACATGCTTCCAATGTGTTTTTCTCTATTCCGAACTCTTCTTCAAATCTAATATCAATTTACAACTTTCAATGGACTTCCAAAATAGAATTTCAACTTGATATAGGACTCCAATAACATTCCAAACTTGAATTCTTCTTAATGTCACTACAATTAGAATTCTTCAATACTTCAAACAAGTAATTCGGGTCACACCCAAATTCTAACAAAAACATAACCAAGATGAATAAATTAAAATGGATGTTCATAAAAGTAGGGTAATTCAAAGATTCAAATTAGATTACTTGTAAGATGATTCATCTGCTAGCTATAGGTATGAATTGTTGAACTGATTCATCTAAAAACTTAAAGACATATTTGATGCATCCTTTAAATGCCCCTTCATGTGCCAAAAACTAAAAAAGAATATTTCCTCCGTCCCATTTATATAGGCTTTCTTTCTTTATTTTCTTGTCCCAATTATATAGTCTTCTTTCTTTATTAAGAATGTTTTGTCTTATTCATTTACTAATATACTCTTATTTCTTTACTACTTCCAATACTAATTTACTACTAATTATTGATAATTAAATGAGGGTAAACTAAGAAAGTTATTGGAAAAAATTACTTTTTCAATAACATTAAATAAGATTTCTAAATCCGTGTGAAAAACAAAACAAACCAAATACACCCTAAATCTCCGTAGAATCCAAGACGAACAAAGACGAGACTGAAAAGTACAATCGGCCAAGAATCTAGATATAACCATGATATTAAATCTTCTATGGACTTTAAATCACTCATCAGTTATTTCATTTTTATATAGAACATTCAAAGTTGGGATATTCCCTAGTAAAACAATCTTTGCATTCCTTTAATAAAGCAATCAATTTATTACTTACCTCTTGATTAAGCATCTGGCTGACAAATGTTGAACGATCTTTCCCTTCGTCGCCAATATTTACCTTTATCAAAGGGTCTTGTGCTTAAGCATGTTCGGGCTTTGTGATCCTTATTACTTCATCGTCTAGGTTCCTTGTAGACACATCCTCTTCTAAACAATCCACCTTATTCACTTCTTGGCCAATATTCTGCTTCAATTCGAAACACTGCTAATTTGCTTCTCAACGTTTTAGATGATGCTTCTTCTTTTGTCTTCTCTTTACATTCCTTATTAAAAGCCATTAATTTGGCTTTGAAGGCCTGAATATCGGCCATATTTTCTTGCTGCGACAACTCATTATAGTTCCTTGATTATCTTTTTGCCAATTACTGGCTCTTCAAGGGCTACTATATTTGGCCTCATTTTATTGAACATTTCAGTAAGCATATCTACTGAAAATGGTTATTTACTCTGTGCGACGATTTGAGTCTCTTCCCCATCTTGAACTACCTTAACAGGTCTATACGAACATTTCTACTGAGTTTGCTTCTGCGACAAAGGGCCTATGGTCTGCTTGCACCACTTCTGTTTCGCCTTTATCGTTCTAGAAAACCAGGCATTGGTGGAGCGATGAAGGTATGCAACGACTCCCATGAATCCAATCCCTTCCTAGTAGCACATTGTAACTAGTAGGACCGTCTATCACGAAAAAGACTGTGGTCCTAGTAATTGTTTCCACAATTATGTCCAGTAGCATCACTCATTTAGCTGAAGTTGCTTCTTCGTTGAAACTTGTGAGAATAACTTCTGTTGGGATCATATCGCTTTCTGTCTTTTTCAAATTTTCTCATCATTCTGGACAGGATGGTATTTATGGCTGCTCCATTGTCGATGAGCACTTTTACCACAGGTATACCATTGACTAAGGCCTTCACGTACAATGGCCTCAAGTTTTGGTTAATTTCATAGTTGGCCTCTTATATATAACCTTTTCAGCCGCATCTATTTCACTTCATGTTTATCCTCCGTTGAATTATTTTCTTATAACAGTCCACGTGCAATACTTCCCATTGAGTTTCTACCTCTTGGATCTCTTCATTTCTTTCTTCTAATGCTTCTTCTTCAGTTATCCAACCTGTAGGGGGAGGAAATATTCTTGGAGGTGACCCATACTTCTCAAAGCGAGATACTCTCACCTTTCTCTTGGGCGTCCCATATAATACATAGTAGTCAAAAGAACACCCAGATAGTTCTCCCAACAAATCCACCTCGCGGATACCTTTCTGATGCAGTTGCTTCAACAAATTGTTACGCGACACTCCTCTTCTTTTTATCTCTGCTTCTAAATCAATTTCCTCTTCAATGTCAGTCATATTATCGTCATCTTCTTTATCATATACCTCCAGAGATGTTTGGCCTTCTTCACATTCCAGCACACACGTTTCTTCCTCATTATCTTTCCTTTCCTCATCTTTATTTTCCTTACTTTTGAATTCATTGGCTAGTAAATAATTATTAGCCATGGCATGAGGTAATGTACCAAATTGAATAGTGAGGGGTCGCTCGTGATCTTCCTCTTTCTTCTCACGCTCAAATCTTGATATCCCATACTAACTTTCTGGTAACTCTTCCATTGATTCACCCATACCGGCCTCTTTATTATCTTTAAGAACATTTTTGTTAGCCACTTCAAGTAATTTAGGTGCTGATAAGTGTGTTTTGCACACTTATTTAGGTCACAAAACGTGAAAAATTATTGATGTATATGTTGAAATATGGCTTAATTCGATATAATTTGTGTTTGTAGGATTACATTGATGGATGGAATGAAGAGTATGAGAAAATGAACGAAAAATGACCAAAATGGAAGAATATGAAACCTCGAGGACCAAAATGTAATTATTCAAAAGATAACCCGAATAGCGAATCAACCATGGAATTGAGTTAAATAACACATTGTGATATCATGGGTTATTAGAAGAATAAGGAGAAGGAATCAAGGCCAAAAGGTAGATGAAACAAACTTTGGGACCAAAGTGAATCAAAGAGAAAATTATTTCTACCATGTAGTCTCATGGTAGAAAGTCCATGCAGTCGCACAAGCATCTACAGGAGACGAACAGTGAAAATTTTGTATAACCATGCAGTCGCATGGTTCATTTTGGGCGCGAATTTTCTGGTTTCCTTATTTGAATCAAACACTTATGGTATCGCATCTAAGACTTCTTTATAACCTTAATCTCGTCCGGAAGGAGGACTACACCTTCTTAGAGAGAAAAACGACCTTGAAGAGCAAGAACGAAGGCTAGGATGAAGAATTTCATTCCAAGATCTAAGATTTCGAGCTTTATATTGAAGAATTGGGTGATGTCTTCTCCTAAATATTTTCTTTGCTATTTTACTTTATCCATGCTAGGCTAGGTTTGTATTATACTAGGTGAACGATGAACCTCGTAATGTGAACATTTAATTCTTTGTTTTGCAATTTGATTTTAAATACGAATGATGAATGTTGAATGGTTTATATACACTTTATTTGTCTCCATAATTAAATGCATGTGATTATGTGAGTTTGGGTGGTCTATTTCTGACATTCGAAAGAAGGGGAATAGATTCTACAGGGTATAAATCATCGTAGGGTTCGATAGGGGATATAAATGTACCCCTATGCTTTACGTGAATATTTAAGTGTTCATAAAACGTTATGCGTTCTTGTATATTGGCATTTGTCATAGAAATATAGTCAAATGGTACGCGAGAATATGTTTGACTCCACTCGAAAGAGAATGTTGAATATGTTAGGAACATTGATTTTTCAATCAATTCAAATAAAGGTTAAAAGTGAACTTACTTGACGATTCAGGATCCTAATACGCTTTTCATACATAAATTACTTCAAGCATTTGCATTCAAACGTTATTTTTGCATTTAGTTTGTCTACTTTTATATAAATTTTCTTTCGTAGTATAATTTAGATAATTTCATACGTGAATCATCTCGTTGAATATACTTAGTTTCGTTTATGGTCGAGATAATCATAACTTAACTAACTCAATCTCAGTGGGAACGATACTTGAACTTCAAACCCATTTTTATTACTTGAGCGATCCGTACACTTGCGGTAATCAAAGTCAAATACATTTCCGGAGTGTCAAGTTTTTGGTGCCGTTGCCGGGGATTGAGTTTTAGTTTGATTTTAATTATCTTGGCACTAATTCGAACTTCTACTTGTATTCTTGTATTTTTTTTTTCTATTATGTATTTTTTTTCTCTATTTTAGATTTTTTTATTTTTCAGGATATAAACAACAGAATAAAAGATGACCATGATTGACTACGATAAAATGCTCGTATGTGACTTCATTACAAGGCAACAACAATGGGAAGCTCAAGAAATTGATGAGGGAGATATGCTTTGGGAGATTTCATTATAGGACAGCGACTACAAGATATAAAAGCAGAATGTGAACTTGATGAAACTGTCCTGAGTGGCTTACCCGTTGCATTATTTCAGTCACCAGAATTTGACGTGGGTGATTTGCCTATAGGATTATTTATTACACTGGTTATTAACGATCATCAATTAAGGGAATTATATCCATCGAATTTTCAACACATACAGCAGGAAGATGAGACTTTCCACGAAAATATCATTGTTTTTTCACCAAATATTTTGTATACAAACGTTAAACTCGAGAAAGCGTCAATCAAAGAAGAGGAGCGTGAAAATATCGAGAAATCAATCGTGACGGACCAAACAGCAATAGTAGCATTCAAAGAAGATGAAAATATCATGCAATCCCTCGACTTCATCGTTTGCTCACACATTGAGTTTGTGATTAAACCTTATGAAGAAATTGAGGTGTACGTTGTTGGGTTCGACACTGGTGATGGCGAAAAGTCATACTACTTGGAAAAGGACAAGGGTAAAATTTGGAGAAAAGTTGCAATATGGAACAAAGTCAAATTGAGCAAGTTAAGCAAGACTTCCAAAGCCATATTCAAAGTGCCATGAAACACTAGAGTAAAGTCGAGCTATAGACTATAACATAGCGTTGGTTGGGAGGCAACCCAACAATTCTTCCCTTTTATTCATTTCATTTTATGCATTAAATTAGGAATTTTTTGTATTTTTGATAATTTTTAATAAGATTGGTTATTCATCATCTCTACAGGACACAATGAGTTTATGCATGGTCCATACCTCTCTTCCTTCATCATCTTCAAATTCACATATCCATCGATTAGGGGAGTACTCCTAACCCTTTTGTTCTTGATCTTCTGTGAAATTGTACTTAATTTTTATTTTTATTTTTTTGTGCTGATAAGTTGTATTTTATTATTCTTAACACATTGAGGGCAATGTTCTATATAAGTTTGGGGGTGAGAATATGACATTCATCATGTTTTCTGCAGTTTTTGCATGTTTGTTTGAGTGAAAAAAAAAATCTTTTGTGCAATTTTTCACTAGTTATTTTCAGTTTTTAGTGTTTGTTTTCTAGCATTAGTTTAAAAGCTTGTGTGCTTGTATGGGTTTAATGGCCTTGCTGAAAATGATAAGAATATTGGAGTCAGTGGAACTATGAATAGTGGAAATTGTGCATGTTTATTGATCGATGCTTATCGATGTAGAACCTTGACTTTTTTTGCGCGCAATACTTGTGTTACACATGCTAAGCTAATGATGGGATATATGAATCATAGTAGAGTTGAACATAATAGGTCAACCCCGAAAACTTCTACTACACTTATCGATAAACCATCATTTTAGGAGTTTGGAGATGATTTAGCTTTTATAAGGGAACATCGAGATGAGTAGGGATTCCATGCGTGAAATTGTATTGTGTGGATTGGATTAGACCAATGAGACAAAAATGAGGTAAAAGTTTCAAGTTATAGGTTAGTTCTAGAAACTGGGTGTCTAAAAGAAAATGAGCATTGCACTAATCATTGAATAAATAAAGACATCCGTTCAAGCCTGTATAACTCGAGTGATTAAGCTTGCAAAAGTTTAAAACCTAGTGCCCTATGGTCATCTAACTTGGGAGTCATCGGCCTAAAGTTCGCTACAAGGGTTATATAGAAAGCAAATGGAAGATATTATATAAAAAAAATCTAACCATTGAAGAATAATATACATGCTTCTATATATGAAATGCATTGATTAGCTCCAGATATCCAGTTGATAAAATCATATCTCTAATACGAAGCAAGTAACTTAGTCTAGTCTTAACGGTTGAAACAATCAAAGAAATAGGAGAATCCCTACTTGTTGAAGTGTGAACTTGTGACGACGAGATCTATTCAAACAAAGAGAGGGTAAGGATTTAAGTAAATCAAAAACTCTACTCTAGAACACACACACTCCGGGATCTTTGAGCGAAAAGAATAAGTTTTGGGGTGTGAATTTCTCGAGTGAAGAAAGCATAAATTTGACTACCGTAAGTTGGGATTTGCAACCATTATCACTTTAGTATGTTTTACATAAGTATGCATAGGCCTACACATCAAGTTTTGCATATGATAGGTGCAGGTTGATTTGATTTTGCACTATTGAAACTGTTCATTTTGTTGATTACTGAATTCTGATCCTGAGACACGGCAGGCTGTTAAACCATGTTTTGTGTAGAGTTAAGTCGCCATCTTGTTTGAGGACAAACAATAGTTCAAGTTTGGGGGATTTGATAAGTGTGTTTTGCACACTTATTTAGGTCACAAAACGTGGAAAATTGTTGTATATGTTAAAATATGGCTTAATTTGATATAATTTATGTTTGTAGGATTACATTAATGGATGGAATGAAGAGTATGAGAAAATGAACGAAAAAGGACCAAAATGAAAGAATATGAAACCTCGATGACCAAAATGTAATTATTCAAAAGATAACCCGGATAGCGAATCAAGCATGGAATTGAGTTAAGTAACATATTGTGATATCATGGGATGTTAGAAGAAGAAAGAGAAGGAATCAAAACCAAAAGGTAGATGAAACAAACTTTGGGACCAAAGTGAATCAAAAGAAAATTATTTCTACCATGCAGTCGTATGGTAGAAAGTCCAAGCAGTCGTATAAGCATCTACAGGAGACGAACAGTGAAAATTTTGTATAACCATGCTGTTGCATGGGTTTATACCATGCAGTCGCATGGTTCATTTTGAGCGCGAATTTTCTGGTTTCCTTATTTGAATCAAACACTTATGGTAACGCATGTAGGACTTCTTTATAACCATAATCTCGTCCAGAAGGAGGAATACGCCTTCTTAGAGAGAAAAACGACTTTGAAGAGCAAGAATGAAGGCTAGGACGAAGAATTTCATTCCAAGATCTAAGATTTCGAGCTTTATATTGAAGAATTTGGTGATGTCTTCTCCTAAATATTTTCTTTGCTATTTTATTTTATCCATGCTAGGCTAGGTTTTTATTGTACTAGGTGAATGATGAATCTCGTAATGTGAACTTTTAATTCTTTGTTTTACAATTTGATTTTAAACACGAATGATGAATGTTGAATGGTTTATATACATTTTATTTGTCTCCATAATTAAATGCATGTGATTATGTGAGTTTGAGTGGTCTATTTCTGACATTCGAAAGAAGGGGAATAGATTCTATAGGGTATAAATCATCGTAGGGTTCGATAGGGGATAGAAATATACCTCTATGCTTTACGTGAATCTTTAAGTGTTCATAAAACGTTATGCGTTCTTATATATTGGCATTTGTCATAAAAATATAGTAACATGGTATGCGAGAATATGTTTGACTCCACTCGAAAGAGAATGTTGAATATGTTAGGAACATTGATTCTTCAATCAATTCACCGTGCTATCAAATTGTGAAAGAAAGGTTAAAAGTGAACTTACTTGGCGATTCAGGATCCTAGTATACTTTTCATACATAAATTACTTCAAGCATTTGCATTCAAACGTTATTTTTGCATTTAGTTTGTCTACTTTTATATAAATTTGCTTTCGTAGTATAATTTAGATAATTTCATACGTGAATCATCTCATTGAATCTACTTAGTTTCGGTTAAAGTCGAGATAATAAAACTTGAATTAATTCAATCTCTGTGGAAATGATACTTGGACTTCAAAACCCATTTTTATTACTTGAACGATCCGTACACTTGCGGTAATTAAAGTTGAATACATTTTCGGCGTGTCAGGTGCCTTAAGACATGGAGATCCATGTTTTTGCCTCATCATTCGTCTATAGTTCCATTGAAAACGCCTTTATTGGTTTCTGGTCATTTCGTTGAAGGGTACAACCCTTCCTGCATTATACTGGAACGAATGCCATACATTTGGTTGGCGAGGTTGCGGCCTGAATGTTCTCCCATTGTTTATCGGTCTGAACTGCCTCTCAAAAGATGCTTTCATCTTCTCTAGGCTCATTCACTTTGATACGTTTAAAAATACTGGGATGTGACCCAGAATCTTCTTCTCCATCGTCTACGACCAACTTGAATCTTGACAACTTATTTTTGAAACCCTTTGTCACCATATTCACCCCAAGTGGTTGTGGGAAAGGATTTTCATCCATTGCCATTTTCTTATTATCTTTGAATGTGATTCGCCCTGACTCGATGGCATCCTGTAACACATGACGAAAGACCAAGCAATTATTAGTCATATGTGACCATGTATTGTGTCATTTACAATATTTTTTACCCTTAACTTGTTCTGGGTCTAGCAATTTATACTTGTCACTCAATTTTATCTGCTTATCCTCATACAATTTATCGACTATAAGGTCAGCCTTACTCACATCAAATGAGAATAACTTAACCTTTTTGTTTTCATTTTTTACAGGCTCATCCTCACCCGGTGTTCTAAATTTGTCCATTATAGGACAATCATATGCATCTCCCTTAATCAATTCGATCAAACACACTTTTGTCTGATCGTAATATTCGTCATTAACATCATGAATATCGAAATTTGGGTCTCTATAATAAGTCCATTTGCTAGAGTTTTTCATTTGTTCTTATTTTCTTATTAAACATTCATATCTAATCATGTTAGCACTCAGTTTAAACAGGTCGGGAAATTCTCTGTCTTGGAATTTATTTTTTAAATCAAAACTCAAACAACTTTGAACGATTTTGATGAACTCTTTTTCGGGTAGAAGTACAAAATATTTGCTCCTAACTGTCTTAAACCTTTGAAGGAAACCTTCTGCCCTTCTTTTGGCATTTGACGTAAATTAGCCAAATCGGTCAAAGTAACTTTTAGATTCAGTTTTGTAAAATTGAGCGTGGAACAATTGTTCTAGTTGTTGCCAAGTTTAGACAGAATTTGTTGGCAAATTAATGAACCATGAGAAAGCTACTCCTATTAACGAACTAGGGAATGGTCTCATTTTATGATAATCAGTTATTTCACCACTTTGCAGTGTGAATCGCCATATATGTTCCAAAGTAGAAACTTCTCCCAGACTGGTAAATAATGAAAATTCTGGTACTTTGTACCTCTAGGCCACAGATACGCCTGATCTACCTAATCAGGATATGACTTTGTGTAGGTCAACCTAATAAAAGGACGTGTCCCAAAAGCCATTTGATCTTGTACTATCTCCATAATTTGATTTCTCAACACAACGTTGGGATCATATGGAACTCCTATAGGTTGATTCATTGGTGGAATTACTTGAGGCCTAATGTTTGGTCATTTGTTTGCGGTAAAAACGTCGTTATTTAAAACATTATTACCATTAGCCTGGATATTTCCGTCATCATTAACGTGTGCGGTGTTCTGTCCATTGGTTTGGACATTGTCTATTGCACTTGGGTTACCCCCCAAGTTTGATATTCCATTACCACTATTCAAACTTGTCATTCCACTACCCTCTGGTTTGAAGTAGATGGTCCAAAAGGTGGTTATACTCCTTGATTCGTACCCAGGACTGGGGAATTATGTCTCATAATCGTCCTGCCTTGAAAGTGGTTCCCTATACTTAGCATAACTGGTTGACAAATTTGGCCTACTAACTTATTCATGATTTCATTCAAAGTGTTCAGTTGTTTGGCCATATTGTCATAGTGTACATTTCCATTTTGAGTAAACATTTCCATATTATGAACATTCTGTAAATTTACATGTTCAACGACATCTTGTGTGAGTTACCCAAGCAAGGCGCGCATGGTTCGAGGACTTACTTCTATCATTGGCTCGTAACGACTTTGACTCGTCCCTCTATTCGTGAAGCACTTTGCTGCTCTTCATATTGTTCGATCACATACTGGACTATTTGTTGGCTTTCTGGCTCCTTATCAGAGTTTTTATGAGGCATATTGCTTCACTTTTCGTATCTTCAAACACCAAACGTCCCACTGAGAGTGCCAAATTGTTTCGCGTGGAAATAAAGTCTCGCTAACAATTTAAAGAAGACTCGGATGATTGTGTAATGAACGACAACCTCTCGAAACAAAGTCCCAACAATGGGTGTTTTATTTATGAAGATTACAATTTGGAAGAAGCGAAATGCCTCCAAGGGACACAAGCACACTGAATTCGCAAAGTAATTGAAAGTTAACAAGAAGAAAAGAAATAAAATTACATAATTCTCTGTTTGAGAGTCATTTGATTCGTACATATTCTAAATTCTTCCTTCTTTTTATACTTCTTTGACAGTTTTGCTTGTAGAACCTTTTGAAAACTGTTCATCATCCTGTAACTACTCACTTTCTCCACAATGGATGACTTGTCAAGAAACTACCATTTTCAACCACTGACATTACTCCCATCGCTTAACTTCTTGGAACCAAGATTTTTGGATTGTGGAATATGATAATATTACCAATTAACTACTTCAATAAACGTTGCTTCAAATAGCAATCGAGATACTATATTCGCTCAGATATTGGGCGTCTCACAGGTTTGAGCGATGATGGGTTCGTCTAGATCTTGGGCATCTCGTAGGCTTGAGGAATGATGGGCCTCCATCACATAACTCCGTCTAGATTTTTTATATTGTCTTGTTTGGGTCTAACCTTCGAATATCCTAACTGGGCTTAATTTTTTGGACCTCATTTTTGTATGTCAACAATAGTCACAAAATATTGCATCTTTCAAATTCATCAACAGAATGTGTTTACGACAAACTAAAAGTAACAAAACAATCAACTAAAGCTCTATTGGAGCTTCATTTTTCATGAGAATAGATTTTTTAATAATAATTTTTTTTGAAGAATGTATAGTTAAAACTTAAAAAAAGATTTTGAGTTTACAAACATAATTATTTTATTGAAAAAATGTGTAATTGAAAATGAGTTCGTGAAAAAATAAATTTGTAAACAATGAAGCCCAAATAAAGTTTTAAATATTTCAACTTCGAGTACTCCGTACACGAAAATATCCATGCTCGAAGGATCATGCTTCCACTCCCACGAAATACAAGAGCAGTAAAGTTAAAGAAAAAAAATAAGAATAAAATTGAAATTAAACGAATAATTTAAGAAATAAAACACATTTCAAAAATATCTCAAAATTTTGATTATATAACACACATTTACTATTATTACTTTTTATTTCGCCAGTATGAAATGGGATTTTATGCCTTTCGGGTGAAAGAATGCTCCATTCGAGTATCAAAAAATTATGAATGAAACTTCTACTGAATTCTCTACTTTAATTATATTGATAACATTAAAATTTTCACAAAACATTGATCACTGGGTAAAAAGTTATCTATTGCATATTTGATTAAAGATTCACCGTTCCACAGGTTAAACAATGAATTCTATAGTTCTTTCAAAAAAATAATATTATTTATCATTATAATGATAGAACGTCGATAATGTGACAGTCCAAATAAGATTGGACAGTTCAATTTTTACAAGAGAGATAAGAAGGGGGAAGAGAGAAAAATGTAAGGGATAATAGATTGACACGTCACCAACATTCCATCAATCATGATGATAAATAGCATTTTTCAAATTCTAATCCTCTTGAATGGTCAAAAGACAATCAGAAGAATGTAGCTTCTTCTCTATAAAACAAACAAGAGTCCTCCATTCATTAAACCCCTCACATAAAACTGCAGGGAGAGTTGGAAACGGTAGGTAGTGGCATATCCTTTATATACTCTTACATCAATGAATCAATATTACTATAACATACAACTCAAAAACACAAAACAAGAAATCTAATTTGCTAGTTTACATAATCTAGCATCCTCAATCATCCTACCCAAGAATCAAACCGACTATTAGGGATTTCCAAGAAATGTAATTCATTGAGAGTTCACAATCCAATGCATGCTTGAACAGCAACGAAGAAACTATTAGACAAGCCGACAAATAATGCAAGGAGAGAGTAGTTGTAATCAGATAACTGAAAGGCTAGCCCATTTTCCGAGTTCATATGGATCAGCATAATAATATATCTTGATTTTATTTGTCAATGACAATCCTGTAGCCAATGGCTGAGCCTTGAAGTCTGAATCATCTTGTTCTGCTGGGTCATCTGTGAATGAAGCAATATCTCCAAGAAGGCGAAATGTAATTCGCCGAGTGTTTATTTGTCGAGGGAAATCAAAGTACATGGGTGTCCCGGGCTTTACTTCTGGTAGCCGGTACTCAGCGATAGTGACCATATCGTGGGGTTCCTGTGGGGATAAAAATAGAAGTTAATTTGTACAATGTAGATCCAATTAGTAAGGATGATGAAACACGACTGAAAAAAAAAATTCCAACAAAAATTCACCCAGTAAGAATGAAACACAACAAAACATAGACTAGGTCTTTTCTACTTCTGCACACCGGCTTCATCAATCTTTCCTCCTAGCAGATAAGATTTTAATCACTAGTCCAGAAGGCAGTGCAGCCAAAATACAAAGTAAACATCAAAAATATAATCCCTCATAATCAAAGTTCTTAGAGCATCTGCAAGAGACTCTTTAAAAGTGACATTTTTATTTTAAAGAGCAAAACCTTGATATTAGGCTCCAATAGACTCTTTATTTTAACCTTTTAAAATAGAGGGTGGATTTGACTCTCTACCTTCGAAGAGTCAAATTCACTCTCTATATATATTATCTTGATTGCATTTACTAAAATTGCAAGGTTCAGTGCCCCATTACTTAAAGTATTCATATTATATTATATTGAATATTTTAGCAATTGACATCTAAAAATATACATATTAATTTTAAAATGAGGAAAAATGATAAATGATAGTCGAAAAATGTAAAAAAAAAGAGCAAAAAGTGAAGTTTGTTGGAATGTATTAAAAAAAATTTTAAAGATCCTCTTTAAAAATAAAGTCTCGCTTGGAGATGCTATTACATATTTCCCAAACTAAGTCCTACAGGGACATCACCAAGAAAAAAAACCCCACCCTCCAAACCCCGGCTGCCAACAAAGAAAAAAAAAATGTGCGCGCACAAAAAGAATAAAAGAAAATGAAAGAAAGAAAAGTAATATATTTCCCAAGAGTTACAGAAAACCTGCAATGCTGATTGCAAACATAACTTCTCTGTGATATACAAAGTTCATCCCTCATCCAAAATTGTCTCCATTCCTCCATCACCTTTGCCTACCCACCTTCATCAATACCCAAGCTTTCTAGCCTCAAGTTTTTGTTTTTGCTTCAACTTCGCTCCTTTCTTTTTATGAGAATTTTATTCTTTGTCTGCACTCCACCTAATCTTCACTGCCCATTATTAAGCTGGTAGCGGGCACATCATGACACCTGTTAGTCACTCCTATAAATTACATAAACTTCTTAAACCTCTTCCAACCCTCCTCATTTCTATTAATGTTTAACGGCAACAGTATCATTTAGAGTCCAAAAGTGTTCATAAATACCAATAATCCGTCTTTTCTAAAACACAAGATCCTTTCTGCTGACCCCTTTCTCCAAGCAATCCCGTAAACTTTCCCACCAAGCTTTGTTTAGTTCCAGCATAGGAGAAGGTAGGATAGAAAATTTTAGGGCGTTACAATAAAGGATTTTTACTTTTGGGGGTCTTTTATCAATTAATCTTGGTTTGAATTGCCAATGACAATTAATGGGGTTAAAATGAAGTACATCATGTCCACAACTTGGCTTGGACTCATTTCTACATTTTTTTGTGAAGTGAGAGAGAGAGCACAAAGGAAAAAGATCACCATATTCCAGTCAGACCATCATCTTTGCAGCAGCAACCACCTTTACTAGCCACCCCTCGCTTTAACCACCAACCTCCAAAACTATCACCTGGCAACAGTCGCCTCACCAACCATAATCAGTTCGTCATGAACCTTAAAATTCCACCAAATCAACCAGATTTGAGGTTTCTCTGACAAGAAGTGTACCCTATATGTGCTTGTCAGGATGGATGGTGAGTGTTCAAAAGGGAGACTGGATTTCATTATTGTGGTGAAGTGCCAGGCAAACATAGGTTGAGGTAAAGGGAAGAGGGTGGTTGTTGGTGATGAACTGACTAACCAAAACATGCAGATGAGTGGGGTAAAAATAGGGACGGGAAAATCATTAACAGGAAGGGTTTAGTTAAATAATTAGAAAAATATCATAGGCAAAGTAGAATTTTTTCATTATCCAAGGTTGGATGTAATATCAGCCATATTAAGTTATTCTAATGGATTAACCATACCTTCTATTCCAATGTAAGATTAAAATTGAACCTAGGATATTGGGTATCAGTTGAGTGAACCCAATATTACACAAGACAAATATATTATCTTTTTAAGTTGGGCTTTATGCATAACAGATATTTTGTCTTCCCTGAAAAGGTAAATAGTTTTTGGATCACCCAACTCCAATGAAGCCCAAATGGTCTCCTGACTTCGTAAATTTTGAACATTTTTTCAGATAAGAAAAAATCGATAAGCAGAGAAATGTTTCGACAATACCTGAAGGGCAGATACTTGAATATACAATACAGAAGGAGATGTGAGCCTGTCTTCTAAAAGGTACGAAAAACAGTTTCCTATATTTTCATCAGGAGATGGTGAATGGGTGACTCGGGGCTTTATTGCACTGAAACCATCCAGACGAAATCCTGCCAGCATGGGTGAAGCTGGGGATAGAAATTGCTCCAGAACAAGATCATTGTTGATTAACCTTTCAGCCTCAATTGGAACCTGAAAAGTGACAATAATCATGCATGAATTATGAAAAGAATTCTAAATATTCAACAGCGTGAGAAACACAGGTTTCACCTTGAATCTGTTCAACCGTGGAGCTCTCTCCAGCCAGTTCCTCACATTTATTTGGTAAGAACCTTGAGACGATGATCCTATTTCATTCCTAACTGGGCTTCCAACCACTAGAATTCTTTTAGCATGAAGGCATGGATCACTATCAACAGGTCCCCCAAAAGAGGCACGTCTGTTGAGTTGCGAGAAGGGATTTTCATCCATAGACAAAAGATTGAAGTCTCTCTCAAAATTGACAGAACTAGAACCAGTTCTCTGAAGACGCAAGGTCATCCATATAATGCGACATCGAACAGGATTCCTGAAGGAAAACCTTATATGTCTAGGCACTTTGTCATCTTTAAATGACTTCTCTGGCCCACAAAGATCAGGGGAAGATGTTATCAGAGGGCGGATGTCCCATTTCCCTGTACATGATCTCTCTTCCTTGTCAATTTTATTGCTCGCCCATATTTGCACCTGTGTATATAGTAGAAGCACAATTTTAGTGAATAATAAACTGCTGTCAGACTTCAGTGTTTAGTCATGATCCTTGATTTGTGAATCAGAGAATTATTTATGAAATCAATGAATGTACATGTAATGAACATCTTCACAAAATAAACAGGGTTCTAGAGATTTTTCATTGACAAGTATGTGATCATTCTAGGTAACCACCAAACTCACATTCTAGTGATATGAAAGTCTGCATAGAGGGAACTTCCATAAACATCCATTAGCATACTAGACCCGGTAACCCTCACAAACACTATTTTGTTGCAAGCACAATAACATGTTTAAATAAAATGGTCCAATAACATTATCACGTCACTAAAATATTTTCTTAGATTTTTTTCCAGCATATCAACCACAGCACAATAGAGATTTAGTTTTCTTTTAACTTATCCATTTTCCTTTTCACTCTCCCATTTACATCAGATTTGTCACTTTTTTATTTCTTATTTTGGCAGAAGCCTTGAGCTTCAATTTGATTCATCCATTTATTTTCCACTATATAGGAAGAGGGGAAGGATAGAAGCTACTTATACATTTAAATGTTAATTACCCAAATATACAATACTACTTTAGAATAGAATCATAGCAATTATATGACCAAACTAGGGAGAATATACATTACAGTGTCTAGAACTGCATGTTGGTTTGGCGCCATTGTTAGTGACCAACACAAAAGAGGGGAATAGCAAAGAGATAATAAACAATTGCGCAACCAACACTTTTGTCCATCAAGCAGAGACTTAGCAGTGGAGTTCTACAAAACTGTTTTAACTGGGAATTCCTCGAAATGTTAGAAAACTATCCAGATTTGTAATAAAAAAGGCGCAGCAGGACCTTGCAGATTTCCCAGACCCTTAATGGGAAATCTTCAATAATATCCCAAGAATGAGGAATGAAAGAACTACAGGATTCTTTTTTGAGCTGTAGCCATATATTCGCCTTCCTTTTTATATCATTCCTTAAATCCTCTAACATGCTATCCATGTTAAGTACATTAGCTCAACCAATGATAGAAGGAATAAGTTTGTTACACACCAGATCAAGTGGCTTTCTCGAAAAAAATTGCGCAAGAATATTGAAGAAAAAGACTCGCAGCGAGTTGGTTTGGTATAAGCAAAACTTATTCCTGGCAAAAATTCCGTATTAGCTTTACCTGACCGCATGGGTTGGAAATCTATTTGTCCTTGGTGTTAGTGGTCAACGGAATATGAATGTTTTGTAAAATATTTTACCACAAGGATCCAAAACTTGTCTTTCTTCATTTGCACTAGTGTCGTCATTTGAGCCCAAAGCTGGTGGTTCTCCCCTAAATGCATTACTCCACCAAGTCTTGGAAGAATTAGAGTCCTTTTAAGAGGGAAAGCATTATTTGGAGAAAACATGCAGTGCAATGTGACCTGTGAAATACGGACACGGACACGCCAAATTTGATTTTCCAACAAAATAGGACATATGCATGCCAATTAGAATTCTTTAGAGTTTTATATTATACCACTATTTGAGCCACATTAAAATTTTCATTTTTATTCTTCTACTCATTTTCAACCATACATTCTTCAATAAAATAATATTTTCCATCACATGAATAATTTTTCCTTCTTTTTCAACCACACATTCTCCATCAATCTACTATTCCAAAATACATTCTTCCAAAACAATGTGGCTCAAACACACCCTATATCTTTATATTATTCTTTTTTTTTTTTAAATAAAACCATTATTTTTAACTTTGATTTTTAGAAGTGAAATCTTTTGAATTAGAGAAGTGGTTATTTGATGTATCAAATAACTTCAGATTAAACTATATATTACAACTGCAAGAGGAAGAAAAATGCAAATTACTATATAACAAATTCAACATGAAGTTAGCAGAAATTTTACTTGCATTGTTTTGATTTTTTGCATAAATGTTTTAACAACTAAAATTAAGGACAACTTGGGCGCTAATCAAGCAACAATCTTAAAGGCTACGAGAAAACCTAAAGGCTGGTTTTAGGCATCTCAGAGAAGTGTTTAAAATCTTCATACAGGGTGGGGAACTTTACGGGGCAGGTTTGGATGGGGGGCCATGTTGGTTACTGTTATGAGGCCTGATACTATTATATGTCTTGCGGAATATGTGAATAATGACAACACCTCTAGAGAATGAGCTAGTGAGACAAACACTCCAAGAGCCTATTGTAGTAACTCACATAAAATGGGTAATTTCAGTCTTGTGGCGAAGGTTCTTTGGCTTATAAGATGCAGTTATGAGGCAACGCCACACAGTGAGCAAATGGAGGTAAGATTTTGACGGGTGAGGATATTGCCTATGGTGTATTGGGGATGAATATGCTACGATTGCACTTCAAGCCTGCCTTGGACTAATATGTGGCCCTACTCAGGCGTGGCAAAAACAAGAAGGGCTTGAGGAGTCACAAATACAAAAATCGTGTTGTGGGAATGCATCAAAGACCCTCAATGCTTGAGACGCATTACAACGTGGGAGGTGGAACCTTAACAAACGTGAGCATTATGATTGGGATAGAGTTATGGCATCAACCGTGTATGCAGCATTCATCCTAGTAAGTTTTGTGGGCTCAAATATACAACAGGTCATCATTAGGACTCGAGATGGGAGACAGGCTCGCCTTGAGCTAGGAAGAGATGGGGCTGCAAGGGTGATAAATGGTCTTCTATAAGATTTGAAAGAGTTGGCCCATGACACACAGGCATGGCACTTTAAATGGTTTAACAAGGAACCTATTAGTGTGAAAAATATTTAGCAAACCACAAAAAACTTGTACAACGGCAAATAACATACAACTACACTATACCTCACCAGAACTTGTTTCCTAACCCCAAATTCAAAAAACTAAAATAAAATAAAATAAAAGGGAAGAAGCTCTCCTCTTTCATGAGAATATCCAGATAAACTGGACATTGTTAATGTAAAGTCACTAAGTGATGTATGATAATACAAAAGATACCAATTGCTCTCTAACTAAAATGGAAAAAAATTGTTTTGTGCTGCAATTTTAGGCTTCTCTTACATTTGATGTCTATACATTACATGGCAAAACTTCTGGTAATGTTCATGTAAAAGAGAGCTGGGCAGAAAATATACTTACAGTAGGAGCATCGGACATTGAATAGCCACATGGACTAACCAGAAGGACAACGCCGGAGACATCAGAAAGATTACTAAGAACAATGACAAATTCAACTGATGAGGCACTGGAGGGAGCTTTCCAATATGACTCTTGTGATCCAGAATCTAAGGGAGAAAGCAACGAAAACAATGGCGCTGATCCTGCTGCTGTCTCAACCTAGATAACATAAAGGCACATATTCAACCATCCTATCCAAATCATGCCTGGTCCTGATGCAGGATTGAAATTCCATTTTGACTAAAAGAAGTTACTTTCATGCTACACTAATCCCACTTCATTTGAAATTATTTTACTAGTTCTTTTCATAGTCGTGTTAGGAGTTACTTAACTAATTTCTTTTTCCTAGTTGTTTTAGGTTATCTTATTACTTTATGACCTTTTCTTGTATTAGGAACAGACTCGTGTTTCCATTAGAACTAAAATAACTTTAGCAGAGAAACTTCCAATTTTCTGAGCCATGGAACAAAAAATGCCCCTTCTCACAATTTTGCATGGATCACAAGTGCAACTCAATTTATCATTCAATCTTAAAAGTATATTTGTACCCTTTACTTTGCTCTAACATCACGTTCTCTTTTGTTGTAATCAAATAAATGGAATTTTCTAACTATTTGACATTAGGAAAAAGAAAAGATGCTAAAAATAACAATGTAACTGTTTAATAACTGTTGAACAAATCATCATAATATCAAACAATAATCTACCTTGTCTTAAGGTGAAGAGAGAGCATTATAATTCTAAATCTAAAAGGCAAAAAACAGTAAGCTGAGAGATGATTGTAGACTACTAATCCTGAATACTTGATGAGGAAAATGACATGCTGAATACCTTAAAATACATAATGTAAAAAATGGATATAATGTTCTATTTAACTACTTGGTTTTGTATTCAACTATGAAAGCAACTACTTAGTTCAAATGAAACCAAAATTTCTTCACTAATAAGGAAATAACTGAACTAGAGACAAAAATCAAACTGAGGCAATGAAAGTTCGGTACATTTTAAATGATGAGACGCATACAAAAACGTGATTGGATAAAAATCGGAAAATATTCAGAGCAATACCGAGTGTAAAAAGCTAGCCAATGGAAACTCTGCAAGGGATTCCTCTCCATTCATTAAGCTGTGTAAGACCTTAGTGGTTCCCTGAATGTTTAGATTTCTTTCAGGAAGAAATTTTCTCGAGGACAATCCCATGACATGGTTCAGGGCGTCCTCTGCAGCAGCATCTGCCCGAGTTGTTCTTCGTTGGCTAATTAAGACCCTAACATAATCCAAAATCAATGCATCAAGCACAATTTCATGGCAACATTGTTTACAAATAACCCCATCAAGTGCCGCCAACCGATTCGAAGATGCATCACTTGAATATCCATGAGCTGATCCTCCGTGGCTACTTGTGCCATTGTAACTTGGAATCTGCCTTGTGTTGGAAGTTGCTAGTAGAAGAGCTCCTTTTCCAGCACAACAAACTTTACAAACCTTTCTTTCACAATCAGAACACAAAAATATAGATTTTGAAGTCGTGGAAGATGATATAGAGGATATATGTTCCCCCAACCTAGTTTCAGCACGAACCTGACACATGCCACCATAACATCTCTCTCCAATGCCTGTAATATTCCAGAAATCTATAGAACTTTCATCAACAATCTCAAGACCAATTGAAGCAGTAATTTTGTCTTCAAGGAAAGCCTGCCCAAGCAACGCAAGAGTGCTCGCTACTCTGCATAATCTTCCAAGGTAAGATTCCTCAAGCAATAAATTTGGATTTATAGTCGCGGGATCGATGCTTATTGACATGAGGGCTCTATCCCTACCGGCAGCAGACAGATTCAACCGAAAACGTTCTATTTCAAGTTTCATAGCTTCCATGAAACCCAATTTTCTTTCCTGCTAATAAATTTGACACATAAAAAGAAAAAAGAAAGATTAAAATGCATAACAAAGTGCAACTGAGCAAGTCAAGGGAAGAGTTCATGAGAAGCTTAGCTTGTCAAGCTTCCATAAGATGTCCAAATATGCCTAATTCTTGAAATAGGATATTCATTTCAATCATAATAATTGATGATTACAGAGAGATAATACTGGGGAAATGACAATCCACAAGCCAGTAGAATCCATTTTGGTGTTGGGAGGTTCCATATCTTAATCTATATCTTCCATATTTTTTCATCTATAAGCACTTGTCGAATAACCAAACAGTCCAAGTGTAACACTTGATAAAGTTACCTTTTTGTTTTACTGTAACAAAAAGGAGAATAAGCAAGAAACTTGTGTACTTGAATAAGGAACCATCTGAAGTCTGAGCAAATCAAAGCAAAATGTCGTGGTATCTAGATTATAATTTTAGAAAGGGAAATTACCCTAATGCTAACTTCTTATTGATATACCAAAATAGGTCACTTCAGTCTTCAACTGAAAATATCTAATATCAATGAAACATAATAAAATGATTAGAACACCAAGATATGTTCATGTCACAAGATTCTCAAAGAACAACAAAACCTTAACAGTACAAGGGAATAAGCAGGTGGTAATTAGACATATTTTACAAATAATCAGCATAGAAATATACCATATGAGGTCCTACAATGAGTCGGAAACATTTTATATACTCTTGAACACCGCTGTCCAACGGTCCATGAGATGGAATTGTCTTGGACTCTTTATTTCCATGGACTACTGGTGGAGTGGCAGCATCATCCAAGAAGTCAAGTAAGTCACTTCCCTCATGCACAAGGGTTCCTGTCACTGATTCAGAAATTGATTCTGGAATTCCTTCTCCTGTTAAAAGGTCCACTAAATTGGTAGATGTATCTACTTGAACTGGAGGTGGCTTTTTATTATTTATCATAGCTCCAGCGAAGGGATTGGTATCTGTCTGAGAAAGAAAAGGGTTGATTTCCTTCTGGTTAATATTGTTGCATTCACTTGACCTATCAGCGGAGCCTTGACAGGAAAAAATGGATCTCCAAGGAAGAGGCACTCCAAGGATCTCTACCTGCATATTTTCCACTAACAAACATTAACTTGTAGTTCCTACGGATGGCTAAGAGCCATTATTCAGAGCAAACAACAGCAAAATTAGCAAAATATCATTTATTTGTTCAATTGCTACTTTTTCCTGATGAGATGCACTTTTGATTCATTGTGATGTTGGCATAGGCAGATCTACAGAGAAGGCCAAAAACAATGCAAGTTGATGCAAATAAATGCAGATAGGCAATACATACATGCATAAACAACTCTGGGTTAGCATTTGGAGGATAAAGGTACACAGTTACAACTGCAGAAGTAATTTTTGAACTAAAGCAAACCAATGACATAATGCTTGGACAAATGCTTTTATTGCCATAAGTCATAATTTAATCACAGTACAGGAGATACTTAAAGTAGTCAAGCTTGTTTGGTATTAACAGAACCCTACGATGATCTGGGAAAACAGTTTTAGCACAACTGATCAGTAGATATGAGATATGATAGAAAAATGATCTGGTGATATTTTCAGGGAAGTAGATGATGTTAAAACTAAACTGAAAATATAGTCAGATCTTTAGTTTCTTCCTTCAAGTGTAAAAGGAGCATTCTTAATTTAGATAACACTACTCTATTTTATATCTCAAACCAAACCTCCCCCTACCCTCTACACCCCAACAAAAGAAAATGACACAAAATGAAACTGAAAAGAAAAATATATTTCATTTTGTGAACCATATTAACCATTCAGTTGTTTTATTCCCAATTCATCCAGACAAAATATGCATAAAGCCATTATGTTTGAATATGTATAATTAGAAGTGGTCCTTACAAACTGGTCACGTGCAAAAAAGAGATGGCCAGGAAATAATGTTTACTTGATTTGTACCTCACCAAGTGTCATCGGGCCTTGTCCAGCCACAGCAGGATAAAATGTAAGTGCAACAACACGAGTTAGGAAGTCCAATTTTCCTTCCAGTTCTTCAAAATCATACAATAGGGAAGGGATAGAAATTTCTTGTGCATGTAAACGTGCACCTGCACCAGTAACAGCCATATCCTCCGCACTAACTGCTCCTGATAATGGTATCAGAATGTTTGTCCCATTTGAACATCGAGGTATAGAAGCTCCCTGTAAAGAAAGTCAATATCAAACTAGAAACAATAAGATTGAAACACCGCTAACTATGTTACAGAACACAATAGTTAATAAACATTACATTCTTCTGACTGCACAAGGCAATACAAAGAATTATGAGGTTAAGTCTGCTTATTTCAGAAAAGTTGAAACTTGAAACAGACTAGTTCGCAACAATACTAGTTCGTGCACTATTAGGTTCTACTACCAGGAACTATTTCAGTATTTCCTTACTAAAGGAAACCCAGGAAAGAAGTTTTAGACAACTCAAATAATAACAATAGTACTCTCCAAACTATCCAACAAAATATGTATACGAGTAGGAAATTATTGAAGATTCGAAAACTAGAAACAAAACAAATTTTCCAACATTCTTATTCCTGGATTTCCCTCCAATATATAGAGGCATATAGGGCTCCTTCAGTTGGAGAAAGTATCACACAACGATAGGTCCGAAGGTGCTATTTTCAGCAAAATACAGCATCCAGAAAGTTTATCTTTTACCAATACTACAAAAGTTATCTTTAATCTTCCAGCCTCCAGAATTAACACCGGGGGAGAGGGATTAGGGAAAGCAATATAATTCGTCTTTTTTGGCGGAAACCCTTCACCACCGAGAACTTCAGAGAAGACACGGAAGAATTGGCATTGCCCTCCTAAGAAGTTCCAGTAAGAACACTTATATTGTTCAATTACTATGGCCAGTAAAAAGTTCCTTCATAATGAGTAGGCTTGCATCATTTTAAAAATATTGTTTGGAAACATACTATGAATCCATAAATGTTCTCAAGTCAAACAATTTGCTCCCGTCCCCAGACCGCCAAAAAAAAAAGGCCCAAAATGGTGAAACTACGACAGAGAAAGATTTTGTCATAACATTCAGAAACCTTTTATATTTAAGTACACTTTATCTAAAAGTTTGGATTGACTTGTTACTTTTGGAATACCATCACTGTAACAATTTCAATTGAAGGTTCAAGATCGCATATGCATTCATACGCAAGAGCACCTCTTGTTCATACAGATTTTCTTGGTTGGCCCTCTTGGCTCTTCATAAATACTTTACCTCTCTCTGATCATTTTGCTGATTACTTCCCCACCAAGTCATACACAAAATCCAATGTATTGAATATTGAGAGCCCGTTTGTTTTGGATTAAAATCTGATTTTAATCTAAGTCAAAGTCAAATAATCAATATTAATTACATTTTTCATGGGTCCCACAACTTTTCAACCACACATTTCAAAAACTTCTATCACAATCTACTAAAAATCTATTTTCAATCCCTACCAAACACCCTCTCAGTCTCTTAATTTCAATATATACAAACACATATACTTGCACACAACCATACATACATACATTTCTTTTATTTATCACGGGATAATCTGTCAATCCACTTCATAGAATAAGTGGGTAAAAAGAGAGCAAAATGAGAGCAACGAAAAATTGAAGCAACTAATAACAGGTTTACCCTCTTAAGTTACAGCAAGAAACAAGTTCCTTGGCAAACATGAGAAAATTAAGGCCCCGTTTGAGCCACCTTATTGTAGAATGAGAATGAAAATATAGTTGTTATTGGGGCCTACACAAGAAATAGAAAATTTGAATTTAAATGTTGATGTGATGGATAACGGTCATATTTTTCATTTTAGGCCCCGTTCAGGAGGGATTAAAAGCCAATTAAAATTGAAAATATGACCGTTATTGGGTCCCACTCGTCTAATAAAAGTCAACAATAACGGCTATATTTTCAATTTTAATCCGATTTTAATCTCTCCCATACAAGGCCTTAATGAGATAAAAAGGTGACCCAAACGGGAGCTAAATTTAGCATAACAGCTAAATGGTAAACTTCTGTTAAAGTAAGCAATTATACAAAGACTACTTTGCACATATACAAATAAAAATAAAAAGAAGCTTGACGTGAAAAAGGTCAAAACATATTTGAGAATATCAGTATCTGTAACAAATACCAGACCTCAAGAACAAGTCCAAGTCCATCCAGATAGCGCCCAGTTCTCACATCAACTGTTGATGGAAAAGTAGAATCATCAGCACCATGTGCAACATTGAGAAGAAGCTGACAAACATGGCAAGGCTCCCCAAGATAAATAAAGATTTCAACCACATCTGCAGCCTGTGCAGAAACCTGCTTGAATGAAATTAAAAGCAAGTTCAAACTTTTAAGAATTGTAGGTTAAAAGTTATTCCAGAGAAGAGTTTCTAACAAAATTTACAGTGGAAAAGCATTTCTAATTGCAATAACAAGGGCTTCATGACACCAAAACATAAATTCGGTACCCATATAAGATCTTTTCTTTTGAAACTGAGAAGACTGTCTCCGCCATCAGAAGATGGAGACACGCAGGAAACTGGCTTTAGAGAACACCCAAATGGTCGAGACGGTACCTGTCATCATCAGCATGAATCATGAGATACTTCTAGTTGCAGAATGAAATTGATAACATTTTGCAGAATGTTATACGACTGTCAAGACGGAAATCTGCGGAAACAAGAAAAAGAATATCTCAAACTAAAGTGACAGCTCAGATAAGACGGCTTTGAAAGGGATTTGCAAGTTAACCTGTTATTTTTTTCCTCGTTCAGTTTCCCAACCAGACCTCACTAACCACCTTCTACAACCTTAATTACAGTAAGTTAAATTTCATTGGTAATGGACATCAAGACATTACAAATACAACTTGAGAACTATTTTAGATGCATCTCTGGACATTTTTTTTATTATGTGAAGCTCAAACATCGTAGTCATATCACAGAAATAAACTCCAAGCTGACTAATATTAGGTTGAGACCCCAGCTACGAAAGAGAGTCAAATGAATAAATCAAAATTACATTTCATGATTCAATTAAAAGACAATATAACAGTCCAAATACTGTTTTTCAAAGGCTTAACAAGGAGAATTTAAAATAGTGGCAAGACTTGAATTGAAAAAAAAAACTTTTCTTTTCACGCGTACCATATTGAAAATGACCATCTCATCTAAAAGTTCAAACTATTATATAGTTTAGTACAACTAATATTATGCCACGTATACTTCATACATGCATATTTTAAAATACCACGCATTCTACTCATACCTACAACCACGATGAAAAATTAACTAAAGCATTTTATAATTTTTTGGAGCGCTCAACAAGAAGAGGAACACATTACAAGATAATAAAAACAGATAGAAGATATTCACTCTCAGTTCAGTGAAAGATCATTATGAAGTCAATGCCAGGGCCTGGTGAGAAATATAAAAACTAAAATTTAATTACAAAGGATCACCTAGAAAAACTTGTTAAACTTAACGAAGATACAAAAATTGTAAAAGTTCAAGAAACAGAAACTAATGCATCATTGTTCGGAGTTTAGATGACTGAATTGAGGAATAAAAAGAGGGGGGAGGACTATTGTACTAAAACTAAAATTTTGGAATGCCAAGAACCTATGATGCTCGGACTCATGGTAGGTTATCAGGTACGAGTAGGTATTTAAGTGTCAAATATTTTATTATCCAAATTTCGAACACGGGTTCATGGATATGTCTTTCAAACTTCAATTTTTTTTTACTAACTCAAGAAGTCATTTTAAATAGAGCAAAATCAATTGTTAAAAAAGAAGAAAATGAGTATTGAATAAGGGATTAAGACGAATAAAATAGAATTTTAAAGTTTAGTTTTTAATTATGGAAAGTTAATTACTAAATGTTTATATAAAATAAAAAATGAGGGATATGATTGCAATTTGAACTTAGTGGAACACTAAGTAGCACTATATAAAGCTCATTTTCATTATACAAAGAAAACCCTAAACTATCGATATAGAGAGGGAAAGAAGGAAGAAAAAGGGAAAGAAAGAAGAAAAGAAGGGAAAACATAGTGCCGCCGCCTTCCTCCACCCTCTCAGCGACAGCTCTAGGTTTACAGAGCGTAGAAATGGGAAACAAGAGAAAGGAAAGAAAAGGGAAAGACAAAAAAGGAAAGAAGCAAAAATGATAAAATATCTGGTTGAAACTTGGAGGATCCGACACATATCCTATATTTATATCGTGTCAACACGGGTACTTTGTTCATTTCAAAGAGTCCGAGCATCAAAGCCAAGAACTACCTGACTCATGGATAGAAGATTTAAACCACAATGAAAAATTAATTGCTTAATTTTAGTAATCACATACACGTAAAGGATGGATCATAGATGAAGGAAGATGCTTGAAGAGCCTTAGTCCAAGAAACATCTCTAATTGCTTTTGACGAGTGCTATCCACAATCGCATTCTTATATCTTCTTTGCAAAGTGATTTTCATATTCTGTGCAGCAGAAAACTGCTTAAACTTTCCAGCTTCCTCATTAAAAATGCTAAGAATTTGACTGTGCATAGCTTTGGAACCAGTATATAATGTTGCATGAATATCACCGGCGACTAAGAAAAGATCAGCTAATTGAGATATTGGGAACAAGATTGTTGATCTCTTAAACTCCTCAAATGTCATGTCAAACCTCTTCCAAGGTTTGTCTGGACAAGGATGATTCCATGTTGTGGTCTTAGTGTTGTGATCAATATAATATGTTTTCCCAGTCACAGCATCAGATCGTTTCTCCCATCCAGGTGGCAACGGAGCAACATATCCAACATTGTTACCAGTTGACTGATAACCATATGCCCAATCGCTATCAAGAGATATGCCTAACCGTCTACATTGCTCCATAAAAACCTGAAGAGCGCCAAAGAAACTAGCAGCATTTGTTCTATCCAAAGAATCCGCACAATTGAAACGTATTACTCCATTTTGGTGTGATCTTAAGCAGAAGGCACCATCATAGTTATCGTTGTAGATTATTTCACCTTTGCAATTATTAATCCGCTGACGAGTGGGCAGATAATCCCCCTCAGAAATGTCTATAGAAATTGTGGGCGCTTTTAGAAGATACCAAAGTCCTTCAATTGTTTGCTGTTCTCCTTTCAATTTAATACTGGCATGCCAATCATAATTTATCAAGCGCATTCGAGTATAAGGAAGTTTTCCAGTAGAACGAATATAGTTTAATGATTTCTCAAAATGCTCGACTAAAATAGATTCTGATTTCCCTTCACCATTTCTCAGCAAGTTGACACACACAATGGGAACCAAAGCACTTTTCTTCTGATTCCCACCAAGACCTTCATCGAGGTTTCTTGCATCATATCTCTTGGTTAACCTCTGATAGTATTGGGCACTTCCTTTATAAGGATCCCGATCTGAAACATATATTTCTGCTTCTGCAGCTGTTATCTTTAGCTCTGCACCCCACCAGATAGGGATTGTGCCTCTTCGCCAAATGTACGTGTTGAAAGGTACACTTGTACTGTCTCTTCTGGGAACCCACACAAGTTGCTCGCACTCAACTTCATTGCCTGTCCATTGAACAGGATAGAGATGCAGAAGAGAAAAAGACCAAAAAATATATATATATCAATGATGGGTGGCAGTGAAATTATATCTACAAAAATAGGATATAATAAATGGACAAATCTGGAAATGGAAATAGTGCCAGCTATGTTGGTGAGGAAAAGAATCTATAACAATATCTTAACTGATAAAAAGTAATACTCAAAATTGATGCACTAGCTCAAGTATTGAATTAGACATGTGCTATAAAAAATACCAATGGGTGGAAAACTTAAAGGTCAATTTTTTATAAGAAACAGGAATTTTTTATTGAAACATATAAACAGTACAGATGCGAGGACAAGATGTCCTCTAAATACTAGAACCAATCACAGAAATTTACACCATATTACACCATCTATCTAAAATAATCAAAAGTGAGATCCCATATGCAATCCTATTCCACATGCAAAGTCAGATCCCGTATGCAATCCTTGATCTCTTTATCAATAGACATCAAAAGCGAGATCCCATACGCAATCCTATTCCACATAAACCCAAAGCCCATAATAACAATTGAATATACTAGCATTCCTTTCCAGCCATAAAACCCAAAAGATAGCTAAAACCCCAGACTTCCAGATACTTTATCTTTTCCTGGACGAACCAAAACCATGATAGTACTGAAACACCAAGGAGAAAATGCTCTAAGTGTCACCGAATCAATTCCATCTTCCAATAGAAGCTTGCATCAAAACCATGAGCAAAACTACAATGTAACAAAATCAATCAATTGATTATGGCATAAAACACATTATGAAAGAGACAAATATAGAAGGTCTCTTCTTTGTATACCTTGGTTTTTGCAACGAACGCATCGCATAGTCTTTATTACTAGGTGGTCCCTAGAACCTCACTCCTCTCGAGTTCAGACTTGCCTTCATGATTATTGTTTGGCAGCTTAGACTAGTTTGGCTCACAGAAGAAAGGTGACTCGACTTCACAGCGACACCACAACCCTTTTAGTGGAGGAAACTCTATTTAGAAATGGCAGATGTTCCTTACCAAGAACCTGAACATGAGCCTGAACCTTAACTTGAACAAATTCAACACTGAGATCTCCAAAAAATACTCTCTTACAATAAATTCTTAGCAATGGGAATCTTCCCTGCACTCCACCTTAAAATTTTGATAGTAATCCAGTTCTAGCCACAGACCTTCATGATATTGTTAGTAAATAGCACAGAAAATGTGTTCTTGGTAACAGTAATCTTGGTCTTTATCTCATAAATTTGGGCAGCATCCCTAACATTGAATATGATAGTCTAGTTGCCTGCAAGATATCCTTGGTCGTTGTCAAGATCTTGCACATTCCATTGATCTCCAGTTGCATTGAATTCCACAATCAAGACATAATCATTGACTCCTCTTCATGCCAAGCGCCAATATTTTGGATCATACTTGATTGGATCAGCTCCAAATCTTTAATCAAATTACCTTTTTTTTTCCCTCCGAAATGTTTGCATGAATTGAGGTCACACCAAGTAATTTAGCCATTGAGTTCAAAGGAGCACAATTCGGTGAATGGGTGACTTATGAATTGTCAGATACATTGGAGTCTGAGCAATAATTTTGGATTGAGGGAACAAAAATGTTTTATTAGCAGTCATGCAGGTTGAGATTCAGAGAGAAAAAAGGCAAAACTCTGCCACCGACAATGAAGGTCGTGCTTGCATGATACCGTGAAACAAATTATAATTTGCAGATTCTACAATACAACATGTCCAACCTTCATAACTACCTAACACTTGTCTGTGAAACATGGATTAGATAAACGACGGATAAAAATATTAAATTGGAAATCAATCACAGATCTTTCAATTGATTTAAAATTTGCCCCCCACACCCCGATCATTTAGCTATTAATCTTATCCAAAAGAAATAAAGGACTGCTCAAATCTTCTATTCTTCGATTCCAGTACTGAAACTAAGCTTCTGTTAAAGATATACATCATGATGGGAGTCACTTACCTAGCCCAACGAAGTGCTAGGTCACTAAGAATTTAGAGCTGCTAGGCTTGTGGTTATAGGTGGTTTCTGATATACATCATGATGGAAGTCACTTACCTAGCCCAACGAAGTGCTAGGTCACTAAGAATTTAGAGCTGCTAGGCTTGTGGTTATAGGTGGTTTCTGGGTTTGTTTGTGGGAATTGTTATAGAAATTTAGTTTGCTTGTTTTACAGTTGATGTTAATCAACGAATGATAGCATTTCTAGGTTTGTTCATTTGTTTTCTGGTTGATGTTCAAGCATCCGAGTTGATCTGATCATTTAGAGTCATGGAAACTTCTTTCCGATTGAGCTAGGAAAACCAGAAGAACTATCACCTTTAAAGTTCACATTGACGGAAAAGCATTCTATTTTCATCTTAAGTTAGCAGTTCCCTACAGTGTTCAAAACGAAGTTTGCCAAAGATTCTTCATTGCTACTCAGCATCGCCACCTTTATATGGCAACACATGCTGTTTGGCATTCCATCACACTTCGTAGAAGTAAAAATTCAGGAAATACACAGCATTTTAGAAATTTTGCCATCAATATCAAAAGCTAACTATAGACAGCATGAAGAATAAGGAATATGCTTCATGTGAATTCTCCAACATCATACAGAGAAATTGAACTTTACAAACAAATAAGATAAAGAAATGCAATCAGATATTAAAACACCTGTGCTATAACACGAGTTTAAACCCCTTGCTAAGTACCGAGTACCAGGATGTAGCCTACTACGCCGAGCAATTAGTGCAACAATCCCCTCTTGTTGACCTCGGCTTCCAAAAGTCCGATATTCTGCAAACCCCTGTACATTTGTATTAATTAAGTGAGTATTTCATTGCATATTTTAACAAGTATCTATAGAAGGCAACAGTTCTGGTTCACAAAATTTTAAAACCTTATTAACAGATCTATCAAATTTGGTATCCACAATGCCAGAGGCCCAGAACACAGACACAAATCATGTATACCACATACAAGAAGATATAAAGTAACTATTAGGGAATTTTTATGGAAGAAAGAGAAACCAACGAATATGTCTTTAGGGCTGTTTGGTTCGTGGGATTGGTGGGGAGTTTTTAATTTGAATTAACTCAGCTTTTTTTTTTTTTTGTGACTCGGGTGTCCGACTAATCCTGAAGAGTGGCAACATTCCCCCCGGTTCGCCTCCCGGGTAGATCCGAATGCGATTACAGCTTATATACACTTGGACCTAACATTTAATCAGTTGTTGTATGGCTGACCACATGATTCCAATGGAGGTTAAGTTTGTTTATCCAACAAGTGGAAGAATTGAAATTTTTTTTTTTTTTGATAGGTACAAGTGGAAGAATTGAAATTAAAGATGACACTACCACTTTACCCATTTTGGTTACAATTCAACTTTTCGAGTGACACCTCCCTCATTTTTTTCACACACTAAAAAAGTAGTCCCCCAAATAAACAAATGAAAGTATCCTTCATCTCCTTCTACCCCTCACTCACCAGCCCTTCGGGATGGCTAAGGGGTGGAGCGGGGGTTGTTTTATACATTTTTTTTTTTTAAACTAGGTGATTTGGGTAATTGGGTAGGTAGTATGTGAATTGAGCTAATGGACTTGGGCATAAAAAGGTTGGGCCGGGGCCGGGGCCGGGGCACGGGGATTCACTTTTCAAACAAATTTTGTTTTTTTTTTTTTCAAACAATTAGACAACCAAGGCAGGATTGGGATTCTGCATCCCCCCACCCTGGGGCAGCAATTTTTGCCCCGAAACCTCCCCACCGCCCCAATTAAGCAGGCATCCCCACCCCGAACGGGCATGTAGGACTCGGTTTTTCAGTTCAAATTGCCATCCCTACCCCTTCCCTGGACCTCCACTATCATGTGCATAACCTCTATCCCAACAGCCACATACCACCTCTTTCCACCAATCTCAATGACCGCCTGCTCCTTTTCCCCACTATAAATGCACCAAAATACATGTTTTTGAATTTGGGTGAATTCTGCAAATCTTGCTTGCATCTTATTCCCTTCCGCTTTGGATTTGTTTGGGTTCTCAGTGAGTTGCCATTGTAACTGCCAATGACGAGCAGCATTGTTGCTTTATAGGTGCCCGTGTTTTTTTTAGGAGAATGGTGAGTTGGTGGGACGAAGGCTGGTGATGAATATGGCTGGGGGCAAACTGTGAGCAGGTGAGGTGAGATGGGGAGGAAGATGAGTGAAGAGAAAATGTTGAAATGGAAGTTCTGCAACTTTAACTCGAGATTAATGTTTGACAAACCAAACACAACACAGCAATTAGTTAAAACTTACCAAGGTGAAGATTACTGGGTTGTTAATCCTTTTGATGTTTTATCCCATCCCAACCCATTTAAGAACTAAATGAAACTAGCAAGAAATTAAAATGTATAACAACCCAGCAAGAATCCAGGTTGTTAATCATTTGATTTTTTTTTTTTTTATCCCATCCTATCACATGTAAGAACTAAATGAAACCAGCACGAAATTAAAATGTATACAGAAATGGAAAAGGTGATTAAGAGACTATTTGGCTGTCCAGACACTAAATTTCAAGCAAGCCTTCTAGAATGTAAGATTCTAGTGGAACATTTATGTGAATGATGGGAACTATCTTTAAATGCTTGTTTGATGAAATTAGACATGACTTCTCCAGAATTTATGCTGCAGGAATTATGTTTCGACGTTCTAATTCATTGAATCCATACTCTCTTCAGCCGTGAACTATCAAATCCGTCTCCCTTCTATTTATTAATTTTCCCTCTTCCTAAGTTAAATTTTTGTTCCCTAAACTTACTGCAGCTAATAATCATGGCATTTTCTCTCGTGCTTTGGTTGCTCTTCTTCAGATGTCTGGAGATATACCGTAAGCATGGATATTATTTGTTGACAGCTTGTAAAACTAGAATTTAGGATTACTGTAGTAAATAATGAGCTTTCTCAGCACTTGAAATAGAGGACATGCTTAGAAATTAATAATTACAGGGGTGACCTTTTTATTGTGGATGGTTGTGCGGGAGCAAGCGTTAACGGTGGATAATCTTCGAAGAAGGGGTTTTTGTGTTACCGAGTGGTGTTACAAGTGTAATAAGGATGGGGAGACGATTGACCACCTGTTCATTCATTGCAATGGTGTTCGATGGCTCTGGAATAACATTCTTGTGTCCCAACATTTGGATTGGGTGATGCCAGGCGAATTGAAGATGTGGTGCGGGCATGAAGGAGGAAATTTCGTGATAAGGATAGTAGGATTGTATGGGATCTTATTCCGGGATGCATTGTATGGTGCGTGTGGAGAGAAAGGAATAGCCGCTGTTTTGAAGACCAAACAAGAACTACAGAGCATTTCAGAGAATTGTTTTATTTGACTTTGTATAGTTTGTTTAATACTATAGCTAATAACCATATAGAAGGGTTGCCTAATTTCATGTCGTTCATATATTGTTTAAATTGATAATACATTTCCCATGTATTATCTCTTGATTTATGAATAAATTCTCTGATTACTTATCAAAAAAAAATGTATTATATAAATAAATTATCTAATTACTTATCAAAAAAAATTAATAATTACAGGAAACCACTTTCGTTGTCAAAGAGAAAATGGATGATTGATATTTATTTCTTTTCTATGTTCAGGAAAAACAAAATTTGACCCAAAATTGCTGATTATAAGTTAGGTCCAAGGAACCAATACCATTCTAGTATTAGGTAATATTGGAGTAGGAATCAACAACACAAATCGAGCCAAGCATTGCCGTGTTTTAGCCTAAGCTTAGCATAAATTCTGAAAAGCGCTGAATGAAGCACTAGCTAGAGCTGAAGGGGCAGACTAATTTGATCACCAAGCCAAATTTGGCTCTAGCAAGTATTATTTTTACTCCAAATTATGTTACACATAAACCCAGAATTTTTTCATTACTCTAATACTAATTATAAAAGACAACTCTGATCAGTAATATGATGTCTCCTCCTAACATGGTTTACCCTCCCTCAAGTGGCTCAATGGAACATGCCTAGGGCAGAGAAAAGTACATTTATCTAGCCCGAACGGCAAACACCTTAAGATAGGGCACTTCGTGGTTTAAACGGCTCTATTTTCACTATGCTCCACCGTTAGAAAAGAAAGAAAATACATGCATATAGGCAAACCCCACGAACAACTAAAACATCCGTTTCGGGAGCTACAAGGAGGAAAAAATAGGGTAAACTTAAAAATAATAGTAAAAGTTAAAAATTTATACATATTTGCAAGCTTAGTTCAGTGGAACCAGGTATCTATGATTTATATAGTCTATAAGAACAAGCCTAAAATCAATCAAGAGCTTGGATAGCACATAAAACAAGCAGGTCAAGCCAAGTTTAGATGGATCGTCCGACAAATTATAGCCCAGAACCAAGAAACGAATAGAATTATGACACTGCAAACACAAAAGAAAGGCAAGCAACAATTGCAATTCCTATCACGACTTATCTTTAACCTATATGTTTTGAATAGCTTGCTATTGATCTATAAGATACAAAGATGACAGCAATCTAGAAAGTTCCTCGGGAGATTCAGGTGTTAAACTGATTTAGGCACAATTGTATTTATTTTCCAGATTCAGAAAAACCAAAGATTTCATTTTCACATCAACCAAATTATTTAGAAAGCTTTCCACAATATAACTGTACTCAGTCTTCTTGGCTTTAACAGAAACAATGACAGGGTGCTGCTGCATGTATCAAAAAGTCGAAAACACTGTAGAATTATGTGAACTCCAAGCTTAAAACTTCCTATCACTCAGAAGATACAAAAGGAATTGTACAATTCAGAAGTCCATAGCCAAGTAAAAATTAACTGAAACACCCAATGTTAGGCAGATGCCAACATTGGACTAAAACTTGGCAAGCAGAAACATATCATCGATTCATATAAGGATAAAACCCACGAACAAGAACTATTCTAGGATGGGAGCACTGGTGTAAACCTAAAAAGGTTGCTTGTGAAGAAATTGTAATAATAAACCTAAAAGAATGTCTGGTAAGAATCAATGTGAAGATACCAAGTGTGACTAGAACCTGAAGAAGAATGACACAATGCTGTGGGAGCCCAATATTCTTGAAAGGTGTGGAGAACCATGTGTTCCACACAAATTCATCATCAGGGTTCTGCAAGGGCATGCGGCTTGGAAAAGGCCGAGTAATGTCCCTAGTTTCACAGAAATAATGCTTCCCATCAATTTCAAGCTCAGTCACGTCTTGAATATTCTTGATTTCGGTTTTACTTTGTGGTTGAGGATTTTGAAGCGACACTTTAATCCACTGGCTCTCAGTTACTGTGTACACGTGCCCTCCAGCAGGCAAATGAGGTATGCTGGCAGTCAACTTTGTTGCTACAAGCAGTACAGAGAAGCTACCAAGGGTTGCATATCCCAATATAGCCTTTGCATAAGTTATACTCTTACAGGGCAATTTTGAGCCATTTGTGATAAAATCTAGAGCTTCATCTTGGGAGTTGAAAATATCATAATCCTGCTTCGCATTATATTGAAGAGCCCCAGTTGTAGGATCAATATAGATCACCTGCGTGTCAGTCCTGGTGGACAAACTAACAATAATATATACTTCACTTGTGTCCAATGTGACAACAACAACCGACGTCTCCCTTAAACGACCAGCTGCATTAGGTAGCAAGTGAAGTTCAGGCATAGGCCACAAAGAAGGGATAAAATTAGGCAACCATATTTAGAAAGTAATGCAAAAAACAAGAATCTGTCACAAACCATGTAAGCCTGGTTTTTAAATTAATTTCTATGATGAGAAGAAAAGGAGAACCTTTCTCTTTGGAAAAATGCAAATTACTTCAGTGTACAAGGCAAAACTTTCTCACGCAATGGTTATGCATTCAGTATGACAGCATAAACGGCAAATTATTTTCTTTATCTTCTCTGGATTATCAGGTGGTTCTCCGAGCCCATTGAAGCAACTTTATAACAAAAAATACAACAATCAACCAATTCTAACCATGTATCAGGATGGCTTCAACATGATAGATGCAAGATTGTTTAGGACCTCGTGTGGAAACACTCATGCTTGCTAGAATTGTCAACCCTAGTCTTATTCTTTTGGAAAAAAAATGTTTGAAGAAAATAAGGAATGAAGATAAGATGAGAGATATCAAAGAATTCATTTTATTAGAACCCGCAACATTTATCTAACAAGAAAGAAAGCTATTAAAATCCGCATGATATAGTAAATCACAGAAAAAGACTGCTATAATATGCATGTGAAGCACAAATATAACGAACTTCATGTTATCTCAATCTGATTTACTCAACAATACAAAAAAGATCACATCATTGTGATGTTACTAGCTATGTCTATAAGAAGCAATTTCTACTACTATCTGCTCAAAAAGTGTAACAATTTCCAGCATTAACACTATGAGTCCACCCGCAAAATTAAGCAGAAAAGAAAATATAAGCACTCCATCTTTCTGTGATGGACCAACATCCTTCAAATTACAATTTCCATTAACTTTTCAGTTTGTGAAGTTATCTGGACTTTAACTTCTAACAAGACGAGTAAACCAGCTAAATCAAATCTAATATTGATTGACACAAATTCTTGTGGGCTCACCAGGAGATTCCATGCTCTCAGACTCCTACACTGATGGTGGTGTTCTTGAGAGCCCAGCAATTTGTAATTCTGCGGAAGGGAGGTATTGGTAAGTACAAATTTAGTTACCAAACAACTGAACAAGGTATATAGAATGGTTGAAATACAATTTATAACTTCATTCAAGTATTAAATCTTTATGCTAATTGCTGAGTAACAAATAACCATTTATGAGACGTTTCAAACTTAGGCCTCACACAATGAATCAGACATAACTAGACAACCCAAAGCTTCTTTACTTTTTTTGTGCGCCATTATTTGGGATGCCGAAGAATTTTAATTTTTTTTTACTATCTCCAAATCTTAAGATTATATATAATATAAAAGTAGTGGTGTGATAGCATTTTGCAAGGTCTGATTGCATTTAGCAAGTACCAAACATCAGGTTAAATTTTGATTATGAACGAAACCAAACTGGATCAGACCAGTTCGGTCCATGTCATCTTTGTCAAGTGAAAACCAGTTTTATGTTTTGCTCCCTTGGAACCAGATCAAACAGACCGTTCGTTGGATCTTATTACTCTAATTCTTCTGTTAAAGAAGGTATTTTTTTCGTCATAGGACAATGGTTCATGACTGAAATTTATTATGTATGGAGGAATTATATAAATTTCTTATATTAAAACAAAACATTAACTTTCTTCAATACTATCACGATGAAGTGTTAATCTTAAATATCTACTATTCAAGATATTCATTGCTTTCCTTTCTGTTCCTCCTCCACCACCACCACCCCAAAAAAAAAAAAAAAAATCAATCAATCAATCAATCAATAAATAAAATATCCTCCTCTCTCAACAAAATTCAATATAGTACAGCGATAGCTCATTGAATTGCATCACCTCTTCACCGTAGGATTGCAAATCATAAACCTTTTTTCTTTCCCTTTTCGATTGAATATTCAAAAATTTAAATTTTTTATACTACCTCTGGTTACATACAAGTCAAGATCCCCCAAACAAGCACACCCGGAAAATGGAGAGAGGAGAGAAGATAAACATAAGCAAATAAATAAGAATTGAATGTGATTTACAAGACCGAGACAGATAGAAAGAACCTTCAACCTCTAATATCAAAGACACTCGATATACAAGATTTAATCAGTTTTCAAAAACTCGGTATAAAAAATCTCACACGCAGCACAGACAATTATACAAATAACATGGAACAGGGTGATTTTTTACACGCAGCACAGACAATTATGAACAGGGTAATTTTGTTCACACTACAGAGTAATCAACACGGCAATTAAACAAGAACTACAGACAGGGATCAGAAATCTGATTCAGTGAAAAGAAGAACTGGTAATTTATTTCTCGATCAGAAGATCAAATTGATAAATCTTACATCATTAAAATGAGGCAAAGATCCAAAACCGGAATTAAAAAAATTCAGCAAAACAACAAGAAACCGAACCTGATTTGATTAATTTCAGCAATATATGCAATTATACACACTTCATAGAAAGAGAGACGGAGCTTACGGGAAGATTGCATCAGTACGTTGAAAGAACCATCTGATCTGAACTTTAAAGAAACATGATAATAAATGACAAAAATTCGCGTTGAAGAAACAAACTAATGGGCTCTTAACGTTAAAGTCCAATATTTATGGGTTAAATTATGAGAGGAGAATGACGCTAATAGCACTAACTTTTAACAGGGTGTTTGCGGGGTTGTTGTAAAAATAATCTAGTCAAAGTCTCATAATTCCATTTTGACTTTTTCACTTAACAATATTTCCAAAATGACTCATTTACTGTAAAAAGATAAAAACGTCCTTAAGTGATTAAAACAATTACAAAACATGTTTGTGTTAAAAAGACAATAATACCCTTTTAGTTAACAAATAAAACTACTGTTACGAAAAAAATAATCAGCACAAACAGATGAAAATTCGGCTGTTAACAGCCGATTAATCCTGTTAACAGCCGAGATTTCTGCTGTTAAACTGAGGCTTCTTGAGTATTTTTATCATAACTTTTGTTTCCGATATTCGATTAAGCCGATTTAAAATGCGTTGGAAAGATAACTTAAAGTGCTACAACTTTGCTATAAATAGTTTTTTTTCAATTCGAACGTTTACTAGGCCAAAAATGGATTTCAATCTCCAACTAAAAATTTAGACATCCTTCTGCGGTGGAAAATTGATTTTTTTTCACTCCTTTTGATCTTTAGTTATATCTATTTGACCCTTAACATTCTCGAATTTTCATTGTGAGTTTCGACACAATTTTTGAGTACCTTGATATATAGAACAAGCTAAAAGTCGATTCATCTCGATAAGATATGGTACTAAAAATTCAATTCAAATATCATTTGTCATTTTCAATTCAACATATGAACGTTACGTCTAATATTAAAGTGAATTATTTGTTTAAATTGAACAAAACGCAAATAACGTTGATTTGCGTCACTTTAGTGAGTAAGGACAACGAGTAAGATAGAAATTTGTTAATAAAAATATTAAAAAGAAAAAAAAATAAGAATTTGCTAACACGTTAAAAAATAATATATATTGTTTACTTAATTTAAAAATTTCCTTTCGTTTTAATTTTTGTATAAAAAATGAAATAAATAATTTCAAATTGATAATTATGAAAATGAAATATTATTTTTTAACGTGTTAACAAATTCTTATTTTTTTCCTTTTAATATTTTCATTAATATAAAATTCTTTAATTAAATATAACTTGTAAACTAATCTTTCATTTTTCAAATATAATTAAATAAATATATATTGTTTACTTAATTTAAAAATTCCCTTTTGTTTTAATTTTTGTATAAAAAATGAAATAAATAATTTTAAATTGATAATTACGAACATGAAATATTATTTTTTAACGTGTTAGCAAATTCTTTTTTTTTTTCCTTTCAATATTTTAATTAATTTAAAATTATTTAATTAAATATAATTTGTAAACTAATCTTTTATTTTTCAAATGTAATGAAATAAATATAGATTGTTTACGTAATTATAAAAAAAAAAATCCTTTTGTTTCAATTATGATATAAAAAGTGAAATAAATAATTTTAAATTGATAATTACGAAAATGAAATATTATTTTTTAATGTGTTAGCAAATTCTTATTTTTTTTCCTTTTAATACTTTCATTAATATAAAATTCTTTAATTAAATATAATTTGTAAACTAATCTTTCATTTTCAAATGTAATCAAATAAATATATATTTTTTAATTAATTTTTAAAAAAATTCATTTTGTTTCAATTTTGATATAAAAAGTGAAATAAATAATTTTAAATTGATAATTACGAAAATAAAATAGTATTTTTTTAACGTGTTAACAAATTCGTATTTTTTTCCTTTAATATTTGAATTAATTTAAAAATTTTTAATTAAATATAATTTGTAAACTAATCTTTCATTTTTTATATCAAAATTAAAACAAATGTAATTTTTTAAATTAAGTAAACAATTACATTTTGAAAAAAATGAAAGATTAGATTGTATAAATATTTATTTTATATTCGATTTACTCAATTATTAATAACATTTAAAGAAAAAATAAGAAATTGCTAATATTTTAAATGATAATATTTAATAATTAAAATTAACTATTTAATTATATAAATTTTTTTTCATTACGTAAAATATTTAATTTTATAAATATTTATTTCATATTCGATTTATTCAATTATTAATAATATTAAAAGGAAAAAAAAAAGTTGCTAAAATGTTAACATATAATATTTAATAATTAAAATGATTGATTTAATGATATTAGTAATTATCAAATTAAAATTAATTATTTAATTACATAATTTTTTTCGATTACATCAAATATTTAATTCTATAAATATTTATTTCATATTCGATTTATTCAATTATTAATAAATTTTTAAGGGAAAAAAATAGAAGTTTCTAATATGTTAAAAGATAATGTTTAATAATTAAAATTATTTATTTAATGATATTAGTAATTATCAAATTAAAATTAATTATTTAATTATATAATTTTTTTCGATTACATCAAATATTTAATTCTATAAATATTTATTTCATATTCGATTTATTCGATTATTAATAACTTTTAAAGGAAAAAAAAATAGAAGTTTCTAATATGTTAAAAGATAATGTTTAATAATTAAAATTATTTATTTAATGATATTAGTAATTATCAAATTAAAATTAATTATTTAATTATATAATTTTTTTTTCAATTACATAAAATATTTAAGTCTGTAGATATTTATTGCATATTCGATTTATTCAATTATTAATAAAATTTAAAGAAAAAAAAAGAAGTTGCTAAAATGTTAACATATAATATTTAATAATTAAAATGATTTATTTAATAATATTAGTAATTATCAAATTAAAATTAATTATTTAATTATATAAATTTTTTTAGATTACGTCAAATATTTAATTCTTTAAATATTTATTTCATATTTGATTTATTCAATTATTAATGAACTTTAAAAGAAAAAATATAGAAGTTGATAATATGTTAAAAGATAATATTTAATAATTAAAATGATTTATTTAATGATATTAGTAATTATCAAATTAAAATTAATTATTGAATTATATAAAAAAAATTCGATTACGTAAAGTATTAAATTTTATAAATATTTATTTCATATTCGATTTATTCAATTATTAATAAAATTTTAAGGAAAAAAAAGAAGAAGTTGCTAATATGTTAAAATATAATATTTAATAATTAAAATGATTTATTTATTGATATTAGTAATTATCAAATTAAAATTAATTATTTAATTATATAATTTTTTTTTTCGATTGCGTCAAATATTTAATTCTGTAAATATTTATTTCATATTCGATTTCTTAAATTAAGTAAAATATTTAATTATTCAATTACATAAATCATTTATGTAATTATATTAATTTTAATGAAATGGGTAAAATATTTAATTATATTACTTTCAATAAATTACGTAAAAATATTTATTTATATAAATATTTATTTATTATACCATTTATTATATTAAATTATTAAAAAATAAAAAAAAAATATATATATATATATAGGCCGACTTAATAGCCGGCCCAGAGCCCTAAATTTATGGGCCAAATAACAGCAGGCCCAGACAACCATATCTGGGCCGGCTGTGGCCCAAGTAACAGCTGACCTAGATCTGTGAGTGAGCATTCATTTTGATAAAGTTGGAGTATTTTTGACTTTTTTCAAGTGAAGTTATATTTTCACATTTTTTTCATTTTTTTTTTTATTCTATTTCGTAGTCAAATGTCATTTTGGGATTACACATGAATGAAAAGGTTATTTCCTTGTATTTCCTCGAGTGTTTGGTGGAAATTAAAATTAAATTTTTAATAGATTGTGATTGAAATTTTTGAAATATGTGGTTGAAAAATTGTGGGACCCATGAAAGATATGGTTAATATTAATTATTTGACTTTGATTTGGATTAAAATCAGACCAAACAAGGGCTAAGGTTTGGTATAGCTAATGCCCCGCATTCTTCAATTATGATTTTTAAAAACTTTAAAAAAAATTTAAGTTCGTGAATATTATTCAATTTAAACCTTTTGAAATTCTCTAAAATTTATATATATTTAATGGAAAATTTTATAAATTTTGAAACCCTTGCTAGGACTCTATTCTAAAAAAAAAAGCATTTTTTCTTTCATTTTTTCAATTACGCATTTTTTAATAAAATAATATTTTACTCAAATTATTATTATTATTTTTACTTTTTAATCTTACATATCTAAAAAATTATTGTTCCTAAAATACATTTTTAGTAGAGCACAAACAAAGGCAATGCCTTTCAATGTGTATTCAATTAAAAACTTTTCAAAAGTAAGTCATGGTATATTCAAAATATCAATGATTTTTAAAAAAAAATTATAAAGTCTTTATGGTACTAAATTTTAAGCGAAAAATACAAAAAACTCAAAATTTATCTCAGATTCATCCCAAGATTCTGGGTCATTCATCTTCTCTTCTACGAACTTTAGAGTTTAGATTAAAAAAATTATTTTTTCCTACAATTTATATTTGTTCACTTTTATTTTTTTCTCTCTTCTTTATTGTTTCTACGGAAAAAGATTAAACAATAATTAAGAAATTCTCATAACACTTTTTTTCTTTTTCATCCATTTTTTTAAGTAAAAATACATTATTTTGTAATTAAATTTTAAATACATTGTTCTGTTATTTATTTTTTAAAGAACTGACATATTGATGATATGAACAATATATATTTCTTCATTTTTTCTATAAAAAATACTAAAATATTATATAAATTTTTTATTTTATTTTTTATTTGTCTAATTAAGGTTACTTTAGCATCTATTTGACAACCATTAAAAATAGTTTTTTTTTTTTTTTGGAAAATGATTTTTAAAATAATGATTTTTTGAAGAATGCGTGGTTAAAAAATAGGGGAAAAAATTGGTTTATGTGCAAAGAATTTTTTTTGTGAGAATTTATGGTTGAAAATGAGTTTGAGCAAAAAAAGTTTAAAAAAATGGTTGTCAAATAGGGACTTAATTTTTTTGAAAATTTGGCGAAGGGAAAGGAGAAGGAGAGGGGTAGGTTGTCTATCATCCATCTCCTGTATGAGAACTTCGCCCCATAGAAGTGTTAGATGAGTTCCATTTTAAATGGAAGTTCTAAAAAGTCATAAATTATACAAAAGTTTTTAAAAAATTTAAAATGAAAATCTATTATAGTCTACTAAATACTTCCATAAATTTCATAAAAATCTATAAAAACCTACGATTTCACAAAATTTCATCACTTAAAAAAGTCTATAAATCCTCTAAAAATAAGGATTTTAGTAGATTTTGATAAAAGTTTAACGGAATATGATTGAAAAGTTGTGGTTAAAATTAACTGTTAACCATGAGTTAAATTTTTAGCTATTTTTTAATTTACGCCATAATATTTTCTATTTATCCAAATTACTCTCCAAAATTCTCTAGTTTGATTTTTCCAATTTCATCGTCTTTCTCCGAATTAAAAATAACCATTATTCTCAATATTAGCTACATTTCTAGGGCATCATTCATTTTATATATACTCGCCGCTTGCACTCTTTAGTCGTCCCGGTGGATCAGAACAAGCGTATTTTTTTTATTTTTCATTTTTGGGATGCTGTCATTTTTTATTCATTTTTGGGGTCAGAACAAGCTTATGAAATAAGTTTTTTGAGTTTGATTATGAAAAAGATTTCAAGGTATTAGAACAATAGACAGGGCTTACTCGATGGGCATTGGTAATATTTTTTGAAAGAAAATTATGTTTGTGTGAAAGAGTGGAAAAGTGTATAAAAAAGGAAAATTATCGTTGCTACAGGATTTGAGCCCTCTGTTTTTTTCCACTTTTAAGCAAAATTCTTACCGTTGCTATAGGATTTGAGCCGCAAGCTTTGACCTCTTTCTCTCGTAGTGGACCCCAATGTTTTGAAAAAGGGGTTATTGGAAGAAAAGCAAGCACAGTTCCTAGTTATTCGTCTGATTATTGTTGCAACAATTTATGGTTGATTAGTTTTATTGGACTTAAATTTGTTGCCCATGTATTTTTAGGTACTTCTCTAATCCCCGATATCACAGAACAATCATGGTAAGTGCACAGGTAAAGTTTTACCTATTTTTTACAAGCTACCACTTGACAATTTTTCATTGGTCCTTGGCAAAAATCACACACCAAAATAAAATAAAATAAAAGAGGCACCGTACGGGTGCTGCTGCGACAATTTTCTGCCGTATATATGGGCATCACTTTGCAATAGGAAGTGAACATGCTTTAAACCGCAGAAAGTAAACATTACTTAGAGTTTATTTGGGAAGGATTAAAATCCAATTAAAATTGAAAATATAGCCATTATTGAGTCCCACACGTCTAATAAAAGTCAACTCCAACTACTATATTTTCAATTTTAATCTAATTTTAATCCCTCCCTAACAAACTCTTAAAAATCCCGCAGAAGAATCACAGCTCTGCATTAATTTGCCTAAGTCTACTAATAGATAAATGCTAAGTTGATTAAACATAAAACCATTCCATCAAACTCTTGATAGAATATGGATTAGCTTCTAAGAGGCAGTGCGACAGGCCTATCACAAGAGACACTAAAGAAATCAGTTCAAAACAACAAACCACATAGGCTTAGGCAAATTTCTAGTCTCAGGCGGCAAATTTTCACAAAATGTCCGAGAGCAGCCTCTATTCATCTTGATTGACATCAAGATTTTTAAGTTTGGATTCCAATTCATCTTCACTGTCTTCACCATCATCCCCAGACTCTCTGTTGTCGTCATCATCTCCTCCTTCAGGGTCATTCTCATCCAGGGGTCCAAGCTTTTCCGGAGATTCTTTGAAGATATCCTTCAACTCATCAATACCTTCATCAGAAATGAAGTTCCCATTAACATTCAGCAACTTGAACTCGGGCTTATGCACCAAAGCCTGAGCTAATGATCTGGCCCCAGCCCTTCTTAATGAATTCACGCTCATATCAATATCCTTCACTTGATCCTGGGCTTCAAGAGCCATGCTGATCTGAATGGCACCCTCATCCTTGAGTTCATTCTCAGACAAGTTCAACTTCGTGATAGCCTTTTTAGCAGAAATGCAAGCAGCTAAACTGGAAGCAGCTTCAGCTGTAATATCATTTCCGGCTATCTCCAATATCCCAAGTAAAGGGGCTGCATCCTTGAGTGCATTAGCTATTGCAATGGCTCCCTCATCTTCCAGATTAAGGTAGCTCAAATAAACCTCAGTAAGATATTCATGTTTGGAAAGAGCTTTGCTCAACTTGACGCCAACCTCTACACCAAACATGTTGTCCCGTAGATCAAGTTTCTTCAGATTCTCACATCCCCCAAGTGCTTGAGACAGAGCAACTCCTCCTTCAGACCCTACTCGTGTAGATGAGCACCGAAAATCCTCCAACAAAGGACAATGCCTTAGAATCTCAGAAATAGCAACAGCCCCTTCATCTCCTGTCATATTATTATGAAACTGAAGAACCCTAAGCTTCTCTGTGGAAGGAACCAACTCACAGACAGCTCGTGCAGCTTCCTCTGATATTCCATCGTTCATTAGATATAGTTCCTCCAAGCTAGTTTGAGACTGCAAGAGCTTCCCAAATGCCCTAACTCCTTTCTCACCCAAGGCATTGTCCGACAGGTTCAGACACATCAAATGAGAGCCTTCCAGAGCGGCAGCGAATATATTCATGACATCAAGAGCTTCAGCCTCTGGTCTTCCTGCAACAAAATCTGATAGATCAACTTTCTTCAACTGGTTCTTAATGGATGCCAAAATAGGCCCAGCAACATGAGCTGCACCTAGACCAAAGCTTCTATTGCTAAAACAGAGTTCAGCATAGGAATTTCCAGGCTCTTTTAATGGCGTCAGAAGTGTTTTTGCCTCATCTGCTTCTATAAATGCACGTTGACCTTTGGAAATATCGAAAAAGGTTTCACTAACAGCAGAAACCTGAGATTTCACAATCCCTTTCTCCTCTACACCGGGGCCTTTTTTAAGACCTTTTAACATGAGCTTACTGCAATCCATAGCATACAACTGCACGGCAGAACTGCCATCTCCATCAGGTTCTTGCTCATAGTGTTCATTTGCATCAGTGAAAGCAGATTCTTCAATTTGTTTGGCATATTCTGAAGCTTCAGTCTCACTGAGACTGCCATACTTGCGGGTGAAAATAGTTGGAGTAGAGAGATTTTTTGTCATCCGCTCAACTAGCATTTGTCGTGTGTTCTGGCTAGGGGGCCATAGTTTAATGGTAACATGCCGTCGTCGTGAATCTAGAGTTTCTGCATCCATTGCAATCAAAGCTGAAAACATGGAAAGACAATATTGTTAGTCAATATGAACAAATAGTTGCAAAGGTCAAAATGGATCCAACTGCTTCCTTTCAGGAAAGATTCTTAGGGGATAGGTAAACAAAAACGATAATCACAAATCTCAATATAGATCATACTACACAAAACTTCTCAAATAACAACAACAACAATAATGACAATAATACTTTAAGTTAAACAAGCCAACCCATTTCAACATTTTCCTCTGTCCAGAGCATTGAATATTCTTGTGAATCCTATCTATCCCAATCCCAAACCACACCTTATGCTCAAACTGCATTACACTTGATTAATTATCAATAACTGAGAACTCAATATAACCAATTAAAAATATCATGAAGCACCAAAGCTGGCCAATATAAAGGAGCTGGTGAAATACAGAACAGTTAATATATTTGTTTGAGGTAGCAGCTTTCTACTGTTTAGCCCATCACACGGGTGTCTATAAAAAAGACAGGTGTCAAAGGGTGTGCAGGATAGCAGTGGGAAGGAGAGAATAATATTAAATAACAAGAGTTCAGCATGGATTTGAATCCCCCCTTTTGGAGAGGTTGTTTGCTCTATATATAGGCAACTTGGCAGTAAATTAGCTTCTCCCACCTCCACCATGCTAGGGTAGTGGTTTCATGATATAGAAAAATGGTCCCCAGAACCAGAAGTGGGTTGTTTTAGAGAGTGGGTGGTTAACTCTCAATACCAAAAAAGAAAAATAACTATAGCACAAAGAAATATCTGTCAAAAAATGAAAAGGAATACCAAAATGGACCAATCCCAGTTGAGAAAACACGATTCCCTCCTCTAATATGTAAAATTTAAAGGTTATGTGTATATCTGTTACAATGTACACAAATTAAATATTCGTTATAGAATTATATACACACTAATTGTACTCTATTTAATTCTTTTCTAAATCTTGTCATTAAACTTAACATAATTCATTATTCATTAAGATATCAGAAAGTGAGTTGTTGCCTATTGTCCAACACACGAACTTTTAACCACACGTAGGTCAAGCTTCACTAAATCAAACCAGTAGTTATAAAAGTTTAGAAAGATCTACAAATAAATAAAGTTTCACAAGAATTCATGATTCCCATGTAGCCCCCAACCCCCTGCCTGCCTCTCCTTCACCATCAACACCAACGCTCACTTAGTTAACAACATGGAGAGTACCACAACCTAGACCTGCATAACGCCCCTTTTTTCCCAACTAATCTTGCAACAGCTGGAAATTACCAAATACCAACCCTCCATAGCTGAAGCTCGAAATTACTGAAAACTAAGACAACCCTACCACCAAATAATCACTGCAAAAGCATAGCGAAATGGATTATAGGGCAATTCATAACTAGCTAACCATAATGTGGCTTAAGCATGTTATGTGGTTTGAAATTGTAGTGGATATAGGAAAATGCTGTTGATTGGGCACCCAATGCCTGTTTGACTAAAGTTATTAGACTATATCGTTACCCAGGCTTTATCGAAGTTCAAAAATAAATCAAAGAAAAAGAAGGAACCACAAACCTGAAGCCTGAAGATCAACTTCGGTCCCAAATCTCTCTTATCCTTCCTCTACCAACTAAAATCCAAGTTCAATTATCTGATAATTCCAATCAAAAACCTAGACCAGATAGAAAAGAAGAGAATGAAGTATAACAAGAAGAGAGAGATTATGAGATGTGAGATGCACACCTTGAGTTGAAGAAGAGAAATCGGAAATGGAATTCGATTAATTTGCCCTAATTTGTTACTGACTCTCCACTAATTCGGATATTTTACCTCTCATCAGTCTCTAGCAGCCGCAGTGAAATGATTTTGAATGTGGGAGCGGGAGAGGGACTGCACTATTTGCCCTAATTTTCACCTTGGGCTGCTGGGCTTTTAATTACATGTCCTTTTGGCCCAAGTTAGAAATCCTAAGGTTGAAAAGAGAAAATTACCTAATACCCTACTTTTCAAAATTACAATTCAAAAATAAGTGCATGAAATTTACAATTCAAACTTCAGGTGGTATTAGGTATTTATAAATTAATAAAAGACTTATTATGCTAACCGTTCATTTATGAGATTTAATCTGCACCGTTTACGTTTCTCCATCGTTCAAACCTCGCGTCTCTCTTTCCAGTCGCTACCATATCCAAATCGAAATAGCAAACCCTCTCTCTATACAATACAAACCCTCGCGTCTCTCTCTCCCTACCACAGAACTCACGCCTCTCTGTTTCTCAGCCATTTTCAATCGCCGACTTTATCATCGGATATTCATCTTGAAATAGATATCCTATATTTTAGTTTCAAAATGGTTAGAACCCGTGGCGCTACTCGTAGTGTTAATGTGAAAATGAAGGAGAATGAAAGAGGAAAGAGGAAAAAGATTGTCGGAGGTTCTTCTTCACCAAAGAGAGTTAAAATTTTAGCCTCTGGCGAGAAGTCCATAAAAAAGGTAAAATCTGATTTTATTACCTGATTTGTGAGTTTGGTGACCCGATTTTGAGTGTTCTTCTACCAAAATATCGTGAATAGTTTTGGTTGGATCCTCTGGTAGTACTAGAGACGAATGGTATATCCCATTATTGACAGAGCGAAATAATTATTGTGTTGCTTAGTTTTGTTTCAGATAATTGTTAGTTATTTTGTTGTGCCTATGTAATTACAGAAAGACAAGATTGCACCGTGTTGGTAATTCTGCACTATTTGAGTATTTGAGGTATTAGAATTTTCTAAATTCAGTGGTATCATAATGTCAAGTTTATTAGATTGAATTTGAATATCTATACCATCATGTTTTAAAATATTACACTGTGTTGGTAATTCTGCACTATTTACTTATGATCTGAATATGGATATTTTGGTCACTGTGAAATCGTTATGTGTTGGAAGTCACAGTAACATGAATGACATTACGATTGTGCAGGATTGGGAATATCTAATAAAACCAAGAGATTGGTTTAATGGGAAGATTACTACTACTACTACTACTACAATTCAGAGTATCATCACACACTTTGTGATGAAATTTTCTGCAGCTCGAAGGGATATTCTGAAAAATACATGTATATCTTACTACATGGACTGTAAGGAGATAGTAGTGCAGTTGCAGTTAATTCACTACGTTTTACAACGGGAGGTGAAGCAACCTAACAAGCAGGAGATGTTGTTCAATATAAATGGGAGATATATCCGGTTCTCCATTGCTGAATTCTGCTTGGTAAGTGGATTACGGTATGATGGGGTCGACAGTCGACCGATATTGGATGAAAAATCCTCAGCAGTGAAGGAAACATATTTCAGTGGCTTGAAAGTTATCACAAGTGAAGATGTCAAAAGAGTGTTTCTTTCACTGGCTGATGCACCAGACCTTGATGTGGTTAAGATTGAGATCATTTATCTTATCACCTCGTACCTATTTGCTACATCATACCTGAAGGTGGTAAATCAATATATATTTTCACTTGTAGACGATCTTGACACACTAGATATGTTTCCCTGGGACAGATATCTGTTTGAGACCACATTATCGTCACTAAAGAGGGGATTATCAAAACAAACAAAACACTACAGATTAACGGATTTTTTAGTTGCTCTCCAGGTGTGGTTATATGAGTGCATACCTGTACTTGAGGGGAATGTGGGCACAAAAATTTGTAAGAAATACCCACGAATTTTGAATTGGACTGCGCATAAACATCCTTCAGTGGCAATATTGGAGGACAATGTTTTTAGAAGTGAGAATGTAAGTACTTAAATACCTTTGAATTGTTATGTAATCATTTTCTTAGTTATACATATTTAAAATGACATATGCTCAACATTTTTCGAACTTATGTCAAACGGGTTGTGGTAAATGACATTGATCCATCTGAAGTAGAGCTCTCGATGCCATATATGACAGGTTCTAAATTTGAATTTCAGATATATTATGACATTACATATGATTGTGACCTGAAAGTATGAATATATATGACCTGAAATATGTGACTTGTGATATATATTGTGACCTGATTTGTATAATTGTGCTAACTGATTTCATTGTTTTGTATGTTGGGTACAATCTACAGATGTGTAATACTCAAAGCCTATACAACCAAATCTGAATTTCTGGACCTCACAAAGTCCAGTGGGCACCAGTGAATCTACTTCCCTGCTATCAAATGTACATGTTCAAGATTTGGACGATGATTTTGTAGATCCATTACCCAAAAAACAGACAGGGGCTGCTAGTTTTAGCTCTCTTTCTCAACCTCGTGTTGTCAATCATCTTAATTGTTCATGTGTCAAAGTAAGTAATTTCATTTTTTACAGATTTCGGAATCCATTTTATATACAATTCTACTAACTACAAAAATTTTCAGGAATGTGGTCGATTGAAACAGTTGATGGATGAGGAAATAACCAAGCTTCAAGTGGATAACAAAGGCCTTAAAGAGGAGCTTCTATCGATGAAGTCGGGGGTATTATGCAGCATGAATGACAAAATGCGTCATTCGAACGGTTCTTCGAAGCTCAAATGAGGTCCTTCGGAATCGGGAATGTGTTGAAAGATGGGTTGAGCAATATCAAAGGTTATCTCTTAAATCTTTTGTTGAATCAAGTGTATCGACTTTTTATCATCGGTGATAGAATGAAGTTCGGACAAACTTGAAATGGTAGAGATTGTTCGACAAGACGAGCCATAAAGCCTGATGATGTGGTTGAAAAAAACGGCACATGGTCACATGGAACCCGAGCCCAGAGTGATGATGTGGTTGAAAAAAATGACAAAGATCACGTGGTACTTGAGTCTTCAAGCATCACTTCCATGATGGCTAGATTGGAATTTCTTTCATTTGATCTCAGGTGTGGCCACGGCTAACCGGAGTTCTAAAAGCTCTCAAGCGTCGATTCGCATGATGAAGATACGCTGCACCTCCGTCATGGACTACACCGAATAAAGAGAGCACAAAGCCATCAAAACTACTGCAGCCGCCTTTCATTAAGGTTGATCCAACATCATGCGATTCTGGATCAAAATCTACATCTGAAACATTTTTTTCCAAAATTATTCGGATGGAGTTGATAGTACGGACTGAGTTCATTCGGGAATTGGTTTAACGGAAGGATACAAGCCCAAGAGACGGGGTACATTGAATGCAGATTTTAAGTGTTTTATATCGAGTGTGGCGAGTCGTTATTTTCAGGGTGACCATTGCATTGCTAGTCACGTGAAAGAAATGACTTGAGTCACAATCTTATTAATTTGTTTGATGAGTGCATACATGTGTATACGGATGGGTAAAGTTAACGGAAATGCGTCTGAGATAATGCGATAAGTCCTCAATTTGTATGTGGCAATGTCCCTGTTCACCATAAAACTTGGTAGCATACGTTGATCGATTCTAATTCATCATTGAGCAGTACGGTACAGATGAAGCCACCTTTTTTTCACATATGCATAGTAGTTCACATCACTTATGTATGCTTTTTGTTATTACAGCACATAGATGCATGCTTTCATTATATAAGACAACTTGCCAAGTTTGGTGAAGGTGTGAAGATGAAAGCAACCACTACAGATTGTGGCCCCGTTCGGGAGTGATTAGAATCCAATTAAAATTGAAAATATGGCCGTTATTGGATCCCACCCGTCTAATAAAAGTCAACAATAACGACTATATTTTCAATTTTAATTTGATTTTAATCCCTCCCAAACAAGCTCTGTATATTTGATTTGACAATCCGGACTTTATACCCAAAATTTGTTGAAGACCCAAGCATTGTGAATGATAAGGAAGACCTAATCAAAACCATCAATGGTGAACGATTATCATTTAATACGGCTTGAAGAGAAGTTGAATCGGTGTTGATGCCCATTATGCCTACAAATCATGCTCATTGGATGTTGTGGCAGCTTGACATTAATAGCCGCATCCTGTACATATTCAATTCAAGCAACAAATCGTACAAGGATAATAAGGTTCGTCAAGGGGTCTTACCGCTTGTGAAGACTCTTACACATCTATTAAAAGTGGGCGGACTGTGGATAGAAACTATTGATGATATGGTTGACCTGTGTATTAACATTGTCAATGGTTTACCTCAACAAAAAAATTGGTAAATTTCATTATGAGCATTACAAGTTTTGTCATTTTTCAATAATATAATATTTTGTAGTTACTTACAGTTCGTTTAATATATTACAGGCATGATTGTGGTGTTTTTGTCATAAAGTATGCACAGTATATGTTGCATAATGATCTTGCCAAAATGTCAATGTCATTTGATGCTACGAATGCCAGACTAGAAATTGCAGCGTTGTTGTTCAAAAACAGACAATTGAGGCAGGTTGGAAGGGGAAAATCAAAGTCAGATGACTAAACTACTGTTTGGTGGAATTGTTTTCATGATAGATTAGGTTGATGGCTGTTGAAAGTTAGAGAAACAGTTTTTTTTTACGTAGTCGATAGATGTTATTTTTTATCTTTGCAATATGTTTTGGAAATGAATGTGAATTCATTTTTCTCAAGTAGCTAATACAATGGAGGTGAAAGTATTAGTCTTTATGTGTGGTTTTGTTTGTCATTTAAGTATTTTATGAAGGTTTATAGGACGTGCACGTTTTGAATAGGTCGCAAATGATCACAAATTGCCACAAATGGTCACAAATTGACACAAATGGTCAAATCGTCATAAACAGAGTCACAACCAATTTCTGCTACACAGCCCTTCCCAGAGATGGTCACAATCATCGTTGAAGGTAAAAGTTTATAGGTGCACGTTTTGAACAGGTCAGAAATGGTCGTAAAGGGTCACAAATGGTCACAATCGTCATTAACAAAGTCACCACCAATTTCTGTTACACAGCCCTTCCCAGAAATGGTCACAATCATCGTTGAAGGTAAAAGTTTATATGTGCAGGTTTTGAACAGGTCACAAATGGTCACAATCGTCATAAACAAAGTCACCACCAATTTCTGTTACACGGCCCTTCCCAGAAATGGTCACAATCATCGTTGAAAGTAAAAGTTTATAGGTGCACTTTTTGAACAGGTCACAAAGGGTCACAATCGTCATAAACAAAGTCAAAATCAATTTCTGTTACACATCCCTCCCATAAATGGTCACAATCATCATTGAAGGTAAAAGTTTATAGGTGCACATTTTGAACATGGCCCAAATGGTCACAAAGGGTCACAATCGTCATAAACAAAGTCACAATCAATTTACATATTACCTGGCTCCTCCCGCAAATGATCACCGGATGGTCTGATCATCATAAACAAAGTCACATTCAATTAGATGAAACAATTTGCAATTACAAAGAATATCCTCGTGTAAAAAAATTACTACAATAAGCTATTTGAATTTCTTTAGATCTTTCTTTACTTTCAATTTTCCGTTGTTTTGGTTAAGTGGCACCAGGTTCATACATGTTCGACGATTGTGACCAGATTCACTGCATCTTCCACGTTTCATAACTTGTGATCTCTCGCAAGCTAGCTTCTTCCTCTTCTCAGTAGGCCAGCTAGAACTTCTCTTTTTGTTTGGAGCAAGTTCAACTCTATTATGCACGTCTTCCGGCAAACTCCATTCTGATTTATTACCTACAGGAAAGAATGTCACTTTGTAGGTATTCAGATATGCATCTCTTGCGTAATACACCGAGCAAAGGTCGTACACATCTAGCTTCAATGTTGCTATCACTACAAGTGCATGTGGACAGGGAAGTTGATCCACTTGAAACACTCTACAACTACATGTATGTTGAGTTATATCAATCATGTATGATGAAGAATTGTCCCTCATTTCAAACAAAGTGTGACTTGCATGTGAAACTTGAAATTAATAAATATTTAAAGTTATACATGTGATCAACATAATATATATGGTTTGATGTTTTTACCTTCAAATTTCTCACATCATTGCTTATTTCCCTCAACAACTTTTCATATTTGGTTGCAAGCTTTGTGAAAGTGTCAAGTGCGTTATCCTTATTCTTGCAAAACCAAGACTGGACTGTTTGCCTCAATGATTCTACAAGTACTTGAATAGGGTAATTCTTTGGCCTTAAGCGCATTTCTGATTCTATTTTATGTTTGATGTCACAATAGAGGTATCTATTGTTTGGCATGTGCAATCTTGATCCATCTAATTTCGATTATCGAGATAATATATTGCATAAGTAACAACAACTAGATGTATATCGCTAAAATATATCTATTGTTTGGCTATTGATAATCATGCACTAGCCATTCATACATTTATAATTATTACACCGATATCATGAATTATGATTTCGATGGTATTCAAATTCATCCATCGTATATGCTCTTCACAATAACAAGCATAATGAATCTAGGCTAAAATCTGTATGATCTGATGAATAACTATTATCTAAAGATTCTAATTCAATTCTCATTGATAAATCTGAATAAAATATCTGATCAAATTTATTTATAAAAAATTCTTCTCTAAATTCGTAATTAAAGATTACTACAATAAGCTATTTGAATTTCTTTAGATCTTTCTTTACTTTGAATTTTATTGTTTGGTTAAGTAGCACCGAGTTCGTACATGTTCGACGATTGTGACCGAGATTAAGCTGCATATTTCCGCGTTTAAAACGCTTGTGATCTCTACTTCGGCTAACTAATACCTCTTCTCATTGAGCTGACTAGAACTTCTCTTTTTGTTTTGGAGCAAGTTCACTTTCTGCCCATATAGTCTTCAAGAACAAACTCCATTACGATTTATTACCTACGGGAAAGAGTATCTGCTGTAGGTGATGAGATATGCATCTCTTGTGTAATACAGAAACGGTAGCGCATCGCTTGATATTGCTATCACTTTGCAAGTGCATGTAGACGAGGAAGTTGATCAGCTTGAAACATTCTACAACTACATGTATGTTGGGTTATATCAATCATGTATGATGAAGAATTGTCTAAAGCGAACAAAGTGTGACTTGCATGTGAAACTTGAAATTAATATAATATTTAAAGTTATCGTGTGATCAACATAATATATATGGTTTGATGTTTTTACCTTCAAATTTCTACTAATAATTGCTTATTTCCCGCAACAACTTTTCATATTTGGTTGCAAGCTTTGTGAAATTATAGTCGTTCATCTTATTCTTGCAAAACGAAAGTAGGTGTTTGCCTCGATGATTTACACAAGTACTTGAATAGGGTAATTCTTTCTTGCACTTAGTAAGTGCATTCTGATTCTACTATGTTTGATGTCGCGATAGAGTATCCTTGGTTTGGCATGTGCAATCTTGACCATTTTTATATTCAACTTCCATCTAAAAAATAATTTAGGTTATCGAGATAATATATTCAAGCATAAGTAACAACTGATCATGACAGATTCTGAGATGACATCCTTAAAATATATCATGTTTTGATTGTAAGCGAGGGCCACATACTAAATATTCATAGATACATTTAATTCATAATCATGTTTGATTTCATATAACAATAAATGAAATATAGTTAGAAACACAATAAACATGTGAGAGTAGATATTCATGGACATTTCATAATACTTGGCGAGCAGGTTACATGAAATCATGATATATGTTGAGCAGTCGGAAATCATGATATATATGTTGAGCGAGTCGTGAAGTCATACCAAATATTCGATGCTCATTCATTGAGTTTAATTCTTGTTTGTTGATATTCAAATTCATCCATTACGTATGTCTCTTCTGACGAGAATTGAATGCGTATGTGATATTGTGGCGTGGTTTTGCAAAATGTGTCTTCAAATTTCTAAGTAAATGGTAAGAAACGAGATCCCATGCATTGCCTGCGGATATACGAATTCAATGACATTTCTTATGCTATTGTGTCTATCGATACTATACACGATCAAATCTCGATCGAATGCTCTCTTCAACATCTCGAAAGTACATCTCCCATGACTTATCATTTTCATTATCCTCGATCCCAAAAGCTAGTATGAAGATGTTATTGTTTGCATCTTGTATAGCGTGAAGAAGTGTACCCCGTGGTAGCCATTTAAATATGTGCAATCGCTTCTAATGCATTGACTACAATATTTCCAACCAGTGATTAATTAAAAGCAGTAAACAATATTTAAATATTTATTTGAATCATCATTTCTATTCTTGTATTTGTCCACATATTCATGCATTGGCGTAAAAAAATAAGAAGGTAGCAATTGAAACGATAGTTGGATCACATCTAGTCAATTTTTAATGTATGTTAGTGACCTCAGCTTTGCGTAATTAAGCTGTGTACTCGTATTTATGTAACATGTCGTTTGAGATATCGTTTAGGTGTATCTTTGTCACTTGAAGAGGTGTGTTGTGCACAGTGCGGGTTTGACACGATTGAAGCCGGTACTTGTCGATGAGATACTAAGAACAATGTTCATGAGCATGTGACCTTTACACATTTCCTTTTTGATCTTAAACATTTTTAGTTTCTCCCCAGCGTGAAGATCTAAATATCCGTTTGCAATCGTTATGGAAACACTTTACCACATACTAGAATTCTTGTTAGAGTCTCAGCACTTTATATTGAGCTTGTTTATATAGCATAGAAGGCAAACTCATTTTTAAATTATCTCGTTGTTGCGAAAAATATTTCCTCAACTATTGCTCTAGCACTCTACTTAGGATACGATCAATATCTTCTTGATATTTTCTTTCTCAATGATCCCTTGTTTAGTCAATTTCTTGTTATTTGTTGTAAAGGAAACACGCTAGTTGATGTCTTTGGGCATTGCAATGTATATATTATGGCCTTAAAAATCTCTGTTGATAATATCCAAGCATTATTAGGATAACTACATTACAAATCCATCAGATTTAACCTCAAAATACGTTAGGACGTTATTATCGCTCGAGTCGAATGGGAGGTAAACCTAGAATCAAAGAAATCGTCATTTCAGCTACTTTCTGCAATTAAGCCCCAGTTCTGAAATAATAAATTCAACCAATTCATCGTACTTGCATGTATCATTTACTAGTACAAGTGATGTATGACCTCCATACAACAGACAAACGTGCAGCGGCATTCCTAATCATGCAGGCAATACGTCACAACTAGTCACACAGCGGGTACGATAGTCGATGCCATCATGAGATATTACATAACATAGTTCATAATGGCAAGTTAAGAAAATAAAAATTACATTCTATCGATAGTTATTAAGAAAACTCGCGTTATTCATTATTACCTTAAATCGAGATCGCAAAATTTGAATTGTTGTTCCACGATCAGTTCCTCTAAAACGACAGACTTCTCCAGAAACTAAAAATCCGAAGTATGTCGACAGGATTGTGACCTCATTCATTGATCATGACTCGAAATCGAGGATTAACGTTGATTAAAGGTTTACCTTCGAAATTGGACCACGGTAGTTTAGTTTTTGCTTTAGGAAGATCCGATTCTACCATAACCTGCTTCAACTTCTCCATAGCAATAAAAATCAGAAGTATGTTTACGGGATTGTGACCTTGTTCTTTGATTGTGGCTCGAAATCGAGGAGAAACTGTGAATTTTTGTGATTTGAGAAATTTACGGTGAGTTGGATTTTTAGAGAAGAGGTCGCCAGGTTTGTAGAGAGGGAAAATCACGTTTGATTGTGAGAGATGAGAGAGAAAAATCTTTTAAATAGTATAGGAGATAATTCAAAGTTAGTATATATTATAGTATAATTATATATTTAATATTAAGATTTATCACCTGATTTATGGAAAGTTTTAGAGAGTTTGCCAAAATTGAAATACGTTCTTATAATGGGGTAATTATGTACTGTTCCCGATTGAAAAACATGTTATCATGGACCAAAAATCGCTATGGGTCCAATTGAGGCTTCTCCTCCTTGTCGAGCAGATCTGATGGTAGTTATGTAATCATTTAATCGATAAAAGTCTCGGAAGATATTATGGTAACAAGTTCATCGATGGTGCCGATGGGGGAAAGTGACAATGAATCAAGTTGAACCAACCTACAAGTCCACACTCAATTTAGCTCGTTGGATGAGTAAGGCTTGGTCCATTGGTCAACAAACCAATTATGAGTCGGTTAATTGACCAAGAGGCCATGCTTTGCCCATGTATGTGAAGCCGAGCCAATCCATAAAACCTCATATATATATATATATATATATATATATATATATTTTTTTTTTTTTAATATAGGTAAAAAATTAAAAACAGTGTTAACAGGTTGCCAATAGCAAACTATTACAATTGCATATTAAGATTTTTGAAAATGACGCCCAATCAAATTTTTTAAATTTCAAATTCAAAATTCAGAGTTGAAGTAATTTATTTCAAAAATCCGATAATAATTCAATTTTTAATATTAATTATACAATTATTAAACTAAATTAATATATACACCCACCCACACCTCCACTTCCCTCCCATCCACCCCCATCAATTCCCAAACCCTAATCATTCTCGTCTCCCTTCTCTCTCTCTATATCATCTTTCTCCTCTCTTCTATACCTTTAGCACACATCACCACCAAAGGCCACCAACACCGGGCGCTACCACAGCGTTGCTGTTTGCAGCAGCGCCACGATAGTGAGCGTCGGCACTGTAAAAGGTCCATCGCCTCTATGCTAAGGTGTAGTGGCGACTGTCGCACATAGCAACAAGCTAGGATCGCGACACTCTTCCTCCGATCTGCATTGGGGGCATTTTAGGTGAGCGACATCGTGATTTATGAGTGCTTTGGGTTTTGGGCTAGCGGCATTGTGATTTGTAAATGGTAAGGTTTCTTCCTCCGATCTATGAGTGCTTAAGGGTATGGCTTTTACTAGAAAATATTTGCTTATGCTAATAGTTTCAGATGATATTATGTCACAATCTTTGATGATGTCGAATCTTTCATGGGATGTAATGTGACTGGATATGCTGATATTTTTTTCAAGGTAAAAATATGATTTAGATTTTGTATTTTCAATATATCATATTGCTTCCTTTGTACAACTTAAATTAGGTGATTAATTCATCTTTGTAAAATAAATTTTGGTATATTCTCCTCATGCCAACAAAAAGAATTGTGTGAATATTAAAAGAATCTAATATTGCCGTAATATAAATAGTTCAAATTTTGTATGAAGATGGATGTAAAGAAAAGAGAAGAAAGAGCATGAAAGAAACTGATTGTCAAGGAAGTTTACAAAGTGGATGCAGATGAGATTAAGGAAGGATGACATCCAAACAAGAAACTAAAAATAGAAGATTGAATATTAGTTTAGATTATCAACACAAAACCCACATGTTATTTTATTGTTTTTAATGAAATTTTAATTTAAGATAAGAAAGTTTATGTTATATTTAAAATAAATTTGCTGCATCATTATGTATCCCATTCAAATTAAGCAAAAATAATTATTTAACAAAAATAATAAATCGATGATCATAAAATTAAAATAAAAAGATTATTGTGAGGGTTTACGTCAAGTAAGGGTGAGAGTTCATCAATAGCATCGGTGGGTGGTGAAGAATTCCACTCCATGCAGCATGAACGTGAATAAATGTATACTTTATAACTAATATTAATTAATTTAGAATTAGAATTGACGACATTGAAATGCATAGTTGAATATGATAGAAATGCAAGCTTGTGAAAATCAAACCCACTTCAAGATATATTTTTTTAGCCCAATTAATGTATATGCAAGAGAGGTTACCGTATTTACATCATTATACCATTTATGAAACACATTATTATATTATACACCTTATGTCTTTATCGTATATGCACAATATGACATACCATATATGCATGAGCATACCGTATATAAACACACCAACCTCACCGTCTAAGCAACACTCACCTTTTAATGTTGGGTCTTTACCGTATACGTGCAACATGACATACCATATATGTATAATCCTACCCTATATGCATAAGTATACCGTATATTCACGAGAGTACCGTATACGAACATACCAATCTCACCGTATATGCACCACTCATCATTCATAATATATATTTATATACAAACTAAAAATATATTAACTTAAATAATTTACGAGCAAATATTATTATACAATAACGAAATTCAACATGAAAATATGAAATTTATATATTGTAATTTACATCTTTCTATTGAAGCAAGATTTGAATTTAGATCCATCGAAATGTAATTAGGGATACAAAAGTGATTTTGGACATGCTGATTTACACCCAAATTTAGAACATGATTGGAGATGCTCTAACACGTGTATTATATATGGATTCAGGTGGCGACCTTTAGTTTCCAAAACAATTAAAAATGAGGACGTTAAGCCAAATTTGCTTCATAATCCAAGAAATGATGATACTATATGGACTCATATTTGATATTGAATAGATTAATCTATTCAATCAAACCCCCTCGAATTTGTAAGTCGTCCCTTTTAATTTACATAATAATTATAATATTACCAGAGATAATTTATTTCTATTTATCATTGCTTTGATCACTATTATGAATTCATTAACCAGTGTTTAAGGCCATTTTTTAAACTATATCCTACTACGATCATTTTCCTATGTTAATGCGTATCTTACTTTCTTTCATATTTTATATGTTAATGAAAATATGATCGATATTTTCTCAAGTGAAACTAAAGAGTTTCTCGGTTATGATAAAGCAATAGATGATATAAACAATTACTATCAACCAAAGTTTCTCAACACATTATTGCCTAATGGGGTTTTACTTCATCAATTATTGTTATAATGCTCTTGAGGAATCTATATCATTCAAATGGTCTCTACAATGGAAGTAGAATAGTTTGTTATCAATTCAATAGAAATGTTATCCATGGGGAGATAACTATTGGACAACACTCTGGTAAACACATTCATTCTACACATAACAATGAATCATGCAAATGATGAATGATACACATTCAAATTCATATGGAAATAGTGTCCCGTTTGTCTATGTTTTGCAATGACAATTAACAATGTCCAAGGACAAACAATATCTCATGTTGGAATATATCTTCCACAACATGTATTCTCATATGGACAGTTATGCATTGCACTTTCAATGGAAATTTCTATGACAACTACAAAGATTTTAATGAAGTCATATACTCTTAATCATACAAAAAATATGTATACAAAGAGATTTTCCTCGAATAAAAAGTTAATTCCATATAAACAATTTTTATATTCACACATCTTCAAATATTACTTTTATAGCACTTAAACATTTTAGAATAACGTGCAATGGATATTCAACTATGACTAGTATTTGTACCATTCAGAAAGTTTCATTCTAAGCGTCGATTGGAACTTCAAAAAAAACTTTTCCCTTCCAAATTTATAGAGAATACAATCATATATGTAGTGATCAGATTCCTGCTTGGTTAGACGATTTTACACTTGACAAGAATTGTAAATTAACAGGTAATCTGAATTTCTTAGCACGTGTCCTTATCTAATAAATATGTCACTCAACTAACTTCGTAACTCCCTTATCCTTGTTTAAGTTGTTGGATAATTTCAACATATATGGGGCCACACGTTGTATATTGAAATGTGTGGTGCTATTATTTAAAAGATATTAACCAATTAAAATGATCTGATAAAGATGTATTATGATTAATGGGTATTAGATTTCATGGAATTATATTGTAGAGACCGGAGTATTGTTTTAAATTGATGAGGGATCAATTTGAAGCAACTGAAAGATAGTGACTATTGAGCTACTACTATTATTTTATATTGTTATGGTCCCCATTTGTTGGTATTCTTGAATTTCTCTACATCTCAATCAATAGAGAGCAAAAATTGAAGTGAAGATCACCAATCATTTGGAAGATTATAACCCATCCAGGCAAAATAATCAAATTACTATGGACATATGTATGTTTTATGTTTTGTTATTTTTTCGAATTTCAACATGGAGATGAATCTATGGTTATATTATTGAAAATTAAGGATTTGATTATTGTTTTGATCGATAATCCTATTATATTTTTTCTATCATAAGTCCCTTAACATTATCTCAACAATCAACAAACACAAGTAACTTTTCATACTCACCCTCGAGTTGGCTCGAAAAAATCTCATTTTTAGCTCGCTTATGAACAGCTAGAACAGTGGTTCATTCAACCTCTTAGTGAGAATACCAGCTAGGTACCCCGTTGTCGTGGTGAATGTCAAAATTCACCTTTAGGCCTCAATCCTCAGTTGTTAACTCTTCGTGAAATACAATCCTTTTCTGAGCGTCTTCTTCCTGTACTTTAACATCTTATACACAGCTCTGAAGATGTAAGACATCTCTCATAGACATCTTAAAGCAATAAGAATAGGAGAATAAACGACTTTCTCATACAGTGAAAAAGTCAAAAAGTTCTACTATTCCATCTGTTAGTTAAGTAGTTATTCCATAGGAGCCTCTTGAAGCAACTTTAACTCATTTAAGGACCTCAAGCCACTTAAGAATGTAGCAATAGCACTATTTGCCAACCATAAATGCCATACAAAGAATAAATAATCTAGGAACGTCCATGCACTTAAAAAAGAGCATATTTATTAGCTGAAACCACATTAGTTCAGTGTCTATCTTGACACAAGAACACATTGTGTTCATGTTGGGAAAAAATCAACTTTCCCACCCAAATCAACCAAACGCAGCGGAAACACAAAACACGAAATAATTGGACAAAAGAGAAAACAAAAAATTTAACGTGGCTCAGCTGACCGCTGATAACCACAGGAGAAGAACACTTTTATTGATAAGAAAAATAAATTACTAGTTACAATATTTTTCTCACCCTCACAACTTCTCCCTACACAAAGAAAGAACAACAAACGTGTTTTCTTCCTTTGTATACTCTCTCTCACATGCACACAATATTTCTCTCTATTTCTCCTCACTTTTTCACGTCTCAGAATTCTTCTCTCTCTCTCTGTTTCTTTTTTTTCTCCTCTTTTCACGTCAATTTCAATTGTATATATAGCCATAAATTATGCCAAAAAGTTACCTAATTACAATTGATCTCTCTTAATTATTTTCCTTATATAATAATACCAAAAATATCCTTTTCCTTTTCCACTTGGTAATATTTCCATAAAGAAAAATACTCTTAATTTAATTTGACCACTTTTTTTTCCTTTTCTTGTCAAACAAGAATTCTTTATTCCATAATTATTTTGGTCAATCCCAACAATCTCCACCTTGACCAAAAATTTAATAAACATGAATGGTATTCAAAGATTCATCAAACGTCTACTTTCGTTTTGATATCTTTGAACTGCTTTCTTCAACCTTCACGCCATTGGCCACAGATCCCATCTTGGCTACCTCACAAACTTTAGTAATAGTAGAAGACTCCCCTCGGTGCGACTCCAATCTGGCAGCTCCACCTAAAATTGTCTTCCCTATTAACTTGTACAAATTACCAATCTTTTCACCTCTAATTATTGGCACAGAATTTTTCTTCACAATCATCACACCACATTTGGCACAATATTCATAACCCAATGTGTCCAATGCTCCCAACGATATTAAATTTCGCTTCAATCTTGGGACATGCAAAACACCTGTTATTCTTCTCACCACTCCATCAAACATTTTCACCTTCACAGTACCCGAACCCTTGACTTCAAGTTTTTGATTATCAGCAACAAAAATATAACGCTCATCACATGGCTTATAGTTCTCAAACCAATCTCTGTTTGGACTCGTGTGATAAAAGCATCCAGAATCTAGAAACCAGTTACTAACTAGACTCTCATCATTAGCAACACATAAAGCATCTTCAAGATCATAATTCTCCTCCACCAAATTTGTAGAGTCTGAATTCTCTGTGATTTCTTTACTTTTCCTCTTCGAGTCAAGATGTTTTGTCAATTCTTCACAATCTCTTCTAACGTGACCCTTCTTGTGATAATAATAGCATTCCACGTCTCTCCTTGGACGAGATTGAGAACGATCCCTTTGACCATAATTTCTTCCTCGCAATTCACCTCTACCATATCTATTACCAGAAGTAGTCAACAGAACCTGATCACCATTCACATTACCACTTGGCTTCTTCATGTTGGCTGTCTCTAACAAAGCAGTCGAAACCTCGTTCACTGTCAAAGTAGATTTACCAACTAACAGCGTGGTCACCAACGTCTCATATGATTTAGGTAAGGAAGACAATAACATAATAGCCTTGTCTTCGTCCTCAATTTTCACATCCACATTCAACAACTCAGTCACACACTTATTAAACTTATTCAAGTGGTCCCTAACATCAATATCATCATCCATCTTCAACTCATATAATTGTTTTTTCAAATAAAGCCTATTAGTTAAGGACTTAGACATATATAAATCTTCTAACGTTTTCCATAACTTAGAAGCGGATTTCTCGTTCAAAACACTATACTTTACCTCAGGTGCAAGAGCCAATTTGATTGTATCTTGGTTGTCTTCGCTTCTAATTCTTCCCAATCTGCATCTTTCATCCCTTCGGTCTCTTACCCGCAAAGCTTTGTAAAGTCCTTGTTGCACAAGAATATCTTCAACAGTACTTTTCCAAATATTGAAATTATTCTTCCCATCAAATCGCTCCACCTCAAACTTGGAACCTGTTATCATCTTCGCAATAATCCCAGAGTTTGAACCTTTAGCTCTGATACCACTTGTTGGGAAAAAATCAACTTTCCCACCCAAATCAACCAAACGCAGCGGAAACACAAAACACGAAATAATTGGACAAAAGAGAAAACAAAGAATTTAACGTGGCTCAACTGACTGCTGACAACCACAGGAGAAGAACACTTTTATTGATAAGAAAAATAAATCACTCGTTACAATATTTTTCTCACCCTCACAACTTCTCCCTACACAAAGAAAGAACAACAAACGTGTTTTCTTCCTTTGTATACTCTTTCTCACATGCACACAATATTTCTCTCTATTTCTCCTCACTTTTTCACGTCTCAGAATTCTTCTCTCTCTCTGTTTCTTTTTTTTTCTCCTCTTTTTACGTCAACTTCAATTGTATATATAGCCATAAATTATGCCAAAAAGTTACCTAATTACAATTGAACTCTCTTAATTATTTTCCTTATATAATAATACCAAAAATATCCTTTTCCTTTTCTACTTGGTAATATTTCGATAAAGAAAAATACTCCTAATTTAACTTGACCACTTTTTTTTCATTTTCTTGTCAAACAAGAATTCTTTATTCCATAATTATTTTGATCAATCCCAACAGTTCACACATAAATGTAGGATCAAATATCATATAATAATAATTATGGAAAAACAGCACGGGTGAAATGAATGAAAAACAAGCTTTGACGCAAAAAAATCATAATTAATTAGAGAATTGTGTATGTAATAGCTCGTTACCTTATTTCCTTCACATACTCAAGTATCTGGTTGAAATTGGTCTTCCTTCCTATCGTGTCTCTCCATATAGCACCCATACAAAATCGAGTGTTACCAGCATCTTTTGCTTGCCAATAGGTAAATGGCCTTGATTACACAACAAGGACGAGAAAATTTATGCATGTATGTATATATTTATGAATATACTTTTGTGTGCAAATCAGTCAAGTAAACTACCAGTTGAATGTGGACTAGAGATAGTAAAAATTTATTTGTTTGTTGAATGCTCGCTCCGTGTCTGTGTGTGTGTGTGGATGCAAGCATATTTCATTCTTAAATCTGAACCAAAGGTCAATCACCTCAATAGGTGTTCTAGTACTAAAACTGTTTCCATTGATTTCCCCTAGCTTAAATCATGATTGTTGACCTCTCAACCTTGTCATTGATTACGATTGTAAGCACGTCCTCAATGGGACAGTTAGACTATTCCTACTCGAATATCAAATACAGGATAATCCTTAGTTCTCTCTGTGAAGCCACCCCTAGATTACAGAGTCAAAGAACTTCCAAATTGCTTCGGCTCTCTGTTTATTATCTTCAATACAAGCACATTTGGGGAGTCCCCTCTCTGTTCCCCACTAGGATCAATAAATAAAATTGAAAAACAAAAATAAGAGAGAAAAGAACACAAAAAATAAGGCATTTAAACAAGTTGAAAAATAAAAGATAAATCACAATGTTGAAAGCTCTTAGTTTCCACGAGGGACTCTTCTCGCAGCATTTGAATAGCAAGGAAGGTAAATTATTGGCCATGGTACACAAGCAGTAGACTTTTCAATTGTATATCAACTCAAAATTTCACATTTTTTGTTGCCTCCGGAACAACATCTGAATTCATATGCTTTTGTGCTTTCAGGCCAGTATTGTATCTAGATGACTAGGGCCAATATGAACAATCTTCACTGCACCCACTAGTCTCAATAGATAGAGGAGTACACTGGTTCACATATGAAAGATTTTACATATGAAACTCAAAATTATAGCTAAATAAGAAAAAAAGATACAAAAATATATGTGTAATATATAAGATTACAAATGTAACAGGTAAAGACAATGATTCCTGAATCACAAATTCACAGTTTTAAAACTACATTGGAAAATTAAAAAAGAGCTAAAGCCTCGTTTGATAGCACACATTTTTCACGAAAATCCATTTTCCAACTTTTGTAGTGTTGGTTAGGCAAAATTTTCTCGAGAAAATATTTTCCAACTTTCCAAATTTTCCACCATTTTGAGGAAAATAAATTCTTGGTATTTTGGTATGTAAATATTTTTCAAATTTTTTTTTGACAATTGAAAAAAATTCTAGACACAATGGTAAAAAAAATTTCACTTTTATTGACAATTTTCATGCAAAATAAAGTCAAACGAATGGTATTACGTATGGTTATTTTTTTTCAATTTTTTTGGCAATTTGAACAAATTCTAAACCCAATGGTAGAAAATATTATCACTTTAATGGACAATTTTTTATAAAAAATGAAGTCAAAAGGACACCAAACTTTCAACATTTTCCATGAAAAATTATACCAATCAAACACAATTAATTACAATTCCCAATAAAACAATTTTTAGGGAAATCAATTCTCAGTAAAACAATTTTTAGACAAATCAATTCTCTATAAAACATTTTCTTTCCATCCATTTTCCACATTTTCAATCAAACGGATCCTAACTGTCCAAACTGATAAGGCCTCATGCAGTAAAAGAACAAATTAGTCAAACATAAAGCAAACTTCCCATGTTATATCAAGGTACAACACCTAGTCAAAAATATATGAATTTTATGCAAATGTGCAACAACAAAGCAAGAAAATTGTAGATAACGTTCGACATGAAAGAGGAGATAGAGGATAAAAGAAACATAAATGGACTTTATTCTGGTCTACTCCAGTAATTCCTCAGCCTTTCTCTTATACTCATCTATGCTTTGACCACCACCGTTGATGTCAGCGCCGTCGAACAACTAGCGGTATGAGAGTGAAACAGCATCAGTGGTCGAAACATCGATCTTGTAATCCACATCATTTCGCTCAAACACTGCTATGATGTTTGTAGGTAGAACTCAAAGAGTAAAGCAATGTATTGAAGGGTAATGCAAAAGGTGAAGAAGCAAGGAGTGATGAGAGAGAAAGAGACAGGTTTTGTGTTTGCACCTCGTGAACTCCGCAAAATTGAAAATGGGAGTTAGGGCCTAACTCAAGTCTCGCATTTCTTGTCGCATAATTGGAAATTAGACTTACATTTATGATATATAAATAATGAATTTCAAAAGTTACTTTCATATATTCCACCCCTATCCCCACCCCACAAAAAAGAGAAATACTATTCATCCCCAATCTATGTGACGTTAATGTGCCATTAAATGATAGGTGAAATTAAATAAGTCATTTAATTTCACCTATCATTTAACCAATCATTTACATTCACATAAATTGGGGATGCATCCCCACTGGGGATGAATAGCATTTTTCCACAAAAAAAAAAGGGAAAATAGAGAAGAATTCTTACATTAGGTCCATAAATATCAAACTTGTCTTATCATTGACTTGATAAAAAACACGTGGGTTATTGTCGAGTCAAAAAGTACAATGAATATTTTTTGAAACATATATGACTGAAAAGTTATGAATTCCATAAATGTCTAGTTAAAATTAATTGTTAAATTTGATTTAAATTTTAATATAACTTTCAGTGAGAACAAACATTATCTTGTAAAATTCTATCTTGTTTGGTTGCTTGATCTAACTTGAATCGAGTTAGGTCAGTCAAGTTGGAGAGTAGAACCGAATTGATCGGGTCGATTTTAAATTGGGCCAAAACTAACCGGTTAGGTTGATTTAAATTATGTGCAAAATCAATCCAATCCAACCCAATGTCCAACCCTATCTATCTATCTATCCCATGTTAAAGTTAACAAGTTACGCCGCCCATGTCTCTCGTGTGGCAACATTCGTGCAAAAAAGGAAAGAGGGGGATGGATTTTTTCTCGGATATGGAAGACTCCTAATGAAATGCTCGTAGGACATGATATTTCCTTCTCATTTTTGTATTTTTTTTCCATATATACAAAAATACATCGAAAATTCTTGATTGACTAAATGTGACTAATCAAATTGTGAAGTGTGGTTGCTTCAGTGTGTCAATTTTTAAAACTAATATGTTATCTAGTATCAAAAAATTACAAATGACATGGGCAATGATGCTATTAAAACCAGTCACCGAATTATATCCGGTGGCTTGGTAACTTTATCCGTTACTTTTGATAATAGCGTTGAAGGAACTTTCGATTTGAAACAAAAGTATAAGTCGTATAGTAAAATTAGAATAAAATAAAGTTATATGATCGACATGAAACCAAACAATACCTTTGGGGACCTATGGTGACATTTTTCCTTAGGTTAATTTCGTTAATGGCTAGAATAGAAGCATTTTCCAGTAAATTGAAAAGAATCAAGAGGAAGACAGAAAAATCGACCCTTTACTACAAATTGGATTCTAGATTTGTACGTTAATTTGTATCTGCTCCAAAACCCTTAAATTTTAGAGTAGCTTCCACTGCCCATTAATGGCGGTTGCAGAACCCTCACCATCTATGGACATTTTAGTTAGAGATCCAGAGGGCTTTGTTATTTGGCATGGACCTCCATTCACCAATGGCCAGCCACGAATCAAGCTCGATAAAGTCCAGTGTACCAGCGCAAAATTCAGCGAGGATGGATCAAAACTCATGGTTATGAAATCGGACTCCTTGGTTAGCATATATGAGTGCAAAAGCTTGAGAGAGATTAGGTCCCTTCAAGTTCCCAATGTTCTTGCGGCTACTATATCACCACGTGGGAGTTATCTTCAAACCTTTCAGAAATCTACGTCCCCGCAGGAGAAGAATGTGGTTCTGTGGAAGATAGATACTGGAGATTCTTCTTATCAGCTTTCTCAGAAGAATATGACTAAAGCAACATGGTATTTGTTATGCTTTGATGTGTTATTCTGTGATTTGACGGCGGAGTTGTTGAAATTTTCGCTGATTGATTGATTTTTATTTTTGTTTTGCTTGTTTTAGGCCGGTGATAAGGTTCAGCTCTGATGAAGCTGTGGCATGTCGTCTGGCAACCAATGAAATACAATTTTTTGACCCTGTAGATTTCTCCAGAGGGATTGTTAATCGGCTCAGAGTTCCTAGCATAGCTGCATTTGAGCTTTCTAGAAATGTCGGGTCTTATGTGGCATCATTTGTTCCAGAATCCAAGGTTTTCAATAAAACTTTGGTCTATTTTACTGAAGTTAACTGCATTCCTCTCCACTGTTTTTCCTAGTTATTATGGACCAAAATAACTATCGCTTTTAACGTTAGGTGATTTTATGCAAAAATAAATACTGATTCCTGTCAATGAACACTTTTTCCATATCAATTTATGATGTTTCTTCTGTATTCTGTCCTCTTGAGTCTGAAAAATAAATATATAAGCACGAATTTCATGCCAGACTTCATCTTTTGCAATATGAAAGAAAGAAAGAAAAGAACACTTGGAGACATCATACCCATAGGTAGAAAAAAGAAATCTTTGAGAACTAGAGTGAAATCTTTAGAAGGAATTTTATTTGGGATTGCTTAGAGCTTGAAGTGTTGTGGCTACATTATGAAATTACCAAATTGAATACATCTTCTAGAAGTTTGGGAAGTAGTAATAAATAGATCGAAAATGATTTTGGAACTATGAATTCTCTTCAATTATCGTAACGTATTTAATTTTTATTTTTTGTGAACGTATATGTAGAAACATAATTCTTTAGTTCATTTATCCCTTGTAGGGAATGCCTGCCAATGTTCAAATATTTGCTCGTGGAAAGGAATCGCAGAGTCAGCCTGTTGCTAGACGCAGTTTCTTTCGCTGCTCATCAGTACAACTGAACTGGAACTGTGATTCCACAGGGCTTCTGGTTGTTGTGCAGTCAGATGTTGATAAAACCAATCAAAGTTACTACGGGGAGACAAAATTGAACTATTTGACTACTGATGGAACTCATGAAGGACTCGTGCCACTTCGTAATATCATCTCATAACTATCTCTCTACTGCGTCCTCAATGTCTGCTATGTATTGTTTGTTTAAATATCGTTAAAAAGTGCCAAGTAAGTCATTGTTGGAGACTTTGGCAGGTAAAGAAGGCCCTGTACATGATGTGCAATGGTCGTATTCTGGCAAAGAATTTGCAGTGGTTTATGGATGTATCCTACTATTAGTATTACCCCCACCCCTGTTCCCACCCACTCCACGATTATTATGTTCTCCATTTACATACCAGTAAAAGAAGTTTAAAGCCAAATGGCATAGAATCATTCAGTATTGGGACTGTTAAATTTTGCATAAGGTCACATTTCTTTCCAGAAAACGTCTTTATATTGTGATAGCTTTTAAGTATTTGCAATAGAAGTATGATTGCAGATGTATCGACCCATTTAAGGGTGATCAGAAGTTTTTCCCCCCAGATGAATAGCAAATATAGCAGATACATATTGCTAGACTCACTGGCTCTGATTCTGTAGATTCTAGGCTGAATCATCCCAACACATGCAAAGAAAGGCCTAAATCTTTTAAAGTTCTGGGAAGGAATTTTTGTTCAGAAAATAATCCCTTTATTGCTGACCTCATCATTTTGATTCTTGTTCTGGGTACTTTTTTGTGTACCTTGACTGACGTCAGTTATGCCTGCAATGGTGACAATATTTGACAAGAAGTGCAATCCTCTACTTGAGCTTGGAACGGGCCCTTACAATACTATCAGATGGAATCCAAAAGGGAAGTGTATCCTTTAAAAGAATAATGAAATGTTCTACTCTATTTTGTGTTCTCTTTCATTTAAGTTCATTAGCTTGTTTCATTTTGGGAAATGGTAAGTATGTGCCAAGATTGCTGGTTAATTTTCGTTTTCACAGTCACTGTTCTGTGTCCTTAATAACGTGGTGTGCAGTTATATGTGTGGCAGGCTTTGGGAACTTACCCGGTGACATGGTACATTTTAATTCCTTTCTTTCGTAGTGTGATATTCTGGTAGTTTCTTCTAGATTGTGAGCTTAAATGTTTTCTCTTTAGATCATAAGGTTTTTATTCAATCAACTTCTTCTTCATTAATTTTTTTGATGCTTGAATTGATTGTTAGCATCAATTCTGGTTTTTTAGTCGTTATGCTTATGGGGATCATGTATATCTAGTTCTGATTTAGAAGATATGATCCCCCATCAGAATCACCCACTGCTTAGGATAAATCCTTTAAAGACATAGGGCGTGTTCGGTAGAGATTAAAATTGGATTAAAATTGAAAAATTAGTCGTTATTGTTGACTTTTATTAGACGGGTGGGACCCAATAACGGCCATATTTTCAATTTTAATTGGATTTTAAGTTGTACCGAACAAGCACATAATTAAATTTAAAAATGAAAATCAAGTATGAATGTAAACCACCATAATCACTACTAAGTTGAAAAAATGAGATCATAATAAGAGTCTCACTGCCAATAAACTCAGTTTCACTAGTGTTTTCAAAGTGCCAAAGCGATGCTTTGACTTAATAAAGCACCTGCCTCACAGCATAAGCCTCAAGCAGCTAAGGCTTGCACTACTTAGGCTTTTCCTGCCAGTAACAGGATTGTTTCCTTTCTTCATAGCCCCAGCTTTTGAGGTTGAATTTTGCACACTGTAGAACATTTTAAGAGTACATGTTTGAGTTCCAAACACATTTAAAACATAAAAGCTGAAAAGAAAAGAAATGGAGATCAGAAATGAGAACAAGTGAAGGACTCAAGTAAAATCTCCAATAGTGAAGTTGTAATTTTTCGGTAGGAGACTTGTGCTGAGTAACTTCACTCTTGTTCTCTTTCTTTTACTTCCAGTTATAGTAGTGGGCTACTGATCATTTTATTAGATACTGTTAATTTATTTTTAGGTACTTGGTCGATCAATTTTATGGTTCTGATTGCAAATTAGGCCTTTTATTTTGTTAAATGTTTTAGATATTTTTAGATGGTTTACAGTTAATTCCATGTATTATCTTTTAACCTTTTTAAACGGTGGTTTTGACTATGTGGGTTCTTTTTCGCCATACAACTTGATTTATTGGGAAATCTTTTAAAGGTCAAAGGAAATCAAGTCTTCTGTTACCACCCTAGCCCAACTTAATGCGTGTCTTTCTCTCCCTCTTGTAATATGTTCATTACCTCTCAACCCCAGATTTGCTGGCTCACAACAGTAGTGAGTGGTTAGTTTGGTGGGGATAGAGTTTGGATTGGGAGGAACAGATTGGCCTGCAAAGGGGGATAGGTGAAGGGTGGGACTGCAAATGCAAGAAGGGATTGGGAGAGGTTTAGGTGAGCTACTAAGGAAAGAGAACTGTTAATAGTAAGGAAGAAGTATGAACAGGGGCAGAGCTGACATGGGGAAGGAAAGAGTTGATGGTCGAACTGGAGTTAAGGGTTGGGTGAGGAATAGGAAAGGAAGAAAGGATTTTTGGTATTTTTTTCCTTTTGTTTCTGTCTTTTAATTTTTCCCATTTCCTTTTTCTCCTCTTTCAGTTTTCTATTTTGCATTTTCTCTCTCTTTTAATTTTGTCTTCATCTTGCCTTTTTTCTGTTTTTCTTACAGTGAATCTGTTTTGGTACTCAATTTGTCTTTGCTGATAAATGAAATTTCTCACAAATTTAATGGTACTAGGGGTTTAATTGGTGATTTGTAAAAACTTCTAGGACTATTTTGACATTTAGCTCAAAACTTATGGATAGAAATTAAAATTACCCATTCTAAGTCATTCTAATGCTAAAAACTGACCAAATGCAAGATAAGTTAATGTTGTCGTAGAATTGGATAATGACGATAAAGGCCATTTGACTGATATTTTTTTGGGTGAGAAGGTCACATCATATTAGAGTTACATGGGTTCTGGATATGGATTGAAATGTAAATCATATTACCTTTCGCGTCTAGCTATTTGTGCATCCCATGTGTAGCAACACCATCATTTATGTGACTAAGCGAGCAATCTAGCGTCGAGTAGAATATTAGCAATGTGCTTCTCGTCATGCTGTCTTGTGCCCAGTTGCAACTATCCTTTTCCTCACCTCTCTCTTTATCTCTCTGTCAGCTCAATTTCTTCTGTGTTTTTTGCTAGTGTTCATTGTCTACATGATAAATTTAGTTAGTTACATAACTAGTAAAGTTGTTTGTTAGAAATGCCTGTTTGTTTAATATCATCACATAGGTCAATTTCTGATAATTTAATATAGCCCTTGTTTGACCCCCATTATTTTCAAAATACATTTTCTCTCTCTTATTTTGACCGCACATTTTTCAGTAAAATAATATTTACACGCAAACCAAAAACTTTTCCTTATTTTTTAACCAAACATTCTCCATCAAAATACTATTCCATAATGCATTTTGGGCAAAAAAGGGGCTCAAACAGGCTCATAGTTTTAGTCTACTTATTTGAGTACTTCTTTGCGTGTTTCCCATGATAAAGTTCGTATTTGCCTTTCAGGCATTTTGGGACTATATGGAAAAGCAGAAGCTCGGGACTACAAAGGCTGAATTATCTGTGACAAGTGAATGGTCCCCAGATGGACAGTATTTTATGACTGCCACAACAGCTCCAAGGCTTCAGGTTGACAATGGGTAAGCTTCTCTGTTTTATCCTGTTACTGTGCAGTGGAAAAACAAATTAAGTGTGATGAACCTTCAATTTCTATGAAAAATATAAAAGACAAGCCTGATAGGAATATCAAAATGGACAGACCAAGCAAAAGGGCATAAATGGATATTCAAGCAAATTCAAGTGGGGAAGTTTGGCACAAATTCACAATAAATAGGTGGTGGAGAGTTCATTTCAAGATTGAGAAATTGGAGAATAATTGGGAGAGTCTAGGCCTCTCAAATGCCTTGGAGTGTGTAATTCATTTCATTTTCTTGTAGTTATATTCTTATTTCTTCAATTCTGTGCTCAATATAAATAACACAAAAATACAGTTTATGTTCAATTGTTGAGTTTAATTACTGCCCAAATTAGAGGGTTCTATCATTATAATTTAGCTCATGTTTGACACCAATTCTCATTCTCATTCTCATTTGTTTCTCTTTCTTCATTTTAACCACACATTCTCCAAATAAAATAATATTACACACAAATCTAAAATTTTTCATAACTTTTCCACCACAAATTCTCCCATCAATCACCATTCCAAAAATTCTATTATCCAAAAAATGGGTGTCCAAAACCCTCCTAGTATGTGCTGAAAGGACGTTGCTGCTTGAAACGAAAAATGCCTGTTTCATTGCATCAGCACAATTCCTTGTTGATGAGAACTTTCAGCTTCCAGTTAGTATAGAAGTGGTGTAATTCTGTCTCTAAGATGGGGTCTTTGTCGTCAATGAATACGAGTTGGCTTACAATGTTAGTTGTAAACATGCAATTGATTGTTATAATTTCACTATCCCACTGGTACTGAAATACCTCAGATAAATAATGAGGTGATGAAACAAATGCAGCTCTGCAGTGCATAAGATTATTCTGGTAAAAAAGATATTCTACATTCCAAATCTAATTTCCGCATAATCTCACCTTTAAGTCAATCAGCAATGAGTTATAATACAATGGTGGGGAGGTAAAAGTGTTCTGGCTGCTTTGCGCAGAAATAATTGTACATTTTAGCTGGTAATCATTTTATGTTTTCATTTTTTTGTTGAAGGATCAAAATCTTCCACCACAATGGGTCATTGTATTACAAGAAGATGTTTGACAAACTGTTTCAGGTTGGTGCCTTTCATTTTCTGATGTGTGATCAATTTGATTTTGTCTGCTGACTTTTTATGCTCTCTTCTCACAGGCTGACTGGAAACCAGAGTCACCTGTTAAGTTTGGCGATATTGCAGAACTTGTGAAGTCAATTGACTCGTTGAAAGTGGAAGAGACGAAAACAAAAGGTTTTTCATTTCATTTGCCCTTTCCAGAGAAAGTTTGATTTTTGTGTTTTTTAATGGCCAAGAAAATGAATTCACAGTGTTTTGTTCAGCAACAGGGTCAAAATCTGTACAGGCCTCCACAAAAGCTACTCCAGCCAATCCTCCTTCACAAAAACCTGCTGCTTATCGCCCTCCCCATGCTAAAGCTGCAGCTGCCGTACAGGCCGAGGTATGCGCAAGTTCTAAATCGATTGAGTAAAAAATTGCATTTTAACCCCGAGCAATTCAAAGCTTTGTTGTTATCTACTTTGACTTTAATGGACTCTGTTAAATTGACTTGATAATAAGTCAATTGAGCTCTTTAAGGTTTAGAGAGTTAGCTACTTGCTGCCTCAAGGTTGCCAAAGCCTTGCCGTTCAACTCCCTCATTTGTGCTGGTTACTTGGTGACAAAATTTAGAGTGATTCAACCGGGTTTGAAAAGTACAAGGAGTTTATTGTGATTTTGATAACTCTCAATTACTTAGCAGATTTTGAAGAATCATAGGCGGGTAAAATGCAATTACCCTTTCAATTAGTACCCCGCATTAGTATCTTGAATGGACTCAACCATTTCATTTATGTAGCGTAGGTTTCTCTTGCTATCCTATAAGAATAGACCCAAGGGCCAAGTCCTCTGATGGTACCACGAGTATGCAACCAATCGTGGGGACCTCCCTTCTTGTGTTTGAAACATCTTGACCTTCCGTGTAGTTTCATATTCTAATGAATACACACTAGTTATCATTGCTTCCCCCTCCTGGCTTTTTAAATCTCCTTTATTGACAGGGCAAAGCCATGATAACATCACCAAAGAATATCTGAAGTGCACCAATATCTTTTTAGACTGTCATCAACTTCCACCACATCAACCAGTATTCACCACTATATATTGGCTTCTTCCCCATCCATAATTAAATAGTAACAGCTCCTCTTAATTTCCTATATTAGTGAAGAACCATATATAAAAGATGATAGAAACCAACAAGCAATTCTTTGTTGAATTTTGCTAAATCCTAATTAATGTTTTCTATTAAAAAATTTCTTGATACTTGAAGACACCATTTTCTTTTCAAAATTTTATGAACAAGTTTAGTGAAAAAGAGTCACCTTGCTATCTGGGAGCGACCTGCAAGGTAAAATTATTCTTGAACATTCAAAAAGGGTTAAGAGAGAGTCATGCAACAGTTTTTTCCCCATGCTAGAAATCGTTCAATACAACTCTTTCTTTGGCAATATCTTGAATAATTGATGGGAATAGCTAGATGTAAGACCCTATTCATTTTTAATGCAATTTCTTGACTTGTTATTGGTCTACCGAGTTCATTTATACGTTGCACGGCAGCTTTATTTTTACTTTTCCTCTGTCAATGCGAACACTGATGCTTTGACGTTTTAACTCGTACAGCTGTTTGGAGGAAGCCCTAGTGGGTAAGTATGGCTGACACGTTTTTCTCTTATGCATAAAGCTTTCTGCTTAGTTACTGAATGCTACTTTCTTAACCAAAGCAGAGATCTGAGCAAGAATGCCCTGAAAAACAAGAAAAAAAGGGAAAAACAAAGAGAGAAAAAGTCCGCTGAAGCTGCCGGTGATGCTTGATTTTGTGCTTGTCTGCAAATTGCTGCGACCAGTCACTGAAAATGAACCCAAATTAATTTCTCCTGACATAGAAGGGTTCCAACCAATTGGTGCTTATGTAACATTATTTCCTTAAAACCTGGTCTTGTTCCTCATTATGCCATTTACAGAATTTTGTAGGGATAATAAGAAAGAAGATCTAGAATTATTCACAAGAGTTTTCTGGCAATGTTTTTGACGCAATCTGGTTTCAGTTCAACCAAGATGTAGAGACAGATATACGAGTCTATGCTGAATATCTACTTGATTTAAGGTTACTTCCATTGCACTGTTTATATCTTGTTTCTTCCTTTTTAATACTTTGGTACGTATTATTAGAACATTCATCACACACTTCTGAATATTAGTTAACCGCTGAAATATGTAGTTTGAAGTTTTAATTCAATGCCATGGCCTGTTTTTTCTTTTTGACTTGTTCAATTGGAGGACACAAGTAATTTGCAATGATCAACTTGATACTCGGTTGAGGGAACCTTGAGAAAGTTGCCCTCGATTTTAACAAAAAATTATGTTACTTTGCAGAATATTTGTCACACGAGTCGAGGATTTTAGAGCATGTTTGACTGTGCTTCTTTCGTTTTCTTCTACAGTAGTAGCCAAAATGTGGCTTATACTGTCGTATGAAGGGCTCTTAGTTGGGGTCGGGGAGGGGGAACGGTGGTTGCCTAAAAGAAAATGAACGAAGAGAAAATACAACTGTAAGAGCTCCAAAACAAATTCATCAACAGCTCTCCCAAAATAAAAATAAAAATTAAGAAAATGAAGCCAAAAAAACCAGTTTTTCAATTTCAGATAGATTTAAACTATTTTGTGCTAAAGAACATTTCGAAGATATAAAATTGTACAAGATAGGACTATGTGAAACCAATATTCTTGGATGCTTCTTGAAAATAAGATCTTCATTTCCAGAAACTTGTACATTTCGACTTTTCTAGGCTCTCGTTAAAATTATAATTCATTTTTTTCTCTCTATTTATTAACAACACATTTTTCAATAAAATAATGTTACACGTAATCCTCAAACTTTTTCTTCTTTTTTCAATCACAAATTCTTCTTCTTCAAAAAAAAAAAAAAAAAAAAAACAAAAACAAAAACACTATTTAACAATTAAAATTTCAAATAATGGATGTCAAATAGGGGCATAGATGCAACTAAACTTGAAAGCCAAAATGCAATATCTCACATGCCGAAGAAAGACATAATTAAATATGTAAATTTTATGATGTTTTAAGGTGAAGTATCAAGAACCATGGAGCATGAAGGAACTTGCCTCCTAAAGTCTGCAAACTATACTTCATGTGAGGCATTTCTATGGAGTAAACCCTCATGATCCGTGAAAAAAGCGTGCTCAGTGTTTGTACAAGTCATTTCGTGCCAGCGTGTGTGCATTTCTTAGTCGACTTAGATACGTACGAGTGTTAGTTTTTTCGGATTCATCGAGCCAATTAGTTGGAAAAGCATGAAAATGGAAGTATAATTATAATTTTATTTATTTTTTATGGAAAGGGGGTGTCAAATTTTAATACAATTTGTGGAAAGTGGGGGTTTAAATTTAGTTGAAAGTGTTCTAGAAATCTAAGATCTTTAATTTGCTCTATTAATTTAGAGTAATGTTGTTTAGTTCCATTACAGTTGTAACCCCAATCTATGTGAAATGACTTATTTTATTTAACATATCATTTAATGCAACACTAATGCTAGATAGACTCGATTTATAATTCCAGTTGAACTAAATAACAGTTTCATTAATTTCAGAGCAATGCATACAAGTTTCAAGTGTCTCAAGGAGTTGAGAATTTCAAGAAGCGACATGTCTGAGCATCTATCATGTTGTGCCCAAGCACGATCAAGTTAGTTATCTATGTTAGAAATAAACAAGTAACAAAGAATAGAATAGTATGTAACATACAATATTAGATCATCTCTAATGATACTCTAAATTAGATCTAAATTGTAATTTAAATCTTCAAAACAGTCATGAAACCTCTCCAATAGAGAGATACAAAGTGTAAGTGTTATGCCCTAGTCCAATCAACTTTGGACATAAACACTTTGAATGTATATAATCAATGCATATATATGGCAATATCTATTATTTAATTGAATTAATATTCTAATAAATTAAATAATAGAATCCGTAGATTCAAGTCTTGGTGATTTGTTGATCACAAGGAGTTGTGATTGTGAGATACAAATTACATATGACTGAATCTTAAATCGTTCATGGTCGAAGTAATAACGAGATACGGATATCGTTATTACGGATAGACTATCGCGTGTGGCATTCTTACTTGTGAAGTAAGTAGCTGATCTCACAAGCTAAAGTGTGGTGACACTTGAATGAACACGTGGATGTTTTGTTATAGAACAAAACATTGGAGACCCGCTGAGAGATTCCACTTGGATAACTATCTAAGTGTTAGTGGTTAATCTCTAACGTTCGGTAGTGGAATTGGTCCTTTGACTTGAGGTCATCATAGTACCTTATATGAGGGCAGTCATACTTTGGTGATGTTGGATGTTGCTCTGTCAAGGGTCGCTAATACAAAGATCGTTCGGGTATGTCAAGAATCATATGAAGATTGTGAATGATCAATAGAAGATTCGTCACTCTTAGATAGTAAGAGATTATGATCTACATTTTATCCGATTAAATTCATAATGAAATCCTAGGTCAAGGTGAACTCATAAGTCGGAAAAGAGTTTTCGACGTACATTGACTTAACAGTGGGATAAAAGATATAATCGATAATTGAGATTGACACATATCCATATCTCATAATTGATCGGATCATATTGACGAAAGGATTATAGTTTCACGGTAAACGAACAAGTTTGGTTTTATCATGCTACGTGATATTTCCCGTCACATGTATTGCCCTGATACATTGCTAGATGTCAATCCGGGACAACGAAAATGAATTAGTGATAAATTAAAAGGGGCGTTTTAATTTATTGATTTTGATTAGATCAAAATAATAATTCACGTCGTTCGGCATCGTGATCGGGAACCTAATGGGTCACACACAAAAGAGAATCAGAAGAATGAGATTTACCAATTTATTAATTGACAAGTGTTGGATAATTAATTAATTGGGTTGTTTATTAATAGGCCCGAATTAATTAATTGGATTGATTAATTCATGGACCAGATTTAATTAATTTGATTAATTAAATCTTGGACCGGGTTAAGTTTAATAGATGGGCCGAGCCCATCTGGACTTATATTAATAAGCTGTTAGGGTTTGAAAAACTGTAGAGAAATTCATTATTCTTGCTAGCACGAGAAAAGAAAACCCTAGCCGTCATTCTTATTCTCTGTGTGGATCACCATTGGAGGCTGGACAATTGGACAGCTTGGATTGCAGATCGTGATCATTGGAGTTCAAGAAAAAACAAAAGAGTTTGTGGAATTCATCAAAGGTATTAATCCTAATCACAATTTCTATCTAAACACATTGCAGATCCTCGTTTGGGAATTGAAAATTGTTTAATTTCCGCTGTGCATGTTAAGTAGATTCCCAACACAAAGTGCATTTTTGTGAAAAAAGATGTAACATGTTTTTAGATGTACTCATGGACCCATAAGAGACAAAAAGTTACCAATTCACTTGCATTCAAATTTTTTAGATATTTCAATTGTAATAACATAATTTGAATTTAGATTCATCTGGATATAAAAATGAGTTTAGAAATGTCAATTTATACTTAATTTTACACTACCATTGAAGATACTCTTATAGCGCGTTGGATGAAGTAAAGAATGCTACTAGAATTCCGAGTGATTGTGCTAAGTACTAGGTTGTTAAATGACAAAACATGTAATGTACATAGTGGAAAAGAGGACGTTAATACAGATATACAACATTAGAATGAATTCTGCTGCATGTACAGTCCTTAATGGACTGTACAGTGTACAGCCCACACTGATTAGTGTGGGCCCCACTGATTAATTAATCAGTGGGGCCCACACTAATCAGTGTGGGTTGTACACTGTACAGTCCATTAAGGACTGTACAAGGAGGGAAATTCCATTAGAATAGATAAGAAAAGAAGTAAGATAAGCCAACAAATAGAGGTAGCATCAATTGAGAATAAATTGAAGGATCAAATTGAGATTGTCGAGACATGTACAGCATAGACATACGAATTAGATGGCAATGCAAAAGGCATTTTTCTTCTTCTTGCAAGGGTAGGTAGCATTGTCTATTATTTTTTGAACAAAAATAAAGCTTTAAAAAAACCCAAGAATTAGATAGAAATGCAAAAGGCACATACGAAAGGAGATTAAACTCACGAAGTATAAATATTTTTACCTGATACCCTTGCTGCTGCCACCAGTCACAATAACTCATAATCAGCTTTTGTAGCTGCCATATCCCTCTCAATGCCATTCAAAAAATTTCTTCTTTTTAAAGATTTAAGATTTTTTATATAATAAAATTTCTTGACCGATGATGCCGGTGTGAGAGTGAAGGAGATCGAATTGAGGGTCAGGGTTTAAGAAGGTTTGAGCCGATTGGCACATGAATCGTGATATTAATGACAGGAATGGCAAAATATTCCGTTCCATTTTTTGTCGGACCGTGCTTATTCTCCAAACTTATTCCCAATAGTTTGTTTTATTTTATTTTTTTCTTTTTAAATTTAAAGCTTATTAAGAGACATAAAAACTAATTTTAAAAAATTTAAACGAGATGTTATATTTAAATTTTCATTACATTCTGTCCTTGTCCTGTTTATCAAATATTCTCGACAAGACGAGCAAGGAAAGGGCGACCTCACCTTGCCATGTTACCCTCCTCAATTAACAGAACAAATTAAAATATCCCAGATATGATGATTTTTTTTAAGATTTCGACAAATTTCATTTTTCTCATTAGGGTATTTGCTATTCGAGTCATGCTACATGTATAATCACATTTAAAACTTCATTTACAACATATGATTTGTCAAACATCATATTCATTTATTTTAAAAAATTGTTTTTGAAATCGATGGTCGAGATCTTAAGGAAATTTCTTTCTAGACAATTACATATGGGGAACTTTTTGATGCCTTCAGGTTCCCAACCTTTCTAAAATTAAGTCCATGTTTGAACTCCATTTTTTAAAATTCATTTTTAATTACATATTTTGTGGAATTTATAATTTTTATCGACTTTTCAATTACACACTTCAATAACTTTTATCAAACAGAATCGTTTCTCCTACTCATAAATTCAACACACTTATTTAACAAATAATCGTGACATTTAATTTAAATCAATCAAACGGTGAATATTTTATAGATTTCAAGTGCTTATAACAAACTTTTTCATGATCTTAATGAAATATATAGTGAGCATTTGGTTGACTTAAATTATAGATCACGATAAGTGTGTCAAATTTTTGAGTAGGAAGAATGTCCCCTTTTTCAAAATATACTAAGAATTTTTATTTTTTTAAAATCAAACCAAACATGGTTGCAGTTAGGGGTGGACAAAATCCGATCGAACCCATCCAAATCGAACCAACCCGAACGGGTTGGGTCAATTTTTTGTTGTTTTTACACGGGTTGGGTGGGTTGGCTGTGTAGGCGGGTCGGGTCGGGCTGTTCATTTTTTATGAGGTAATTTGATGAATCCAATCCAATTCAATATTCATACACTTCAAAAATAGGGAAAATAAAAAATCTAAAGAAGAAAAAATGTGATTATCTTGCCACAGTGCTAAAAGTTGAGGACTTCAACAATAATTTTCCTTCTTGTAAAATCATACTTCACCTACCGTGTAATCTAATTATGCCCCCATTTGGTTTAAGTAAAAATCTTATTTTTATCAAATTTTGATAAAATTTGATGAAATGTTTGGTTGCAAAATTGTGAATCATATGAATATATGATTGAAAATAATGATTTTTTTTTAAATTTTAATTTTAATCAATTTTTTAAAATGATCAAAAATACTTTTTATATATTAGTCCATTATAATTTGCAATTATTATTCACTTATTATCCACGCATCAAACAAGTCCCTGAACTTATGATCACATAAACTTTAGTCAAAATACTCGGTAAAGATTAGCTATTTTAATAATTTCCTTGTAAGTAAACCGTGCATGTTTGGCAAATATTATAATTTTCTTACAAATTTAATGATTAAAGTTGATATTAATTTTAATCACGCTTACCTTAAGATCAATTACTACCTATTTATTCACCCATCATTCCTATCACATTTTAATTTTATCCAAACAAGTTTGCATGTATTGGGGATAGAAAGAAAGAAAGCAACCAACCATTACAAAGTCTATGGGGGCCTAAAACTAAACTTTAATATTTTATCAAAAGCCATCGTACTTTCGAAGTTGTTAACATCAGGCACTCATATTTAATAGAAAATTTAGCCACAGTTTGATTTAGCTAAAGTTCAGTAAATTTTGATAAAAATTAGCCCTCGTTTGAAACTCATTTTCAATCATATATTCTCACAATAAAATATTTTACACTTAAATTAAATTTTTTTTTTTACCTTTTAATTACAAATTCTCCAGAAATTCTCAATTATGAAATTTATTTTCAACAGAAATGGGACTCAAACACGTCGTAATGAAATAATTCAAAAGTAGATAAAAATAACTAGTCAATAAAAATTAATTGTTATTTTAACTTAGATTTTTATTTATTTATTTATTTATTTTTTTTAAATAAAAAATCAAACAGGTCTCATATGTCATTTAAGCTTAGCCAAACACTATCAAAAGATAGAGGGAAATATTGGAGACAGAACGAGCGTGCAAAGAGGAAGGAGCAGAGGATATGGAAATGATAGCCGTTAAACCCCACGCCCATTTCTTTAATTTAAATACCAAGGTGAAAATACTAACTAAATTTTTTCACACGCAGTGTTTGTTCTTGTTTTTGTTGTTAATTTTCTGTAATTTATTCTTGAATTGCTGATTTATATGCTCCTATAGTTTTTTAGCTTTTGCGAAAAGTATGTTTTATTCGATGAGAGATACCGATTTCCTCACTAATTGAAATCTTGCTTTTTGGGTACGGTACAGTTTTCATTTCAAAGTCTTTGGTTAGATTATTTGAGATTCTTATGGGGGCAGCATACAGCTTTTGGCATTTATTGAGTCGCCATATGACTAATGTAAAGTGGTTAATTAGATGCTGGATGATCTTTATTGTTGCAGTTGGTCTAGGATAGATAAAATTATTCAATTGGAAGTGTGCAAAAGTCCTTATAGAAGTTCATTATTCAATATGCAAGCTTCTCCTTTTGTACGGCTGTTTGTATTTTAGAAGTCTTCACTAATGATTTTATGAGCATCTAAGATGGTGACCGAAGCTACAAATAAAACGTAGGAGCTCATCAGGAATGGCACTCTGACCTCGAGGCTTCTGCATTTCTCGTGCTTTACCTTAGAACTTAGCTTTTCAGCTCTTCATAATATGCGTTCATGTAATTAATCATCCTTAGTACCTAGACCAAAAAGATAATTAATAAGTCTTGGTGTTCACAGAGACTACTATTTCTTTTGAATACAATTGATCATACTTACCAAGGAGCACACACTTGACACCTTTTCATGTTAACTGCATGTCAATCCTTTAATATGACTTCTTTAATAATTTCTTCTTTATTTGGTGATTACATCTCGAAGTTTTATTATTGTATCCTTATGGAATTTCGAGATTTGGAAGTTTCGAGGTGATACTTTGACACCATTTCTTGACACTGTAGTTGCTCTTTTCACTTCATCAGCATTTAGTCCAAATTACATGTATCAACGTCAACGCATTTTCTGATACAAGATAGCTTATAAACTTGCTTGTTTGTTAAACAGATCATAACCAGGAAGCAATTCACAGATGTTTTTATCCAGTGCCAATCATCTAGAAGAAAGTGCTTTTGTATCAATATGGGATATGATCCTCAGAAACTTCCTGGCAGGTGTTTCTTTCTCCCCATTTTAATTTTTGCCGGTCTAAATTTAATTAATCTTTAAGTTTGTAGGTGTGGATAGTTTAAGGCCCCATTTGATAACCAAAGCATTATCTCTCTGTATTTCCTTTCTAAATATTGGAAACATAAAATGTATTTGGAAAGCTCTCCCTTATTTCTTTATAAAGACATTTTCAACTGGTGGCAAAATGTGAGACATAAAACTCGTTTTTGATGTTCCAAAGCGAACTTAAAACACTGCTGCTTTTTACTTGACAAAGATTCAGCCGTCAATTTCTCCTCTGTGCATTTCTGGGGCTGAAATCAGATCTTTTGACTTCTAATAGACGAGATTTCTTTCGCTCACACCAGATAGATTGCAACTCTTGTTCAAGAGGGGACTCCATCTCTCTCTCTCTCTCCCTCTCTCTACCATATCTGTCTACTTTGTTGTTTCTCTCCGTTTCACATCTCACATTTAGCTCTCTCTCAAGGTAATGCAGAGAGAACATAGTATATAGCTGATAGACCAGGTAAAGATTCTATAGAACTGAAATATCTTACAAAAGTTTTCTTGTAGTTTGATTTCTGGAAACTATCTCCTTTGGAAAAGGCTTATCCACATTTTCAAATCACACACCATTTGTTGTGAATTCCTAGTTGGTAATGCCTAATTAGTGCCCGCAAAAGATAAAGGATGGAGAAGAAAGTTCATGCACGTAACTTCAATCAACTACCATTTTTCCATTTTGTTATGCACTTAATAGATTATATTCGTTCTTCTCTGTTCATTATGTGACCCAATGTTTATCAATCCCATTTAATTCCCAAAAAAATTTAACAGAATGATACTCACACATAAACATCATCTCCAGATCAATATTATTTTTAAATGATGATCCCAGAAAGTTATTTTCATCTTGCATACTAGGATTATCTCCTTCTCATGCAGGACCACTAATAAGTACTTATTTACCGTTGCAGCTGCATCATCAGGTGCAAACCCAAGTCTTTTTCATTTCCATATGATTTATCGCTTTTTAACGTTGTACAAATGGCGTTGCTGGCCTTTCTCTGATTGTTCTATTCATCAGGTGTGAAAGATGTTGAAGTTTCTTCTCCATTTGAAGACTTTACTATTACTACCAGCAGTGTTGATAAAACTAATGAATTAAAGGTGAGAGAAATGAGTTTCTCTGTGGTATAATTTTTGTTTTTTTTACTATGAAACGTGAATAATTTAAGTTGTATGTTAATGTCCTCCAGTGCTTAAATAGTTGAAAGATGCACACAAAATGTATTAATTGGAAAAAATATTTTCAAGTCCTCTCTTTTATCAATTATTCATTTACTTAAATTTCTGCTTCTTATAAGATAAGTGTAGAGGTATCTGGCATTAAAACCCAACAAATATTTGACAATGTGTTCTCCAAGATGGTTGCTGATGCTCAGCCAATTCCAGGATTTCGAAGAGTAAAAGGAGGTATGCCCTATCTATTGTCCTTTTAACATCAAAACTACTTTTTGTACAATTCATCCATCAATTTACTTATGATGCCAAATCTTCTTCTTTTTCCTTTTCATACAATTAGTTTTTATCTTTTTCTTAATTATATTTCTGATATGTTCTATTATATCTCCTTTGGCATTATTCACCCTCCTGGAACAACTGAAAACTGCCAGGGAAGACTCCTAATGTAAGCTTCTGTTCTCTGGCCTTTGTGAATTACTCCTGTTAGCTGTATTACATAAACCTACAGGGGCTTTATGTTCATGCTTTTTTCTTATTTTACTATTTGATGCAGCACATGGAATATTCCTTCCATTAAACAGGATTTTTTTTTTAAATTCATGGTCGTGCATTAGATGGTACAACTATGTATAAACAATTTGCTCGATTATTTTGTTATTTTGGTTAGTTAGAATTTTTGATATCTTTGGAATCCGCTTACCTTACTTTTTTGTTACATTTATATTCTGTAGTAAATCTATACTCGTTACTATTGGATAGTTACAATAGCATATGTATTTCTCAGTAAAACGAGGAATAGAATAAAGTTTGTGCCTTTAGATCTATTCTGAATACATTGCATTTTCATGTGTATAAATGGTAATTGTTTTCATATTGGAAGCAGTTACAACCTTGTTATTTGAAGCATGTGTCTGTGCTGATGGGTTTCTTTTGTTCCTTGCAGATACCCAGGGACATTCTTTTGGAAATTCTTGGTCCCTCAAAAGTTTACAAGCAAGTAATTGAGAAAGTAATTAACAGTACGATAGCGGAATATGTAGATAAGGTATATTTCTGCGTTTTAACCATGTGCTTCATTTATTTCATCGCACCTATTTTCATGGACTTACTGTAAAGTTTTTAGCCTATGTTTAGTTTAGCTCGATTACTTCACATTTTAGACGATTTTCCCTTGGTATTTCATTATTAGTATCATTCTCCAAAAGCTTTTAAGTTTGAAGAAATTCCAGGATTCCTCACCTTTAAGTGCTAGGAATCATATCATAGTATCAGTTTATATTTTCTCTGAGTTTTAACTATCTCATCAAACGAGGAACTAAAGTTACACATGAGGGTGGGAGGAAGAATGATATAGAGTAAAACCCTCAATTGTATTGACTGTCAAGACAATTACGTCACTTAATCTGGGTCGGACATTTATAGAGATTTGGTATTTCATGGTTAGATTATCATGAAAATGACTAACATACTCTTTTTACAAGTATGTGTACAAAATTCATTTCACGCCTAAAATGCAATCAATCACATTTAACTTTTTAGTTCAATTTTCAAAACCTTCAATTTGTTAATGTGGTTCACAGTTGTCACACGAGTGTTTGAAATCTCAAGGCATCTCCAGACATGGAGATCTTTCCAGTGAAACCTTTTTCTCTCTAACTCTTAGAGAGATTCTCTAGAATGTGGAGGAATAAGGAACTCTTATGAAGTGCTAATGAAGAAGATTTCCATAGAGAGAACTCTCCTTAACCCCTGAGAAAAGCACTGGATTAAGTTGTCTGCCCATGCACATGACACATGTTGCACATATGTTATTGTAGTTAGTTCATATTGTTTGAAATAGACATGAATGTTGTGGTGTTCTGTGAAGGCTAAACAAAAGTTTTCATTCCACTAATTAAGTTCTATTTTTCGACAAATACAAAATTTTTAAAATTGTTGCTACTGAGTAGCTGCAGAATTGCCCAGCCTCTGAGTTGTATCTATACGGGCCTTTAGAAAGATTTTTATTAAGGAGCTGAGGTACTCTTGGAGTGCTGGCTTCGGATGAGAGTACCTTAATGGAATAGTTTTTACGTGTCTTGCACTTGAGGTGTTAATGCAGGACATGAACTTGTTCTCTTGATATTTAGCACACCCTTGTGTCAACTATCTAAAACTTTATGCAAATATATAGTATTTTGCTCTACTAAGTGACACGTGGGGAACTTCACGGCCAAGAAATAACTAGTCACGATTATCTTAAGGGAGAAATTAGAAGATTTATATTATTTTGTGCTTTGTTCACCGGCTCATGTTAAGTATGGGAGCAAGCTATATAAATGTTTGTGTTGCAAGTGTCAGCAATATTTGTCTTACTTATCTTGAGGTATGTTAATGCATAGAAATGAATGCAAGACGTTTCAAGATAATATCAAAGTGGCTCATCAAGATCCTTATCTAGATTGAGTGCCTGTTTGATGTAGCTTTTTTAGGAAATAAAGTTATAAAAGTTGGTTGATCCTATGAAATGTGGGGTTAACAAGTGGAGAAAAGTTGTGGGTGGAATGAAATGTGTGGTTAAAAATGAAATTTGACAGCATTTTAGCAAAAAAAGTAGCTTTATCATACAAGCCCATAGTAAACTACTCCGTAAAAAGACATTTTCTCTCTAGACGTCAGCAGTTAAGAGTTCCTCTGCCTTAATATTTTTATTTGGAAATCTCTCTTAAAGTTAGAAAGATCCCAAGTAACTTCCGTCAGCAAGATTTTCTATTTACCATTATAGATATGCCGTAGATGCGTGATGCTTCAGTGGGTATTGTGAACTATATTGTGACACATCAATGGTTTTGAAGAATCATGCTCCAATGCTCCAGAGATAACTGCTCCCTCTGTTGGGATTGAATATTTAGGTTCAAATTAGCACAATATTTTATGTAGGAGCTAAAGTGAGCATTTGATATAACTTTTGATTTTACTCTCAAAGTCGGTGGTTAAAATCTTTACCAGTCACATTGAATACCCGTCCCATTTTGTTAATGATTGGTAAAATATCTGGTTGGTGGCATGTGGTGTTGGGTGGTTGAGATGGCAGTAGCAATCATGGATGATATGGTCCATCCAAGAAAGATGAGTTTGATTAATCCAATAGTTGAAGGAGCAAAGTGAAGTGCTTTCACTATTTGTGTGACATGGTTTCGAAGAATAGCGACATTGGTATAGGACAAGATTAAGAAGCTTATTTACAATTGCTGTTTTCTGAATATGATTGTATACAGTCTATCTATCACCACACCTTCTTCCATCAGATCATTACGGGTCTACCGTGTAATTCAAAGGAGCCTGTTTACCGCACTTCCATCTTCAATGGAACCTGACAGATTTATGTTCTTATCTTCTTGTTCTTCTTTCCCCATCCTGATAATACCCATAATAAATGGCCAACATCCAAGGGATCTCATCCAAACTTCTTTATGTTCTTGTTTTACATTTTTAGTAAGTTGAACCTAAATTTGAACTTCTATTCCTATTCATCTTTTTGAAAATTGCAGGAAGGTTTAACAGTTAGCAAAGATTTGCGGACCGAACAGAGTTTTGAAGATCTTGAAGAAATGTTTGAACCTGGTGATGAATTTAGATTTGATGCAATTGTCCAGTTTTTAAATCCAAGCTGAATAGTTGGTTTATTAATTAGCAGCCCAGCTGATCACTCGTTGAACTTGAATAAGTTATAATGCATTTTATTTCCATTTAATTATGACTTCTGTTTCAATTTATTGTTATAGATCCCTTCTTAACATTCTAATGAGAAACGCCTCAATTTTGTATGGTTTGGTCATCTCAAATGGACTCTCCAGTTATATTCATTCGAAGAAAGGAAAAAACTATTAAGCATATGTTGGACTGTACTAAACATACACTTGGCGAATTTCATAAAGCGTTTTATCATTTTTGTTATTGTTTTATTTGTCTAATCTAACGTATAAAACATGCTAAGAATGAACGAAAAATTCTGAAGATATATTATTCTTCTTGTCTCTTTGTAAAGGTAATTAGTGTGTGGACATCAAACTCTAGGAAAAATTAGAATATGTGCATAGGAAGACTAGAACATGTTTAATAAGCCTTAGTCGACCTCCGGGGGACAACTTTTTCTTCTCTTCTCTTGAATAAGTGGACCCCCCCCCTCCCCCGGGGAATTGGCCCATTCTTCGATAGCTTTCAAGCATTGAACCCCGATCCAATTTGTTTCGCAAAAAGTATGGATGAAGTAATAAAAAGTGCGTAAGGAGTGAGAAAGAAAAACTTGGTTCCTGGGAACCAAAGAAAAGTTTCGAATTGAGACCTCCGTTCCCTCGAGAATAAGGAAAAGGACAAGACAAATCATTAAACTAAAACAAGAGCGGAAAAGGACAAGACAAATCATTAAATTAAAACAAGAGCAATTGATAAGAGAGAATTTCGCCTATCCAGAGCTGGAAGAAGCGATTCCATTCTTAATGATGCCCCAAGATCGGCAAGAACTAGCATAATAGGCTTTGGATCCATAGGCCATGGAGATGACCCATGAATAGGTGGAATAGGTTATGATCGTCAATGATTTCTAGTTCACTAGAGGGAATATGGAAGAAAAGTGGAGAAATCTTCTTGATTAAAATTGTGCCTCCCAAAAGGCTTGGGAGGTCTTAGGTTTTTCAACCCGTCCATGTTCAATCAATTTCTCGTCGTCAAACAGGCATGGAAGCTGCTAAATCACAAGTCCTCTGTATCAGCTCGACTGTTGTGCAGTAAATACTTCAATGGAGACGAATTCCTCTCAGCTGTAGACAAAGCTGGATCTCTGTTGTTTGGAATAGTATATTTTGAGCCCGCGAGACATTAAAGAATGGCCCCGGGTGGAGGGTTGGAGAAGACAATAAAATTGGTGTTTTTGATGACTCGGTGACTGCCCTGTGACCCTGTCCAAGCACTTTTATGCTAATAACAGCAGCGGATGATGAAGTAAGTGTTATGCTTGTCATTTCGTATCTCGAGATGCGAACAAAGTGGCCTATAATCTTGCTTTGTTTGCTACTACCATTCCAGCCTCCTTGAGCTGCCTTAGAGTTGAGCATACATGTTACTGTGGGAGATATTACATCGATAATATGCATATTATATTCATCAAGAGCATGCTGTTAATATGCATGAAATCGAAACATCATTCGACTTACCGAAATCTGATTTGAGAAGATAAAATAGTGATTACCGACTTCCAATATATGAATATGGATTCATCACTTTCCAATCTTGAACGCGTGTCATTCTTTAATTCAAACCTTGCATGAAATCAAAAAAATATTAGTTACTTTCTGAAATCAAAATACTAAATTGGAATGAAATCGAAAAAGAAAGATGAGATGCAAGTGATGCGATCGGTTGGGGCAAGTGTTTGACACTTTGTCCTTAAGATGAATTTGCCCCGCATCGGTGCTAACGGTTTCTTGGCAATCATCTCCCAAGATACAACGACCACGTCTAGCCATAGGAGCACTCCAAATGACTTAGACCCACGAACTCGAACGGAGTTCCCTCTCTACCATAACCATGATTTTGATGCAAGAAAAATCACTTCTACAAAGTGTTTTATGCAAAACTAAAGTAACCATGGAATGAAACTATCAAATAAATTATTTGTTGTGTAGTTGTAGTGTATCCGAATACATAGGGAATCCATATATATATAGTAGTTGGAGCATCCATACCAAGAGACACATTTCTTGAATAATCATAATTATTGGAAGTTATTCATACCAAAAGTCATACTCTCCAAGAGTCATGATCCATATGAAAAAACACATCTTTTCATCTACATTCTCTAGAATATTTCACAATATTCTACACAATTCCAATAATTTCAAGTATTAAGTGGTTTAAGTTTGGTTTAATTTCTCATTCACCAAACAAGGAATTTCCACTTAAATCATTTCAATTGGTCACAACCAATTTCCAATACAAAATTCCAACAGTTACGTCTCTTATATATGTACATATTGGAAAAGAATTCCCCAAGATGCGAAAAACTAAAACTAATTTATGCCTAAAATTTGTGACCGTGCTAAATGTAATCCATGCAACTTGGTATACATTCTATGAAAAAAAAAATGCTTAGTGCATGTTGAACTTTGGGTGTGAAGAACACTTAAATTAGAAAATATTGTTCGGGAACGTAGTTGCCAATTTCCCAATTTTTTACTTGTAGTAACAAAGCTAGCTCTCACTATAAAACAAATGTTAGCGATTAGAATTATACAAAACATGAGCCTATGCAGAGACGGATCTAGAACTGGACTACAGAGGGGGCTAATACGTAAAAAAATAAAATAAAATTACACATGAATTTTTTTTGTCCTAAGTAAAAAAATTTTTTTTGGGGGGGGGGGGGGGGGTGCAGCCCCCCCTAAATCCGTCCCTGAGCCTATGACTATCCATCAAACACCTCCTCAGAAGTCAAATTATGAAACCCTAGAATTTTCTTAGTACTTGTTTGGCTCTCATTTTTTAAAATTCATCGTCTCAAATTTATTTTCAACAACATATTTCATGGGATCTACAATTTTTATCAACTTTTGAACCACACATTTTATTAACTTTAGTCAAAATCTACTAAAAAATTAATGTTTATACAAATCAAATATGCTACTTTTCAAGTAACAATCAAAATATAATTACAACGTAAGTTATGACAAAGAAAGAAAGAATTGATGAACGAATGAATGGAAAAAGTGAAAGAAAATAAAGAATGTTATACCCTAATTACAATCACTATTAACTATGTTGCCATGTTTTGCTCTTTGCGTCATTTCATGGCTTAGCCAGCCAAAAAAAGTTCTTAAACTTAGTGCCCGGGTCCTCTAGGGCTAGGTCCAGATGCCAACCTCTCGAGCCAAAATGACATGGTATCTTTTGCCTTCTCATACATTATCGGAAAGTTAGAAAGATGTTTCGATTTTGAGAAATCCTCTGACAAAATTCTTGCTCCGTCGACCTGGATTTGACTTGTGAAAGCAACAAAAATCACAAAAATAATCAACAAAATGGTCGCACTTCGAGTATTCATCATCTAAAATTGATCTTAAATGCTTGTGAAAGAAAGTAGAGTTTTTTTGTAATAGGAGATAGAGAATAGAGAGAATATTGTGTTTCTTATTATGGTAAAGTATGCTTGGATTCATAGTGTATTTATATTGCGAGCAAGTGAAAGTTTTTAAATTGAATCAAATGTTACGTGTTGACCAACTCAATTGAGTCAATTCACATGTTGGAATAGGTCATGCCATATAAAATTAGAATTTGTCAACAAGAATGAGCTTCAAGTGTTATGAAATTCCGAAAATGACCTCGTACATTGCTACTTGTGGAATGTATTGAATATTAGGCCATTTTGGACTTTGAATTGGAAAGGGTAGTTTGGGAACACGAGGAAATTTTGTCCGAGTCTAATATTTGAAAATTTTGAATTGATTGACTTTGTATTGAACCCCAGAAATTTAAGTCAGCCACAGCCTCAGTTGGTATCCTAGCTAGTGAAATTACCTTATTGTCCTATTGTGTGGGAGAAAACGACGACATGTTCTCCTATGTTTTAATTAAAAATAGAAATATATAGTCTTTTAAAATAAAAATCTTAACTCCAAGAGACTTTATTTTCAAATAGCATATTTTACAATTCAGAAAACATTTATAAATTTAGAGTGATTAAGATTTTAAGTATTCTAACAGACTTTTTATATTTAAAATTTAATATTACTAATTCAAATAAATATTTATTATTTTTTCTTATATTTTGTTTTCAATAACGTCCCTTCAAATTATTATATTATTTTCCCCAATTGAAAATTGAAATATTTCGAATTCTTGTTTATCGCAAAGAAAATGTGACTGAGAGACATATTAGATCGTCGAGATATAAGACTAACAGCTAGTGATTAAGAAAATAAACGATTAAATTGTAGAGATCTTGCAAAAGTTTTGAGTAGCACCCAATTGTCAAAACAAAAGTTTAAGTCCCTCGATTTCTTCAAACTTGGGTATTTCCATTGTTTTTAATAATTTTATTTGATGCTAACTTGTTTAAAATTTTCTACATTTATTCAATTGTAAACGCTAAATCCGCACTTTTTAATTTCGATTGAATTAATAAAAGAAATTTTAAGCGATTTAATTGTTTTACTCTCTAACAGTAAAAAAAAAACACATACAATTTAGCCCTTGTATATACCCCATTTTAATGTGATTTTAGGAAAATATGTATTTTGAAATAACGATTTTAATGTTTGATTAAATTATGAAGAAAAGTTTTTAAGATTACATGTAATATTATTTTATGAAAGAATGTGTTATCGAAAATGTGTGTTGAAAAAATATATTTTGAAAATAATAAAGTCCAAATGAGAGCTTAGTGTCCACACTGACAATTCGATTACATGAAGCCCCTGTTTGGGCCATCTTTTTTTTGGTTGAATTAGAGAAAATTTGCACGTTACCTGCTCCACGTTACTTTCCATTTTTGCCCTTATAACCAATTTGCATTACTTTAATCATTTCTATTACTTTATTCCCAAATTCCATTCTTACTCACGAGATGCATAGTTAACAGTGGAAAATTAATATTTATTTAAAGTTGAATTGGTCCATCATTTTTCCATGCTTGCCAGATTTCGAAGACCGTTTATTTATTTATTTAATTTTGTTTTTTGTTAATTTAAAAACAACTGCCAACAACTCTCATATTTGATGTACTGTTCGTAATGAATGATACCACACACTAACATATAAATCAATCGACTTTCTTTCATGACAGCAAAGAGAGCGCGAAGTCAAATAAAAAAGTACATTTTCACAATTGTTGTGCTATATAATCGCGAAATCTGTCCCAACCACTTGGTTGCATTTCAAGAGTATTCATTTCGGCATACATTTCGTTCTCAGTGATTGATAGCTCCACCTCGGAAGCATCCTCATCGGTTTTTGCTGAACGAAACGCCGCGTCCACCACTCCGAAACGCCGTAAAAAAATATAAATACACATCGTCGCGATGACAACGGCCACTGTATGTGGCAGAACTCAATGCATAACATGTCAATTTCATCTAAAGGAAACAAAAAAATATGGCCCAAATAGGGGCGAAGACTCAGATTCACATATTTAAAAAAGTTTGCGACCTAAGATCTTTATTCTTCAAAATTAAGAACTCATAAACACACGACATCGAATCAAATGACGTTGTAGATCCCAAACCCACCTTTCCCAATTTATTAAATTTTTGTGAATATATTAGAGTGTGTTTGGTAAAGATTTTTGGGGGAAGAATTGATTTTTGAATAGTGATATGATAGAAAATGTGTGGTTGAAAAAGAAGGAAAAAGTATTGATGTGATGGAAAATATTATTTTATTGAAGAATGTGTGGTTGAAAATGAGAATTGATTTACTGTAGAAAATGAAAAGCTGTACCAAACAGGCCCTTAGTCATTTCATCACGAAAATAAGTAGATTTAATTCGCCGTTGGTTTCATTCAATTCGATCTGACATAATGATGAGAAGGGAAAAAGTATGCTTAAATTTGACATTAGCACTTTTCGATGAGAAACCATGTAGCAAGGATACAAAAAGGAAGGTTCGATATAGATCTTTTGAGAATAAATTTTGTAATTTTTTATTTTATTAAGAATGTGGTTAAAAAGTATATAAAAGTCACTGATCCACGTACAAAATTATTTTATTGAGAGAATGCGCGAATAAAATTGAGGTTAGAGAAAAATGAATTTTAAATAATATGCACCAAACACGAGCTAAATAACATATGCATATAACTACAAGAAGCCTGAAAATGAGAGCAAAAGAATGGTCGAAATATACTATGCTTCATAACATACGTATAGCATGCTACTTTTTTCGAGCAATAACGCTGAAGAGGATTCTCTATAATACAGTTTTAAATTTCTTCAAAGCAACCATACTTACAATCTTAGCAGGCATCGAGGAAATACATAGATAAATTGCTAAAGTTCCCTTTTGACAGTCGACAAGTAAATTCTTGGGTTAAGTTGGAATAGGATTTCAAACCTTCCTTATGAGAATAAACAGCCTCTGGTCGAGCTCGAATCTTGCTGCAATTGAAGGGTCCCCTTTAAGCATCATCAGAAGTCCACCAAAAGAAACATACATGTCCCTGGAAACAACAATTTAGAACGTTGTACATGAAAAAAATCTTGATATCAAAAATATGCTCATGAATCCAAGGAATTAAAATTGAAAGAAAAAAGTTCATGCGCAAAATGGCAGACAATTCCAAATGAATAAGTTCTTTAGGAACTACTTACGCAAGCCACCTAAAACTACAAGGGTTGCGTGCAAGACAGTCGCATGCACAAAACCACCCTCTCCCCTACCCCTGATGTGAGGTTCAGCATTTTCTTTAAAGGAGGCTAAGTGCTTCTTTGGGAGAAATTATAATCTCATTATAATATAAAGATCAAAGTCGAGCATCAATTTTAACCACACATTATTTAAGACCTACAACTACTATCCACTTATCATCCAGACATTTCGTGGGACCCACTACTCCTTTTCATTATAATCTCATTACAATTTCTACCAAACAAGCACTAATATGCAAATGTTTATAATCCAAAATCTCATAAATGTAGACTTAAGGTGTAGACGTCTCAGATAAATGAGTAAAAGGTATTTGAACATACGCTTTGACTTGCTTGTGTGAGCTTTCCTCTGAGATTCTGTACAGTTTCCCTTGCATGACATAGTCAAATTTGTCTGCAAGCGATTTCCTGTTACCCTGAAACCAGATAATAGAGACAAGCACTTCATCATTTTGAGTAGCGACTACCATCAATAGCATGCAGTGTGAAAGAATAATTGTTTGAAATTATTTATAACCAGCAGTAGGTAAAATCAGCACATAAAATAGAACTGCAGGTATCACTATTGTTGATTATTTTAGTGCTTTGGTAAGACTACCCCGCCTCAAACAGCAAAATAGCTAAATTTCATGAAATTATTTAATTTCAGGAACTAGAAAGTGAAGAGGTTGGATGCTTGTGATATAACCTAATAGATAGAGCCATAGAGGCCTTGATTTTGTTTCATCAAATATTATGTAGTCCAGTCACGCCATATAAATTTTGGTTTACCTAGTACTATTCTAACATGTTCTATTGAAATCTCACAACTCTTGTGAAGTGGCGGTGCAAAACATTCTTTATTGTGAGTCAAAAATTAAGTTTTACATAATTTTTTCGAGCATCATTTCCTTTTAGTCACTCATTTCACCGATATTTTGCTCTTCCTTCAAAATTTAAGATTATTCGTTTAAATTATTTTTCATAATTGCTTACCATGAAATTTAACAAATAAATGAATGCTAACATATTCCAAATAATAATTTCAACCATAAAAGCAAAATCAATTTCAATAGGCAAATGGAAAAGTTCCAAAATTCCATTTAGATTACAATAGAAAACAACAAATTCCATGAAAATAAAAATCCAACAATGAAGTCTACTATTCAGATAAAATTTAAAACCACCAAGTTAGACCAAGTCATTGCTTACCTTAGAAGTGAGATTGAAGTCAAAACTTGAAATTGGAACAAATGTCTTAAAAAAAACACAATTACTGAAAATACACATGTATTTTATGAATTTAACATGTTCAAAACATACATCTAGATAGAAAACATAATAATACTATAAACTTATAAATTAAGAACTTAATTTATTAAGCAAAAAGCACGAACTCATTTTTCTAACAAATAAGTCCGCAAAAATGCTCAATAATGCACAAATTCAAGCATATACCTCAATAAAATTGATAGAAATAAAAATGACATATCTAGGTCTCGAAGGAAAGAATGAGATTTCAGGCTTGATAAAAATAAAAATGACATATCTTAGGGATAAATAACATTTCTTGTGTGTAAATAATCTGGCGATTCTGGACAAAGTAAGAGGATATTTCCTTTAAACATCTTCACGACAACTTAGATTAGATTGCAGAACAAGACTGAGTTAAAATATCAACTGTACATAGGATGCAAATGAGTCGGATCAAGCCAAGCTTTAGGCTTGTCAAGACCATATTGGTAACATTAACAAGCCTAAAAAAGAGCTCTATCATGACTAATTTATTCATTTGAGCAGAGATAACTAAGCTTTTGAAAATCGAAACAAACCAAAGCTCAAATAACATAGTTAACTCATACTAGAGTTGGTGCTTGATAGTTTAACTGAGATCAAATGTTTCAAGAACAATTCTTTGTTCAAATTTAGCTCTTTTTACTCTATCACAGAGCTTGAACAAGCTTTAAACTAGCCAACCTAAAGCCAGTCCTAGACTGTTCAAACCTTTTTACAGCTCTAATCGTGACCCTTTTTATAGCTCTAATCGTGATCAGGAGTTAAATATTATGTCGGTGAATCAATTGTTCAACATTTTTTATGAAGGTCACAGTATCAAAAAAAAGGAAATCTGGTATGCAGAATTTAAATGTTTTCTAGAACATGATAGCTTTGTTATTGACCAGAAAGGCAAGTAAATTACTTCCACGATTAGAAAGGAAACATTAATAAATCATAAAACTGATTGCAAATTGCAGAAATCTACATAAACGAGAGAAAGATTACCGGATTGAAATAACCAGTGTCTGGTGTTCCATCCAAATTCAGAGTGGATGCTAATACCATCATAAATTTCTCTCCAACATGCATAGGATATATGTCTGAGTTGATATCAAGGACCATGAGCATGTCAAACTGCTCACTTTTTGCCGTTATTCGAGTCACTAAAGAATACATTAGGATGTTACAAGTATGGTCTAAGTTACAAATGTGTTAATTACATGTCAAATTTTAAGCAGGCTGCAAGCTATAAATCACAGAAGACTAGAAATAATGATGAAACTCAACGGCAGTAACATTATATTCCACACATTACAAAGCAGATGCCTCTCCTCAACCAGCATTTGAGCTTCTTTAAGAACGTTAGGACACTATTAACTGTCATTTATTCCATTAATTTTTGGGTATCAGCCTAAAGTGAGTTTTAGCATTAGCATCACTACATCATGTCGTCATATACAGGAATTTCTTCATCCAATCACCTTATTTTGCATATTGATAGCTTGTGTTGGTCCACATGATGAATGTAACACTATGATGGAAGGGGAACGTGTTAAAATTTACTGTGGAGATCTAAAGCATCTTCCATTGAGATTTTTATAGCAGACAATTAATTTCCACTAAAAGTTCTAGATGTGCTGCAACGGCACTTGTGTCAATATAACACAGTTCCACAACCAACAATATTTTCTGGAAAAAACAAGCTATCAATCGACCAAATTCCTTTAATTAACATTACTGCTTCCTACCATTGAAAAAAAAATTCCCGATAAAAACTTCAATAATTAAAATTTTGTGGAGGGCTCAACATAGTAGTTAGTTCGTTATATTGGCGGCTTCATCTCAATAATTTCGTTTTGTTAAGTACGTAACAAGAATATGATTATCAATTCGGAATCAACTTTATGGCAGCGGAATTTTCTGAAAATCAATTTAGACTCAGATAGAAGTTTTAACATTACAATTGATAGCACATAAACTAGCCCACATTTTCAGCTTTGAAAAGATCTGTCCAAACTCTTAAGAGATTCTTATATTTACTTTCCGCAGTACATGTTAATTAAACTAGTATGTGAGACTCTCAACCCCCGTTCTTATGCTTAACCATCTTTGACCTACTCTCCCGTGGCTTCTTTCTAATACATTTTCTGTCTCTACAAAATCAAAACCTCAATAAACAATCCTCTATCCTTGAAGCCCACTAATTTTGCTCCATAAACAATCACTAAATCTATTTCTCTCGATACATACACAAAAATGAGTGCTAACTGTCTAAGAAGTGAATACTGCATGTATATACGGACGTCGATGAAATATGAGATGTTTTACCTTTATCAAATTTTTTACCATCTGGATTCAGTCCTTCAACTCGAAATATATCTTCAAAAAGGGTTTCCACCATCTTTGCAGCAGCAAAATAGACTAAGCTAAATCCACAAAAATTATCAGAATATAAACTAAGAAAAACAAGGATTAGAAACAAGGCATTAGAACAAAAAATAACAATTAGCAATACACAAATCAATAGTGAAAAGAAAATTCAAAAAGATAGACAGCGCCACCTGAATATGTCCAAGGGTTTTAGGGCCTGTTTGGTAGGCCATTTTTTTCCATGGAAAATGGAATTCATTTCCCATTTTTGCCATGTCTGATAGCCAAAATTTCCCATGAAATTTTTTTTCCTCCCACGTGGCCCCTTTTTCCTTGTTTTTGTTGAATTGGTTTTCCCACCACTTTGGTGGGAAAATGGTTTCCAGCCTCTTTTTTTAATGAAAACAATTTCTTTGGACAATTGTCAAATTTTTTTCCCTTTAATGGACAATTCCATGGAAAACAAAGTCAAATGAACACCAAAAGATCCAAAATTTCAACATTTTCCAGGTAGAAAATTATACCAATCAAACACAGTTAATTGACAATTCCCGGGAAGACATTTCTAAGCAATTCAATTCCATGTAACTTATTTTCTTTCCACTCAAATTCCACTCTTGCAATCAAACGGACCCTTAGTGTTTTTTGAGCTTAAATTCGGTTCTTTTTAAAGAACCCAACTTGCCCCACAACACAGGTCCCCGTACATAAACAGATGAAGTATAAATAAATATATTCTTTTTTTCAACTGGTTCGAAGAGTTTTAAGTTATATATGAGGAAATGGCATTACATGGCTCATGTTTCTCAATTCTTAAAATAAATTGACATTTATGGCATATTTTGTATACTATAATGGACTATACCGATCAATTTTCTTAAATTTTTTTTGCAGTTTCATCTTCAATGTTTATATTCTTGAAAAGGCTTTAAATTTTCCAAAAATAAATAAATATATATTAAGCATGGAATTTATTATTTAAAAATAGAAATTACGTGTTTGAAATATTCGACCAGTACCCACTTTAATTAAGCAACCAAAAAAATACTAATCGGCTCAGCAAAGTGAAAGGACAATTCAGTTTGTTTATCAGATATGAAGAAAGGGTTTGATTTTTCAAAATCGGGTCGGTATGAATTGATGCAGGATCATTTATGTAAAGACAGTAAAAAGAACAAAGAACAAAGCAAAAGGGACATTACCCAGTAGCTTTTACATAGAGACGCTCTTCGACGGCGGAACCGAGAAGTCAAGAAGCTGCTCCGACCGTGGCTGTGGAAAAATATTTCTCTTTTCTTCCAGGCCCTGAGGTTTTGAACTATTATATTTGCTTAATCGCACAAAACGTCCCAAGTTTGACATATACTGTGCAAACCGTTCCTACGTTTCAATTTTTTACATTTTCACCATATATCAACGTTTCATTGCGGAAAACGTCATTTTCACATATTTTTAATATAAAATGATCAATATATCCTTCTATATAAATAAAACAAAAAAGAAAAATAAAGAATAAATTGTAATCTTACTCCTAAACTTTTTAAATGCAGTGAACATGCTGAACGGCCTCCATTGCTTCACGATGAAGAATGGCTTCTTGTTTGGCTCTCTTCTCTTTCTCCAATTTCTTTTTGGCCCTCTCTCGGCTTTCTCTTAAGCTTATTTCTAGCTCTTCTCAATTTGAAATCCATCTATGTTTTCTTCCTTTTTGTGATCACAAACTAATCAATTTTAATCTTCAGGGATTTTAGTTTGATTGAATCAAGTTTCAAGGGTATCTGAGAATTATATGAATCAATTTTTCAATTTCTTGCTGGAGAAAGTTGTACAAGTACACCGCCCGTCAAAAATTGTATTCAAGATGGATTTGGACCTTCAACTGAGGGTTCTTGGCATTACAGTGAAGATGGCGTTGACCTTGTGGAAGAGGAAATCACTTGGAACAAAAACCAAAAAAATTGGTGAATTTGGAACAAAAAATAGACAACAATTTAAATGCAGAAGTATGGAAAATTACCAGTAGTTTAATCCAATTTTGTGATTTTTTTTTATTTGAAGATGGGCATAGGGGGTTGTTGAAGATGGGTATGGAAAATTACCAGTAGGTGGGCATAGGGGGTTGTTGAAGAAGATGGACTTGGGTGTGGGAAATTGGTTGTTTTGCTCTTTTTAATTTTTTGATTATTTATTTATTTATTATAATTGTAATATATATGAAAATAAAAATTGAACTTTTTGCCTTTTAAAAATTATTCAAAGAGAGAAACAGTTTTTTTTGTTATTTTTAATATTTTCATAAATTTTAGACTCATTTGCCTTTTTAAAAAAGTTTAGGAGTAAGATTACAATTTATTCTTTATTTTTTTCTTTTTTGTTTTATTTATATATGAGAGTATATTGGTCATTTTACGTTAAAAATAGATGAAAAAGACGTTTTCCACAATGAAACATTGAAATATGAGTGAAAATGCAAAAAATTGAAACGTAAGGACGTTTTGCACACTACATACCAAACGTAGGGACGTTTTGTGCGATTAAGCCCTATTATATTTTCACCTATATAAACCTCTGTACTTCTTCTGTCATATAAAAATATGTTTTTTTTTAAAACATAGTCGAAAGTATAAATTTCACGTATATTTTTTTAATACACATTTATATTAAATAATAATTTATATTTATTAATAACAATACACATTAAATAGGAATATATTAAAAAAATTTTAAAAAATAAATTATAATCTCAACTAAAAAAGTGGCATATAATTTGAAAAACCAAAATGGAAAGTAAACCCGGGATGCATGGATTATTATGGCAGGTTAATTACGTTAATTTAAGGAAAGCAACTATAATTTGAGGATTGACTATTGAAGAGGTTTTTTTTTTATTACTAGTCGTATGCCCGTGCAATGCACGGGCTGTGATATTTTTATGGTAATGTTAGTATATCGAATGTTAATAGAAAGCTAAATTATTTTGAAAGTTCAGTAAATTTATATCTAACATAATAATTATTTAAATTTCATAATGATAATATTCTAGTAAGATTCAAATGAAAAATTTTTGGCAGCCAAAATTATTTCTAAGGAAGATATTAATGGGGACAATATTAATCTTTCTAAGCTTGCAAACGTTTGACAATTAATATCTATGCTCTATACCAAAATATTTATAGTAGCCACTGATCAATAAGGAAGAAAGTTTATCGGAAAATAAAGGATTGAAAACAATATTTGATAATCATAATGTCAAGGAAATGCAAATGTAGGTTTGACTTCTGTGCAGACAAGAGAATCCTCTAATTTTTGAGCTTCAGTTGGTCCATACAGAAATGAAAAAGAGTTTCTATTATCTTCATAGATATTAGTGATATACTAAGTGATTAATTACTTGATGAGAAGAATAGATGAAAAGTATATAGAGGAAAAAAAACATACAGGAATACTTTTTAGTTTATTAGTCATTATTAGTATATAGGGAGAAATAAAAGAGGTAAAAAACATAGTTATTCTTTCGACTTATTGTGTTAATAATTTTGTGTCCCCAAAAGTAATTGACTAAGGCATTATTGTTTTTTTACTTTAAGAAACAAAATGTACCACACGTGAATGATTAAAGAGTCCGTACATTTAGTCTACGAAGATGACGAACAATTTTGATTCTGAGTATGAGCTCCTTGTCATTAAGCAGTTCCTATGTCTCGGTGTTGGTCATGGTAGAAAGTCCTACTATGTTCACAAAAGCATATGGAATTAACAAGAAACACATATGATAGGAGAAGGTAGATTTACAACATCTACAAAATGAACGACTCTTGATTCTTTTTAGCACAATATGCTAATGGCTGACTGAATTATGTAACATTTAGAACTAACATACTAAGCGAATGATAATTGTGCTAATTCCATGTAAAAATGTGTCCTATTCTAAGGGTTTGTTTGGCTAAACACTTCAGGAAAAATACATTTGAACAAGAAACAGAAGATTCAATGAAGAGAGGGAAAATTTTTACACAAATGCATCAAGAATGAACTGAAAGAACTTGTTCAAGCTGAAATACTTGGAATAATTGCTCGTCTGTAAATTCTAGAGTAGTCCTCCCAAAGCTCGCTAAATTGAAGCAAGCCATAAATGTTGGGCCATAATTCTAAATCAATGGGATAATTAGGCCAGATGGTAAAAATCCAGGTTAAGCATCCCAAGCTACTGAACCATATGATAGGGAGACCAAATTGTCATGTTATATTTGCACGAGTGGAAGCTTATACGACATTGAAAAATCACCAATATGCTCAAAAACATCTTTGGTACAGAGCAACCGATAAGATAACTATATGAAATGAGAACACTCAGCAACAAGCTGAATTGGTAAAGTACATTGGAGATGCTAAAGATGAGAAGATAAAGCGAGTTTATGGGAATTAGTTATTCAGGAACTACAATGTTCATCAAGTAAATCAGAGCTCATGAAAAATTACATTAGTATTATCAGTTGCGAGCTGTCAACAATAACGTATTGACACCGGATGATAATTGAAAATTTCTTCATTTCTAAAAGGATTTTTTTTTTTTTTGGTACTATATGATTCCAACTTTAAAACTCATATGTGGAGATTATTCAATACCAGTTTTGTTGTCACGTGAAAGGGGCATAATGATTACTCAAATATGGGAGCATAGTAATAGGAAAAGGATCTCAAGAGAAGTAAAAGTTTATTCTACTTTTGACCAACTACAAGCATATTAGCCACAAACATCTGTAGACTTTACAGACAGAGAAATTAAATATAGACTGGGGGTGAAGTTAAAAACATCTATGACAGTTCTAAAGATGAAGGGTTAGGAGAAATATGTCACCATCTGAATGCCATTTTTATGGGTGTTATCAGGCAGGAAGTAAATACATTAGGTGGAAATTCAGCACTCTTGAGAGAGTATCTCATGAGCCTCACAGGCTGCCAACAAAATACAATCCCTCATTGGAAAAGGAATGTACTGAGTATAACTCTACATCAAAGAGCTCAATGAGAACCAGAGGAAAATGTACTGAAACAAAACGCTACAAGAAAAATTGAGAGAATTAAGGAAAGAAACCTTATTAAATAGCCAAATTTTACCATTAGCAGTTGTTTTTAGCACACCACGTCCATTATGGTGAAACAGAACTTTCTCAGATTGCATATTTGCAACGTGGTACAAAGTTCCTCGACTTCATCAATGGTAGGATCTAATGAAATCTTATAACGAGCCTGCCATATATCAACCATTGTTTGATGAATATTTGACTCTCAATTGTACGTCACGAAGTTCAAATCCTCTCTTTCCGGTCTATTTCTTTTTAGCAAGTACAAAACATGAGCGATTTTTAAAGAATTAAGAGATGAAGTGGTTTAAGACAATATTTTCCTTACCTTAGGCTGCCATCTCTCGTACCGTTGATTCAAGGTTTTTCCAATTGTTTCAATTGCCTTTTGAGGTGCCATCGAAAATGGATCTGCAAAAGGAGCAAAAAAATATATAAATAAATTATGTGTGTCTATTGAAATTGTCAAAAAAAAAGAAGAGAGCAATTTCTATAAGGAAGAACAACTATGAATTCATTCGATCAATTAAAATATACCATATTTCATAAGGATAATGTTTAAAGAGGGCATATGAATTTTGGAATATGTTCAGTATAGCCACCATCTTCATTCTTATTGATAGTATATGATTAATATATCTTTGTTGAAATATATTCCAACAGGCAAACCCGATTGCTAGGAAAAAAAAAAGCAAACAAAAAAACATGTAAACTCCTACCTTAAGAATAGACCAACTAAAAGAAAGGGTCAACAGCCCAGATGACAAATTTACAAATGCTGAATTTTTTTCAGATTAATTCAGTTAAGATTCATGCCTTCTTGGTACATAAAATCATTAGACTTTTTCCAGACTCCAAAATACTTGGGTAATAAAAAATTGATCAATGAATGACAATGCCCAGAGCAATTGGTACCAAATAACCAAATTCTTATTGAGTTACACAGTAGATGAAGATGTTAATAAATGTTCCAGTTTTTAACATTCTTCAGATCGAATTTATTAACTCAAAATGATAAACTGTAGAGAACTCGGCAAAATGAGCATGTAATCAACATGCATGAAAATGTGTTAAAAAGTGCATCAGAGTATAATATGGCTGCAACCTTTGAACAACAAAAATATATTAGGTGAACTTTATTCATTGGAGATCAAAACTGCAGAGTCATAAAAGACTTAAACAGAACTTGAAAGAGAACTTTCCAGACACATTGCTAATCAAGCAAATAAGACCAACTGATAATGAAGTAATTTTTATAGCAAAAGGTTATATCAAAGACAAAAATGCAGGATGATGATTGTACCAATCCGGCACTCCATTCGGATACAAAGAGATTTCTTTAATCTCTAAATAGTAAATAACAATCATGGAAAATCGGCTAATGATATAGTAGGCACACTTAAATACATGGAGATAAATAAATGTACAAAGAACACACCATTGTAACAATCACCAATCATCACCAAGGATCCACAACTGAAGCCTTAGCCTTCTCTTCCCAGGTATATCTATTCTCACCACCACTCGCTAAACTACTTTTACCAACAATAGTCTCCATCCCAATCATTGCTAATCCAAGGTTCAAATTTTCTACACTATCATGTAACACCCCAGCCTCAATTTGCTTCCCCTTTTCGATATCATCTTTTTTATAAGCTATTATTTCCACATCATCATCACCCTCATCTGATGTAATGTCAATAATTTATGGATGAACAATACACATCCAGTTAATGAACAGTAACAAATCAGTTTTAGTGTGAAATGGAGGAACCAAAAATGAACAGTATATGGCTCATCCTCTCTTTTGTAGTAGAGGTAGATTATAATCAGATTATATGATGAGAATAAAACAAATTAAAAACTAACTGTCTTTTCAATAGAGAGGAAAAAATAAACAGCACACACTAAAACACAAAAGAAGATGAAGAAGTTTGAATATATGTTCACAGTTGGCGTATTTGCATTTTTGCTAACCATGAAATTCTCTTTGAAGAGATGCCAAAAGCATCATAATAACTAAGCATTTCTTGTTTGATCTGTTTGGATTGAACATCCCAATTAAAGCTGGCATGAAGTTTTACAGGAGAATAAGAGGTTACGTGGTTTTGGATTTTACCTTTAGCTGATAAGTTTTCAAGTGTGTACTTCTGGGAAAACGTATCTATTCTAGGAAAGATGATATTATTCTTAAGAGTACTCAAAAAGGAAATGAGGTAATAAAATCCTAGATGGAGTATACATTTTGCATGATTGAGAAGCATATTTAGAGAATGTTGTGTAATTGGCTTGGGAAAGGGAACGTGTTCCAAAAGGACGACAAGGTTGTTAATTAGCAAACATGGTGCAGAATTGGGCATAATTGTCATAATGTAATGACAGTAATTTCGTACTCCTGGTTAGTAGGAATCATTGTTATCCTCAAATTCTCCCGAACACGTTTTGCCTAAGGGGTTCAAATATAGTAGATTTTGTTTGCAATGAGGAAACACTCTTGATTGAAGAAAGTGGTTCAATTAAACACATGCAACTGCCTAAATGAATTGTTCATTACCTTTGCCAAGTCAATAGAAAAGGGGTCCTTCACATTTCGGTTTGCAATAAGAAAGTCTACCACAAGACTAGGCCGAATTATCATGGTTGTAGATACGTCTATAAACGAAAGAGAAAGGATAACATCATAACTAACAAGCACAACGAAATTATTTAACATGCAAACAAAGTTTTACCATCTTCAAAGGCAAGCCTCTTTGAGAGGTTCGGAAACTCGAGTGGAATCCTCGACATCCAAGAACTCCTCCTCCAACGTCAGTGAAGTTCCTCGGATAATTGTCAAAGAAAGATTGACGAACCAATAGGCAACCCTTGCCATTGAACACATAGTTAAGTACATATCATGTATTAACGACTTCGAGTGATAAATGTGTGTTAGACCGTCGCACAGTTATTTATTTGCCAAACATGGAATTACTTCTTTTATTGACTTGCTATTTCAGAAAGTAAGTTACTTAGCATACTCAGTGTAATCTAATTCATGTCATAACGACTTCAAGCTAGAAAGGAGCACAAATTTACTATTACTTTGGTAATATAACAAATTTCCCTTTGTTTTTTTGTCAATGAAGGTCCTTCGCTAATGTTAAACTAACACAGAAGCAACAAAGCAGAAATTACGTGCCAGTGAAGTGGTAATATAGGCAACAGAAGGAATTCTTTCTACTAATACACCCAATTCTATGAATTCAATGTTAGCTATAGTGCCAGCAGACAAAAGAGCAAAAAAATAAAAGGTAATTAACTATCTAATTGTACACTAACAGATGCAAGGGAAACTTTTCAGTTGGAATAGAATTGAACCATGTTAAATAAGCCTCAAAATTTCAAAAGAGTTCTAAATAAGTAAACAATCTTGCACAAAAAATAATAAATGCTAAGTTCTAATTCATTTACATCCTTGTAATAACACTTTTTGTTGACCATAAAATCTGAGTGCAAATTATAAAATCCTAAACATAAAAGTAATCAAGCAAATAGAGGTGAAAGAAACAGAACAAATGCACAAAATAAGAGGCCAGAACTGAATATAAAAAAAAATGTCCGTCAAAATTGATAAACGCAAAGAAGTAATCGAGCAAATACAAATGAAAGTAGAAGAAATGGTAAAAATATGCACAAGAAGAGACAGAAAATGAAGGGGAAAAAAATTCAACTAAAATTGCTTAACCTTAAATATAGCGACGAAATCGAGCAAACAGAAAAATTTTGAACAAAATAAATAGAGAAAATCGAAAGATTCTCGCTTGAAATTGGCTTACCTTAAACAAAGAGAACAAATAGAGCACATAGGAAAAATACTACAATTGTTCACCGGAGAGAAGACTGTCAATGATTGGGGGTGAGAGAAGGAAAAGACGGAATAGATTGAAGTATCAACTTACGGTTGCCTCTCATATTGGGAGATGTCCCTACGTTGTGAGGAGGCGAGACCCTCTTATTGTTGGAAGACGAAGTCTTGATGCAACTGTTAGGAGATGGAGTTTGGAGAAAATTGGGCATTTTATCTTCAAGAAGGGTTTCGACCTTTCACGAACCAAAACAAAAACAGAAATTAAACGAAGGTCATATTCAGAGCCCACGACGTGGCAAAATATGTTCCGTTCTTCACTCTCCTAACTGCCTCAGATCGGGCCAGTGTAGACTCCCCAATCGGCTCCGATCGGTCGGCTTCATATGCCTTGCACCAGACCAAAGAATGCTCCTTTTTTTTACCAGTTTCGAAGATTTCTTTAAAGAAAGGGAGAAAGATTATGGCGGGGCGGTGGAGGAGTAGAGTGGAGTCTTCAAGGTTTGCTTTGCTTTCGTCTGTACGGGAAAAGAAATGGAAATAGAGACGGGTTGCAAGAAAGCAAAGCAAAAAGAAGATATTTGTTAACCAGTTTGGAGAAAAGTCAGGTGTGAAAACGTGCAACTCAACCATGAATAGTAATGGGAGGCAAGAGTCTTTTAAGGTAATAATGGGATCATTATTATTATTTTTTTCTAAGGTACTAGTCAAGTTCATAAATATACATTAATTATTACTTGATTAAAAAATTAATATTAAATCCTACAAGACGATGTTAAGTGACAACATGTCACCAAATAATATTATTGATTAAACATGTCTAGATGACGAAACATAATGCGACTTTAGTTCTTGTCAAATCTTTTTTGACTTAGATCATATTGTAAATTTATGCCATTTTTTCAAAAAGATTTTTGTTGATTGATATAGTAAATAACGTCATATAGTGGCACATTTGCACTTAACGACACCACACATGATTTCAACTTAATTTCCTTTATCGAGTGATCATTAGTATAATATATAAAAATTTGAGTGACTATTACCATAAGAGAATACTTGATACTTCAAATAAAATGTTGCTTCCGTGACGCAATACATGTATATCATTTCTAGCTTCCGATTCATGCTTGCCGTATTAATGAACTGAAGTATAATCTCATTCCGTTCAATGTAGTGTTTTTCAAGATTGCAGAATATGCAGGGATTGCAAGCTCTTGAGCACCATAAAGATATTCTTCCAGAGGATTACAAAAGTGACCATCGAACTTCTTAGTTTTTATTTCTTAAAAATTGAAGTTAAAAATATTTTCTTCTGTTTTCCTACAATAGGAATTACACTAACCTGCAAAGTTAAGGTAAATCGCACTCGCAACACCAAGCACGTAAACCCCAACCGCCGCCACAATAACTTCCTTCCCGGGCTTCAGTCAACCAAACTCTAGCAATCCCAACAACCCTGTATGGGATCCACTTCAAAACCTCCTTCCCAGTAATGCATTCGAAACGTTGATGTTCATAAAAACCTCCACGAACATGCCTTGAACTCTACTTCGTCAAGAACCGACTCATCAATTTTAACATGTCAAACCAACCGACGAGAAAGAATGATTTTGTATGCCCGATCAACTTAGTCCCATTTTGGGGGATGTGGATACCATTTGGAGATAAGGGTACGAAAAGTAAGGCCCTGTTTGGTGCACAATTTTGCACCAAGAATGCATTTTTTGTTTTGATGTAATGGGGAATGTGTGGTTGAAAAAGAAGGAAAAGTTATTGATGTAATAGAAAATATTATTTTATTGAAAAATGTGTAGTTGAAAATGAGTAGAAGAATGAGAATGAAAAAATAATGTGGCTCAAACATGGGCTAATTGGGTGCAGTAGAGGTTTTCCAAAGCAGATAAAAGTTGGTAGGTTTGACTCCGAGGACGCGTTTGGGCTAGAGAAAGGCATCATGTAGATTGACTTGGAAGTTTCTTTAAACTCAAGTGAGTCGTGAAGAGCCAGTGTGACTCGCTTGAATGCAAAGAGCCTCATCTCTATAGGTATTCTTTTCGTCTAAGGAACAAGGGAAAAAATTGTTAGAAAAAAATAAACGTGAACAAATACCGGTTTAACAAATACCGGATTTACAACACATATCGTATATGTAATTAACTTACCATATATGAACTTTACCGTTTAGACAATAACTTACCGAATAATAACTAAGATATAGCAGATTAAATAATTTGCTAATCACGGCAAACAAGATAAGTTATATAAAACACGATAAAATAGAACAAATAATCTAAATAGTATAGAATAAAAATTCAATCGAACTTTAAAATCGAGGCCAGTGTGAACACAGTTTCCTTAAAATAGATTCGTCCCCTCACCGTGGATGTTTGAGTTTTAATCTAAGCGTCTGTTTCTCAAGATACAACCGAAAACTAGTAGAGTCTGAGCACTGCAGAATCTACTTTGACGAACGACTTAGTATCTGAACAATATCACCACCAAGATCTTGACAGACAATAAATTATGTTTGCAGACAGATGACAATTTCGTTTGTTTTGGAACTATAATGCAGAATGTTTGTTCATGTCTAGAACAATAAAAAACTGAGACTTTATATAGACTTAACCCAAATAATTACGAGTTAAATATGTCCACTAACACAATGACAATAACCATTAGAGTTTCAACAGTTTCAAATTTAATGACAATAATCATTGGAGTTTCAGAAACCACAAGTCAGTTGTTGAAAGAAAAAAATTAACAAAACGTAGGCCATCCTAAGGAGCCAAGTTTTGGTCAATTCGGTCCAACATTCGTGTACGCGGGTCGCTCCCGCACGCAAGTTCAAGGTCTGAAGCCTATTTCAGCCCGTGATTTGCACCCCCCTACGCGCGCACGTGGAGAGAACATCTATGTTACACTTACACATGATTATACAGTTCCAAAGTGTAGCCATATATAAAGTGGTTCTTGCTTTCATAGACTTCCTATGTGAAATAAACTCAAATTTAGTTTTCCCTGCAACTTAAACCATATTCCAATGGTCCATTTTGAACTCCAATTTTTCATTCACCCGAACTTCATTTTTGACAAGTAAATACATGATTTTGATGTTCTCGTGGAGGAGAACACAAATCAATATTGATCTTTCAAAATAAGCAAACGGGTCCCACTTAAAATTTATGCCAAAGTCAGCAATCACCTCATTTTTTTCCAACAATCCCCCACATGAATGAAAATTAGGATAGACACAAAATATGAAATAAAGATTTGGTGATAAAGTTCAACGGTTGAAACCTGCATATGATATGTAGGTATTACTCTTTGAACATTCCCTTGTGAAAGTATATTTACTTTACTAGCTAACCAGTAGAAGCACTGTCTTTGAACTGTCCTGCCATTTGTGTAAATGATGATACACTACACCCTAACACAACTTAGTTCTCATTATCATGTTCGTTTTTGGCCATGAACATATGCTTGTTCTGCTAAAGTTCTTAAGAATTGAGCCCTACACAATTCTCTTAGAAGCGGCCCCACTTCTCTCTCACATAGGTGATTTCTTATTACAAGCAACTTGCATTACTTGGCTCGATTTTCGACACATAAAAATCATTAAAAATCTGTTACTTATCCTTCATCCTTACGGGCATCACTGTTGCATCATAGGAATGGACATAAGACAACATTCCCCCACAGTGATTTAATTAAGTTTTTACAATTAGGTTGTCTCTTTGAACTTAGATCTTGAGATCTCTAGTCAATTAGGTTGGGTTTCCTTTGCATTAAATTATACGTTCAAGGATTTAAGTCACATTCTTTTAGATGATTTCCCAACGAACTCTCTATTTAACCCTTTGGTTGACGGATCTGCAATGTTATCATTTGACCATACATAGTCAATATTGATAACTCCAATTGAGAGAGGTTGTCTTATGGTATTGTATCTACGACGTATATGTCTGAACTTCTCATTGTACATGTTACTCCATGCCCTTCCAATTGATGATTGACTATGACAATATATGCAATTGTTAGCAAAGGTTTCGGCCATCTTGAAATATCCTCTAAGAAGTTGAGTAACCACTCACCTCTTCACCACATTTATCTAAAGTTATAAACTCAGATTCTATGGTAGATCTAGTTATAACGGTTTGTTTAGAGGATTTTCAAGATATAGCTGCACCTCCCAATGTGAACACAAATCGAGTAGTGGATTTGAAGTCTTTTATATCAGATATCCAATTTGCATCACTATATCTTTCAATGACTACTGGATATTAGGTATAGTGCAGTCCAAAATTACGAGTATATCTTAAGTATCTTAGTACTCTTACTATTCCTTTCTAGTGGTCAGCTCCTGTATTACTCGTGTATCTACTCAATTTACTAATTGTATATGCCATGTTTGGTCTTGTACAACTCATCAAGTATATTAGACTTCCAATAATTCTAGAGTATTATGCTTGAGAGACACTCTCACCTTTGTTTTTATATAGATATTGACTCGTATCTATCTGTGTTCTAACCATTCCAATATCATCTTTGCTGAACTTTTCTAGAATTTTGTCCACATAATGTGATTAGCTTAGAACGAGTCCATATGTTGTTCAGCTAATTTTAATTCCAAGTATTTCATCAGCTAAATTCATATCTTTCATGTCAAACCTTGAATTTAACATATTTTTAGCGAATTTAATCATCTTATCGTTGTTACCAACATAAGCATGTCGTCAATGTAAAGACATAAAATGACAACCATTTTCGATGTCTTTGATGTAGACACATTTTTTATTACACTCGTTAATCTTAAATCCACATTCTATCATAACATTGTCAAATTTTTCATGTCATTGTTTAGGAGCTTGTTTCAAGCCATACAATGACTTCACCAATTTACAGACTTTCTTTTCCTATCCTGATGATGAAAAACCATCGGGTTGTTTCATGTAGATTTCTTCCTTTAACTCTCCATTCAGGAAAACAGTTTTAACATCCATTTGATGTACTTCAAGATTTTGTAGAGCAGCAATTGCAAGTATCATCCTGATAGATGTTTTCTCATCACTGGAGAATATGTGTCAAAGTATTCATGGCCTTCCCGTTGTCTGTAACATTTTATTACTAATCTGGCTTTATACTTTTCGATGGTTCTATCTACTTTTATTTTCCTTTTTGAAAATCCATTTATAACCTAGTGGTTTGCTTTCTGGAAGAAGATTCACTAGCTCCTATATATGATTTTGCAGTATGAAATCTATTTCACTTTTAATGGCCTCTTTCTACTGTCGTCCTTCCGAAGAGTTCACAACTTCTTAAAAGCTTTGAGGTTCACTTTCTAGTATATAAGTCTGAAAATCAGGACCATAAGATTTTTCTGTCATTTCCCTTTTGCTACGTTTTAATTCAACCTCAACCTCTTATTCTAATTCTTGATCTTGACTATTTTCAACCATAGTCTCATGTGTCTGTTTAGAAGATCTTGCTTCTTCTTTGGATTTGTACGGAAATACATGTTCAAAAAATGAAGCATTTCTTGATTCCATTATCGTATTTTTGTGTATGTCTGGGATTTTAGATTCATACACATGAAATCGATAAGCATTACTATTATGTAGATAGTCAATGAAGATGCAATATACAGTTTTCGGACCTATCTTTATCTTCTTAGGTGTTGGAACCGCCACTTTAGCAAGATGCCCCCACACTCGTAAGTATTTATAGGAAGACTTTCTTCATTTCCATAACTCATAAGGGGTCTCTTCCATTTTCTTTCGGGGCACCTTCTTTAAAAGGTAATTTGCTGATAACATAACTTCTCCCCACATGTTCTAAGGTAACTCATAACTTACTAACATTGCATTCATCATTTCTTTTAAGATACGATTTTTCCTTTCAACAATACCATTTTGTTGCAGTGAATAAGGTGCGGTGGTTTCATGTATGATTCCATGTTGTGCACGAAATTTGGCAAATGGTACTTTATACTCACCACCTCGATCACTTCTTAGCACATTATTCACTTATTGAGTTGATTTTCAACTTCATTCTTATGGAGAATAAATTTCTCTATAGCTTCGTTCTTACTTTTAAGCAGATACACATAACAATATTTTGTGCTATCGTCGACAAAAGTAATGAAGTACTTGTTGCCACCTTTTACTTGTACAAGTTTCAAATCACATACGTCACTGTGTATTAAAGTGGTCCTGTATTCCGTTCAATTGATTTAAAGGATGGCCTTGTCAATTTTGTCTCAATACAAGTTTCGCACTTATGGTTGGAATTAATGTGGAATGTGGGTATACAATTAGAGTTAACTAGTTTACGTAAAGTATCATAGTTAACATGTCCTAATCCAATGTCACAAGTTGGAAGACTTAATCACGTAAGGAGAAGAGTTTACTTTATTCATTTTTGGCTTAACAACCATTACATTCAATTTAAACATACCATAAAAAACATAACCTTTCCGACAAATATTCAATTTTTTGATAAAATAACTTTGTCTGACTTAAATACAATACAGAAACTATGCTTATTCAAAAGCGACTTAGACACTAGGTTCTTACGGATTTTCGGCAAATACCACACATTGTTAAGAGTAAGTTCTTTTCCCGAGGTCATCTTCAGAACCACATTTTCTTGAGCCTTGATTTCAGAAGTTGTTGGATTTCCCATGAACAACTCTCTATTTTTAATTGTTTCGAAAGTAACAAATAGCTCTTTATCAGAGTACACATGCCTCGTAGCACCGGTATCAATGCACCACTCTTTTGGGTTAGAACCCACTATGTTTACTTCAGAAATGACAGTTACAAGATTCATTTCCAACACATCATGTGCAACGTAATAAACCACATTTGCTTATTTCTTATTATTCTTCTTTGACGATCTGCACTCTGAAGACTTGTGGCCTGCTTTATCACAATTGAAGTATTTTCCTTGAAATTTCTTCTTAGAAATGCCCCCCTTTCGGTCCCAGCTTAGCACCTTTGCAATCAGATATCCTAGACTTGTTCTTCAAGGTCATAGAACTTTGACCGTGCTCAACATTGACTTTAACCACAATAGGATGAACCCTTTTTTTCTGAACTTCTGTTGTCTTCTTCTGTTAGGTTTTCAATATTTTGTAATTGACAATTCTGTAAACAAAAGGATTGAATTGTACTATATTTAAAAAGTCAAGGAGTAATGTGCAGTTGAAAATATGATTATTAGGTTTAGGGTTCTAGAATGGTAAAAAGAGGAAAACGACGAGGATTTTTGCTAGATTGTCGCCAATGTTTGGCTCGACCTACAAAAATAGAAACTTCATCGCTAGACTGTCACCCCTACTTCGCTCGAGCGGCTGTCTATCGCTCGAGCGACAGATTTATTCAAGAAATTTTTATTTTGCAATTTAAATGTTTTTTCCTTGGCCCATTCATTTTTCTAACCTACCTATATATACCAAAACACTTTTACACGAAAATTGATGAGGTTGAATATTGAGAGAGCTACATCTTTTAGAGATTCCTTCGATTCCTTCTTTCAACCTTCATCTACTTTGATTGTTTTGATGAGAAAAACATCGTTTCTATAATTCAAATACCAAACTGCCTTTCCTCTAGATCTGGTCAGAGTTTTGAAGATCGATGAAGTCTGTGAAGAACGTGGTGTTCTTCGTTGATTAATGGGAAATAGACGATTTCACAAGTCTAGAAGTGCTACAGGGTAGTAGATTTCACGGAGAGATTTGGTAACAACAACAACTAAGGATTGGTGTAGGAGAGAAGGGGATCTAGGGGAGAGTTGTAGGGAGTGCAGTAGAGTGATCAGACAGTATAGGTCGTTTAATCTGATAGACTGTAAGTTTTTCAAATTGTTTATAGTGGATTATTGACTGACAAAGTACTTGAAGTTTTCCCAGTTGGATTTCTCCGTGATCATACCATGTGTTGATTTACTACTTTATTTATTGTTTAGATAATTCTCGGTATTCAAACATAGGATTAAACTGACGTGATTGGTTAACCATCTAGAGATAACAATTTGTGACTTATTGCTAATTTGTTATAATATTTTTAATTTTGTATAAGATACCTATTCACCCACCTTCTAGGTATTGTTAGAGTCGAACTGCGTAACTTTCAATTGGTATCAGAGCCTTAATTCGATTCCTGACCCTTTATAACATCTAGATAAGACAGTTATTGTCTGTTCCTCCGTTTTTCGACAGAAGCAACTATGCCTACTGGAAAGTTCGAATAAGAGCCTTCCTTAAATCTTTGGATGAACATATTTGGATTAGCGTTCAAAATGGGTGGGCTCTACCTTCAACAACTGTTGCTGTGTAGTCACATCCATTGATATTTCTCCGTGGACTAAAGCAAACATAGATGAATGCAACTGGAACAGTAAAACATTACATGATTTGTTCATGGCTGTATATGCTGAAGAGTTTAGACGAGTGTCGATGTGTGAAAATGCTAAAGACGTTTGAGATATTTTAGAAACCACACACGAGGGAACTAAACCGTTTAAGAACTCTAAATTGCAGTTGTTAACCACTAGGTTTAAAGAGATCAGGATGAAGAAGGATGAATCGTTTGATGAATTCTATGCAAAGCTGAATGATATAGTTAACTCTAGCTTTAACTTAGGTGAAAGGATATCCCCGTGACTAAAATCGTTAGAAAAATCCTTAGATCCCTGCCTGAGAGGTTTAGACAAAAAATGACTGCGAAAGAAGAGAGCCAGGACCTAGATAGTTAAGATTGAAGAATTCATAGGATCTTTTCAAACTTATAAACTCACGTTTCCCAGCCCAAAAATGTTAAATCCATCGCCATGAATACCATTAGAAAAGAGGAGATCGAGTCTACTGATATTGAGACCCTTAGGGACGACGAAATTGCTTATTTCATTAAAAAATTTTAGAAAGTGATGAGGAATAGAAGAATACCTCAGGAGCAAAATAGTGAAGTCTCTAGTAAATTCTCGAGAGGTAGATGTGAGAAAAACACCTCTAGGACTCTCTTTAAGAAATCTTAATATGTCCAATCCTATGAGTGCAAGGGGTATGGTCACATTAGGAGTGAATGTCATAATCTGATCGTCGTAAGGCTTTAGATGTAACCATGAGTGATGATGAGTCAGATACTAGTTCTCAGAATGAGACATCTGGTGGTTAGGATGATAAAAAAATTCATGGCCTTCACCTCCATTGCTACAATCGAATTTGACCGTGAAATTGAGAAAGTTTAAAAGGAGAATGTGAGTGAACAATCTGAAGAAAAGTCTGAAGATGAGACCGACATTCACGAGTCTTATCGTGAGTTGTTTGAGAAGAGTCTCAAAATTAAGAAGGTCAACAAAGCCGTCTTGAAAAATGTGAATGAGCTTGAACTTGAACGTGAAAAATTACTAAGTGGCCTTCAGGACTCGACTAGAAAATTGAGTAAGTTGAAGCTGTTAAATGAAAACTTGGAAATTAAAGTAAAATCATTAATTAATGATCGTGATAAATCTAATGCTCAACTCCAACTGTTTATGGGTGGTATGCAGAAGCTGGACAATCTATTTGGGATGAGCAATCCTGTTGGCAATAGGCATGATCTGGGTTATGTTCATAATGCTAATAATTCTACCAGTACTCCTAAGACCACATTCGTTCCAGCCACTAATAAAGCTCGGAAAATTGTTTACCCCGAAACAAAGGGCAAAAATGACTTAGGATCTTGACCTACTAGACAACGTAGGGTAAATCATCCTACTTATCGGCAACAACCACCGAACATGGTTGATTCTAGGTTTATTCCCACCCGCCACCGTTGTTGTGCACTGGGACATACAAGACCTAGGTGTCGTAGACTCGATACTAGGAGTAAAAGTCAGGATGTCTCGAGCACAGTTAACTTCCTCGCTAATCAGGTTAACCATTTAACTGAAATGATGACTCGGCTAACTAAAATAACTTCTATGTCTAAACAAGCTTAGGTTAAGAAAAGTGATTTGGAAGGGCGTGAGCTTGGTCACGCTCTTAAAGGTGAGAGCATTCATGGTTCTTCGTGATTTGATCCTTTTGTGCATGCATATGCAGTCCATTGAGTCCAGTGCAGTCCATTGAGTCCATTCATTTGTGCATGCGTCTCATTTATTTGTACTTTGTTTTATTTTGTGTGTATTTGTTTCTTTTTTATATTGATTTTTTAATTTTTTTAAATAAATTTTTTTAACTCTAGACAGTTTATGATGTTCTACAATATTGCATGTGTGATCAAATATGTCATTATCAGATCTACACTATTATTTTCATCACTTGGTTCAATTTTGTATGGAGTATTGAGTATAGGTTTCACCATGTACCATCTGCACAGCACACACTATGATCTTGTGAATGAGTCTGGACCGTATGTGTGAGATTTGGGATGGCCGTCAATGTTAGTAGGGTGACCTCGAACGTGAATTGACCTATATCTAGATGACTTAGCTCATGATGGGTCTCCCTGCATTGTTCCTTAAAAAAAAATTCATCTTATACTTTTGTTTTCGAAATCTATTTGATTTGAGCAATTAAATTTGAGGGGTTTCTCATAACCTGGTGTTTATGGTCATCTGACTTGGGTTAACTTGCATAAAACTCGTTACATAGGTCAATTCAGTTCTTAATGGATAAGAATCTGCACATAAGATGTAATTCACGAGAATAATGATATAAAAATTACATGCTCATTTTCAGGGGGAGAAAATAAACTTGTCGTTTTCTTGAGCTCGTTTTCAGGTCCTAACATTACATTTGGGTTTGACTTTCATCGGTAGGGATCATACTTTTTTGACAGTGATGTTAGCATGTCATTTCTCACAAATTTAAAATTTGGAGTCATTTTCACGAGAAAATAGTAGCACTTTACAAGCATGAGTCACTTATACACTTTACTTTGTCGTGAACTTCATTGGTACGTGGGAAATCCTTATTGATAATGCTTGACTTGTGAATGCATGGATGGTTGTGATCATCGGTCTGACAAGAGCTTCATTTGCTTAAATTTGATTTTTTTCTTCACACGTTAATTAAAAAAAAATAATAATAATAATAAAAAAAAAAAAAAAAAAAATATATATATATATATATATATATATATATATATAAATATTTATTTATTTATTTATTCAATTTGAGTATTCCTTAACAAAAAAAAAATTTTTTGGTGCTATTTTTCTTAATTTTTAAGCCCCTGTTTGGCCCCTCCCCCCCCCCCATTATTGTTGATTTTTGAGGGGTTGAAAATTTTTAGAATAGTGATTGATGGGATATGTGTGGTTGAAAAGTTTTATATTTGTGTGTATTATTATTTTATTTGATAAATGTATGGTTGAGATGAAAAGAGAGAAAAAATTAATGTAATGTAATTGAATGTAATGGGGGCCAAACAGGGGTTAAATTTAAAGTACTATTTTTGTCAATTAAAGATTTTTGGTGCTATTTTTCTTATTTTTTAAATTTGAAGTGCTATTTCTGTCAATTGATTTTTCACTCGCTTTTCGCTAGACTTAGCTCGAGCGACAGTAGCAGAAGTTGCCTCGCTCGCTTGTCGCTCTATCTTCGCTCGAGTGACAGGCCGTAACTTTGAATTCTAAGGTTATTTTTAAGGGTGCTTTTTTTTTTCCCAATTATTTCACTTGATTTCTAACAAATTCGAAACACCTACCCAAAATTCTTGTTTTTCCATCATTTTGTTTATCACACATCACTTGTTTGAGTTAGCATTTCATCAAATGATTGTATTTTAAAGGTAAATTTCGACTATCTTGGTTTTTTCCACATTTTTGCGATTTTCTTGATGGTTTCGAATTTTAGATCATTATTGCTTGAGTTTTGATGTTGCATTACTTGTTGTAAGCTTTCCATACCATTTCATAAAGTTTTGCCCAACTTTTTCAACATAACTTCGATTTATGTACCATTTTGGTATGATTTTGGCTTTGATGTTCATTGAAGTTGGTTGGGTGTAACGTCCCAAAATTTATAGAACTATATGTGAATCGTTTACCAAAAGTTTTATTAAATTTTTATACAGGATTAAAAGAAATCAATCCATTGTCTAATCATTAATAATTTTTCTCGGTCTAACATAGCCATAAACTCCATTAATTAACCGAAAAATAATTAGATTTATGACAATGTCATTACTTAAATGGAGTATAATGATCATATAACACCAAATTTGATATAATAGTGTAATACTGTCATTACATGGGAACCAGTGAGCACATTTTTATTAAATATAATAAAATGAACCATTCATCAACTTTTCTCAGAAATTTCCATTCCACCAATAGCTTGGCAAGAAATTCTACTAATGTCAACAATCCATTATTTTACTATATAACGAAAGAAATAGAAATGAAATCATCCTTTTCAAATCAATAGGCATACGTAGACACCTATACACATAGTTTCACATACCGAGAATTCATTAATTTATATATAAAAGACTGCAATGTCATCATTACTCTTCAAATCAATGAACCAGCGTAAAAGCACACAGAAAAAAAAGAAAACCTCGGTTACGTGTACACCGGATATGCTTTATTAAATTTCATAAAATCAGGCACCACGACTGCACCTCATCGCCCGCCATCCAACGACCCGATCTAACCCGTGAGGTGTAGGAAAAAAAGGGTGAGTACATGGGAATACTCAGTAGGATATAAAAACTATGGTGCAATCCCGAATAAAATTATTCAAATCATGCGTCAAGAAAAATCATACCGTCATCATATCTTTAGAAACTGGTAAGAGCTCATATCATATCATATCATTTGTACCGGAATGGCCATAACATCATATCATATCATATCTTTAACTTTCATAGGCATGAAATTCATCAACATGAAGATATAAAATTAAATGGGATAAACAACTGCACCTCTTTTCCTACCTTGTTAAACTTGCTTTAGTTTGGAAGAAAACCTACAAAATCACGTTACTGTATTCTTTTATTCTCTACCTTTGTGTGTTTCCCGTGCATGTATAGTGTAAAAAAAATTGTTGCTTTCCCATGGATATATCATATCATAAAAAGTGGGATAAGCAGGTTGGAATTCGTGTAGCATATTCAAGCACGTCTCTATCGTGCAAAATAGATATCTCAACCAACAATATGGGACACGTGGCATAGGAAGTCTTATACTAAAATATAATAACATAGTACAAAAGAACTACTTCCCATCACTTCAACGGACACGTGACTACAATAAAAAAAAAACCAATTTGACCAAGTCTGCCACACCATTTCAAATAAACCAAATCCAAATATAAACATAAAAGTTAGACACGTGGCTTCCCATAGCAACTCCCATTTCATTATATAAGTTAATTAAATTACAAATTAAGGAAATATTTTTCTACCTCGATAACTTAGGCCTCGCATATCCGAAATAACTTTTTCTCGAGCCTATTGTTTATAATTAGTTATGATCTATCCAATGAGACCAATATTCATATAATAGTCATAACTCCATCAATATCTAAATATTTGGACATAAATAAAATTGGAATTTAATAATTATACCACCTTAGTCCCTAACTTCAAAATATTAACAAATATAACATAAAATTAATTAATTCCATGAAAGAAAAATTCGGGACTTTACAACCTCCCCTCCTTAAATATTTTCGTTCTCGAAAATTTACCTTGACTAATCGAAGAGTTATGGATACTTGATTTTAAGCTCTTCTTTTTTCTCCCAAGTTGTCTCATCAAGTCCATGATTTCGCCATTGGACCTTGACTAAGGGAACTATTTTGTTTCTGAGTTGGTACACTTTTCTGTCTAAAATCATTGTCGGAACTTCTTCATGTGATAAGTCTTTTTGTATCTCCAATGTCTGACAATTTACCACATGATTGGGATCATGAACATATTTTCTGAGCATCGAAACATGGAGCACATTATGCACTGCTGCGAGTTGTTGATTTCATGTCTATACTTTAGTTAGTTTATTTGGCTGTTTGTCATGGTTTTAATGTATGGGGTTTGGTTGTTGGAGTCGTGTGTTCATGTTGACACCGCACGGTGATGTCATGTCACCACATCTTGACGTCACGTCACTTCGTCATGACATCACGTCCCTGCGTCTAGATATCATGGCACACGTCATGTCCTCACGTCACTTACGTTTAGGCATCATTGCATGTTGTCATGCATTCATGTTAGGACACGTTGCATGTTATTATATTTATCTCGTTTTGCGTGCATTCATGCATACCATGCATATCATGGCTTGATTCATCTTATTTCGATGTTTTAATGTTTTGATTCCATTTCTTTCAGATGCCGCCTAAGAGAGCACGCCTGACCCCTTCCACTCCTTGTACCTCTACCTCATACAGTGACCCAAGACACTTTTGGGTCCAATTTTCACTTCATCCCATTTTGTTTGAGCACGAGGTCATCCTTTCTGACTTGTTACTCGACCTCGCTGCTATTTTCACTTCCCGAGGATGGGAACCCTTATTGGTTGAGTTGACTCTTCCCCCTAGCCTTCTTATTCACGAGTTCTATGCTAACATTCATGATGTTAACGGGTCTTCCTTTAGGGTATTTCTTTAGGGTAGGACGATTAGGATCACTCTGAACATTATTTTGAGCCTTATTCATATTCCTCAGGTCATTCACCCCCTTTTTCATTATCTTACCCCTGATTCCCTTCCGGCGGACTAGTTAGTCCGTTCGGCGGTGTTTAACATACCGTTGGAGGGAGGTCCAGGTGCGATTTGCACTGGTTATCTCTCGATCGAGCGCCAGATTCTGTTGCGCATTGTGTACACAAATCTTTGGCTAGTCTCCCATACTTCTTCATTACCGATGGAGAACGCTCGTTTCCTTTATGCCCTTCTGCATATCGATTTCATTGATCTTCCTCCATTCATTTGCCAGTAGATTTTGTGGGCTTTCTGTACCACGGGGACTCGGGTGGGACTTCCCTATGCCTGTCTTATCTATCGACTCGTGACAGCCTTAGGTGTTAGTTTTCCCGAATGGGTTTCTCGACCGATAGGCCACACCATCTTTACTCAAAGTCAATCTCATGCTTCTTTTGAGCCAACACAGCCGGCTGACCCGACTGTGCCGACTGATCCGATTGATGATCTCATTTCTTTTGATCCCTTCGACTTTCCTTCCTTTTCGTTTGCTCCTCCACCACCCGATATCCCTTCTACCTCTACTTCTGCTCCTCCTCCATCCGAGGTTGTTCCTCTCTAACCTCATGCGTCTGCACCCTCTGCTTCAGCTCCTATCGATCCGTCGATCGCTCTCTTGGGTCAGATGACAGTGCTCATCGAATAGCAGGCTAGTATGATGGCAGAGATTACCCAGCTACGTGCCACTGTGGATCGACGCACTTTTGAGTTTGCTACGTTTTTGTACTGTTGGATATGTTCAGCGTGGGCTTCGTTGGATTCACCGTCATTGGGACGATGTTGCTGACTTCGAGGAGAGGATGTACTCCGATGATGCTACCGGTGCTTCCTATTTCTCGGCTTACCCCTTGTCATTGTGTGACAAAAATGGAGAGTACATATGACAGGCAGTAGTACATATGTCTTTTTGATAGGGGGATAATATATTGGTTTATGACTCAAATGCATTTTATTATTTAATTTCAGTTATGCTATATTAAGTTTGATGTTATAGTAGTATCAATGTGTCTTCGTGGTATGTTGGGTTGCATTGGTACTATATCTTGATTTAGCATGCATAGTTAAAACTGAACAAGTCTAATTGATTCATAAATTATCTAAATTATATAAACTGCTTGAACTATATTCTTATACTGTTTTCCACACATTTTACACTGGGTGTTGAGTTATTTATTCCAGGAAACAGGTGCTAATGAAACTGCAGATTGTTCGAGTCAATTAGTTTGTCATAAGTTTTGAGTCTGTAATTTATTTTTGATTACTGTCTTGACTTAGTTAGTAGTTTTGTCATAGAATGTCAAAGGGGGAGTTTGTTAGGTTTTCAATGTTTTGTAATTGGCGCGATTATGTAAACAAAAGGACTGAATTGTACTATGTTTAAAAAGTCAAGGAGTAATGTGCAAATAGTTGAAAATATGGTCATTAGGTTTATGGTTTGAGAATGGCAAAAGGAGGAAAACGACACTGATTTTCGCTGGACTATCGCTAAGGTTTGGCTCGAGCTACAAAACAGAAATTTCATCATTGGACTTTCGCCCCTACATCGCTTGAGCGACAGTCTGTAGCTGAGCCCTCGCTCGAGCGACATGTTTATTTGAGAAATTTTTATTCGCGATTTAAAGACTTTTTCCTTGGCCCATTTGTTTTTCTAACCTACCTATATATACCAAAACACATTTGCACGAAAATTGATGAGGTTGAATAATGAGAGAGCTACATCTTTGAAGATTCATTCGACTCCTTCTTTCAACCTTCATCTACTTTGATTGTTTTGGTGAGAAAAATATCGTTTCTATAATTCAAATACCAAACTGCATTTCCTCTACATATGGTCAGAGTTTTGAAGATCGATAAAGTTTGACTGGAGTTCCAGTCTGTGAAGAATGCGGTGTTCTTCGTTGATCAACGGGAAATAGACGATTCCATATGGCTAGTAGTGCTGCAGGGTAGCAGATTTCACAGAGAGGTTTGACAATAGCAGCTAAATATTGGTGTAGGAGAGCATGAGATCGAGGGAGAGTTGTAGGGAGTGCAGTCGAGTGATCAGATAGTACGGGTCATCTGGTTTGATAGACTGTAAGTTGTTCAAATCGTTTATAGTGGATTGTTGACTGGTAAAGTGCCCGAAGTTTTTTCCAGTTAGGTTTCTCCGTGATCATACCGTGTGTTGATTTACTGCTTTATTTATTGTTTAGATAATTTGCAGTATTCAAACATAGGATTAAACTGACGTGATTATTTAACCATCTAGAGATAACAATTGGTGACTTGTTGCTAATTTGTTATAATATTTTTAATTCCCCATAATATACCTATTCACCCCCTTTAGGTATTGTTGGGGTCGAACTAAGTAACTTTCATCTTCAATTCGAAGTCTAACAATCAGTTATTCGACGTTCATTTCCTTTCGCTCGTGCTTAAGATAATTTTTGAAATCTTTCTATACGGGTGACAATTTTTCAATAATTGTAGCCACTTGGAAAGTTTCACTCAAAATCATCCATTCGGCATAAATCTCGTGAAAAATCACTTGGAGTTCTTGCACTTGACTGATTACTGTTTTGGAGTCCACCGTCTTATAATCTAAGAATCGACCAACAATGAATTTCTTGGTCCCGGCATCCTCAGTCTTATATTTCCGATCCAATGACTCACACAACTCCTTAGCAGTTTTCAAAGTTATATATACGTTGTAAAGTGAATCTGCTAAACTGTTCATAATGTAATTTCGGCATATATACGTTGTTGTATAGTGAACATTTACATGCATCCAATGCGCTGACAGCTTGAACATCTTCCTCACACTCTTTGAGTTTCGAAGCAAATTCAGTCAAGAATCTCGTAAGATTCAAGATGATCAGGTAAAACAACATTTTCCGTTGCCACCTTTTGAAATTCAATCTATTGAATTTCTCCAATTTTTTTCCATAATTCACCGAAACGGTCACGGCATGGCCAGTTGGTTGAGCCACAATTTGGTTCATAGCATAGCTTGACAATTTAGCCACAACAGTATTTGGCTCTTGAGGCACAACAAAACTTGGCCCTTGAGCTACAGTTGAACCCACAGCCTGGTTTTCAGTAGCCACAGTTTGGGGTATGTCCATGTCGGCTGATTCGGTTGCCATTTCCGAAAATCAAACAAAAATTAGTTTCTAAAATCAACAATTTAAGAAATTAATTTTTTTCCTAATATGTTTTAAGTTTGTTAGAAAAAAATAAATGTGAACGAATACCGGTTTAACAAATACCAGATTTACAACACATACCGGATATGCAACTTACCGTATATACAACCAACATACCGTATATGCAACCAACATAACGTATATGTAATTAACATACCGTATATGAAGCTTACCATTTAGACAATAACTTACCGAATAATAACTAAGATATAACAAATTAAATAATTTGCTACTCACAACAAACAAGATAAGTTATATAGATAAAATAGAACAAATAATATAAATAGTAGAGAATAAAAATTCAATTGAACTTTAAAACCAATGCCTTTGTGAACACAGTTTCCTTAAACAGATTCCCTCCCTCACTGTAGATGCTTGAGTTTTAATCTGAGCGTCTATTTCTCTGGATACAACGGTAAACTAGTAGAGTCTAAGCACTGCAGATTCTACTTCGGCGAACTGACTTAGCATCCTAACAATATCACCACCAAGACCTTGACAGACAGTATATTATGTATGCAGACATATGATAATTTCATTTATTTTAGAACTATAATGCAGGCTGTTTGTTCATGTCTAGAATAGTGGAAACCCCAGGCTTTATATAGACTTAACCAAAATAATTACGAGTTAAATATGTCAATTAACAAAATGGCAATAACCACTGGAGTTTCAAACTTAATGACAATAATCATTGGAGTTTCAGAAACCAAAAGTCAGTTGTTGAAAGCAAAAAAAAAAAAATAAATAAATAAAATTGCAAAACGTAGGCCATCCTAAGGAGTCAATTTTTGGTCAATTCAGTCAGACATTCGCGTACGCAGGTCACGCCTGCACACAAGTTTAAGGTCCGAAACCTATTTCGGACCATGATTTGTACCCTCCCTATGCGCGCACGTGGAGAGAGCCTCTATGATACACATGATTACATACTTCAAAAGTGTAGCCATATATAAAGCGGTTCTTGCTTTCATAAACTTCCTATGTGAGATAAACTCAAATTTAGTTTTCTCTCCAACTTTAACCATATTCCAATGGTCCACTTTAAACTCCAATTGCTCATTCACCCGAGCTTTATTTTTGACAAGTAAATACATGATTTTGATGTTCTCGCGGAGGAGAACACAAATCAATGTTGATCTTCCAAAATAAGCAAATGGGTCCTACTCAAAATTTATGCTAAAGGCAGTCATCACCTCATTTTTCCAACAAAAACCATATATACCCATTAAATATAAATGATTTCATGAAATACTACATATTGTATTATATATTAATAAATTTTTGATGTATAAAATATAACACAAAAAATAATGTTTCCTAAAATATCTCTATTCCAGTGTTTATATATGTTGACATCGAAAATTGTATAATCAAAATTCAAGTCAACTTCAAGTGTCAATAAAGATTTTTATTGATAATTACTTACAAACTACAAGTGTTTTTATCAAATGAGATATTTGAAATACGAAGTTGTTGGACTTCTTCCCCCTCTCCCATTTCCTAAGGATATAGGAAATGATGTGCTTGTATCTTTCATATTCCTGTATTGTTAACAATAGTGTCGAATAGGGAACTTGTGACAATGTCTTAAGTCTTGATTGATTGCTGTCAAATCAACATACAGTATCGAACTGGGAAGGTGCGTCAATGACATATTCCCATTGGTTGATGAGGTTGACTCCATCATGTTATCATGAAGCCGAGCTTAAATGGGGTCCCCAATAATTAATGACCTAATTAGAGAACGAAACGATAGCATATGATTGGAGGAATTGGTGGGTACTGACGGAAGTCATTTTGAATGTCATTAATTGATTGAATGTTTTGACAGTGTGTAAGGAATCTACAATTATTATGCCTCCTCAAATCACGTCGGTCAAAAGTATGAGCTGACCTTGTAGATCCGACCTTAATTTAGCATGAGCTAAGTGCATATAACAAACAGACTTAATTAGGTCACATGTTGGATGTTAACATATTTTAAAATTTGTAACTGATAAATTCAAATACACCACGATTCTTTGTTATCTCCAGCAATCGATGGTAATTTATTCCAAAACCTTGTTATCGATGGGCTCATGTCCTCTATCTAGAATCGAGGATTTCTTCAATTGTTTTGAAATCAAATAAAGGTAAAATTCGCATTTTATTGTCATATCAAAAAACATTGATGCTAATATTAATTTTCTGCGAACCACGACATCAAGTGACTGCTAACAGTTTTAAACTATATAATCTTATTGAATCATTCTGAGCATTTCTTTTTTCGAAAGTTTTCTGTAGATGTTTACTAGATGAAGTGGAAGGCCTATGCATTAGCAGAGAACATAGTGTATGATAAACTTGAGTATACTCCAAAAACTAGTTTTAAAAAAAAAGAAAATGAAAATTAAGTACCATGATCTCCATCTTCTTATGGCAGGTAGAATTAGAATTTCGAAAAGTCAAATAAAGATGCTAAGAATTGTTATTAACTTCACGAGAAAAATTCCATCATTACAGTATTACGACGTTTCATGAGAATGTGGTGCGAAAGTTGGAAGAGGTTTAGCTTTAAAAATTAACTCAAAGACATGATGAATCAGATATGTTTTGGTCTAAAAAATACATAAGCATCATTTCAACATCGGGGCAACATTATCTTGATTATACTCGATTAGGAGTTTCCATAACAGATTGTTTACAACTCCAACCGTAGTGAATAATCATTTGTAGATATGAGAAAGTGAAGGTGAAGGTAAGCTCTTCAAAAAATCTTTTTATATAGATTTACAGGTCCAAATCAATTTGTACAACCAATATTTGCGTGGACATTGGAACATAAAATGCAAATTAGGAATCGTACACAATAAATTTAGTTAGCAAGATTTGGAAGAGGATATCACAAAATCAAAGAGAAAGATTGAGATAACTAGGGGTTTTGATTAAGAACAATAGATCATGAATTAGGAGGCGGATGAACGAATGATCCTCGAAACAGTAATAGAAATTAGTAAATTACGCCGACAATTGCATCAACCAAGACCCTTTTCAACTGTTCATGCTCTTCCATCCACTTTTTCAATACAATACAACAATCTGCAAACAATTCCACTCTCCAATATCATCCATCCAGTCATAAGGATCTTATATTTTCCTTTTCGCCACCCAAAATAATCAGAAAAAGAAAAAAACCCACCGTCTAAAAAGAATAAAAATGTATTATAAGTTTATGTTGGATTTTTTTGACCCAAATTAGGTTAGATTTTTTGAAAAAAATATTTTTTCCTTCTTCGCATGTGTTTCTATTGGAAAAATATTGGGAAAATATTATTTCCTTTATTCCACGTAATTTTTTAATCTTATTTCCATCTTTGTGATATTTATATGGTTTGTCATCTACATTTATATATATTAGACTCTCTTTATAAGTTTTGTATTACTGAAATATGCACAATTATTCGATTTGTTTTCTCCATATTAGTCATTGAATAAAATACTTCATTTATTTGTCAATTAATTCTTTGTCTTTTATCTTATTGTTTGTTTGCGATCATATACTTCATATTTGGTCATATACATTATCTCGATCCGTTTTATTTCCCATCAAGTGGTATCAGAGCAATTGATTGTGATTTGTTCAAGGTTTTTGTTATTGATGGCAGTCTTGAAGTATGAAATTCCGCTCTTAGATCGCAATACAAGATTTTCATTATGACAAGTGAACATGCGAGCCGTACTCGCACAGATGAATTTGGATGATTCATTATTGGGATTTGACAAATGCCCATAACTTGGACGACGGAGGAGAAACAACGAAAGGATTGGAAGACACTTTCACATATTCATTTTTATCTCTCTAACAATATTTTTCAAGATGTTTTGAAGGAGAAAACGACAGCTGCGTTGTAGTTGAAGTTGGAGCAATTATGCATGATTAAAACTCTAACAAGCAAATTGCATCTGAAACAGGGGTTGTATTCTCATCGCATGACTGAAGGCGGATTTTTGGAAAATCATCTAATTGTGTTCAAGGAGATCGTCGTTGATTTGAAGACTTTAGAGGTAAAGTATGAAGAAAAAGATTTGGCCTTAATCATTTTTTATTCGTTGCCCGCTTCGTTTAGATACACGATCTTGTATAATCGTGATACTCTTACAATTGAAGATGCGTGTGATGCATTGTTTTCAAAAGAGCAGATGAAGCATCTGGTTGGATCTGAGGTTAGAGATGGAGAATGCCTTATTGTTCATGATGATCGGAAAAGAGGTAAGTCGAGGTCAAATTTCAGTAATCAAGTTTGTTATTATTGCAAGAAGAAATGACACGTTAAGAGGGATTGTGACAAATTGTAGAACAAAGGTAATTTGACTGCAAATCATGGGAAGCAATCAAATACTTCAAACGAGACCAACATAGTTGAGAACTATTTGAGTGATGGAGATGTTTTGACGATTTCTGACGTGAAATTCAAACCTGACGAGGAGTGGATTTTAGATACAGCTTGTGCGTTCCATATGTATCACAATCAGGATTTGTTTAAAGCATATGAAACGATGGTGCAAGGTGTCGTTATCATAGGTAACAACGAACCTTGTCGGGTAGCTGTTATTGGTAGGGTCAGATTCAAAAGAGCAGATGAAGCATCTGGTTGGATCTGAGGTTAGAGATGGAGAATGCCTTATTGTTCATGATGATCGGAAAAGAGGTAAGTCGAGGTCAAATTTCAGTAATCAAGTTTGTTATTATTGCAAGAAGAAATGGCACGTTAAGAGGGATTGTGACAAATTGCAGAACAAAGGTAATTTGACTGTAAATCATGAGAAGCAATCAAATACTTCAAACGAGACCAACATAGTTGAGAACTATTTGAGTGATGGAGATGTTTTGACGATTTCTGACGTGAAATTCAAACCTGACGAGGAGTGGATTTTAGATACAGCTTGTGCGTTCCATATGTATCACAATCAGGATTTGTTTAAAGCATATGAAACGATGGTGCAAGGTGTCGTTATCATAGGTAACAACGAACCTTGTCGGGTAGCTGTTATTGGTAGGGTCAGATTGAAACTAGTGGATGGAACATGTAGAACACTTGATCCCGTTCGACATATTCCAAACTTAAAGAATAATCTCATTTCCTTGAATATTCTTGATTCAAAAGGATACACGTTCTTTGGAGGAGGTGGAGTCTTGAGGCTTCGAAAGGGTGTTCGTGTTATTTTGGAGGGGCGAAAAATGTCCAGTTATACATATTGCAAGGTCAGGCAAAATTTGTGAAGAAAAATCAGCACTAGTTTAGTACCGTGGTGGAGATTCAGTTTGGTACTGTACCTTTGGAATTTGGTTCGAAGTTCATATTGAAAAATACTAATCAGTCGAGTTTGGAGGATATGGGTAATTTCGCTTTGCCACCATTACCTGCAGTTCCTTCGTATATAACTACTAGGGATGACCTAATGAAGATTGGTGGATGCTGATTCAGTTGCATATGCTTTTAGCATTTTTTAAGGTGTTGAGACTAACAGGGGCCTTCTATGAAAGCATCGAGAGTTGATTCTGCTACAGGGTGTGCTTGACACTATTTGGTAATTCATAATTCTTTATAAATTTTGGTGAACCCGGTGTTTGGGTTTATGTATCCGTGTTGGATATCGTGAAAGATGAGGAATATTTTTGTGTTATAGAAAGTTTGGTTCTTGTTGAAAAATTCGAATTTTTCATTGCAATTGGATTTATTTTTCTAAGTGGAAAAATCTTAAACCTTCGTTCGCTACATCGAAATTTGTGTCACGTTGGGGATTGTTGGATTGTTTTGACCCAAATTAGGTGGAATTTTTTGAGAATTTTTTTTCCCTTTTTTGAACTTGTTTTTATTGGAAAAAAACATTGAAAAAAATATTGTTTCCTTTATTTCATGTGATTTTTGATTTAGTTTCCATCTTTGTGGTATTTCTAGGGTTTGACATCCACTTTGATAAATATTAGACTCTTTTCACAAGTTTTGTATTATTGAAATATAGAATAATTATTGTATTTATTTTCTCAATATTAGTCAATTGAATAAAATACTCAATTATCTGTCAATTAATTCTTTGTCTTTTATCTTGTTATTTGTTTGCAGTCATATACTTCATATTTTGTCGTATATATTATCTCGATCCATTTTATTTCCCAACAGTCCATTTTAGTGGGTGTATTCAATTGACATTTTTAGTTATTTTTTTAGGATTTAAAAAATTTAGGAGTAATAAAAATATGCTTTTCCAGAAGAAAATGAAAAGGGTTTGAGCATAATTTGAATAATTTAATGAAATGCATATACATGTTCACATCAAGAATTAAAGAAATTAGGGTAAAAAGAACCATGAGCCGTCATTGACAATTAAAGAGATCTATATGTTTTCGATATTTTTTGCTTCTTCCAAGGGTCGGTTATGGTTTGACTCATCAAAATCGATAAAAACTGTCCAACCCAACACGCCTACTTAAAAGAATTGGAAAAAAAAAAAATTAAAATCAAAATGTAAAAACTTTCGAGATAATTTAATCAATAGTCACTAAACTTTGCTATAAATTACTACTTGCTCATAGATCTTTAAAAAGTTACTCGTCACTCACTGAACTTTACTATAAGTTACTACTTGCTAACTGAAATTGAAAATGTTACTTGTTACTTAAATTTGAACAAAGTTACTCGTTGTTTACCGAACCTTACTATAGGTAACATTAATGGAAATTATATGAGTGATTAATAGGTAACTTTGTTAAAATTTGGATGAGCAATGAATAACTTTTTAAATTTCAATGATTAAGTAATAACCTATAGCAAAGTTCAGTTTGTAAAGAGTAACTTTTTAAAGATCGGTGAACAAGTAGTAACCTATAATCTAAACATCAGAGGCTCTCTCATTCTTTCTCGCTCAAGCCAACTGCTGACCTTATTTTCGATCAAATCGCCCATGCCACATCGCCATTTTTAGTCGCCTAAGCCGGTCTCAGGTCGTCATGGCCATAGTCGCTGATTCTCCATCAAATTCTGACCGAATCGCATTTGAAGGTCACACAACTTGATGCTAAGTCAATCTCTTCCAATTACTTTGCCTGTACTCTTTATTCTTGATTTGTCTATGATTTTTTGTTAATTTACATGTTTGGGAAGTATATTACGGACTCTATTATACGTTTGAAGTTGACGGCTTGAACTCACTTTACATGTTTGGGAAGTATATTCATTTTCATCACAGATCAGGGGCGGACCCAGCACCCGACGAGGGGGCCGCCTGTGCTGGATCCGTCTGAGTCTTCAATACTATCGGCACCATCGGGTCACTGTTCCAGTCCTGTGTTGCGGACAGGAGAGAGAAGACATGAGGAAGACCACTATTTCAGGCAGGTGGGCCATTTTTTTTTATAGTTTTGGCCCATTTATTTTGGGCTGAGATAGTTGGGCTTTTCTTAAAAATTTGGCCCAATAAAATGAAATAATATTCATCAGTCCAAACCCTTCCCTTCACAGTTCACGCCTTGGCATTCGCCTTCGCCTTCGTAGTTCTCCTTCTCCCTGCTCTACTGCCGGCGTTTTGCCAACGCCACTGCCTGCCGGTTGCTGACTTGCTGTGCTGCCGGCTGCCGCCGCCGCTTTCTACCGCCTACCGGTAAGCCTTCCTGTTCCTGTTCCCGGTTCTGTGTTTTTTCTTTTTCCTGCCTCTTCTTTCAGTTGATAAAGGGATACGTTGTAATAATGCAAAACCTGTTTATGTAAGAGTAGGTTCAAAGAGATTAAAGGGTTGGTTTGAGGATTTTGAGATAGACGTTGTGATTTCTTGTAAGAATTTTGTTGACAAAGATGAGGATTTAGGAATTAGGAGAATGAGGGAAGTTGTGTGAAGTATTGAGTTTGAATGAAGAGTGTGGAGGGTTTCTTTTAAAGAAGGAAATGTGGTGATTGACAGAGTGAGGAGGACAGTGTAGACGTCTTTCATCCCTTTTTTGAGCTCTTTTAGAATATCTTTATTTTGGAGTGGGGATTTTGTAATTTGAATAATGGCATCTATTACTTGTCCTCGTAATATTTAATGTCATTTGGTGTTAGCTTTTTTACTTAAATAAACTTGTAAGTAAAAATTTTTAAGCTTAGTCTTATTTTAATGTTTTTTAATTAAATATTAATAAACTACATCGTTCTTACTATCGCTGATTGTGGATGGTGAATCGTAAACTTCCGCCCGAGCTGAAGTTTTGTGCCATGTCCGCCACTGTCACAGATTCACAATCATTAATAAATAACAGCGGACTGCATTTTTTTGTTTTTAAATTCTGCTTCTGTTTTCTGTTCATGTTTCTGCATTTTTTTGGGAAGTATATTCATGTCTGATTTCCTTGCTTTAGGTTTTGGGGATATAACTTTGCTTCATTTTTTTAAATTCTGCTTCTATTTTCTGTAATCTGCTTCTGTTTTAAAATCGTCAGCCATGCGCTGCTTCTGCTATTTGCTTTTGACAGAATTTTTAAATTCTGCTTTTGTTTTCTGTTTACTAAATTGTTTGCTGTACTTTATGTTTTTATTGTCTAGGTTTTTATTATTCAAACCGACCAACCCAACAACCAAAACTTGATTGAGTTGTGTTGAAACACATAAATGGGGTTGGGTTTGTTTGATTTTAGATCAAATCGACAATGTTGGATTGGGACAAAAATTGACCCAGCCCATGCCCCACCCCTTCTTTTGGGGATGCTCTAACTAGTATAATTTCCACAACAAAACAATTCAAACAAGGGAAAAATTCACTTCTCAGCTGTTAAATATGCAACAAAGCAATTCTCGGACATTAAGTTTCAAAATTCAAAAGTCAGGTTTCTGTTTAAATTAATATACTTACACCCACCACACCAAACAACCGCCCCTACCCCACCTGTTGACATCTACCTAGTTTGACGACATCTTCAGTGATGAACTGATCGTCAGAGATTGATCATCTTCTTCATTCACGACTCAGCATGTATATAATTTAAAATTTAAAATTGAAAAATAGCTCATTGTGTAATTTACTGAGTACTTAACAAAGTAAATAACTTCAATTCTCACATTTAAAATCTGGTTAATTAAATTTGTAACCAGTTCAGATAACCGAGGTCGGAAAAATTAATGACATATGACCAGATATTTTGAATCTGTGTCATGTGACCTGAGCCAATGGTCTATGACAATCTCTTGAATTCGTGACTTGTGACCAATGCATTTGACATGTGACCTATGACCTGATCTAATGGCTTGTGAACAAATCTCTTGGGCATGTAATCAAATCTTTTGAATTCGTGACTTGTGACCTATGCATTTTGACACGTGTCCCTGTTACATGTGACCGTGGCCTGATCCAATGTACTGAACAAATCTCTTGGATCTATGACCTATGACCTCATCCAATAGCTTGTATTAAATCTCTTGAATATGTGACCTGTGACTTGTGCACTAACATGTGACCCCAGCACTTTGATATGTCACGTATTCAAGAGATTTGGTCATAGAAATACAATTGACCGTGACTTACACACCGCCATCATCACGACCCGTGGACATTGATTCACCACCAATACTCTACCACAACCACAACTATCGCACTACCACCACTTACAACCCAACAACCAATAAAATCACCAATGCCAAAACATCACAAAACTACCACAAAATCGCCGCCATCACAAAAACCACTTCCAACCGCCACTTTGAGCCCTTTTTTGAAATCAACCAACCCCGCTATCAAATCTGGTAAGAATAGCATCCCTAAAGCTCCAAATTTTCAATCCCTATACAACACAAAAATTTGTGCCCCATTTCACAGCAGCCCCCCAAACCATGAATCCATCTAACACTTATTTGGGTATAAAGAATAAATAACCTTTTGGACATTATTTAAAAAATTAATGTCCCAAAAAATCATACTCGAATTTCTCTTCAGTTTCCCACTTCTGATCCCGGCATTACCGATTTGGGCCTCTTCCTCAATGTCTTCAGATTATTCTCACAGGGAAACACCATTATTTTCCGGTAGAACCGACTTTTATCAACACTCTTGGGCAATGCGGAGGAGGCTTTGACGACCAATACTGCCATTTCCTCCGCCTTTAGCCGGCGCTTCAAGCGGCTGATCACAGCTGTGTGCGGCCTTGTTGGCCGGAGCTTCGGTGATGATGGTGCAAGACTAGGGGGGAGAGAGAGTGTGACAGAGAGCGCGCGAGAGATAGAGATGAGAGAGATTAATTTAATTTTGATGAATACCTAATTTTAGAATTATTATCTTTTAAATCAATAAAACTATTTGTATAAAGTTGAGTTACGAAAGTTGGGCCGCGGTCTAATTTTCACTCCAAACTATATACAGGCCCAACTCGTGTTTGGACTGACCTGTATATAAGATATCCGACCCGGTCCATATGGAATCTTAGGGTTTGGGATTAAACCCTCACCTGTCGACCTCCCCTTTCTATAGCTTAGAGTTCCAAAATCCAATCTTCTATTTTTTATTTTTCGTTTATTTGCTATTTTCTGCTGAAACATAATTGATTATAATCAGGTGATTTTTTCTCTTTATCCCACTTTTTTGGCCTAAAAAATATGAATTTAGTTTTTTTGCCCCTTTCTTGTTTGATTATTCTGATGCAATCAGCATTTTAGATTATGAGTTAGATTACTATATTTTTTCCTTCATCTATAATTCTCAATAACTTTGGCAGACTGTGTGTGCACAGTGCATACACACACGGAATTATTGTTTGTTCAACTTCTCTTTTAATTCTAGTTATGTGCTATTAAAATCAGTCTGTTTTACATTATTAGAAAGATGAAGGTGAAGAAGCAAAAGCGACATCGCAGAGCTGTGAGATTTTACACAGCTTGCTTCGGGTTTAGAGAGCCCTTCAAAGTTCTTTGCGATGGAACTTTTGTGTACCATCTTCTTGCGAACCGCATCATTCCAGCTGATACTGCTCTAGCTAATATCCTTGGTGCCACAGTCAAAATCTTCACCACAAGGTTAGATGTGATTTTGATTTGACCACTTGAATACATTTTGAAATTCAGATAACTGCACCAGTAACGTTTCCCATTTATTCAAATATTAGATTGTTTGCTTCTCATCTTATGCACTTAGAAGGTTGAGCTTACTTGGAGCAAATACTTTATTTGTTAACTTAATACATTTTCAACTTTTTGGTCACAGATGTGTTCTTGCAGAGTTGAAAAGCCTTGGTGACTCGTACTCTGAATCGTTTAATGCTGCCAGTAATCTTATAACTGCTAGGTCAGCCATCTTTTCCCCCATCTCTTAATCAGGCTGTTATGGCAACTAAACATGAGGGTTGCACTCACCCCGAGAAAAGTTCAATTCCTCTTCCTACTTCAATATCATTTGCAGCACCTAGATTTACCAACTAGAACAGAACAAACAATGTCGAGCCAAGAGCACCTTCATTCCTATATTAATATAATATAGTGGATGTAAAAATCCAATACGAATCTGTCCAAGTCTCACGTTGCTGGGAATTCACCGAAGAGAAAATGGATTATGGGAGTGTGTGACTTGAACTAAGATAGTTAATGGATTTATTTTTCAGATACTTCTATTTTCATTGTCTTTGTCAAACAAATACGGCAGTATACAAAATTACGCAAGTTAAGAAGCCTACCCCCACAGTATTTATTAGTTAGTTGAGCTGATCTATTCTATGCATGGAACCTGTTTCACAGATGTGATCATGATAAGAGAAAGAGTGCGGTGGCATGCATAACAGAAGTTATTGGACAAAAGAATCCTGAGCATTTCTTTGTTGCAACTCAGGATGCTGAGTTGAGGAAGAAGTTGCAAGAGGTTTCTACAGCTTTTTCCCTCCTAATATATGTCAATTGGGTTTAATACTACGACAATTTTAATGGTTCAAACATCTAGTTCTCCAGTGTGTGTGTGTGTGTTCAAGTGCATCAAGTCAAAAAGGTGTAATCCTAGTTTAAGTTTTTTGTCAGATTGATGTAACCCATATGGAAATACATCCATATTGATTTTAATTTTGAAACAACTTATGGTGGCAGATCCCTGGGGTGCCTGTAATATATGCTCTTAGAAATTCTCTCTTTCTTGAGCGGCCATCAGGATTTCAGCACCAGTTTGCCAAGACTGCTGAAGAAGAACGATCACATATGAATGAGTGGGAGTATAAAATTTTGAAGAAAAAGAAGAAAGCAGCAATTGAGGAAGCAGCGGATGCTTCTAATGCAAATGAAAGCAATGAAGATCATGCATTAGATACTCAGGTTGTCAAGGCAAACATTAAAAGAGATAGAACAAATGTGAAGGATCAGGTTCAGTTCAAGCGAAAGAGAGCTAAGGTAAGATTCATTATATTGTCTTTCCCCCCCCATAAACTATGTCCAATTCCAGTCCTGGGGAGTGGGGACAAAGGGAGAGAGGAATAGGCTTTGATTCCAAGTCCATATCTGTGTTGTTCTAAGTCCTTATTGCTTTCAATTATTGCTGCTACTTGTAAATGGGCATGGATTTAGGTTCTCAATGCAAGTTGGTTGTAATATAAATGCTAAACATATTGTAGTAATTGATGTAAACACATGACACACCTTTGCAGGATGTCTCAACAAGCAGATGTTTTATTCCTTGTTTTGTGCATTGCAGGGTCCCAACCCTCTATCGTGCAAGAAGAAGAAGACAGATGAGAATAAAAATGCTTCTTCAGAAAAGGTGGGTCGTTATTAATGGGTTTTCATATATAGCTTATTTATCCTGCCTTTGAACATTTGCCCCAAACTTAAGATGTACTCAAGAGTATACTGTTACTTGGATAACATATATGTAATCAACCAAATTTTATATGAGGTAATTCAGAAGAATCTCTATTAATTGTAGGGAAACTTGATTGACATCAGTAGGGTTTTCCTCATGTCATCTTAGATTCTTAGAGGGTGTTTGGTAGAGATTAAAATTTGATTGTGATAGAAGTTTTTGAAATGTGTGATTGAAAAGTTGTGGGACCCATGAAAGATGTGGTTAATATTGAAATTTTTAGTAGATTGTGATAGAAGTTTTTGAAATGTGTGATTGAAAAGTTGTGGGACCCATGAAAGATATGGTTAATATTGATTGCTTGACTTTGACTTTGATTAAAATCAGATTTTAATCTGGACCAAATAGGGGCTTAATAAATAGTGTGGTGTCTGAAAGCTGCTTATTGGTCTGGATATTTAGGGTGTCATATCAGAAAACAAGGTGTCAGATGAGTATGTCCATGCCAGCCCAATTTCTGGCCCTCCTACAGCTAGGTCTGCACCTGATTTGCTGTACTAAACTTCCAAACAAGAATATCCAAGCCCATGAATCTGCAAAACAGAAGAACTACCCCTTGGTGCATAAAAAAAAATAGTAATCCTTTTATTACTGTCTGACTTCCTTTTGCCTACCTAGAATAACTCGATTCCTGCGTGCACTTACTGATAAAGGTATCTCTAAAGGTAGATAATTAGAAATCAGAATGTCATGTATGTAAACATTTATATATAAAGAAAAATGTTATATGAATGTCAATGGTTTACTCAAATGTTCAAGTGAAGTATTTGACCAATTCTTCTTATTTTTTTGTGAAATAGGCTGGACAAAATAATGAAAGTAAAACGATTACTTTAATATTTATAAAAAGGTAACAGCATGCCCTGTACAAGTGCTTATATAAAAGCATGCAACTAGCAAGAGAGTTGTTGAGACTAGAAGACTAGGCTTGGCCTCTGATTGGATGGACTAAAAAGTGTAAGGATATACAAGTAATGGGTGATCTTTAATTATTTTGGTTGTGGATTGCTCTCTGTTTTTTCTTTTATTTTTCTTTTGGAGTGGGGGTGGGGTGGGGTGGGGTGGGGGGGGATGGAGGTGAAGTGGATTGGTGGTTGGATGACCCCCTGTCCGCTTACTTAGCTCCTACTTGTAGCACGTGGGAGAACAAGTCTAATATGAAAGGACTCCTGTACTAGCCCCACCAGAATTGCTATTTGCATATCTTGGAATGCCTAGTTATTCGCATCTCTGATAATTGATACCGTGCTTTGTAGACAATAAGCTGTTTAATAGAATAACTGAACAATAGTAAGATTGCTTGTTCTTCATAAGGCACTTCGAATTGTGGGTCTTGTATATCCCGCATGTAAGCGCACATGCACATGGGTGTGGGAGGGGAATGGGGGCTTCTACTAACTGATCAGAAGCCATTTCTTGTTCTGTATTTTTGTTGCTTTTATTTACTATTGTGACGACATTTGATTGCAGGAAAGCAAGATTGTTGATAACAGTACGAGAAACAGGAGTAGAAAACGTAAGAGGTTAAGGAAAAGCAAAAATGTCAACGAGGCAACTGTTTAATGGCATTTGGCACGCTAGTTCTCAGAATTTCTGACTTTTCCTGTTATTGGCTATTTAAGTCCAAAATTTACGGAGACGTGGTAAGGCTGCATTATATTCAAGTTGAAAGTTCACTTGTATTAGGTACTTGAGGGATACTTGGAATACATGTATACACAAGTACATTAGTTGCTTTCATTATGAAGTCGATGGTTTTTGGGACTGATCCCGTGTTTGTTTTGCTAATGCCTTTTTGGAGCTTGTTATTAATTGACGTGCCTGACAATATATTCAGCTTGATGTCCATTATTCTCACATCTAAATGGGATCTCTTCCTAAGAATTATTTAGTGAGAAGGGGAGAAATAAACTGCAAGATACAAGAAAAGGGAGAGAAAAAAGCCCAAGGGCCATTGTTTTACTTGTACCCATGGGCAAATGGAAGCATAAATCACAGAATAAAAAATAAAATAGATCTATATGCATAGTACACTATAAAGTTGACTGAACCTAGTTAAAGCTAGGACCTTACCACAACGATACTTGAATTTTGCTTTCATTACTGATTGGATCCTTTTTAAATCTGCAGAAAAAGTAGCTATGCATATCTATTTCATATTTCGACTTTTATATATGTTGCTATGAAAACTTTAAATACCATGTTCTTACCTTTTGGATATGAGCATGAGTGCACATGGCTGCATTATGGATCTTGAATTAATACTGCCAGTAGTAAGGAGTTCTATTAGTAAATGTGAATTGCACTAAGTAGACAACTGATAATGCAGTGCTAAGTCTTTTATGGGCATGTTTAGAATGTGAATTGAACATTGCATGTCTTTGTTCTTAATTTGTTTTCCAATGCCTTTCTGTACATCATACTAAATTTATCATCACCACAAAATATGATGAACCATTGTAAAGGCTCTAATCAAAGCATACCAGAATAGCGGCTCCATAGAAATGGTCTTGTGCATGATGCATGGTCTGGATACCTTGGACTGAACAAAAACATGGCCCTCATAAAGCATAATCTTAGTGTGCTCCTACACAAATGAGGTGTGAAGCCAATTTGTGCAACAACTCGAGTCTCTGTGCCGAAGTCGTTATATCATATGTATTGTTATCTCGAAAAGAGAATTGTACTAGGATTTAACTTAATTCTCTTATAAGACAGAAGTTTTAGTTCGAATCTTGGAGGACGTGATAGAAATCCGTGAGGAATAAGATGGGCCCATGCTCTTCCAGAGCGGACGATATGCAAGAGAATGGTCAGGTATGAGGTCTGGGTCGTTACAATTTGCATTCTCTCTTATTGCGAATTTGCGATTATTTAACAAGTTTAGGATTAAAATTCTTTATTTTTGAAGTTTGGAGAACCTGTTCCTTAGGCCATAAATTAAGGACTATTTGTGCAATTTTTCCTTTTGTATTGTCTCATTAGACAATTTTTATTATTAGACCCCAATTTATTGCTTGAAGTTGCTCTTCACCTTTGAAAGATCGAGTGAATTCTCGAATTTTTATTATAATTGAACAGTTAGCGACAAAGGAATTCGTCAAAATATTTGTTAAATCATCATGTTGGCTGTTGCATGAAAATTTGAAGTGAGGCATATTTTCGTGACGATTTAGTTATGATTTGGATGATTTTTATAGTTGGAAAATGATTTTTGTTGATCAACTTGCTCTTTAAAATTTTCCCTATTAGTGCATGATTACATACCAATAGAGGTAGAATAATCATAAGCAGTGTTTTAAAAAGCGTAAAGCGTGACTATGCGTGAAGACGAAGTTTCAAGTTTTACGAGCTTAAGTGAGCCTAGGCGAGATGTGTAAAAAAATGTTTTCTTATTTTTAATATTATTTTTAATTTTCAATTATTTAATAATAAAAACAATACATATCAAACATCTAAAATTATAAAATATTATATTTACTTAATAATTCACAACATTAGTGAATTATACAATTTTTAAGTTTTCAAAATGCGAAAATTAGAATATTTTTTATAATTTCAATTTTCAACTAGACAAGCCTTACCAATAGATTTATAAAACTTTATACATGATTTTGGAGTTTACAACAAAATAATGAGTCTCAATATCATAATTACATAATTTAGATTGCACCATAGCTTAAATTTTATTTTACTATTTAAATAAAGTTATTTTTAACTTTTATACAGATAAAATCTTTAAAAATTGAAATTAAAGTCAAATGAAAAGTTTTTTTTTTTAAATAAAAAAATAATAAGCTAAACTCAAATAAAAGACTTTTAAAAAACAGAAAAAATAAAAAAACTAATAAAGCGCGCATATGGAAGACAAAAGAGAATAATGACAAAATTTAGTCGCCTAGGAATTGAAAAAAAAAAAAACGTTTGGATGCTAAGTGAGACGTTTTGCTCGAGTTTCGAGCCTGGACGAGCGCCGCCTAAACGAGCTTTTTATAACATTGACATAAAAATCATTGTTTAAAGGGAAAAATTCATAAATAAGGTGTATTCTTTACACCAATTCAAAAATAAGGTTTATAGTTTGAAACTTCAAAAATCAGGTTTTTTTTTTTTTTTTTAAATATAATATAATATAATATAATAAACCCACCCCACATGCACCACCCCCTGCTCCGGTGACTATTCCGACGACCATTCTGACGATCACTCTTTTCCGGCGACCATTCCGGCGACTTCTCCGATTCCGACGACTATTCCGGCCACAAATTTATAATTTAATTAGTCACACATTATTTTTTAGTCACAAATAATAATTTTTATACGTCACATATTATTTTATGGTCACAGTTCAAAAATTTTATAGGTCACATTTAATTCGTTGGTCACAGATTTTAAAATTAGTTGGTCACAGATCAAAATTTATAGGTCACACGGTCACAAATTTCCAAATTATTTGGTCACAGATTTTTTACGGTCACAGATTATATAATTTTTAGGTCACATGTAATAAATTGGTTAGTCACAGATTATATTTTTAGTCACAAATTAACGAATTTTGGTCACATACGCCGAATAGTGGGTCACATACCACCACCGCTTGTGACCACCCTCACCTCGGCACCACCACAACAGCACCAACGCCACACCACCACCACCACCGATGAAAGCCGCCACTCTACGGCGCCACCACCAACAAAACTGTCACATATTCCTTTTCAACGCACATCACCAACAAAAAGTCTATGAGGTTTTCAACGCACATCACCACTCCGGATCTAAAAATCGTCACCATCAACACCTCAAAAAACACCATCCAAAAACCCTAAACCAATTCGAAAATCACAAAACAACCAACCCACCACTAACACCTCCATCACCGCCAAATCCACCACATCCAACCACATATATATCTCACAGCGTCGATCTGAAAAGCGTCTCCAACGCCACCTGCACCACCAGAACATAGAAGAAGAAAAAAAAAACTAAAAGGCAATAAATCGCCGCCGGAAAGCGCTTTCCGAATAATCGTCGTCCCCCAGATTCGTCGTCATTGGAACTCACCGAGCAAAGAAGTGAAATCGCTGCTGGGACAAGAAATGCTCTCCCAGCGATTCATCGTCGCTGATTTCGCCGTCATTGGGAACCCAAAGAATGAGCCATTGGCAACAAATCGTCAGGGACAGCAGCGATTATCTGCTGAGGGAGGGAGGGAGGAGGAGGCGCGGCGGCGGTGAGGAAGAGGTAGAGGCGGTGAGGAAGAGGGTAGAGAGGGAGACGAGAATGTAGAGGAGGAATATAATAGAAATGATTTAGGTTTTGTTTGGGATTAGGGTTATGTCTTAATATATTACCTGATTTTTGATTAAACAAACTTTGCACCTGATTTTTAAAAAGTAAACTTTAAACCCCTGATTTTTTATAATTTCCCTTGTTTAAAGGCTATCAATTTCCACACAAATCAATTATGAAGCCAATTTTCTATATTTCTACAGTATCCACTCCATTATTTGAGCAAGTTTGCACTCGCTTTATATCCGTTCGTGGTTGGTCCCATATGTTTAATATCGGCATGACCAAAAATTTATAGTTAATATAAGATGTTCCTTTCATTATGTCCTAGGTTTACTAATTTTCTTGTTGGGTAGTCCAAATTTGAAGGATTTGAGCATTTTTGTTCAAGTATTCTCTGTATTTAGATTGATTTGTTATCCATTTGATAATTAGATATAAGTTTTAGATGATGAAGTTTCATTTAATATGATATCAAAAAAATAGGGTTGGACAAAACTTTCGAACCGAATTGGACCGAATCAGACCCGAACTGAACTGAACTGAACAGAAGCAAACGGTTCTATTTAAGTTAAATACCCGAATGAGTATCTGAATCGAGAACTGACGTGTTCGGTTCAATTTTTGGTTCTAAATCAAGAACCGAATAAGAACTAAATCTCCCTAATTTTAAATTTTTTTTTTTTTTTTTATCTTAAATATGTCAAATTATTTTATTTTCTTAAATAAATTTGCTAACTTATTAATTTAGTCTAAACTCAAAATATGATTTTACTATTCTAACTTCCATCCAAGCCCAACTTAATCAAATTGACCTAAGTTTTACCAAAATCTTTTATTCTACCGCAGTGTTATTTCTACAGTTCTATTATTGTGAACTAACCATCTCCCTCTTATTGTGATTTTAACAGCCAAATCTATAAATAACTCAATAAAGAAGGGTGCAAAAGATATCACGAGATTGAACTACGTTATTTTGTAAGAGTTAAAATTGAACACATCATAATCGAATTAATGTATCGTTGCTTTAATATAAAAAAAGAATTAATTATTGTACGGAACCCTGTAACCGAATAGAACCGAATCGAATGGAACCGAACCTGAACGATTTAGATCCGACGGTTCCATTTACTAAATACCCGAAAATTCGGGGTTTGGTTCGATTCTAATTGCTGTAAATCATTGTAAAAATTTTATGCATCAAATATTTGAGTTTTGATGGGACGGTTAAGACACTTGGTTTAGTGAGATGTGTGCCAAATTTAGAGCATGTTTGGCTAATATTAAAATCGGATTAAAATTGAAAAACTAGTCGTTATTGTTGATTTTTATTAGACGAGTGAGACCCAATAACGACTATATTTTCAATTTTAATTGAATTTTAATCTTAACCAAACATGCTCAAAAACAAAAATTTTATCTCCTTGTATACTCTTAATTTAAAAGGGTATAAGTATGTCGGTGAATGTGGAGTTCTGAAAGTTAGCAAGGATGTTAGAGTTGTGTAAAAGGGGCGAAGAAAGTCCCATTTATATATTTTGGAAGGTTCGACGGTCACTTTGGATGCAGCTACAACTGCCGCTTATAAATAAGAGGTAACTCAGATAGAGTTGATTGTGGTCAGGTTGCTCAAGGTGATTTGATCAATAATATCGAAGAACCTGCCAGTATCTCAAGTGGAGCTAATTGTGATCTTGTTGATCATGTTGCTCATGGGGATAATTCAAGCAAGTTTGGTAGCTCAGGTGGAGTTAATTGTGAAAGGGATGATTCAAGCAGGTTTAGGGACAAATGTAGTTCTACTGGTAGGCGAGACTTGAATTTTGTTCACTGTTGCTGAGTATGCTCGGAAGGGACATAGTGGAAGAGGTGGAGAATGATTTGTAGAGTGAAGATTTAATTTCTTGCTATGAAATTTGTATCAAGGTAGAGTTTGTTATGCTGTGACTCAAATTCTAGGTGATTTGGAAGATTGATTTATGGAGGAAGTTTATATAATTTTGGTTTAGAAATCCTAATTGATAAGGGATCAAATTTCATCATGGATTGAGACTTTGATTGACGAAAGGACTTTGGAATGGATAATGAAATGTTTAGAAAATATTGAGTCCAAGAAGGGACGCCTAGGCGTCGACAACACAAAAGGGATGCATCGACGGGGGCACCATGGAGGTGGCGCCACGGCGCCCAAGGACTGTAACTCCAACAGCAGGTTCTAGAACTCCAAAATTGGGTTATATATATATATATATATATATATATATATATATATATATATATATATATATATATATATATCAAGTAACAATAAGATCATTGCTATATACATTAGAAACTTAAGAGAATTGTTTGAATTTAGATTAAGAGTATCAAATCTTATAAAAAAATTTAGTTTCTTGTTATATTGAAATTCTCCTGCTTTGCCCTTGGATTTCCCGCATTTGGATTCACGTAAATTATGTATTCTTGTGTGATCCATTATTTTTCATATTGCTCATATTATCTTCCTATTTATTTAGTCCGAATGTTGTAAATCTCTGTCATTATCAAACATACTCCAATAAAGGTTTTAAAACATATAGACTGTTGACTAATTAAAATTAAGGGTCAAGAATTTTTTGTCAACTTTATTGATAGGAGGAATGATCGGGTTATTTAACTATGATCTAATTGAAGGTCCGCCATTTAAGACCCTCGGGATGTGTTAGAGAAAGGGGTGAACGTGGAGATACATGTAGTAGAATTGTTCCATTCATGTCATGATACTTCGAAATTGGAGTCATTCAAACCGCAATACATAGGCGTTCACACTCACTTTGTTTCTCTCTCTTATCAACTTAGACGTTGAGGTGTCGCAATTTGAGTGACTCGATGTTTGAGGTGTAATAATTTCAATGAACGATCTTACCATATGAGCATATAAGATAGTTCCACCAAAACTTTTCTCATAAATGTGGCCATTGTTTTACTTGTACACGTGCAAATGGAAGCAAAAAGCACACAAAAAAAACTAAAAGAATTTTGCTACTTGTACAGAACGAATCACTTTGTACAAGTGCCAGATGCAGTGTTGGCAACACTGCATTGACTGCCAACATTGCATTTTTTGGGCAGTCTGTATGTATAGTGTTTCTGTACATAAATCAAAGTTCAAACTAAAATGAATGTAGATGCATATCACATTATAAAGTTGACTGAAATTATTAAAAGTTAGAACCCATACCACATAGATACTCAAATGTCTTGGTTTAATTATCGATTAGATTTTGATCCGTAAAAAAAGTAGCTATGCATATCTATTTCATATTTCGACTTTCATATATGTCGTTTATGAAAACTTTAAATACCATGTTCTTATCTTTTGGATATGAGTATGAGTGCACAGAACTGCACTATGGATTTTGACGTAATACTGCTAGTAGTTCTATTAGTAAATGTTGGATTATGAGTTTTGAAGCCAATTTGCATTCTTTCTTGTTGCAATTATTGCTTCGTTTTTAAGTTTGGAACTTTGGAGAAGTTTCGTGCAATTTTTCCTTTTGTACTGTCTCATTGGAAAATTATATTATGAGCCCCCAATTTATTAATGCTTGAAAAGGAAGCTGGTCTACAACTTTTGAAAGAGCAAGTGAATCCTCAACTTTTCGATATAATTGCACATTAGCGAACAAATGAATCTGTCAAAATATTTCGTTATAAAAATCATTGTTTAAAGGCTATCAATCACCACACAAATCAATTACGAAGCCAATTCTCTATCTTTCTACAGTATCCACTTCATTATTTGAGGAGGTTGGCACTCGCTTTATATCCGTTCGTTGTTGGTCCCAAATGTTTATTACCGACATGACAAAATAATTATAGTTATGATGTTCCTTTCATTCAGTCCAAGTTTAAATAATTTTACCTATTTTGTTCAATAATTCTCTGTACTTATATTGAATTTTGGTCCATCCGATAATTAGTTAGAATTCTAAGATTTAGAATTTGAGTCTTGCTGTAAATCATTGTAAAAAATTTAAGCTTTTAATGCGGTATAATTACCACAAAATCCGGCCATGGCCACAATAACTCATTTATCTTCAATTTCACTTGCCTAGTTTTTATTGTAAATAAGGCCTCGAAGCTATCCTTCTGGCAAACTTATATCGAGGATTTTATTCAAATTCTCTCGCTCTCTAGAAATAAAAATGGTTTCTCACTTTTTCTCCTCTTATTTCACTTGTCATTTTCTCTTAATTTAACCGATCTCTCTGTCATCCATTGCTTCCAAATGCCAGAATCTGTTTCCAAAAAGCTATCCCCATTAACAAAAAAGGATCGGGATTATTACACCAAACTAATGTCCAAAAATGAATTCTTAGAAAATCCCAGTTTTTGCTTCAATTGCAAATATCTGATGTTCTGATTTTGACCATTTCAAGGCAATTTCACAAGTACACAATAACACATGGTGCATCAACTATTCAATCCAATGCCGTTCCGTCGATCATACTAAATATGTTGTCATCACAACACATGATGAACCATTGTAAAGGCTCTAACCGAAGCATACTAGAATGAAATAGTCTTCTTGTACCGGGGGGGTATACAACCCCCCTGACCGGCCCCCTCACAATAGGGGGGCCCACATTTTTGTGGGCCCCCCCTATTGTGAGGGGGCCGGTCAGGGGGGTTGTATACCCCCCCGGTACAAATAGCAGAGTCCTACTAGAATAGTCTCTTCATATAAATTGTCTTAGCATACACATGATAGATGATTATTTGATGCATGAGTAAGTAAAAAATTACCAAATTAATGTATCAAATAACCACTTGTTATATGTATGCAACATAGGTCGAATGTCATAGTGAGTGTATTGAATGCATTACTTTGCATATGAATTTGGGATAAGAATATTAACAGGTCATGCTTAGATTATCAAGGATACACAAATACCACTAGATAAATAGGTTAAGAATTAGAAATAGGAAAATAATAGGTAAATTCCAAATTCCAACACTTCATTCTCATGCACAGTTCATTAAATTCTCAGATAATTATTTGGATAACTTAGAAATTACACATCAAACTTTTTGTGTTACGATTACCAAAGAATTTAATAACGAGACGATTCAATCTAAAAAAGATAAACCCTCCTCCTTTATCCGAGTTTGTGACAGACTACTTCAATTTCGAGTAGGTGGAGTTACATATTAACGCTTCCAAAATATCTTCGTTTAGTCGACTCCTGACCTCAGAGAGAACCCTATTCCTTGCACTAAAAACAGATTTCGAAACTACAGTGTTAATCGGAGGTGTTAATAGATCTTTTGCAATTGCAGAAACTATTGGCCATCGGCGTTCATTATTTCGCCAGAATTCAATGACCTCTTCTGAACTTTTCCTAACTGATTTGTTAATAGGCAAAGTATGATTAAATTAATCAATTAATTCAAATGGCAACGCATTTTGACTGTTACTCGAAGTTTGAGTATATGAATAGAAGACAAACTACTACTACTACCACTACTACTGGAGGAACCACATGCATATACAGTTGAATTATATCTACATGAGTTCATATTTCGAATAAATTTTAAATTTCAACATCATCATCTGTTATATTAGTGGGAGGAGCAATTGTAGGTATACGAGTAATAAAAAATGAAAAAAAAAAATTCAGTGACCAAAACAGTCACTGAATTAATTCAGTGACCGTTCTGGTCACTGAGTTTTTGGCTTTTGCCAAAATTTGTTTCTCGTCTACAGCACGAGCGGAGCAGGCTCGGTTCGTCTAGTGAGCCGGCCCGCTCGGCTCGTAAGACGAGCCCGAGCGGCTCGTGGGCTGCTACAGTACAAGCCGAGCGACGGAGCGAACGAGCCGTTCTGCTCGATTGCCACCACTAATCCCAGCCCATGAACCTGCAAAACAGAAGAACTACTGCTCAGTGCATCACAAAAAAATAGTAACTTTTTAATTATTGGCTGACTTCCTTTCACGTTCCTAGAATAACTCAACTCCTTCGTACACTTACTGGTAAATTAAAGGTATCTATAATGGTAGACAATTAGAAATCAGAATGTCATATATACAAAGCATTAGAGAAAAAAAATGTTATATGATATCATTGGTTCACTCAAATGTAACTTCAAATGGAGTATTTGACCAATTTCTCTTATTTTTTTGGGAAATAGGCAGGACAAATAATGAAAGTAAAATCATTACTTTAATATTTTATAAAGAGGTAACAGCATGCCCTGTACAAGTGCTTGATCAGAAGCCATTGCTAGTGAGATGACGATTTGATCGCAGCAAAGCCAGACTTTTGGTAACACTAAGAGAAACTGTTTAATGGCATTCGGCAAGCTAGTTCTCAGAATTTCTGACTTTTCTTGTTGAAGTAAAGGATTCTTTTACTTTACTCGGAGTTCATGAGATTTTAACGATACAAGTAAATCATCTAATGAAAGTGTTTCCAAGTCTTTAAATTTCTCAATTGTGATAGCTATGAAATCAAACCTTGATGGAAGACTTTGAAGAATTTTTTCAATGACGATCTTGTAAACTATCACCATTAAATACCATTTGATTTATAATTGTGTTAACCCCTGTAAAGTAATCAAAAATACTTTTCTCTTCTTTCATTTCCAATTTCTCAAACTCTAATCTCAAGAATTGTAAGAATAAATGTCACTATTACACATCCAAGAAGACTCCTTAAATTACTTAATCAATTAGGGTCCGTCTGATTGCACGAAAATGGGTGGAAAGAAAACGAATTTCAGGGAAAATAATTGTCTAGAACTTGTTTTTTTGGGAAGTGTCAATTAATTGTGTTTGATTGATATAATTTTCCACCTAAAAAATGTTGAAATTTTAGATCTTTTGGTGTTCGTTTGACTTTGTTTTCCATGAAAATTGTCAATTAAAATTATTTATTTATTAATTTTTACAATCAGGAATAGAATTTGTTTCCATTGTAAAAAAAAAAAAAGCTAGAAAATCATTTTCCCACTAAAGTGGTGGGAAAACTCATTCAATGAAAACCTGGAAAAATGGGTCACATGGGGGGGTTAGGGGAAATGATTTGCCAAGAAAAATTTGGTTATCAAACAAGAAAAAAGTTAGAAATTGGAAAATAATTTCCAAATTCCATAGAAAATAGTAAAGATCAAACAGGCCTTATTGAAATACTAGTAGGCACTTGACTAAAATAAAGTTTAGTAAATGATTCTTGAAATCTTCAATGATTATTGAAATACTAGTAGGCACATGCCTTATTTATTTGGTTTTCCAACAATAATGGTACTGTATGTAATCAACCAAATTTTATATGAGGTAATTCAGAAGAATTTCCATTAACCGTTGGGTAACTTGATTGACATGATTAGGCTTTTTCCATGTCATCTTAGATTCTTAATAAATAGTGTAGGGTCTGAAAGCTGGTGATTGGTATAGACTCTAGATGGGTGTCATAACAGAAACAAGGTTTCAGATGGATATGTACAAGCCCAGCCGACTCTTAGGCCCTCTTACAACTAGGTCTTCACCTGATTGCTTTACTAAACTTTCGAATCCCAGCTAATTGTTTTACTAAACTTTCGAATCCCAGCTAGTGTGGCAATGGGCCAGCCGAGCCGGTTCGGCCCATGCCCGCACGAGCCGAGCTCATGGCTTGTGACCCACGCCAAACCTGCTGAGCTCATTGCTCGCCCAAACGAGCCGAGCTCGTGTCCGAGCTCGTCTTTTTTTTATTTTACTACACTACTACTAAACTAAACCCGAAATTCAAAAAATATATATATACACATTTTCTAATTTTTTTTGAAATATACATTTTCCAAAACATTTTGTAAACAATTTTTTAAATATACATTTTCCAAAATATTTTTATTTTTATTTTTTTAAAGAAGATAAACCCTCATCTTTTATTTGGGTTTGAGATAGGCTACTTCAATTTCGAGTAGGCATAGTTAAAAATTGTACACAAACAACTTGTTACGTGTGCAATTTTTTTTTTTTTAAATTTAAAATTATAAAGGTATGAAAATAAATTTTCGTGATGAATGCGGTGAAATTTAATATAACTTACTTGATTACATGCAATTTCAACATATTTATCTTCAATTCGATAATTAGCGTCTTCACAGTCCTTCATGCACATTAACGCTTCCAAAATATTTTTTTTTTAGTTGATTCCTGACCTCAGAGAGAACCCTCTTCCTTGCACTAAAAGCAGACTCCGAAACTATAGTGCTAACCGGAGGTGTTAATAGATTTTTTGCAATTGCAGAAACTATTGGCCATCGACGTTCGTTATTTCGCCAAAATTCAATGACCTATTTTGAACTTTTCCTAACATATTTATTACTAGACAAAGTATGACTAAAGTAATCAATTAATTTAGATGACAAAGCATTTTGACTATTACTCGAAGTTTGAGTACATGAGTGGAAGACAAACTATTACTACTACTAGAGGAATCACATGCATATACAGTTGAATCATATCTCTATGAGTTCATGTTTTCGAATAAATCTAAAATTTCAGCATTGTCATCTGTGTTATTAGTGGGAGGAGCAGTTGCAGGTACACGAGTAATAAAAAATGAAAAAAAAATTTCAGTGACCAAATCGGTCACTGAATTTTTGGCTTTTGCCAATTTTTTTTTAATGAGCCCACGAGCCGAACGGCTCGCAAGCTCGGTGAGTAGCTCGTCTACAGCACGAGTTGAGTAGGCTCGACTCGTCTAGCGAGCTGGCCCGCTCAGCTCGTGCTCGACGAGGCTCGTGGGTTGCTACATGCGAGTCGACGAGCCGCTCTGTTCGATTGCCACCACTAATTCCAGCCCATCAACCTGCAAAATAGAAGAACTACTGCTCAATGCATCACAAAAAATAGTAATTTTTTAATTTTTGGATGACTTCCTTTCACCTTCCTAGAATAACTCGACTCCTTCGTACACTTACGGGTAAATTAAAGGTATCTATAATGGTAGACAATTAGAAATCAGAATGTCATATATACAAAGCATTAGGGGAAAAAAATGTTATACGATATCATTGGTTCACTCAAATGTAACTTCAAATGGAGTATTCGACCAATTTCTCTTATTTTTTGGGAAATAGGCAGGACAAATAATGAAAGTAAAATCATTACTTTAATATTTATAAAAAGGTAACAGCATGCCCTGTACAAGTGCTTGATCAGAAGCCTTTGCTAGTGAGATGACGATTTGATCGCAGCAAAGCCAGACTTTTGGTAACACTACGAGAAACTGTTTAATGGCATTCGGCACGCTAGTTCTCAGAATTTCTGACTTTTCTTGTTGTGGCTATTTAAGTCCAAATTTTACCGAAACATGGTAAGGCTGCATTATATATTGAGTCAAAAGTTTAATGAACTCATAAATCAGGCAAAACCAGTCCGAAAAGGCAAGCTGCTCAATTAGACAACGTGCTGAGGTAAATGAAGCTAAAGCTAATCAGGTGTGAAGCCAATCTGTGTACTTTCTTACTGCAATTATTGAAAAAGTTCAGGATTACAATTCTTCATTTCTGAAGTCTGGAGAACTTGTTCCTTAGGCCATAAATTGAGGACTAATTGTGCGATATTTCCTTTCGTATCTTCTCACTGGAAAAGTAAATTATTAGTCTCTAATTTATTGCCTGAAAAGGAAGTTGCTCTACTACCTCTAAAAGAGCGAGTGAATCCTCAACTTTTCATTATAATTGCACAGTTAGCGAATGAAGGAATCCGTCAAAATATTTATTAAATTCTAAAGTTGGTGCCTGGAATTGAAGGGAGGCACATTTTTTGTGATGATTTCCATAGTTGGAGACTGATTGTTTGTTGATCAACTTGATCTTTAAAATGTTGTAGATCAACTTAATATGTGGACCAACAATGCAATTTTCCTATAAGGGCATGATCGCATAGCAATGGAGGTAGAAGACGGGTCTCATAAGGCAGAAAAATCATTGGTTAAAGGCTATCAATTTCACACAAATCAATTCTGATGCCAATGGTCTATCTTCCTACAGGATTCACTTCATTATTTGAGCAAGATGGTACTCACTTCATCACCATTCGTTGTTGGTCCCATATGTTTAATATCGGCATGACAAAAAATTTGGAGTTATGATGTGTTCCTTTCGTTCGGACCTAGTTATACTGATTTTTTCGATGAATTTGGAATGTCCAAATACTAGGGTGCTACATTTTTCTTTTTTCTTTTGTTGTGAAACAAACCATCGGATTGAGATGTTGAAGTTACATAGTAAATAATAATGAAGTATATGATCAAGCAAAAGAATAATAAAAGACAAGAATATGACAGAAGAATTAAGAGATTTTATTGATTCAAGAATAATGGAGAAGAGAGAAAATTATAATTGATCCTATAATTCTAGTAATCTATTTTCTCACACACATAAAATTGTATAGAAGAGCCTAATATTTATAGAGAACATGTAGGGGACGTCCAAACCCTCTTGGTAGAGTTGTTGATGAAGTAAAATGCCAAAAATTGAGTCAAAAACGAAGTAGGAGAAGAAAACGCCGAAAACCGAAACCCTCTAGGCAATCTGAATTTTTTTTTTTTTGCAAATTGTTTTCTTCATCAAATCCATATCAATTTCCAACTCCCAATGTGCTTCCAAAATAAAACTTCAACTTGACATGGACTCCAATAACATTCCAAATTGAATTCTCCTTGACGTGCACTTCAATTAGAATTCTTCAATTACTTCAAATAAGGAATTCGGGTCACGCTCAAATTCTAACATCTTTTTTGCTCAAGTATATAATAACCTTGTGGGTTGGATAGTCCAAATTTGAAGAATTTGAGCATTTTTGAATTCTCTGTATTTAGATTGAATTTTGGTCCATCTGATAATTAGATACAATTCTAAGATCTTGAATTTACAATTTAGGTCTTGCTGTAAATCATTGTAAGTGGTATATGTTGACCCCAAAAAATGTTGCCAACAGATGCCGGGCCCACTCGTGCACACGCAAGCTTGATCCAACACGCTAATGCCGATAGACGGTCATGATGGCTCCAAGTAATGGGCGTGGGAGTGGCTCAAAGGCACGAGACGTTTCCGTTCAGGCCACCGGCAAGAAAGATGTAACACGATTGTATAAGAAACCAATCGACAAAATATGATTTGTAGTAGAGAATATGTTATAGGAATCACTGTTGAAACGAGAGAAAGATTGCTTCCAATATTTAGTCTTTCCTTTAAAATTGCATCCTCCCCTTTTGTGTTACATGGTGGGGGTATTTATAGTGTTACAACTCAATTGGTGACCTTTGGATCAGCCTACACGTGGCCTCATCTCCTTGACTAGGACATCAAATCCTAGCACTCAAGTTGACTCTCCTAACTTTACAAAACATTAAATGCTCTTACATTGACAAGACAGGACACAAATAAACTTTACATAAAAGTCACGTCAATCATTCGCCAAAGATCTCCATCATAAGTGAATCTTCGCATGTGGGTCTTCAATGGCTGCTAAGGAGCCTCAGACGATGTGTGTTTGCCGAACCATGGCTCATCGTTAACAGCAGTGGCCTCGGAGCCCACATCTGAAGCTAGGAAAATATGTTTTGATTTGACTAGGCTGGTCCCACCTCTAAAATACGGTACCACGTGTCGCTTCCACCTATTGACCCATAACAGTATAATTACCAAAAAATCCGCCCAGGGCCACCATATATAATTTATCTTCAATTTTACTTGCCAAGTTTTGATTATAAATATGGCCTCGAAGCTATCCTTCTGGCAAACTTATATCGAGGATTTTATGCAAATTCTCTCGCTCTCTAGAAATAAGAATGGCTACTACATGTTCTCTCACTTTTCTCCTCTTATTTCACTTGTCCTTTTATCTGAATTTCACTTCTTTTGCGTCAACACAAGTCTCTTCGTCATCCATTGCTTCTGATCAGATCAAGTTCTGGTCGGAAAATGTGCACAACCAAATGCCAGAATCTGTTTTAAAAAGCTATCCCCATTAACAAAAAAGGATCAGGATTATTACACTAATATGATATCCAAAAACAAATTCACTGAAAATCCCAGTTTTTGCTCAGTTGCAAAACTCTCTTGTTCATCTAAATTCGATGATTTCAAGGAAGTAGCAATATTGAAGTACAATGGTGCAACAACTATTCAATCTAAAAATGTGGACAAATTTTCTTACTTCAGGCTCTCAATCCTTAGAGAAGGAAATAAATTCCATCTCCCAGATTTAGTAGAAAATATTCCTAATCGAGCATTTCTCCCTCAAGAAATAGCATCAAAAATTTCTATCAGCAGAAGAAACATCAGAAAAATATTTCCCAAGTCCTTTACACTGTCGAAAAATTCCATCGAAACTACTCTTTCTTATTGTAATGCAGAACCTATAAATGGAGAAATCAAGAATTGCCCCAAATCCCTTGAAGAAATGATTAGTTTCTCAAAGTTGGCCTTAGGCAAAAACAAGTTACTTGCGCTGGCTTCACAAAGCGCAAAAAGAGGTGATTTCCTGATAAAAAAGGTAGAGAAATTTGATAGGCAGAAAACAGTTGCCTGCCACGAAGTTTATCTTCCCTTTGCAGCCTACTTCTGCCACTCATTTTTGATTTTGAGAGCACACCACCAGCCCCTAGTCATTTTGAGTTAGTCAAGTTTTTGACCTTTTTGCTCACCGCTGTGTCAGCTACTTGGATCATCGACATCGAGGTTAGGTGATTTTGAGCCTTAACCATTTTTGGTTTTGAAGAACTCACCACCAGCCCCTAGCGATTTTGAGTTAGCCAATTTTTAGGCTTTTTTGCTCACCGCTATGTGTCGAGCTGTCTTGGATCGTCGAGGTCAGGTGATTTTGAGCTTTAACCATTTTTTGGTTTTGAAGAACTCACCACCAACCCCTAGCGATTTTGAGCTAGCCAATTTTTAGGCTTTTTTCCTCACTGCTATGCGTCGAGCTGTCTTGAATCGTCGAGGTAAGGTGATTTTGAGCTTTAACCATTTTTGGTTTTGAAGAACTCACCACCAGCCCCTAGCGATTTTGAGCTAGCCAATTTTTAGGCTTTTTGCTCACCGCTCGTAGTCTTTATTTCAATCAATTACGAACAACACTCCTAGCAAAATTTAATTTGCCAAGATTTGGGGACTAGGCGCAGGACGTCCGCTTAGGTCGGCCCTTCCATAGCACCTTCATCATCTGCCGTCACTTAGCATTTTCTTAAATAAATTTCAATCAGGTGTGCCTATTGCAGGCATTACATCATGAAAAACCCCTGGCTACAATACTTACAAACGGTCATTGTATCAGAAAAGCAGAAATAAAAATTCTCCTAGCAACTATATTTACATACAAGCACTATGCTGCTTAACTTCCCACTTGTTGGCTGACGCTGCTATTGGCCTTGGCCATTTGAGCTCTTTGTTGTCTCAAATCTCCATCAATATCTCATCCTGCGGAGTATTTAAAGGGGTGAATGCTTTGACCTCCTCTCGTTTTTGCCTGACCAATCGATCCTGAGTGTACACCATATTTGTGTGCTCATTCCTCAACTTGTCTTTGTCAACGAGTTTTCGTACATCACCCGACTTTCGCTTGTGGCTTTCTGTCTCCCATCCTTCTATAAGATTTTTCGTGACCTTCTCTGCTTCCTCTGCATCAACATATTTGTCACCTTTTTTCAACAAGTTATGCATCGACTCTGGAGGGTTTTTGGAGAGTGACATCTTGAAGGCCCGGTTCCGTGCCCCATTCATTAATGCTATTATCACTGCAGACATTTGAAGGTCTCTTATACCAAGTGTTGCCCGACTGAACTTAGCCAAATACTCCTGCAAGGATTCATATTTCTCTTGCACAACCTGCATCAACCCAATGGCCGTCTTACGCTTCCTTTTGCTACTCATAAAGTATGCTACGAAGCTCTTGGAAAGCCCATCAAAAGTTTTTATAGACTTGGGTGCTAGTGTGGCCACCCAGTCTCTAGCCTCCCTCCTAAGTGTCGGGGGAAACTACCTGTACATCACTGCGTCTGGGGCTGTTTAGAGTCTCATTAAATCGATGAAAGTTCGCAAGTGGTCCAACGGGTCCGTGTCTCCGTCATATGCTTCTATCATCGACTGTTTAAAGCCTTTTGGCAAAGGAACGACCATAATTTCGGGGGCAAAAGGATCCTCTTCCAGAACCATTTGCCTACGCTTGTCCTTCTTCGTAGTCAATGCATCGTCTATCTTCTGGGTCATCATCTCTTCTATCTTCTTTTCCAAGTCTGTCACGGGTTGGGAAATTTGTGGAAATACAAACCCTGAAGCCCCATATCTCCTGTTGTTAGTTGAGTAATAGTCGGGGTAATCATTTGTGCCACCTGGGGTGGTTGCTCGCGTACGGCTTCCGACGAACTCTGCGGTGGGGCTGCAATTTTCTGTGTTTGATTTTGCAAGAGGGTCATCATGGCCGTCAATTGTGTCTCTAAAGCATTGAATTGGCTATGCTTTACGTATTGCGGTGGCGGGTCTTAACCCCTGGCAACAGACTATAACTCCGTCTCTGTTGTATTTCCGACCATACGTGTTTCACTCCTAGTTCGTCTCCTTAACATAGCTTTTTGTTCAGTGGTTTCCCACAGACGGCGCCAATGAAATAATCACAAAATTTACCTCCACGGCAACAATGACGTGTGGGGTGTTCTAGTTTCTTCGATCAACGAATGTTACCTGCAAAATGAGGTCGGGGCTTTCTCCCCCGTTGTACCTCCGGCGTGAGAATCAGTAGTCAGTTTTAAGGAGTAAGCAGAGAGTATATGAGCATTCAATAAGTTTGAGTTCCAAGAGTCCATACCTTTCTCATCTTGGAGGTATTTAAAGGCACCTGTTGCTATGCACGTGTTCGATAATTAATGGTGCCACGTGTCCCACGTAGACCTTTCCACTTCCTCCATGTTCTAACGTGGTGAACCCCACTCGTCAAGCGGTTGGTTGTGCCCATGTTCGCTGTTGGGTGGTTTCCGTCCTATGCATTGCCATTTGTATGGTTAAGCATAGTATTGACCTCACGGTGGTAGCTAACTGTGTGAACGTAGAGGGCCTCATGGGGGTCGACGGCCTAGGTGAGCGTTGAGGGCCTCATAGGTGATAGGTGGTCTATCATGAGTACGTAGAGCAACCCATGGTGGTATGCGGTCTGTCATGAGAGCGTAGAGCACCACCTCCATGGTAGTAGGCGGTCTATCATGAGAACGTAGAGCACCTCATTGTGGTAGGCGGTCTATCATGAGAATGTAGAGCACCCCATGGTGGTAGGCGGTTTATCATGAGAACGTAGAGCGCCCCATGGTGGTAGACAGTCTATCATTAGAATGTAGAGCACCCCAGGTGGTAGGCGGTCTATCATGAAAACGTAGAGCACCCCATGGTGGTAAGCGGTCTATCATGAGAACGTAGAGCACCCCCATGGTGGTAGGCGGTCTATCATGAGAACGTAGAGCGCCCCATGGTGGTAGACGGTCTATCATTAGAACGTAGAGTACCCCATGGTGGTAGGCGGTCTATCGTGAAAACGTAGAGCACCCCATGGTGGTAGGCGATCTATCATTAGAACGTAGAGTACCCCATGGTGGTCGACGGCCTCTGACGTGGTACTTTACAGGGGTGCATATCAAGTAACCCTTACTTCAATGTCCATCATAGATAATTATTGATCCCATCATATAAAGTTGTCCTCACCTAAGCGGTTACAATCACCCGTGTACGCGGTTTGCAAGATTGTCACCCGCGTACACGGATAATTATTGATGTCATCCTATATCACCGATGATTAGATTGCATGAAGTTGGATTATGTGTACTCGACCTACAACAATGAGTTGACGTAGTTCTAAAGCAGTAGAGTAAACTCGATCACCACGGCTTGTAAATTAAGATTGTGTAATTTCTTGAATTCTGTAGGTGTGTGCAGGAAAGACATCTCTTCTAGCATCTCATTATAATATAAACTGATGGGCAGAGGTGGTTTGTGTGTGCCTATTTCTTTGCTATGTGAATTGTGTTTGAATCTCTAGTAAAAGATGAAGTCGATTCTGGCTAAATTATTTATCTTAACATTTTCTTGGATTGATCCCAATTTAAAATTCTTTACATCCCAAGAAAATAGTGAAGTTTGGTCACCATTTCCAGGGTCAATTCCCTAAATGGTTGCTGAACTTTTCCAAAGGTTCCCATGGGATTATTGAACTTCAAAACTTCCCTAGGAAACTTTGACAAAATTTAGTGACTCCATGGGAAACTTTGGAAAAGTTTCAGTGACCATTTGAGGAAACCTTTGGCAAAGTTCATTCATTTTGTTATTAATTTTTTGATAGGATTTTGTTAGTTATTTTGCGGTCTGCATAGTTGTTCATTCACATATGCCAACAGATTTATGCATGTTCACGTATGCATTCAGGCTATTGAACTGGTTAAAGGACAAATCACTCATAAATTAGTATAGATACAAGGTCTGCATGTTGGCTTGAGAGAGTAGGTGATATCTCTATGAGGTTGTGCGTCTAAGTTTTTCCAATTAATAACATGTGAATTTCAAAGATTTGTCTATCGTGCTTTCAGGTTAAGTTAGACAAAATAATTTAACCCGTTGAGGTGAATTGAAGATTATATATTATGGAGAATGGTGACTCAATTGGCTCCTAACCTTTTGTACCTTATGTGTGTGTTGAATTATTTGGTTCTTTTCATAAATCTGTACAGTCGATGTCCTAATGTTTATGCTCCTTGAGTCATGTCCATTTGAATAGCTGCACCGATTTTAGAAATGGACTAGTCTATTAAAACATACAAATTTTCCCAAATGATCACTGAACTTTTCCAAAGTTTCTCACGGGGTCAACTAAACTTTGTCAAAGGTTCTCGTGGGGTCATTGAACTTTACCATAGATTTCCACAGGGTCACTGAACTTTGTCAAAAGTTCCGTGGTTAATCACTCAACTTTGTAGAAGTTGTCCACCTCATAAAAAATTTGCTTGCTTGGCGAACAAATTGTACACAAACGTGCCACATCACTTGCTCTGTTTGACACGTAACAAATAATATAATGGGCTTTCGAGTATGAATTATCGTTCACACAATGACTATATTTTATTCTTAGTTCAATATTTCAACTCCTATTTGACGAATGAAAACACGTATGATTTTGGTGATTGTTTATCTATCTATTTCTAATTAATCGAAAGTATCAAATTGCCCACAAAAATTGAATTAGGATTTCAAATATGGAAGAGATATTATGACTCACAATTTCATCTATTGGTTACATTTAATTCTTAAATCAAGATTCGCAAATCTAATGTAGTGCTCAATCGAATTCCTTTATCTTATTCAATTTATCCCTCTCGAGTTCTCATTGAATCAATTTAACTACTTAGAATTAATGTGACGACCACAATAACTAAAATAAGTATATCTACATTTTATACTAAATTACCGGGAAAAAAAAATGAACATAGATACATGGTACTCTTGTCAAAAAAAAAAAAACATTGTAAAGGAAAATTTATAGTGAAGGTTTCAAACCTTTCAAAAGAGTGCAGCTAGCAGATATGTTCCAAACCTTAAAAAAAAAAAAAAAAAAAAACGATAGAGGGACATCTGAACAGTTTTAGGTGAGAAAATGTGAAGAAGTCACCATTGCCCTTTCAAAAATTGGTCAAGCTCTTGTGTTTTTGGTCAACTAACTGATTGTTGGACAGACCGCACAAAGATGCTTTCATAGCACATTTTTGAAATGTTCGAGAAAATCTGCTACGATGTAAAGGTCTGGGACTGAGCTGCACTTTTTTGAAAGGTTTGTGACCTCTACTGCATATTTTCCTATTATAAATGAATCCAATGATCACAGAGAAGCTTTTATGGATGTCAATAGATAGAACCCAGCTAAAGTCATCTGCTAGAAAGGAATGGAATACTGACTAAGAGCCTACCAAAAACAAACACACTCTGATATCTTGCTTTACATGTCAATTAGATCCCATTTTTTATCTGTAGAAAAAACCAGCTCTGCATATCTATCTCATGTTTCGACTTCTACATATGTTGTCTACTAGTCTATGTGAATTGATTACACGATGATTAATAAATATTTTTTGTTCATATTTTTTCCTTCATTCTAAATATGTTATTGTCATAAAATGTGAACCATTGCAATATCGAAGAAGTTCAGGAGTAAAATTCTTCATTTTTGAAGTTTGGAGATCTTGTTCCTTGGGTCATAAATTGATGATAATTGTGCAGTTTTTCTTTTGTATTGTCTTATTGAAAAAATTATACCATAATCATCAATTTTATTATTGCTCGAATAAAAAGTTGGTCCTCAATCTTTAAAAAAGAGCAATTAGTCTTTAATCCTTCGTTATAATCACAATCAAAACAAAGAAAACCGACGAGTATATGTTAAATGATCGTGTGCTGACTTCTCTATAAGTTTCGAAGCCAAATTTCATTTCCCAACTTGGGTTAGTGTTCAAAAATTTGAATGAGGCACATCTTGCCAGGACTAATGACAATTTAGTTGAGATTTTGATGCTTTCAGTTATTGGAGATTGATCGTCGACCACAATGAAAGGTCTGTTAGATATTTATACTATTAACATAATATGTGAAAGAAATAATTAATTTAGATTAAGTGTCCAATTGGTGAAAGTGTGGAATTTGTATGAGAGGTTAGGGGTTTGAGTCACACATTATTTAATGGTTCAACTAGCCAATAAAATATGACAGTTTTTAACTGTCTAGTATTAACAACCTATTAACCATTAGTCATAAAATTAAAAATAAATACTGGATCATGGTGGAGGCAGTTTTGTGATTTTTCTGCCTATATAAACACACATCTTGGTATTGGAAAAAAAAAACAAAATTGCATTTTAATATTCAGAAAAAATATTATACTCTATTTGACATATTTTCTGAAGTGTACTTGAGAGTTCTGAAAATCATTTGTGATTGCTGCACAATTGGTTTATTTGATCGTTGTATCGTGGAGGTGATTGTCTATAAAGGTTGCAGCAGTTATCGACGAACAATTTCACTTTATGACATCGTGCTGTCACGAGACTCAATCAGTTGATAAGTTTTTATTTCTACACTTTACTGTAATGCAACTAGTAAAGTTTCTAACAATGTCAAGGATCATCTTGCTCTATATAGTGGTTGCATACCAATTTACTATGCCGACAATAGATTAGAAACACCAACAATGCAACTTATTGCAACGTCACCTATCAGGACATGACTGCATACAGTGGATTGAGCAAGAACAAGGTCCCTCATAAAAGGAAAAATGAAAAACCAACTATCAATATCCACACAAATAAATTATTAATCCAATTTGCATTCTTTACACTGTTTTCATTCCATTATTTGAGCAACTTGGCGTTCACTTTATATCTCCATTCTTCGTTTGTCCCATATGATTTTATGTCGGCATAACCAAAAATTCATAGTTTCCGGCGTTCCCTGGATTCTTGTCCCAATTATAGTTAGTCCTTGTTTGGTCTAGCTAAAAATCATATTTTTAGTAAATTTTGATAAAAGTTGATGAAATATAAGATTGTAAAATTGATAAAAGTTTTGGTTCCATAAATGTGTGGTTGAAAATGAATTTTGGAAAAAAAGTGAGTTTTGAAAAGTTGGGGCCAAACAAGGATTTAGGGTGCAATATGTTTTTTGCTGAAATAAACAAATGAGCTTGTGGATTGGAAAATCAAAATGCGATTATTTTGAGCATTTTTGTTCAAAAATTCTTCTTTATTGAGATTGAGTTTACGTAAATCTGTTAAAATCGATCGAGGTATTAGTTGATGAGATGTCATATATTATGGTATCAAAGAATTCAAATATTTTGAATTTAAGTTTTACCGTAAATCATTACAGTTTTGCTAAACTTACATTTTGGTTGACAGTTTTCTTTACATTCCATGATCCGGTATACAGTTTTGTCATTGATTTAAATGACACTTAAAATAATCAATGTCACATCAAACAATGTCAAACTAGTTGTACCCAATGGTTGTACAACTTGTTTAATTCAATCAATTATAGAAGTTTTGTGCATTAAATACTCATTCACATGTCTTAATTACAGGCAAATCAGTTCTTATCAGCATTATTTGCTTTCTTGTATCCATGTACCCAAATTCTCTGGACTTATATGCAAAATCCACTTATCTTCAATTATAAATATGGCCTGGAAACTATCCTCCTAGCAGAACTCATCTTGAGGATTTTATGCAGATTCTCTCTCTCCTCTCTCTACAAATAGGAATGGCTACTTCACATTCTCCCACTTCTCTCCTTTACATTTACTTGGCCTTTTCACTAAGTTTCACTTCTCTTGCGTCGACTCAACTCTCTTTGTCATCCATTGCTTCTGACCAGATCAAGTTCTGGTCGGAAAATGTGGCCAACAAAATGCCAGAATCTATCTTCAAGAAACTATCCCCGTTAACAACAAGGGATCGTGATTATTACACTAAAATGATATCCGAAAACAACTTCTCAGAAAATCCCAACTTTTGCTCCCTTGCTAAACTCTCTTGTTCATCCGAATTTGACGATTTCAAGGCAGTAAAACAAGCATATGCTGTGACTAAAGTGTATAATAACAATGGTGCATTACCTTTTCAATCCAATAAGGTAGACAAATTTTCTTACTTCAGGCTCTCAATCCTTAGAGAAGGAAGTATGTTACATCTCTCAGATTTAGAAGAAAAGATTCCGAATCGATCATTTCTCCCTCAAGAATTAGCATCAAAGATTTCTATCAGCAGAAAAGACATCAGAAAATTATTTCCCAAGTCCTATGCACTGTCAAAAAATTCCATGGAAACAACCCTTTCGTATTGTAATGCAGAAGCTATAAAGGGAGAAATCAAGATTTGCCCAAAATCCCTTGAAGAAATGATTCGTTTCTCAAAACTTGCATTAGGCAAAACCAAGTTACTCGCACTTGCTTCACAAAGCACAAGAACAGGTGATTTACTGATAAAAAACATCAAGAGATTTGATAGGCAGAAAATAGTGGCCTGCCATGAAGTTTATCTTCCCTTTACGGCCTATTTCTGCCATTCAATCTCTTCGTCTCGAATATATGCTGTAGACTTGGTTGAACACGATACTCGACTCCCTGTTAGCACTGTGATTGCGATATGTCACATGAATACCTCGGCATGGCCTAAGAATCATGTAGCTTTTAAGATACTGAAATTCTCCCCTGGAGAAGGCGAGGCATGTCACTGGATGTCGAACATTGATCTTGCATGGATTGCGGATGATTAGATTGTAAGATGTTGGGCCGTGTGTAGTAAACCTGCACAATGAACGAACGTAGTTCTTGAGCAGTCGAGGAAACTCGATCGCCATGACTTGTAAAATAAGATTGTACTAGTGTTTAAATTCTGCAGGTTTGTATGAGAAAGAAAGCTCTGCTATCAATTTCTCAGTATAAAATTAATTGATGGGCAGAGGTGGTCTCTGTGTTCTTATTTCTTTGCTATTTGGAGATGTTGGATTTCAGTGCAAAAATCATGGAGTAATCTTGTGTTGTGTTTGAATCTCAAGAAAAAGATGAAGTCATTTCAGCATCTTTGGCTAAAATTATTTTTGTTAACAGTGAACTAATATTTTGTACCGATTGTTCCTTCGGCCATAAAATGAGGACTAATTGTGCAATATTTCGTATTTGATGATTAAGCCCCCATTTGAGTTTTTTCTTTCTTGGAAAAATGAGTTTTGAAATAGTGATTTTTTAAGAATTGGAAGTTAAAAAGAACAAAAATTTCGGATTTATGTAATAATATTTCATTGCGAGAATGCATGATTGAAAATGAATTCGAGAAAAAAAAAAGATGTAAATATGGTTGTCAAACATTGGTTAAATTGAAATTTGGTCAGGATTCTACTTTTTTAATTGTGTAAATAATACGCTCGTTGATAGAAAAACCTAAATTTTAAGAATTTGAGCATTTTTTATGTATTGTGTGGATCTCAAATTCGATTGATCAAGTGGCCAACAAATCTCGACAACCTCCATCCACCTAGCCACCTAGGCATCACTTGTACACTGAAAACACCGCTAGGTTGTAGACGCTACTATTTCAGGAAAAAATGATTTGCACTCTGACAATCAAGTCAATGATCGAAACATAGAAGTTAATGAGTGCAAAAGATATAAGTGAGGGTAAACTAATGACAAAATCGATCTTTTTCCAAATTCTGCCACAAAGTAACTTAAATAATTCACCAATCATACGATATGTGATCACATCCAGCTCTATGCGTATGACCAAATATCGTTGAAGACAATATGCTTGCAAAACTTAGAATAACAGCATAGTAAGTGTGAAGCAAGTAATATGCTGGCGATAATAAAATCGCAACATGGTATGTATGCTGGCAACGAGTTCTGTTCTAGTAGAAATAATAAAATGCTAGAAGAATACTTTTATAACATCATTCCCCAAGTGTAAGTTTTACATTTATGTATGGATCGGACTTGTAAAAATGTAGAGAGGTGGCATTCATCGTAATTTTCTTGCATAGGTTATGCATGCAGGTTCTAATTAGGTAATTAACACTCTTATCGGGACAACATAAAATTTCCCAGTGAGTTATCGGGGATGGGCCTCAATCGGTCACTGTCTCCCTCAATGGATCTTCGAATCAAATAGAGTTGAGTCGTGCAGGTCAAAGCAGGCAATTCCCCTTCGAGTTCTTAGCTTGGTTCCCCTGTTGAGGCTACATAAAATTCATCAATAAGTTGACATAGGGGGTCTCAATAGGTCCCTAGCTCCCAGTTGGGTGTTCTAATCAAATAGAATTAGCTCGTATAGGTCAAATGAAGCAAGTCCCTTTCGGGTTCTTAGCTTGGCTCCCCCTCCGAGGCTAAATAAAATTCCTCAATGAGTTGATGGAAGGGGGCCTCAATAGGTCCCTAGCTCCCTCATTGGATCGGCGAATAAAATAGAGTTGACATCAACTTGACACATCTTTGCCATCTTTGCTTCACTATGACATAGTAAATTGACAGTTTATCACCCGGAATATGAAATTGAAAAAAGAAGGTTGAAGATGAATTTTAGTCGCCTTGAATGTCTTCGATGAAGAATCCAAAAAATCACAATCTTCTTGCTTGAAATCTTCAATTCCGAATCAAGAATCTTGAAAGTATATACGTCGTTTGTATGATTTTATCTCAAAACCTCTCCATCTCCTTCTTGCTAGATGGAGAATAATGTAATTGAACTTCCAAATTAATGTGCACCAATTGCTTTTCTTGAAAAGTCCAACTTAAATTAGGACACAAGATTTTTCTTGTCTGGAACAACCATGTGATAGCATAGGCATAGGTGGTGCAATTACATGGTTTTAACCTTCGATAACCTGTTAATTCCATTGGACCTCTTGCGATCGCATGGACTAAGCTTTGGCTCCTTGTTCAATTTGGTCCTTGCATTCCTTCTTTTGGAAATCCCATGTCCCTTCCTAATTTTTATTGAAAGTCATTCATCTTTCAAATATCAACTTCTTGTTCCCTATCTTCCACAGTTTGTTTCGTTTAGGTCCTTTTCTTCTACTTTTCGCTCGTCTCTCGCAAGCCATCCATAATTGACTCTCTCCTAAAATAAACTAGAACTAAATATCAATTAACTAAAAGTACTTCCAAACGTCCACCTTTGATGGCCCAAATAAGTGTAAAATTACGCTTATCAGGCATCACCAATAATAGGTCGTCCATTTCCTTTAGCAACTGGTGCTAGTTGCCTCTTCAAAGAACTATAGACCCCTGGGAACAATGATGTTTCACCCCGTGGTTGCCACCAAGATAGGGGGTTCCAAACTTTACTTGAGACTGCTATTCAGCGGTAGGAGCGACGGCTATCGTTGAGACAATGATGGCCTCGACCACGACATCTCAAGACCGAAACCCAACTATTTAGCAATATAGATATTCTTTTGGTTTGCTCAACACTATCTGAAAATTTGCTTTCCCGTTTCCAAAAGAAATTTTGTTGGTCAATCTTTCCAATAGCTCTTTTGTATTTTTTATGTTTTGGAACTTGGTTAAACATGGTTAACGTATCGTATAGTTTCCACATACGTTGCCAATCCATTGCTTCAATATCCCATCGATGAAGTTGAGAAAACAAATCTTGATTATCTCCGTCCATCTAGGCATCACCTGAAACACCGCAAAGGCCATAGCTCTAGAAAAATGACCCTCTAATGATCAAGAGAGTTAAAGTGAGGGAGGATTTGGTCCATAAATAGAAGAGGCATATGGGTCACGATAGGCCAGTGAATCGAGTCCATGTCCAAGAGTGGTTTGATTTAATTTGACCAATCTAATTGAATCATTAACATCCAGTCAGCTAACGTGGAACGTCTATGCTATGTAATTTATTTAGCCCCTTTTTGGTCCAGTACAAAAGTTTATTAGAATTTAATTAAAAATTAAAAATTAATTTAAGTCTCATATTTGACGTGTCTCACAACTTTTCAACTATACATTTTATCAATTAACAGAGGCTATACGCCAATAAAATAAGTAAACTGTAAAAATTCTCTTAAATAAATTTTATTCCAGGAAAAATTGTTTTATATCTTACACGAGTAATTACATGTTTTAATTTTTTTTTTCAAGCTCATTTTCAACTACATATTATTCCAACAAAACAATTTTACATGTAAATTAAAAAAAAATTAAAACAATTCCTACTTTTTAATTACACATTCTCCAAAAAATCACATTTTATAAAATATCTACTAAAAAAAGGGGCTCAAACATAGACACGGTTTGTTACAAGTAACATATCGTGTTACATTGGGTAGCTGTCTCATTTCCAATACTTGGCCCCTTTGCAATGATCATATCTTAATGGACTTGGTATTTTCGTCTTTCTCGTACTTATTTCACACTTGGTAGGTGGGATTGACCAAAACATAAGAGGCCGATAAATTTTATATAAGCTCGCACAAGGGCGCTTATCTTTTTTCACACCGAGCTTTGCTTCTACTGCTAGCACTTGGATTTGAAAACACGCAAAAATTATCTTGAATCAATGAATGGATGAAAAAAAAAAAAAGATGAGTAAATCTCGAATCGTATTAATTATTAGAGTGAATCCCGATACAACAATTATTTTTTATTCGAAAAAACGAAAATAAAGAACCACTTGAAATAAATTGAAGATAGTTGTTATTTTTTTAAAGTTATTTTTACAAAATATGTATTAAGTCGAGATATGCATATCTGTTGTTTATTCAAAATTTGCATGTGAGCAGAATAAAGAATGATTTGTATTCTGCACTTTTGACTACCTAAGGTCCGATTCTTCATTTCTTTGTCTACTGCATAAACAAAACCATATATAGTGCATGTTTGGTCAAATTACTTATTTGCATCTTATTTTTGAATTATATAATTAAGAAAATAAGCAACTTATCTAAATATAATGTCAAATAAATATTCACTTAAATGTAAGTTTGACTTACTCTTAAATTTAACCAAATATTTTCAGGGTATACCTACTCCTTTGCACAATTGGGCTGTCTACTAGTGTCGAGTTGAGAAGATTTATTTAATTTTTTTTTTTTTTTCTACTTCATAAAATTGGTCCGTAAAAAATTTAGCCCACCTTAAACTCGAGTTATAAGTCTACCCTTGACCACCACAAACACCATATTCAAGGAATACAAGACCTAAAATCGAACGCAAACATGACAACCTTAACTGATTCACGATCACAGCCACATTAAAAATTCAAGTTTAACACCTAGAGTTGAGAATCCACTTGAAATTTCTCTATTCTAAAGATCTAAGATCTCGATTCTCGGTGCTTTGAGAATCCAAGGCCAGGTCTAAAGTGGCCGAAGGTGTGACTTCGTGGGGTTTGGTACATGGGATTTGGAGCAATTTGGGTTTTTTGATTTACACGTTTTCGAAAAAAGTATTTTCTAAAATAAAAAAAGCTTAACAGTAAAATTGAAATTTGAGAAATGAGTATTCCGCTTGATTTCCACAATAATATAATCGCATGACATAAATATAAGAAAATCAGTTCTAATCCACATGATTTGTTTTCTTAAACACTTGTGCACAAACCTACTTGCAAAAATCCATTTATCTTCAATATTACTCAACATGATTTCAGTATAAATATGGCCTGCAAACTTCTCTCTTTACTCAAGAATGGCTACTTTACATCGTCTCACTCTTCTCCTCTTCTTTCACTTGGCCATTTCTCTCAGCTTCACTTCTTTCGCGTCGACTCAAGTCTCTCCAACATCCATCGCTTCCGAACAGATGAAATTTTGGTCGGAAAATGTGCACAACCAAATGCCAGAATCTATCTTCAAAAAGCTATCCCCATTAACAAAATGGGATCGTGATTATTACACAAAAATGATATCTGAAAACGACTTCTCAGAAAATCATGACTTTTGCTCCCTTGCTAAACTCTCTTGTTCATCCGAATTCGACGATTTCAAAAGAGTCAAAAAAGTATATACTACGACCAAAGTGTACGGTAACAATGTTGCTACACCTTTTCAATCCAATAAGGTAGACAAATTTTCTTACTTCAGGCTCTCAATTCTTAAAGAAGGAAATAAACTCCATCTCTCAGATTTAGTAGAAAAAATTCCAAATCGAGCATTTCTCCCTGTTGAAATATCATCAAGAATATCCATCAGCAGAAAAAACATCAGAAAAATATTTCCCAAGTCTTTTGAACTGTCAAAAAATTCCATCGAAACAACACTTTCTTATTGTAATGCAGAAGCTATACAGGGAGAAATCAAGACTTGCCCAAAATCCCTTGAAGAAATGATTAATTTCTCAAAGTTTTCCTTAGGCAAAAACAAATTACTCGCACTGGCTTCACACAGCACAAGAGCAGGTGATTTCCTGATAAAAAAGATCAAGAAATTTGATAGGCAGAAAATAGTTGCCTGCCATGAAGTTTATCTTCCTTTCGCAGCCTATTTCTGCCATTCAATCTCTTCGTCTCAAATCTATGCCGTAGACTTGGTTGAAGCCAAAACTCGACTCCCAGCTAAAAATGTGATCGCGATATGCCACATGGATACCTCGGCATGGCCTGATAATCATGTAGCTTTTAAGATTCTGAAATTCTCACCTGGAGAAGGCGAGGCATGTCACTGGATGTCAAACATTGATCTTGCATGGATTACGGATGATTAGACTATATGCTGTTGGAATATGCGCAGTAGACCTGCAACAACGAGTGGACGTAATTCTTGAGCCGTAGAGGAAACTAGATGACCATGGCTTTTAAATTATGATTGTGTAATTGCTTGAATTCTGTAGGTTTTGACTGGAAAGAAATCCCTGCTATTATCAGACTAACTTTTTCATTGCTATTCCGAGATGTCGGATTTTAGTGAGAAAATCAGAGAGTAAAATCTTGTATGGCGTTTGAATCTGATCTAATAAACATTTAAGGTCAATTTCAAGTTCTTCGGCTAAAATTACTTTTTTTTTTAATAGTGATGTCGGACCAGGACACACGATATTAGATCAAGAATAGAAAGTAAAAGTTTGTTTACTGAAAATAAAGTGCAAAATTTAAAGAACACAATAGATATGTTTTTGGCTTAAGCCTTGGAGGTTTGGTGACCACATCCAACACCTACATTCCCCATTGAACATCTAAGTTGTGGATTATGCTCCATTCCACTATAAAGCCCAAATCGGCAACAAAGGTTACAAAAATGTTCAGAACAATCACAAAGAAAGTACAAGAACGCTTATCTATCAAGTCAAACAGCAGTAGATCCACTCGAATCACAAATAATCGAACACTAAATCAACAGGAACAACTGCACAGTTTCTCAAATACCTTACGCCGATATTCACTCAGAATATCCCCACAAAGGAACCAAAATAACACAATATAATCAAATCAGAGAATTGATTTACAGAAGAAAGGTATTCAAAGAGACGCAGCCAGAAAGAGAGGAAAGTCGAAGTTGAAACCCTAGAATCATAACGCTTCGAGAGATATGCCAAGTGAAAGGGCATAAACCATAAGAACCATCCAGAAGCAGATCTGACGGTCTTCATCAGTCCAGGTGTCACACATCCAGCAATTGGCGGGATTAAGAGAGTTGTCATTTAACCAAAGCACGGCTTATCCAAATTTTGGAAGCAGCCAAATTGAACCCTGTTTAATTCCAACATTCTCCACCTTGCTACTAGAATTTGGGCCGTAGTGTAGTCCAGAACAAAATCACATATTCTTTTCATTCGCTCAAAAGTACCTGTATAGTCATCACAAAGATTCAACAGATAGAAGTTTCAAATAGTTCAAAAACTTATTCAAATGAATTACTTTAATTCTCATATCTAATGGGTTTACTTGAGTAGGGATTTTACTAATCTTTATAATCCCTTTTGAAATAACATATCTTATAAAATGATATTTGATATCAATATTTTTTGTTCTATCATGAAACATAGGATTTTTGCTTAAATGTATGACACTTTGGTTGTCAGATAATAACAGAATATCATTTTCAGAAACATCAAGTTCAGAAATCAATCCATTTAACCAAATTTCTTCTTTAACAGCATCTGTAGCAGCAATATATTCTGTTTCAGTAGAAGGTAAGGCTACAACCTTTTGAAACTGAGATTTCCAACTCACAACAGTGCCACACAAAGTATAAAAATATGAGGAAGTAGATCTTTTATTATCCTTATCACCAGTAAAGTCAGAATCAATATATTCCATCAATATAGCATCATTTTTATTAGATTTAAACATTAGACCCAGATTAGAAATACCTTTAAAATATCTAAATAACCATTTTAGGGCATTCCAATGTTCTTCTCTTGGGTTACTCATAAACCTACTTAATATACTAATTCCAAAAGCAAGATCAAGTCTGGTGCAAATCATCAAATGCATCACAGAACTCACAGCAATAGCATAAGGTATTTTTGACATTTTAGCATATTCCTCTTCAGAGTTGGGACAGAATTCAGAAGAAAGTTTAAAATGGTTTAACAGAGGCAAAGTAACAAGTTTACGCTCATACATATTAAACATTTTCAAAATATTAATCACATAATCATGTTGATTAAGAAATAACAAGTCCCTCTCTTTATTTCTCTAGATGCATGCCTAAAATTCTTCTAGCAGGGCCAAGGTCTTTCATATCAAATTCAGATTTCAGTTTCAATTTGATATTATCAATTTCAGCTCTATCATAGCAGGCAAGATCATCCACATAAAGTGCTAAAGAAAGAGAGTGTTCACCTCCATCACCTTTAAAATAAAACAGGCATCAAATTGGCTTCTTTTAAAACCAAGTTTTAACACAAAGTTATCAAATCTCCTATACCATTGTCTAGGAGCCTATTTTAAACCATATAGGGACCTTTTCAGCAAGCAAAGAGTATTATCAGGATTACCAACTTCAAATCCAATGGGTTATTTCATATAGATAATTTCATCTAAATCATCATATAGGAAAGCAGTTTTAACATCTAATTGTTCAAGTTCTCATTTAAAATGAGAAACTAAAGCAAGCAAACATCTGATAGTAGAATATTTCACAACAGGGGAGAATATCTCAGTATAATCTATACCTTCTTTTTAGGTAAAACCTTCTGTAACAAGTCTAGCTTTGTATCTGATGGTTTTGCTATCCCCTCTTCTCTTTTTTATTTTGAGAATCTACTTGTAATCAATTAATTTCTGCCTCTCAGGTGTTTCAACAAGTTCCCAAGTTTTGTTTTAAAGACATTTCATCTTCCATAGCAGCAATCCAATTTTTGCTTTCCTTACATCTTATGTCATCATTATGGAAGTTTGGTTCATTTTCAAAATGTTCTTGAAAGGTAAAGAAAGAAACAAAATCATCACTTTCAAATCTAGTAGAGGGTCTGATTTGCCTCATTTCCCTATCCCTAGTGAGCTTATACTCATCAGTAGGGAGAGCAGCAGAATCAGATTCAAGATTTTGATCAATTTCATCAATATCAATTTTAATTTGGGTATCAGTTCCTTCTACTAGAGGTACAGAATTTACAGGTTCAGTATGAGGGGTCTCCACCTCAATTTGAACATCCTTTTCAGTCAAAGTCTTATCTTTTCCTTCCAGACATGGCATTAATGATTCATTAAAAACAACATCCTTTTTAACAATCTCTTTATACCCCTTCTCATATTTAACCCATAATCTGTATCCTTTAACATGTTCATCATAGCCTAAGAAGACACATTTCAAAGATCTAGGTTCCAATTTTCCAACATTTCGATGAGCATAAGCAGCACGCTTAAAAACCTTTAAATGAGAATAAGTCACATAATGATCAGACCACACAGATTCAGGTACATTAAAATTCAGAACTTTAGTAGGACTTCTATTAATCAAATACACAGCAGTTTTAATAGCTTCACCCCAAAACATTATAGGCAAGCCAGATCCAAGAAGTATGCATCTAACTTTATTAAGCAAAGTCCTATTCATTCTCTAAGCTACACCATTTTGTTGAGGAGTATAAGTAACAGTTCTACGTCTCATAATGCCACTGACACAGGTTATTGAATTCATCATTACAAAATTCCAAACCATTGTCAGTTCTCAGAAACTTAATTTTGTGTTATGTCTGATTTTCAACTTGAGTTTTCCAGTTTTTGAAAACAGAGAAAGTCTCATCTTTAGTTTTAAGTAAAAAAATCCAGATTTTTCTAGAATAGTCATTAATGATCAACAAAAAGTATTCAAAACCAGATAGAGTATAAACAGTAGCAAGACCCCACAAATCAACATGTAAGTATTCAAGAATCTGTTTACATTTATGTATACCATTAGGAAAAGGTAATTTGACTTGTTTACCCATAATACATTGTTCACAAGAGCCAAAATCACCAAAATTTTGTTTTCCAAAAACTCCTTTTGTTTGTAAAGAATTTAGGGCCTTTTTCCCAATATGACCAAGTCTATGATGCTAAAGTTTAGTAAGAGTGAAATTATCAGAAACAGCAGAAGCAGTTAAACCAAGCAAATGTTTTGCTTTTAAGAAATAGAGACCATATCTCTTAGGGGTATGATTAAATCATTGCCCCTAAGAATTTTACTATGTTTTTGACCCATGTTTATGTTGAACTCTGATAAGTACGTTTTTACATACTTATTTTACTGTCAAAACATGAGCAATTATTGATTAATATGTTGGAATATAGCTTAATTCTATACAATTTATGTTTTGCAAGACAAGTGATGAATGTGGCGAAAATAAGGAGAAACATGTGAAAAATGACCACAATGGAAGAAAGTGAAGTTCAGAACTAAAGTGCAAATACTCAAAAATTATGTCGGGGCTCACGATGAAGGTTCAAGAGTGCTAAGGGTCGATTGGAAATAATTAGAATTCAAAAAGAAATGAAATATTATCAAAATCAATTTCCAATTCACACAAGATATATTCCAGATTTTTGCAGAAAATTGAGACCCATTTTTGGTATAGTGAAAGTCCGAATTTGAAAAGATCTATTTCAATAAAGTTGTATCTCTTCAAGTTATCTTTCTAAAACATTTAGAATCGTCTAAATTGGATATCGGAAGAGAAATGTATAACCAAATTACTGACTGCTGTGCAGTGACAAAAAAATCCGCGCGCGAAAGCAACTTTCCTTATTCGATTAAAACTCTTTTGGAAACCAATTTGGACGTGATTTTCATCCAATTTCCGTCTTTTACAAATACTTAACAGCAGAATACATATGGGGAAGGCCCCATACACCATTTTCTCCTCTTTGGCTTAAGAAACACATGAGGAATTAAAGATCTTGGTGAAGCTACGAAAGAACTCGATTGGAATTGGTAATTTCATGTCTTTTATTCATTTAATTTGATATTTTCATTATCAAACAATGTTAGAATTTAGATTTTCATTCTCTTGAATTTATATTGAAATCAATTTAATATTTACAAGATTTTTCATGGATTCAGTCATGCTTTTCCATTGTTCAATTAAATTATTTATTGAGTTTCAATTTCAATTATTTATTGTTGAGATTAGTTTAACAATTATTATATCCTTCATGGATCCAGTCATGCTTCTTCTATCGTTAGATTAAACTAGTTGTTGAATTTTAATCTCAAGTTCACTTTGTTGGCGGATTGATTACTGTCTTATGCTTGATGTATATGGTCGATCTTTGATCTTGTTCCAATAAAATTGTGCGAATATGTCTTAAATTTAAATTCTATTATAACATTTGTAAATTAAATTGATTTTCACGATATATTTTCCGATTAGAGTGTCAGGATGAGAGTCTCTAATTGTGTTATAAAAATGAATAATTGATATGATTGATCCAATCTAATTGAGGGAATTCCGACGCTTCACTGCTTCGAATTATTGATTTTAATTTCACCTTTCAACATCAAATTTTATTACAAATTTGAGAGAACAATTCAGCCTCTTTGATCTGTTAAATATTCTTCCATCTTCCTGTGGATATGATACCCCAAAACTGTGCTACAACTATCGCGTTATTCTTTGGGCGTAAGCCGAAAAGACGGTACAGAAGTCAAGAAATTCAATCATAAAAGGGTGATCTCGTTCCTTTTCTAATTTGTTTTTACTTCAGTTAATTTAATTTCTTTATTATTCTCGAATTTTATTTTCTTTTACTTGTTTCATGAGCAGGCAACAAGGTGAGCGAGGAAGAGCAGCTCACAGACTGGATATAGAATTTGAATATCTTTTTAACCCCGCTTTTGATTCTACTTCTGTTAAAATTGATACCGCATCACATAACATAATGTCTGAGAGTGAGCACGATGTACTGTATAGAACTTTGCATGATTATCTGCACCCCAAGTGTACATCTACACCTTCATGTATTAAGTGAGCACGATGTACTGTATAGAACTATTTCTATGAAGGGTTAACATCTAGAGAACGTCAGTTTGTTGAAATGATGTGTAATAGTGATTTCCTACAAAAAGATCCAGATGAGGCTATAGGATATTTAGATGACTTAGTTGAGAAAGCCCACACCTGGATTGGCCCTAGTGCTATTGATAGCACCAATAGGTCATGAGCCGTAGGAAATCCTTCTAGTGCAGGCATCTATCATCTTAGGGAAGAAGACAATTTTAGAGCTAAGGTAGAAGCCCTAACTAGATAAATTGAGAACCTACGCACTAGTTGTTCAAAGCCTACATCTATTGTTGCTCGTGTTGAGTCTTCTGGGCCGTATAGTATGTGTGGTGGTCTTGATCATCCAGTACAAGAGTTTTGCTCTAGCCGAGATGAGGGGGGTTTATGATGAACATTGTAATGCTTTAGGTATGTACAAAAAGCCTTATGTCCCATATTCTGAGACCTACAATCAGGGGTGGCGGAATCATCCTAATTTTAGCTGGAAATCTGATAACCAGCAACCTACTTAGCCACCTAGAGTTTTCAATACACTATCACATCAACCCTCAACGTCTAGGAATTCTTTAGAGGACACCCTACATGCTTTTATGGAGGCTCAATGGAAAACAAATCAGAAGTTTGAAACCATAATCAATCAAGTTGTTGAGGAGAGTAAGGAAATGAAAAGCCATATAACCAATTGACTAGTGCTTTAGCTGTAGAGGAACGTGGAAAATTTTCGACTCTACCTCAACCTAACCCTAAGAGACAATACATGGCACAAACCTCAGGATCTAATGTAAACAATCTTAGGGAAGTAAATGTCGTAACCACTAGGTTAGGGAAAGTCATAGAACCAACCTCTAGACCTATGGAAACTGAGAAAGAATCAATTGAGCCTGAAGATAGTAGCCCTAAGGAGGAAGTGATGACAAATCCAATGAGAGCACCTTTCTCACTAGCTCTTAAGTCCACCTCAAAATTTGCTAGTGAAGTCTTAGAGTATCTAAAGCAGGTAAAAATTAATTTTCCATTTTTGCATGTAATTTCACAGATTCCTATGTATGCTAAAGTCCTTAAGGATTTATGCACTATCAAAAGGAAACACAATGTCAAGAAAACTGCTTTCTTGACCGAACAAGTGAGTGCAGTGTTTGAACAAAGAGTCCCACCTAAGTATAAGGATCCTGGTTGTCCTACTGTGTCTTATATCATTGGGAGTCATGAGTTTGGACAAGCTTTTCTAGATTTAGGGGCTAGTGTCAATCTCATGCCTTGTGCTATTTACCTGTCATTAGATTTGTGTGAGATGATGCCTATATCTGTGGTTTTACAATTAGCTGATAGGTCCACTGTTAGACCTAGGGGAGTAGTTGAGGATGTCTTGATTCAAATTGATAAATTTTACTATCCCGTGGATTTCTTAGTGTTGGATGTAAAAGATGATGTGAATGTTAACTCTAAAATTCCTATCATTCTTAGTAGACCTTTCCTTGCTACTGCTAATGCTCTGATTAATTGTAGGAATGGTCTTATGAAACTATCATTTAGGAATATGACTCTAGAAGTCAACATTTTCCATATCACTAAGTAGTTAGAGGATGATGACGAGTGTCATCAAACGCACATGATTGATGCACTCACTCAAGAAGTTGCTGATAGTATGTTCCTTGGATCAGTACAGGAAACTCTAGAACCAGATGGAATAGACTTCATCATTAATAAACATCTTGAGATAGATGATCAAGAGTCAGGTAATAGTTCTTATTTTACATTACTAGTTTCTAATGAGAGAACTTTACCTTTTATCTTGCAGGTCCCTACTCCTAATTCTGAGCTCTTCTCGGGCTATCCCAGGCATGTATTTGATGGAGGTGGAGGAACATCACCAGTGCTTATGTCCAACGAGCTTAGTGCATTGCAAAGAAGATAACCACACTTACTGGATGCAGGCTTGGGAGGAAACATTGGGTCAAGCCAAAGACAATAAACAAAGGTGCTGTTTGGGAGGCAACCAAGGGGAGTTCGTTCTTTTTATTCTGCCTTTTACTTTTGCATTTTTATTTTAGTTAATTTTGTCATTTTCTTTACTTTACCATTCCATTGAATGCTTTCGGCTCTTACACTTTAAGTTTATGTTGCTTCACTGCACTATTATGTGATATTTGTCATTCCCTTCATTTGTTTATCATGTTTATGTATTGAGAACAATGTAAAATTTAGTTGGGAAGCAGATTCTGTTGGATTTTGTTGTGAATTTGCATAAGTAATATCATAGAATTTCAAAAATTTTGAGAATCATTGGGATAAATATCAGCTGTGAATGATGAAATAGTGTATTATTGGATTAGTTTATACCTGTTTATGTAAAATTTGACATTTTCTATGCACGTTACTTATGTTTGGCATATTGAGTTAGTGATACGGTTCATTTTGTAGAGGATAGTGGAACTTAGTGATACAACCTAATAACCTCTAGTGTCGTATTCCATAAATTCAAATATATGCTAGTTTGGAGATGATTGAACTGTTATAGAGAAACACCGAGATAAGTAGGGATTCCATGTATGAAAACCTTGTGTGGATTGTCTGAAACTCATTGAGATAAAAACGAGGTGAAAACTTTAAGTTAGAGGTTAATTTTAAAAATTGGATGTTTAAAAGAAAAGGGGCATTGCACTAATCTTTGAGTACATAAAAAGTATCTTTTCGAGCCTATATAACTCGGGTGATAAGGCCTATGAGGGCGATTTAAAACCTGTTGCCATATGGTCATCTGATTTGGAAGTTATCGAACTAAACTCGTTACATGGGTTATATAGAAAGCAAATTAGAAGATACTCAAATAAAAAGAGAAAAAGAAATGGAGGAAAAAATGAAAAGAAAGAAAAAAAATATTCAAATACATTGATTACACCCCAAACATCCAGTTGACAAAACTACACGTTTGATGAGAAGCAGGTAACTTAGTCTAGTCTTAAAGGTTAAAGCAATAAAAAATATAGGAGAATCCCAACTTGTTGAAGTGTGGACTTGTAGGAGTAATGTATATCCAAACTAAGAGAGGGTAAGGAACGGAATTGAATGGACTCAACCTAGGATACACCCCGGAAAAATTAAATGAAAAGCATAAGTTTGGGGGTGTGTGTATCTCTCGAGCAAGGAAAGTACATATTTGACTACCATGGGTCCGTGATTGAACCAATCATAATCTTAATAGTTTTCACACATACACGTCAGGTTATGCATACAACATGTGGAGACTGATTTAATTTTTGCACTGTTGTTATTTTTCATTTGCCTGACTATCAAATTTCAAATTTGAGACACGACATATTGTAAAACCATGTTGTTTGTAGAGTTAAGTTATATTGTTTTTGTTTGAGGACAAATAATAGTTTAAGTTTGGGGGAGTTTGATAAGTGCGTTTTTACATATTTATTTTACTGTCAAAATATAAGCAATTGTTGATTAATATGTTGGAATATAGCTTAATTCTATGCAATTCATGTTTTGTATGACAAGTGATGAATGTAGTCGAAATAAGGAGAAATAAGTAAAAAATGACCACAATGGAAGAAAGTGAATGTTCAGGGACTAAAGTGTAAATACTCAAAAATTACGTCGGGGCTCTCAATGAAGGTTCGAGAGTGCTAAGGGTCGATTGGAAGCAATTAGAAGTAAAAAAGGAATGGAATATTATCAAAATCAATTTCCAATTTACACAATATATATTCCAGATTTTTAGCCGAAAATTGAGACCCATTTTTGGCATAGTGAAAGTCCGAATGGAAAAAGATCTGTTTCTAATAAAGTTGTATCTCTTCGAGTTATCTTTCTAACACATTTAGAATCGTCTAAATCGGATATCCGAAAAGAAAGTTATAACCAAATTACTGACTGCTGTGCAGAGACAAAAAAATCCGCACGCGAAAGCAACTTTCCTTATTCGATTAAAACTCTTTTGGAAACCAATTTAGACGTGATTTTCATCCAATTTTCGAATCTTACAAATACTTAACAGCAAAATACATATGGGGAAGGCCCCATACGCCATTCTTCTCCTCTTTGGCTCAAGAAACACATGAGGAACTAAAAATCTTGGTGAAACTACGAAGGAACTCGATTGGAATTGGTGATTTCATGTCTTTTATTTATTTAATTTGATATTTTCATTGTCAAATAATATTATAATTTAGATTTTCATTCTTTTGAATTTATATTGAAATCGGTTTAATATTTATAAGATTTTTCATGAATTCAGTCATGCTTTTTCCATTATTCAATTAAACTATTTATTGAGTTTCAATTTCAATTATTTATTGTTGAGATTTATTTAACAATTATTATATCCTTCATAAATCCAGTCATGCTTTTTCTATCGTTAGATTAAACTAGTTGTTGAATTTTAATCTCAATTTCACTTTATTGGCAGATTGATTACTGCCTTATACTTGATGTATATGGTCGATCTTTGATCTTGTTCCAATAAAATTGTGCGAATATGTCTTAAGTTTAAATTCTATGATTACATTTGTAAATTAAATTGATTTTCATGATATATCTTCCAATTAGAGTGCAGGGATGAGAGTCTCTAATTGTGTTTAAAAAATGAATAATTGATATGATTGATCCAATCCAATTGAGGGAATTCCGACGCTTCACTGCTTCGAATTATTTATTTTAATTTCATCTTTCAATATTAAATTTTATTACACATTTGAGAGAACAATTCAACATTTTTGATCTTTTAAATATTCTTCAACTCCCTGTGAATACGACATCACAAAGTTGTGCTACAACTACCACGTTATTCTTTGGGCATAATCAAACTCTATATCATTTAACATATCTAGGACACCAAGTTTCTCTTTAAGTCAGGCATATACCTGGTTTCTTTTATAAACAAAACCTTTCCATTTTCCAAAAGTAGTTTTATAGTCCCTATACCTTTTACTTTATAATTATTTCTCATAATAACTTGCCCTCCAACAGCCTTTTTGAAATCTAGAAAACACCAAATTTTATTAGGGCACATATGGAAAGAACAACCTGAATCTAAAATCCATTCATCATTCAATTGTTTTTCTATATTCACAAAGACCAGACCAAAATTAGACTTAGCCTTGTTATAAACCAAGACATTGGTCCCATCATCAGACTTGTCTTTCAAATCATTTTTCTTTTTGAAACAATCTTTTTGCAAAATGACCCAGTTTTCCACAGTAATAGCATTTCTTCCCTTTCAACTTAGTCTTGAAATTGTGCTTGTCATGAAACCTGTTTTTATTTTCTAAGAAAGATTTATGATGAAAATTTGATTTACCAAAAGATTTCCCTTTCACAAGCAAACTGTCTCCAGTGTGGTTGTTACTTGAATCAGATTTAAGTTCAAGAGCTTTATTTCTCAAGAAATTTATTATAACATCAATGGTAAGGTCTTCCCTACCATATTCTGAAGCTACCTTTATGTCCTTATATTTGTCACTTATGGAGTTTAACAGAACCACAGCTATCTGATCTCTTGAAAGTTTTTATCACAGTTAGCTAGGTCTTGGGTAAGTTTTGTAAATCTATTTAGGTTTTCATCCAAATCAATAGAAGGATCCATTTTGAAAGAAAAGATTTGTTTTAATAAGAAACACTTATTTGGAGTAGATTTGGTCACATACTGAGCATGCAGTTTGGTCCACAGTTCAGATGCAGTTTTGGTCTCACCAATACATCTTATAACATTTTCAGTTAAGTACAAGAAAATAGTACTCCAAGCAACTTCTTCAAGTTCAGATTTCTTTGCAGGAATCATATCAATAGGCCAATACATTTCATTTGCATTAAAATAGCCCTCATTTTTTGGTCTATAGCCCTTATAAGTTTTGGTCTCACCAATACATCTTATAACATTTCATTTGCATTAAAATAGCCCTCATTTTTTGACTCCATAGAGTAAAATCAATTTTTCCATCAAATTGACTGACTTCAAATTTTGCAGAGGCCATAGTTATTAAAAAATAGATAAAGCTTACACAACCAAGACCAAATAATGCAAGTGTACACAATATAGTAAGAGTTCAAAAGGATGTGTCAATATGAAATTCACAGTAGTACACGTATTAACAAATAGGAATTTCAAAATTACCAGCCACGGACAAAGAATAAACAGAGTCCAGGCAACAGAGATCACATAAACTATGTTTCACAGATTTCTCCAGTAAGATTCTCCAAGTGCACACTCGTAGTTGATTAATCTCAGATTCCGAAGTCCTCACAGGAGCCTTTAGAAAAAAAACTAAAATCAAGGAGGTAGTACACGGTAAATCAAGGGAAAAGTCAGGAAACCCTAAGTCTTGAAAATAAATTAACAAGAGTTTAGAAAGATCTCATCCAGTGAGTTTTAGACTCGATATTTTACAATTTTTGCTTAACAGTAATTCCAAAAAATTTGTAGCGTTATGAAATCAGCATTTTTGCTTCAAGATCCATGTAACTTACTCCCTTTTTCTAATGGCTCTGATACCACTATCGGAGCATGACACACGATATTAGATCAAGAACAAAAAGTAAAAGTTTGTTTACTGAAAATAAAGTGCAAAATTTAAAGAACACAATCGATATATTTTTGGCCTAAGCCCTGGAGGTTTGGTGACCACATCCAACACCTACATTCCCCATTGAGCATCCAAGTTGTGGATTATGCTCGGTTCCACTATAAAGCCCAAATCGGCAACAAAGGTTACAAGAATGTTCAAAACAATCACAAAAAAAGTACAAGAACGCTTATCTATCAAGTCATACAGCAGTAGATCCACTCGAATCACAAAGAATCGAACACTAAATCAACAGGAACAACTACACGGTTTCTCAAATACCTTACGCCGATATTCACTCAGAATATCCCCAAAAAGGAACCAAAATATGACACAATATAATCAAATCAAAGATGTGATTTACACAAGAAAGGTATTCAAAGAGATGCAGCCAGAGAGAGAGGAAAGTCGAAGTTGAAACCCTAGAATCATAACGCTTCGAGAGACGTGCCAAGTGAAAGAGCATAAAGCATAAGAACCATCCAAAAGCAGATCTAACCGTCTTCATCAGTCCAGGTGTCACACATTCAGCAATTGGTTGGATTAAGAGAGTTGTCATTTAACCAAAGCACGACTTATCCAAATTTTGGAAGCGGCCAAATTGAACCTGGTTCATTTCCAACAAGTGAACTATCGTTTTTCATTGATTTCCTTTTTCTTTCTGAAAAAATTGTGATCACAATGTTTAATATGCTACAATCCTATGCGACCATTTTAACTTCAGAGATACAAACTTCGCTCCTGACGAGGTAAATAATATTGTTAAATGCACGGGCATGGGAAAAAATGGGACGAGGACAAGATACATCAAACATGGCACGCTAGATCAAAAATCGTCATAAATGAACCCAACAATCACAAGAAAAAATGTTAAAAATTGGGGTTTCATCTTAAAAAGTCAATCTTATTAAATGAGTAGTCAAAACCCTTATAATTTGATCTATGTTTTCGTCTTTATTCAATATATGATTCCATCCCTTAATATCCTCAGAAGATAGTGGCTTGTTTGAGCAGACTAATCTTGAAATCCATGTACTCAATTTTTTATGAGTTTTAATCGGATTGAATTGTTCGTTTGAGTTTTACAGACTCTGATATCATGTTAAAAATTCGGGTTCCATTTTAAAATCTCTTTTCTCCAACTTTGCCTATAGGCAAAGGGCTTTTCCATTTGTACCAAAAATGGATGACGGAATTTGACAACCTTTCACATGCAGCAGGCCCCGCGTAATTAAAAAATTCCAAAAAAAAAAGCTTTAAATTCCCTTTTCTCCAACTTCGCCTTTAGGCAAAGGGTTTTTCCATTTGTACCAAAAATGGATAACAACGAATTTGATAACCTCGCACATGCAACGGGCCCCGCATAATTAAAAAATTTCGAAAGATAAAAAAGTGGGGCCTCCCTATTGTGAGTGTCGATCAATCTGTATGTCAATCATTTTCGATATGAATAGCACAACTCTTAGGCAAAAACAAGTTACTTGCACAGTTGCACTGTCTTCACAAAGCATGAGAACAGGTGATTTCCCATTTAATCAAGAAATTTGACAGGCAAAAAATAGTGGCCTGCCATGAAGTTCATCCCTTTGCAGCCTATTTCTACATATTCAATCGCTGTCTCAAATCAACGCTGTATATTGAGTCCGAGTGATATGTAACATAGATACCCCGCACGGCTTAAAAAATCATTTATGTTTAAGATATTGAAATTCTCCCCTCGAGAAATTGAGTCATGTCACCGAATGTCGAGCATTGATTTTTTGCAGATGATTAGAATACCGTATGACGTTAATGTGTAGAACTTGATTACACAGTACAATTATCATTTTGATCACACATTTGTAGCAACAAGTGGATTTAGTTCTTGAGCAGTAGAGGAACTCGATCTTGATAGCTTGCAAACTAAGCTTGTATATCGTTCAAAAGACGTTTGTGGCAATAATTGTATTATCTTTTCTCAACGTTTCGACATTATTAAAGAAACATTTAGACCCGAGTCACGTATCGATATAATTTAATGAAATGAGAATTAAACTTTTTTGTGCTCCAAAATATAGAATTATTGATGGTCCCTAAACATATAACAAGTATTCAGTTGAAGAATTTTTTTTGTGTCAATCAAGGGGTTAATTTCACAAATGGTCACTGAAGTTACATGAAAATAACAAAACGGTCACTGAAATTTCAAAGTTTCAGAAATGGTCACTGAAATTTGAAATTTATTTCACAAACGGTCACTGAATTTTCAGATTTTTTAGGCAAGTTTGAGGCAATTTTTCGACAACTTCCGACCACCAAAATCATAGATCTCGGATACCGTTGGAAAGCCCACAATGTCCTCTTCAATTACAAAAAAAAATCTCCCCAAAATTCCAAGTGATTCGGCCGGAATAAACCCGCGAAGTCGGCACCCAAAAATTATGAAAATCTGCCCAGATTTTCAGATTTTTTGGCCGAGTTTGCGGCATTTTTTCGACACCTTCCGACCACCAAAACCGTCGATTTCGGATACCGTTGGAAAGCCCACAATGTCCTCTTCAATTACCAAAAAAAATCTCCCCAAAACTCCAAGTGATTCGGCCGGAATAAACCCACGAAGTCAGCTACCAAGAAAGTCCGAAAATCTGCCCAGTTTGGGTAGCTGACTTCGTGGGTTTATTCCGGCCGAATCACTTGGATTTCTGGGATGATTTTTTTTTATAATTGAAGAGGACATTGTGGGCTTTCCAACGGTATCCGAAATTGGCCATTTTGGTTGTCGGAAGTTATCGAAACAATGCCTCAAACTCGCACAAAAAATCTGAAAATTTGGGCAGATTTTCATAATTTTCGGGTGCCGACTTCGCGGGTTTATTCCGGTTGAATCACTTGGAAATTTGGGGAGATTTTTTTTGGTAATTGAAGAGAACATTGTGGGCTTTCCAACGGTATCCGAAATCTAGATTTTGGTGGTCGGAAATTGTCGAAAAATTGCCTCAAACTTGCCCAAAAAATCTGAAAATTCAGTGACCGTTTGTGAAAGAAATTTCAAACTTCAGTGACCGTTTCTGAAACTTTGAAACTTCAGTGACCGTTTTGTTATTTTCATGTAACTACAATGACCATTTGTGAAATTAACCCGTCAATCAAGTCATTAAATTTGAAATAAAAGAGAAATAAATAAATAACTGCACCCCTGTCCAACTCCTAATATGCGAGTAAAAATACCAGGCTGCTCTGTCTCTCTCAATCTTTAGGCGTAATGGGCACCATCAAGCTTGAGTTTTCTCAAACAGGTATTCGCCAAAACCTCCGAATTTCCGCACTTAATCTCACACCGCGTACAGTAAGAATCAGCTGTGGCTTAAGAAATGGGTCCAGAAAACCCATGTGGAGAACAAGAGTGCTCTCCACTGAGGCAATTCAAGCAGTACAGTCATTAAAATTGGCACAAAAATCCCCTTCCAGATTAGAGCAAGTTTTCAGCAATAAACTCAATAGGCTTTTGAAGGCTGATTTATTGGAAGTTTTGGCTGAGTTACAAAGACAGAATGAACTGGATTTAGCCCTCAAGGTATTCTTTAATGATTACCTCTCCACTTAAAAATTTCTTTTCTTTTCCCTTTTTGGGTTATTATTGCATTCAGCATTAAAAAAAAAACTGTTATGTTTTAGGGAAAAACATAACCTAGTTATAGATTACAGAAATTTTCTAATGTGATTTAATTAGAAAGGTCTATGTTGGGTAGGAAAATTGGTGTTGAATAAATGTGGTAAGAGATATTTTTTTTCCGGAGTAAGATTTTGAATGGTTTCTCATGTCATGTTTGCTAATTATCTGATTAACATCTTTAATATATATGTTAGTGGCTCCAATCGTGGTTGATCTCTTGGCAGTATGTGTTGAAGACTGAATTTAAATAAATACGTGTCCCCTCTTTTAACATTTTTAGCTTCTAGACGAGGTAGTTCAACAGTATGCTCATGAGGCCATACGGGGTTGAGGTTGGAAGCCTTTTGCTGCATTGCAACACATTTTGCTTGGGCATTATATGAATGGAAGTGAATTATAAGCATATTATTAAAAAGGTATAAAAGGCTTGCAAGCCACATCTGAGTCTGTAAGCCTGCCAATTAAGGCTCGAGCTCAACTTGATTTATGCTTCATGCATCTTTAGAGCCTTTCTCAATTCTCTAAAAATTATCAAGCTGGTATAAAAAGAAGTTTAGTTTTCTGAAGCAATTTTCTTGTAAGTGGTATTATTTATATCACTTGTAATTGTATTATGCTTAGAAATTGATTGGACTGCGAAGAATACTTTTTTCAAAGATTAGCTATTGTGAAGTAGAAGAGTCGCCTGTTTCATATTATGCATAGTGGCATAAGATATCTCTTGTGGCTCAGTCGTTCTTCAGTTTTTGAGGTTCTGATTTTCGGGATTGGAGGAGTGCCTAAGCACACCAACAATGTAGTGGACCATTAGCTTGACTAGATTGACGGTATGAACTGTCTAGCAGCTCAATGATGCGGCATTTTGATTTACTTTTCACGTATAGAAATTCTGCTAATACTTCGCTGATGTTCTCGTTACTGCAGTCAGTTTGGTATGGTACTCAAGACAAAATTCATAATTATGAAAATCTCATTCGTATGTCGACTTTGTATGTATTTTTTTCTTTCGTTTTCTTCGAATAGAAGTTCAATTTATCTGATATGCATCAGGATTCAGGTATTTAACTTTGTAAGGAAGGAGCTTTGGTATGAACCAAGTCTGACTTTATTCAATGACATGATACTGATGTTGGGGAAGAATAAAATGATCGAGATCGCTGAACAGCTTTTATCTGAATTAAGGAATGAAAGCTTAGAACATGATACTAGGACCTATACTGAGATGATTGGAGCCTACTTCAGAGTGGAAATGGTAAAGAAGGCAATGGAGACATATGAGCTAATGAAAGCTTCAGGCTGTGCTCCGGATAAGTTAACATTGACAATTTTAATAAAGAATCTTGAAAAGGCAGGGGAGGAGGCACTTGCAGCATCATTAAAGAAAGAATGCACTGAATATTTTGATTACCCTGAGAAATTTCTTGAAGAAGTTGAAAGGGCACATGTAAGTTACCCAACTTTTGATGCATTTCTTCTTTGCCAGGTGTCTTTGTATTCTCCTAGAGCATGTTTGTCTAAGCTTAAAAAGTTTACTTATAAGTAGATAATTTTAGGTAAATAGTTTTTTTTTTTAAATGATTGAAGTAGGAAATATTTTGCTTATTGAGAGGAAGATAAGAGTTGCTTTTACTTAGGAGTAACTTTTACTTATTTTTAAGCTTAGCCAAGCCGTCATATCTTAATTAGAAAATAGAGATTATGCATTCATTAGTTATGTTTGTTCATGATATGAAAAGCCATAGATGTCACAGTTTGACATAGTTACATTCTCTTTTTCTGTTTTGGATTCCGAGCAATGTATTCATGAAATCTTCTTTTGTTTAACAAAATAATGATAAACCAATCTAGACCAATGAAAATTCATCCCCAGTTATGTTTAATTAAAAACCGTTGAGATGCTTTTAGTGCCTGAAGCAGCATAGTAGAAGGAAGCTATCAAATTCCGAATGGCAGAATTAGATAGAAGTTTGAAATGTTTCCCTGGTAGGTCTATGGTAGGAAGAGAGGTTCCATCATCTCTTACTGTGAGTGGTTGTGGAGTGTCTGTTGCTTTAATCACAGGTGGCAATGTGCTAGAAATTAATAGTCTTTATCATTTCACGTGCCAAATTAAATGTTTCTGATACCCAATAATTAGACACCTAAAAGAATTTATGATAGTATCTGTTATCAGAATAACGTTATTATTCCATGAGTCAAGTTTGGTACATGAAAGTTGTGCTTTTCTTTGTTAATGAGGTTAATACTTAGAAAGACATTTAAAGCTTTTTAAGTACCCTTTTGCAATTTGAACTCTTATGTTTCAAAATCACAGTTTATTGGGAATAAGGCTCAGTTTCTAGATGTTTTTGCAGATGATAAAAAACATCTGTCAAAATTGATTTTGTATTGAATAATTGAATCCTTCATAATCTGCCATGATGATCAATTGTAAAGGCCAGACTGTAAATACTTTTAAGCTCGCAGGACTTACTAGATTCTTGTTTAACATTGGGGACAGAGTATTATTTGTTGACAGGGTACAATCCCTGCAGCTTACATCTTTTCTACTTCCTAAGTTTGCAATTTTACTGCATGTTTACCAGAGCATGTGACTGTTTCATTTAACTAGATATAGATGTATGTTTTTTCCATCAATGCATTCATAAAGCTGGTGAGATCTTTGTCAAATTGAATTTCATTGACAATTGATCTTCTTGATGTAAAAAATATACTTACTGTCCTTCATATGAGTTTCTCATTGTCGTTTTTTTACAGCCGAAGAGAAGGTCACTTATTCTTGTCTGACAATATCAAGCACGTCAATCATTGGATACAAGAGCTTCGCATTGAAGCCAAACCAATTTTACAAAAGCAGGTGATTAATCACTAGGAAGAAATTTGATGATTTACCACGCAATATATAGGTCTCCCCTACCAAATTTTGTGTCCACACCTATCAACCTCTTGGTATCTTGTAGATCGGATTGTTAGATGAATGAAATTTTTTCTTTAATCAGTATATTTTAACAGTATCTAGGAATGCCTGAAATTTCTAGCAGATAGAATGCCTCAGTGCTTTAAATCTTAGTCCATTAAAAACCCAAGTGCCTGATGGGTATATTAGCTTGGAGTTCCATAATTTTTGTATATATTAATCATATATTTGGTACGTTAGATTATATATGTTTAATTTGGACAAGTTATTTTGTTAAGTTTAACGTACCAAGCATTAAATATGTCAATAGCTCCTATTCATTCATCATAAAGAAGATAATCGTCAATGGAAAACCAATGAACGATTGCAGTGCCAACACAAAATTATCTACAGAATTACTGTTCCAATTGCAGTGAGGAAATGACATTATGAACAGCATTGCAATAGCAGAACCACATTATCTGCAGTCGATGTTGGTTAACCATCTTAGATATTTAGGTATTGTCTGGTGAGCAATGCTATTCATCATCATTGGTGTTAATCAACGGCCTAGGTGGCAATTGCATGTCATTAAATAATAAATTCATTTAAATATAAAATTACATGACTTAATTAATTAAATATATAAAGTGTAATGATGTAGCACCGCTGGGTCAGGTATCATTATTCATTGTCTGGCTTGCACTATAGGATGTTTATTGCAAAGAACAACTTACATCAGTTACATTGTTTAACTTCCTTTTGTCTTCAAACACCTTTGAAAACAAACATTTCGATGAAAAAAATCAAACGAAGATGATCATATTTGGTGTACTTCATTCATCCGTAAAGCAAGCGCATTACCATTCAACAGTTCGTTTGGATGAAGGAAAAGCAAAATAATTACAAAGCACATTTCTACTAAAAAATTCACCACCAGCCTCGATGTACCACCACAACCACATCGACCCAAACCATCAACGTTCTTTCAATTGCACATCTAACAGCACTGCTGTAGCCACAAAACTGCCAACCAAAATCGAAAACTTCCCCCACAATGTCTTTACAAGACTGAAGTCAAAAGTTCAAACGAAATGCATTCCAGATCTGCCTCAGTAAATACGAATAAAACTAATTCGTGCCAATTGAATATCACCAAAAAATGGACACGAGAGTTTTTTTCCCCTTTCTCTTCATTAGGGTGTAAGGTGCGTAATAATAACCAAGAACACAAATATTACAAATCATAATACAGAATAGAGAACTGAATTTCTTCACAGAAACTAAGCAAGAAAACAAATCTGTGAAAACTTCAAAGGAAGGTAGTACAAAAAGGGCCATGTTACAGATAATGTTGCTCTTCAGCCAGCTAAGTGGCTAGGAGACTTATTGAACATCGTGTGCCACATGTAAGCTCGGGACAGCACCATTTCAAGATCCATGTCGTTCCAGTTCTGAGTTGGAAGGTGCTGAAGAAACATGACCATATCCTGAAATTCAAGCTCCTGGAGCTTCTCTGACCACTAGAAATATTTAATTAACAAACTTCAGTTTCCAACTCTTTGACAGTGATAATCAGACAAAAGATCAAATATTACCGAGTCAATATTTAATTATGCTAACACTGTAAGAGAAAAAAAAATTCACACGAGGTAGTTATGGTTTTAAGCACTAGTTGGAATGACTACTGAAATTATGAAATTCCATCAACTATACAGCAAGTTGTGTGTTATTCAATTTCAAAGACATGTACGAAATCAAATATTACCGTTAGAAGAAAGCTTGCAAATATGTACACGAGGAAATCCGGCAACGCATCTCCTTCCGCAAGATATGTGTCCCACAAGCGGGTTATAAGATGAAAAGGAATCTACAAAGCATATAAATCCATTAGGTATCCTTTTGCTATGAAAACTGTCAAGATTGATTGCACGTCTAAAATACAGAACCTGAACAAAAGCACTAAACCTATCATATCACATGCTTTCCCAATTTTATAGAGCGAATGATACGTATATAAGCACCTGAACAAAGTTATGATATCACGAAATAATGAATGCATCGATTCAAACCTCACGTATAAGAAGGCAATTGAACCAGCGGAAAGCAAATTGAAGAAATTCAAGCCCTTGTTCCTCCATGTGGGTTAAAACAGGTTCTGGCAAATTCAGAAAAACCAACTTGTCAATTGGGTATACTCACCAATAATAACAGTTACAAAATTGCCAGAAATGAATTATGTCAATCCAGTAATGTATATTCCATTTTTCACTTCATTTTCTTACATCAATTTTTACCTATATCCACATGGTCACCTCCGAGAAAGATAGAAAACATGTATACATGATGAAGGAGATAAGAGGCAAGTATTGACACAAACATGCTAGGAAAAAAAAAATTTACGCTTCAAGTAACAAGATATTTTAATTGAGTGCTTAAATTAACTAGAGGCACATTTATCTGATCTGATTTCCGGGGGTAACGGTTTTTACAAAAAATTAAGCTTTTTTGAGGGGGGAAAAACTTATGTTATATATAATTTTATTTCTGATGAGTAAACTACCTGTCATTCTGTTCTTGCACATGCTTCTCAAGTTTAAACTATACAAGAAAAAGGTTTTCTGAATTACAGTTCTGTTAAGCATCTCCAAAGGTATATTGTGGCACATATTTAAAAATTTATGACGAACATTTGGCCAGCTGCATAAAAGCACTAAATAACAGAAATAAAGACAACTTCTAGATATATGTATAATGTGATACTGACTAGAAAGTCAGTGGCTTGTGTAAGATCTACATGTCAAAGAATAAAATGTTAGCCATTAAGTATCACGTAAGTTGAGAATAATTTTTTGGACTACAATACCCTCACTAATGTTTGATAATTCTTGATTGACCCTCAATTAATATTATCATTAATGAACTCTCAATTAAATGCTTATTCATATATAGATGTTCTTACTCATTTCTATGCATTCCTTCATATATGTATTTAAATTGCAATATACGTCGCCATTATATCATTCACATGTCATTACCCATTCAACTTCAAGCCTATTCAAATTCCACACTGACACCGACAAGCCTATCTCCACCGTATTATTACATCATGTATCCCACTATATTTAGCACATGAAGTTTTAATACACACACAAAAATTATACACAAATTGATTGTGTTTGCTTACCTTCTTGAGGCCATTTGTGGCCGAGGAAGAATGAAGTCTACACTGCATAATCAAGAGGTTTAGAACTCACGTTTTTTTTTTCGTAATTTATTATTATGCAACTAATATTTCTCCGTGTTTTTTATTTTATCCAAATAATAATCATAGGATTACGAATACACATAATGTTTTTAAAAAAAAAACATGTGCTGTGACTATTCATGAATAAATGTCATGAAAGATTAATACCATCAATCCTTCTGACCAACTCCTTTAGCTTAAACACAAGCCTCTGAATTCCTGGCTGAGCAAATGTGTAGTGGTCTTGCATACCATCAAGCAGCTTTGATAGACACCCATAACAGTCAGCTTCTACCTTAGATATTTTCTCAGGAGAAAGATCAGCCATAGACCAAGTATCAATACTACCACTTAAGTATTCTGATAAGAAAACAACTAAGAAAGGTGTAGCAAGATCATTTATTCCTTGGACATAACCACTAGCAGGATGCCGAATTGCCCTGGAAAGGGGAAAAAGATATGATAAGAAACACGAGAAGTAAGCTATCAACAGCATAGCGTTTACAAACGAAGTAGATATAGAAGTGCACCTTAGCCAAACAGACATGATAGGGTAGCCATAAAGATTTCAACATTGGGAAACTAAGGTATCGTGCAGCTTTACATATTTGTATATTTCTATAGTTTATATTGAGCAAAGAGGTCAAACTAAACCCACATGTACTGAGCAAATGAAAAAGTATTTCGGCTATTGTGGTTTAAATTTGAAAATGGACTTGATAGAGCATATAGAGAGAGGATCCACGCTGCTAACCCTATATTAATCTAAGATAAGACTTTGTTGAATTGAATTATAACAAGTTAATATACAAGTCTAGTTGAGGAAACAATGAACTGCATCCATGCAATATGCATAAAAATATTTATGTATGTGTAAAGAAACACTGGTTAATGAACAGTACGGCATAGCATCCACAATTATGGGTGATATAGAATTATTTAAGGAAAATAAGAGGGTGTCAAGGGTCTCAATTTTCGAATCTACAATACAACTGATTTAGATTTTAAAGTTTAAAGTGGCCACACTTGCAAAGAAAAAATCTCAATAAAAGATAACTGTAATTGTTTACACAAAATTCAATATCATGGATTTTTGGTCGAAAAGAGCCCAGTTAGATGTTCTACTTTAACAACTTGAAACCACAGATTAGAGCCATATCAAGCAGCATGCCTGTTGCCTTCCTGCCAAATCAACAATATTTTGATTTTATGATAACCTCACACTCTCTATTGATGATACCACTAAATCATTGCAACAAATTGTCATCAGTAATCTCCACTTTTTGATTCCCAGACGATTCCCAAGAATATAACAAGTAGGGGGAAGCCAAAAGAAAAATACTTGGAGGAGATGCTAAAGAAAATGCACATGGACACACACCCAAGCAGAAAGGGAGTAATTTGGGGCTGAAATTTAAGGGGTATCAATCAACTTATCAGAAAAATTAAAAGACTCGTTGCGTTAGGCATTAGTATCAAGTAGACTTCCTTTTACCTTAAAGCTCTGTTAAAATCTTCAGTGAACCTAGTTTATTACGTGATCTCAATTACAGTGCTCAAATTCATTTAATCTAAAACGTGACAAGAGCTTTAATGAACCTATTTACAAATACCAGTATAGATATATGACACTGTTTAAGCCTAAAACTTCCTTGTATATCCATATTCCCGATGTTTATTTACCATTTATGTTTTTATAGATAGTTTAGCCATTTTTGACTAATTAGGTTGCAGCAATGAGGCTCTCCCTTTGTGGAATTCCTCTCTCTTTTTATTTCTCCTTTTTCCCCTCCCTTGTTTCTGAATCAGTATTAACTAATCAGAAGTCAATTTTTCTCTGTCGAAAAGTATTAGGTACAAAAAATTTCACTCGAAAGCCATTATCACCAATGTCAGTTCCCGTTGAATTTCCAAAGCTTCTCTGACAGTCATTAATTCACATTTCCATTAGCTCTGTTCTCCAACCCATCTCTTTTCTGTGTTTCTTCTTCCCCTTGTTTCTGAATTTGCGCTGCTGCAGTTCCTCATCAAGGTCCAAAACTTCTTTGATAATCATTAAATAGTCATCAAATCAGATTTGCTTTCACTCTAATCTCCACTTGTGCACCAAGTTTTTTGGCCCCCTAATGAAATTGTCTCTTCTTCCTTCGATTTTCTTATTCTTTCTTTCCAAGCCAATAATAATTACTTGAGGAAGCCAATTTGTTCATTATGCAAATCAACCATGACAGTGAACTTCAAAAAAGTTGCCAAGCCCCTCACTCTCTCCTCAAGATCTTCGCATTCAAACTACCAGCCATCCTTAAACCCATTGTCAGATCCTTCCATTTATAATACTTTTCTCAACAGCTCAAATTCAAACAATTGCACATCAAATTTCATACTTGTAATTCCTGTTATAGAAGAGTATTTTCACATACTTGCGCCGCATCGATAACATGGAAATAAATACAGATGTAGGCCATTTTTTAATGGAAATATTAAAATTTTGTTTTCTATATCATTTCTACTTCAGGAAATTCTCAGAAAATGAGAGCCACAAACCATGTGTTTCTGTAGGCAGCATAGAAAAAATATAATTTAATAATATCATCGCAGATATACAAGAAATATAATGATAAAGACAAAATCAAAGAAATTGAAAATTCAGAAGGCAAATGTGTGTAACTTTCCTAGGTGCCAGCACCAGGACAACTGTCTTTCAGAAAGAAAAACATACAAAGAAGTTTATCGTTGCTCACAGTGGGAGGCTCATGAACCGATCTCTTTCCCACTGTAGGCAAACTTTGCTATCAAAAGGAGCATCAAAATTAGAGGAAAAGGTAAGGTGTGGAAAAGTATCTAACCATGTATACAGTATTCGTTCCAACGATTTTTGAACTTCTGCTTGTTGAAAGAAAGAGACATCGGGAACAGTTCTAGGACAATCGACAGTAATCTAACCAGCACAAGCGAAGCAATCATTATGTGGCTGCATAATACTGTGAAGTATGCACATGGGAAAAACAAACTGACTGGGGCATATCATACCTGACGGAGCATGCTGATCTCTTCATCTGTCCGCTCTATGTCAGGAATATCATAATACTGTGCAACACAATCTAGATACTCCTGGCGCTTTCTTTTCAGAACTCCCTCCCTTCTATCTGAATTAGAGGGTGCATATCCCTGTTGTCAGTTCATGTTTAAAATTCAAAATGCCAAAAAGAAAATCTTGAATAAATCAATTCTAAAATTTGGCCTGCCAAGCACTGTAAAACTTCAAGATAGAAATATCATGGAACCAAATTCCGAAAAAAAAAAAAACATGATCAGATCTCCTGAATAAGCAGCTTCAGAATTCAAAATTTTCTAAAGATGGTAACATTAACCCCAAAAACTGTTTGAGTAAAGTTCCTAGAAAGGGTTGACTAGTCCTAACTAAAGCCCTAGATGTATCTATACCTTTTTATATCGTAATTCTAAAAGCAGAGACTAACTAAATGATAGAGTACAGCTCAGTAACTGTTCTCTTGACTCCTTGTCAATGCTACTTTCATGGATTAGAAGTTGAAGACAGGCCATTAATTATTTAGCCCCTGTTTGAGCCCCATTTTTTCAAGAATAAATTCTTTCAAAACTCATTTTCAACCACACATTATCCCATAAAATTATTATACATGCATTTCTAAAACTTTTCCTTATTTTTTAACCACACATTCTCCAACAAATCATTATTCCATAATACATTTTACCCCAAAAATGGGAATCAAACAGGGGATTAATGATCCACTTTTCTCGTAGGAGGTGTTGGGTCAGTTAGATTTACAAACACTCCATTAGTCATTCATAAATATAAATTTACTTATCAGGTGAAAGAAAATGATATTGAACATGCAGAATGCCATTTGAGTTTAGTTCTACATTTTTGTCATATTATCAAACTAGGGAAGCACCACCCCTATCAGTTTCTGTGTACAGGATACTCCAAACATAAAGTACAACTATAGATATTTGCAAATAAAGTAATTGAAACTAAAGTACCATAAATTCCTATCCAAAAATCTTTCTAAAGTCAAAAACTCAAATTGGAAATGTGGCATACCAAAAGAAGCCTCCATACAGTAGGACGCAAATACGGTGGGACCCCACTCCAAGCTAATTCACGCAGTTTTTCTGCATGTGTTAGAATGAAAAATGAACAAAACGAGCAAAGGCTGCAAATTGCAAGGAAAAAATTAAATAAAAACAGATCTCTAATTTCTTCCTTGAGAAGATGAAAATAAGTGAAATTTTATGACACAAATCAAATTGACATTGCATATCATACCAACTTAAGACCAGCATCGCTACATGCAAATAGCAACAATTATCATCTAAAGAGTATGGAATTTCCATAAATGGGAAAAGATACAAAACGAAAAATCGATGAAATAAATTTTAATACCTAAGATGATGGTAGTTCCAGATAATTCTTTCTGGAATTTTATTAGCCGTGCAGAATCTGTAGATCTAGCTCCTATTGCAGTTTTCTGAACCTCTTTGGATGGATTTTCAGTACTTGACGTTGATGCTTTCATCTTGTTAGCAGATGGACTAGCATTTGCCTTGCTTCTGTTTTGGATTTCATCCTAATATAAATAAAAGTAAAATCTGTTGTTAGGATTTAATTCTCATATCTATGGAACATATGCATGTGCGTTATGAATAGATAATGATAGAAAATTGTCGCTAGTACTACCTCAACAGATCTATCAAACTTGTCCCTGTGTTCAGTATCATCGTTTGAGAACCTTCTGTCGTTATTTGGTGATTGCAGAGCTGATTGATCCAGAAGATCTGACCTTTGTGTTATCAATACCTTACCAGGAAAACTTCGACCTTTGAGCAACCTGTACATTTTAAAAAATGCAATATTTAAAATGTTGTTAAGGAAAAAGAGAAAAACACTTTAATCAACTGAATTTATTTATCATTGCATCAGGAATATAACCACTCAACAAAAGACAATTCTAAGCAGAACAAAATGGATGGCATTTCTTTTAGAATCTGGGAAATTGATGAACATTTTATGTCTGAGTTGACCTATTGACCTTATCTTAAGATTTTAAGCCTTTCATATATTTTGATTCCTTGAGAAATGTAGATCATACAATGATGGAAATAGGCAAATAAAACAATCAATCAATTGTAACTAATGTGCATAAAACAGCAAAAGCAATGGAAAGCCCCATTATTGAAAATGTAGGCAAAACCGAGTGAATGATTTATATCAGTGAATCGAAGTTGAAGAAGAATAAAAATGTTGAAAGAAATTTAAAAATAGATCACATAATTCATAGTTAAGAACCTGAAACAATCCATCGAAATCAAGCGATGTATACCATTTTCATTGCATTATTGGCACACAAAAATCACTGTTCCACGATCCCATTCTCCCCCCACCCAAAAAAATATATATATATATTTAGATGCATCTACACTGTAAATAACCAAATCTACTGAAATTAGAATTTAGAACATTAATTATCAGCTAACAAACACAATAGCTGTTAAATTAATCTCCGGATCAAAGTTCATACGAATTCTCAAATTATATTCTATTTGGTTTTTTTAGTATTAATTTTCAAATAGGTATTCAAATCTGTACCAAAACAGAAGAAACCCATGTCCGACTGGAAAATGGGATTTCCTTCGGTAAAAAAGCTATGGGTTAATTGGCAGTTAATTACTGTTGGATCTAAGGAGTAACAAATTAATCGCATACCCTTGAACATTTTTGAGAGTTTGATTGAATCTTGAATCCAGCGTAGAAGGTGAAGAAGGCGTGTCCTTGTTCCGATCGTCGTCTTTACTATAATTGCTGCTGCTGTTGCTCCTCAAGGACATGGTTTATGGCACCAACCACTGTGCCTTTTTCTCTTACAATAACGGATTAATAAGATTTGAAAGGAAAAAATTACATTCAATTACGAAAAATTTTGTTTTTGTTACGAATTGTTTGCATGAAATCAGGGCTTCCGAAAATCAATTTGAAATTGGGAAAACTGATGGCGAATTTTACATCGCGAGTAAGTGGGTCGGGTCACTGGAATATGAATTAGGAAAAAATTCATAATTCATGAGTACATGGTCTTAGCCTATTCAAAAATCAAGTAGATAGTTTAACAATTTAAAATTCAGGTATTAAGTATTTATTTAAAAATATTGATTAATTATGTCACAATTATACAATTAATGGTCACAGATACATAATTATATGTCACAATTTATTTATTGATCACATGTTATCAAATTAATTAGTCACTGATGATTTCGAAGTCACACATTCAAAAATTTATAAGTCAATTAATTTTATTGGTCACATATTTTCAAATTTGTTGGTCACATATTATTTTTCAATCACATATTATCAAATTTTTAGATTACAATTAAATACATGGTGACAGATAACCAAATATTTGGTCACATACCACGGCACTACCACTTTAGCCACTTTTGACCACCTTCACCCCGCGCCGCCATCACCACCACGGCCACCAACATAATCACCACCACCGCATCCAACCACACATTATCACAACCACCACCAACCAGATTTGAACTCACCACACACCACATCTGCACCATGACGTCGTCGCCACTGTACCCATAGTACCACCCCATTAAAAAAAAAAAAAAAAAACCACGTCATACCACAACTACCACTCAACAAAAAACCCCAAACCCGTCACCGCCACCACACACCCACCCGTCGCGACGCCACCACCACCACAACTCCACTCTACCACTGCACACACACCCACAACACACACATACCCATAGCACCCGTCGCGACTCTGGCCATAACCACCACTATCACCGGGCCGTACAAAATCACCACCACACCACAGCAAATCAAAACCACCATAAAACACTGACAGCACCACCACAAAATCACCTCAAAAGCTACTACAAAGCCATCACTAATCGCTACAAATCATCACAAAATAATATAAAATCGCTGTCGATTTGCCACTGTAGCGACGAACTGAGCATTGCAGCTAAGATCAGGGGCACTTAGAGCTCCGAGCGAACTAAGTGTCACAGCTCAGATCAGAGACCCTCAGTGACGATCTGGGCTTTCTGGCTGCTGCGACGTCTTCAAGTGAGAGAAACAAAGCACCACAGTAGTGGTGGTGATGCCTTGACATCGGTGGTAGCGTCTTAACAACGACGACGATGGTGGTTGTGTTTTCAGGAGAGGAGAGGAAATGAAGGATAGAAAGAGAAAGAAACGAGATGGGAAGAAGGATAGAGAGAGAAGGTATGAGAAATTAATTAGGGTTTGTGATGAAATTTGTATTATAATATTTTTGACACCTGATTTTTGAATTGGGAAACTTTATCCCTGATTTTTGAATTGTAGTCTTAAAAGACTCGGATTTATGTAATTTTCCCAATGAATTATGAGTGGGCTGTCTTGCCAATACGGTAGGTCAAAGGCTAGAATATTGAGCCATAATTACCCAAACAGTTCTTAAATTTTACTTTGACTGTTTTTAAAAAAGCTACTTTAAGTCAACTTTCATACAAGCTATTCTAGTTAGAAAAAGTACTTCCAGACATATTCTAAAATAACTTCTTAATTTTAAAAGTAACTTTTGACTTTTCAAAAGTCATATCAAACGATCTCTCAACACAAGTGAGATTTTCTTTGTTTTTAATAAAACAAGCAGAGTTTTATTTTAATAAATTATAGAGTGATCTTGGTACAATGAAATTAGGTGGCCAATCAAACCAAAATAAATTCTAAAAGGAAACAAGTGCGTAAGGAGTGAACAAATCTCTGGACTTGTGTGTGGATTTATTCTGGCAAAGCCCAAATATTCATGTTATGTAAAGTCTTTCGAAAGAAGCATAAATTTATTTTATTTTGAGGTTAAAACCTCATCACTTGTAAGATATATTCAGTTTTTAAATTTGTCTGATATTTTAATGAAGATTGAAGTATCGGTCTATCAATTTTTAGTCTTGAGTGGTAGATGTTTTGGCCGTAGGCAAACTGTCCAACTACGTTAAATTGGCATTATTGTAGTTTATTTATTTATTATCCTATTTTATTTAAACAAAGTGAAAGTATTGAACAACACTGCATAAATCGTACCTAATGTTCACTGCTATACATGCATATGTGCAATCACGCAACACCGTCCATTAAACTAAATCGTTGAGCTATAAATTTCAAAGCTATTTGTGCTTCATCTCGCAAAACATTCTCTCTGTTTTTGACATATACTCTATTTAATGTCTTTAACAAATATTGATCAAATTCTACGATTGTCTTTATGTCAGCTTATCTATTGAACTCTTCAAAATTTCCAATTGTCTTTGTGCGATAATACACCAATTTAATTCCTCTATCAATTTTATTTGTGCTTTCAACTTCGAAACTCCTATATATTTTAAGAAGGTAATCAACTGTAACCACAAGAATTGTTGAAATTATACTTGTCAAACCTTTATAATGTAAAAAATCATATTTATGTAAAGTATATATTAAAGTAAAGGACGTCAAACACGCGCTAAACAAGCATTCCATAATATTAAACTTTTAATTATTTTGGAACAGATTATTCTCGGATGTGGCGTGTCTTAAGTCCTATAACCCAGGCATTGAAATTGTTTTCAGTGGGTAGGAGGAGACGTCCCATTCTTTTGTGAACACTACATGACATCCGAGTCTTTTAACTTTTAGATTAGAAAAAGAAGATACCTGATTTTCTAATGCCTTTTCCATTTGTTCATAATTCTGCCAACAGAACATGTCGCCCAGCAAAGATACCTGCTTTTCTAAGGAAAGTTATAAATGATCAGGTATTTAAAGATAACTTTTTAAAAATCAGGTCCAAAGTTTGTATATTCAAAAATCAGGTATCAATTGCATATTTAAATAATATTATAATACTAATAATTCAAACCAACCCTAAACCTAATTCATTTTCAATATTCGTTCTCACCCCCCGCTCCCCCGCTCCCCCCCCACCCCCACACACACACACACTCTCTCTCTCTCTCTCTCTATCCAAAATCGGCGCTGCTCCACCTTGTAGATCCTTCCAAAATCGGCAGCGTTCAAGACGTCGCCACTATAGCGGCGACGCTTTGAAATTTGACTTTGAAATCAGCGTTGCACCACCTTGCCTGCAGCGTTCACGGTGCAGAAATCTAAGGGTTTAGGGCCAGTTTCCTGTTTAGAAGGAATAGCGCAAAATCAGGTGCAGCACCAGAATGCAGCGGTTGGGCCTAATGGAGTGGTGGTGACGCCAGTTGCGGCCGCTTTGGGTGGAGGGGTCAGCCAGTTTCCGACGACTTCACTGTACGTGGGAGACTTGGATTTCACTGTGACGGATTGGCAGCTCTACAATCTGTTTAACCAGGTCTGTCAGGTTGTTTCTGTTCGGGTTTATCGTGACCTCAGCACTCGGCGCAGCCTTGGCTATGGTTATGTGAACTATAGCAGCCCCCAGAATGCGGCAATGGCTATGGAGGTTTTAAACTTCACTCCTCACAATAACAAGTCAATTAGAATCAAAGGCTCGCCAGTGTGCAGTGGCTCTGGCAGTGGGTGGGTTTGACTGTGTTTTTGTGTACGATTGTGGTGTTGTGATGGTTTTGTTGGTGGATCGGGGTCGAGGTTGGGTGTTTGGTATATGTGACCAATATTTGGTAGGTAAGGATCTGGTTGGTGGTGGTGACGTGGTGATGTACTCGTGGTGTTGTGGCAGTGGATGTGACGATGGCGGAGGTCTGTAACCATATGCTTGGTAATCTGTGACCAAATGCTTGTCCTGCAGGCTGTGGCGATAGTGCAGAGGTGGTGGTGGATCTGATTTGTGTCTGAGGTGTTTTGTGTGGTGGCGTCTGTGATGGTGGATCGGCGGTTGGGGTGGTGGTCGTGCTTTGTTTGGTGGCTGTGGGTGGTGATGGTGTTTTGTGTGGTGGTGGTGGCTGAAGTAGTGCCTGTGGTATGTGACCAAGTATTTGGTTATCTGTGACCAAGTATCTAACTGTGACCTAAAAATTTGACAATATGTGACTGAAAAATAATCTGTGACCAACAAATTTGAAAATATGTGACCAATGAAATTAACCATTTTTTTATCTGTGACTTAAAAATTATATAATCTGTGATCGTAAAAAATTTGTGACCAACTAATTTGGAAATATGTGACAGTGTGACCTATAAATTTTGATCCGTGACCAACTAATTTTGAAATCTGTGACCAACGAAATAAATGTGACCTATAAAATTTTTGAACTGAGACCATAAAATAATCTGTGATGTATAAAAATTATTATTTGTGAGTGAAAAATAATATGTGACTAATTAAATTATAAATTTGTAGCCGGAATGATTGCCGGAATAGTCGTCGGAATGGTCGTCGGAATTGGAGCAGTCGTCGGAATGGTCGCGGGAAAAGAGTGGTCGCCGGAAAAGAGTGGTGGTCGGAATGGTCGCCAGAATAGTCCCCGGAGCAGTAGGGGTGGTGCATGTGGGGTGGGTTTATTATATTATATTATATGTAAAAAAAAAAACATGATTTTTGAATTTTCAAACTATAAACATGATTTTTGAATTGATGTAAAATAAACACCTCATTTATAATTTTTTCCCCTTTTCTAATGCCTTTTCCATTGGTTCATAATTCTGCCAACGGAACATGTGGCCCAGCAAAGATACCTGCTTTTCTAAGGGGTTTTCCATTTGATTAATTATGTTTTTTAATTCTCTAATAGACAAAACTAGTGAGGTATATTTTTGAGGATGAAAATATATTAAGGAGTCGAGATTGTAAAGCCCCAAAAATTTCATAGAATAGAATTTCTTGTTCTATATGCTATATTTTTATTATTTTGAAAAGTTCGAGACTAAAGTGATATATGTATTAAATTCTTATAATTTTGGGTCAAATAATTAAATTTTTATAGAGCAATGATAAGTATATCAATATTGAGCTCGTTGGATATCTCGTATTTAATCATGTATATTAAATACGAGATATTAAATTCGGATAAACAAAGTCCAAGTTATTGTGGTTGAGAGATTTTACCCTTAAATTGTATTTTATTAAGGTTAATTATTATTTTAAAATTTCCTTTCTAATCACGTGTAGTACGTAGGTTGTTTTTGATATATTTTAATAGATTTTTTTTTTTTTTTTAATTTAAAATGGTCCGCCGAGTGTATGGGTGGATATAGATAAAAGTAGAATTTTGACTTGAAAGAATAATGATAGTCCTAAAAGTACATTCGGTGTACGGACTTTTGTATGGTTTAACATGGTTCTTGTTATTTTACGAGGAATTTTCAAAAATATCACTAAATTTGAAAATTCAAAAAATATTTTCTCTGTTTTTGAGAAATACTCTATTTAGTGTCTGTTTGTCTATCATTATTGTGATGAAAATGGTGTAATGAATAGTATTTTTTGGAGAATGTGTGGTTAAAATTGAAAGAAACTTTATCGGTTTATGTGTAGAATATTTTATTATTTGAATGTGTGGTGGAAATTGATTACTGTAGAAAACAATGTTTTGAAAAATTGTAGACAAACATGGGCTTAATGTCTTGGGTTATGCTACATGTATATAATTTTTTTACATAATCTTTTACACTCCACTCACATTAGGAGGTGGGGATCACAAGCCACCATTTTTAAACACACACGGGCCCCGCACACATTGTGAGGGGGATACACCATTCAGTACCCCCCATTCGGTACATCCGACATTTTCCTAATGTCTTTAACAAATATTGATCAAATTTCACGATTGTCTTTATGTCAACTTATCTATTGAACGTATTTTTTACAACTATTCATCAAATTTTCCAATTGTCTTTGTGCGATAATACACCAACTTCGAAAATCCTATATGTGCAATGGAAATGAAACCTCAAGAATTGTTGAAATTATACTTGTCAAACCTTTATAATGTAAAAAATAATATTTAAGTAAAGTATAAATTAAAGTAAAGTAAATGATGTTAAACAACGGTTAAACAAGCATTCCATAATATTAAACTTTTGATTACTGTTTTGGATCAGATTATTCTTGGATATGGCATGTCTTAAGTCCTATAACCCGAGCATTGAAATTGTTCTCAGTGGGTAGGATAAGACTGTCCACTTACTGATGTGGTGGGAGAACTTTACTTACAATTTTCTCCAAATAGGCAAGATAAAACTTCACATTGTATGCAATAGAACATTCTGATCCTGTTAAGGGATATATATTCAACATCGATAAATGATGTTGACACGGACTAATTAATAAAGATCTTGAACTACTCCTCTTAATAAGGTTGACATTTTAAAATGGAACCCTAAATCTTAACATGGTATCGAGACCATTATACTTCAACGAGCGATTCGATCCCGCTAAGACTCTAAAATGAGCACGTGGATTTCAAGATTGGTCTACTCAAATGAGCCACCATCTTGCGGGGCATGTTAAGGGATATATATCCCACATCGATAAATAATGTTGACACAGACTAATTAATAAAGATTTTGGGCTACTCCTCTTAATAATGTTAACATTTTAAGATGCAACCTCAAATCTTAACAGATCCTGCCATACCCATTATTTTTTATAGCATGTCGCATGATTTTTTTCCAAGGCTCCCCAACCAAAAATCTGGCTTGTGAGCCAACCAATTATACACGACATCCCACTCTTTTACTTTTAGAGCCTGTTTTGTATGGATTTTGATTTTCTACAGTAAATCAATTCTCATTTTCAACCACACATTCTTCAATAAAATAATATTTCCATCACATCAATAATTTTTTCTTCTTTTTCAACCACATATTTCCCATCATATCACTATTCAAAAATCAATTCTTCCTCCAAAAATTCCTACCAAACAGGCTTTTAGAAAACCTTGTTCGGTGTACATGGATTTTTTAGCGAACTTTGAATAAGATTGCCAACCTGCTTGACAAGCTCTTCCAGCAAAGTTTGCTGTCGAGTCTGGGCCTCCTTCATTTCTGCATTTTCATTTTTCAAATGTGTAACAACTTCAGAGAGTTGTGAAAATCGGGTCCCTTCTGCCATGGAACCGACATGTCTCTGATACCACTGTCAGGAACTCTCAAATATAAGTAAAAAGAATCTGGTACTTCAAGGGACCAGTGCCTCCAGAATACGATAAAGTCAAATGGAATTCTGATACTTCATTGATCAAATAGAAGGACATTAAATACAACTCAAATAATAACTAACCAACAAATAAATATGGACCCACTACAACCATGTTTTCCCACTAACTGGACACCACTAATCCCATTAAATAAAATAACAACTTAAGCTAAAGACTTGGTCAAAAGAAAAATAAAAAGTAACATGACATTGGACTACTGACAGGAACACGTGATGACAATTCCTTGGATTAAATGGACGGTAACATGACAGTTTACCGGAGGAGGGAAGACATATTTACAAGACGTATTAATGGGTTCTTGATCAATCTATGGAGACGGTGGTCGGCATACTTATCTACGGAGCCCAGGCATACACTTCCAAGGTAATTGCGATTAAAAAAAAAAAGATAGAAAAAGTATTTACTTTCTTTATGTTTAATTTTATTGTTGTATTGTATTCTCTAATTTTTTATTAAAATCTAATTTTTAATAGATTTTAATAGAAGTTGATGAAATGTGTGGTTGAAAAATTATGGATCTCATGAATATTATGATTAAAATTAATTGTTTATTTTAACTTAAATTAAATTAAATTCTTAATTTTAATTTCCACCAAAAAGGGATAAGAATTTTAACTTCAATTCATGTAATCTTTGCCTTGAATTTCACATGTAAGCATGATTTTCAATAAGAGAAGAAAAGTTTTGATCTGTCCGGATTTTTCTTCCAAAACTTCTTTTGGCTTATTCTGAAATTTACTAAGGTAAGATAAAAGTTATTAAGACTTGAGATTAAGTCTTAAAATATCAACATTGTTAACTCTTTAACTTATCAAATTTGAGTTAAAACATTGCATTTTACCTTAAACGATTGAGAAAGTTTCCGGCCTTTCTAATTCTTGTAAATCGTTCTGTTAGATAGGTTTTACGATCTAATATTAAAGAAAATCTTTCAGGTATAACACTAGATAGGCAAATCTAGTTTGCGATAGACTTGGTTCATGGAGCAACATCAGTATCTAAAGCACCGTATCGAATGGCACCAAAAGATCTAGAAGAATTAAAAGTCCAAATTCCAAAATTGTTAGATAATGGGTTTATTTGACCCATTGTTTCTTTATGGGGAGCACTAGTGTTGTTTGTTGAGAAAAAGGAGTTAATATTAGACGTTAGACTTGTAAACAAAAATTCTCAACTAACTGCCTGAACTTTGTCTCATCATCCTGAATAGAATTCTTTGAATTTTTGGACAAAACTAGTGGGGTTTGAAATCCCTATGATTTCAGTGTCCGATGGCTTTGGAATTATGTCAATTGAAGGTTGGTATGATAAGTTATGCCCTTTTTCGTGTGCTATATTCAATGTACCCGAGAACAGTTTTATTTTCACATGTTTGAGTGTCTATTGGAGTGCCTAAATGATCTTAGAAAATTTTGAAATTTTACTATGTTGTACTCAAATGAGTTTAGAAAATACTGTAAAAAATTTCATAAAATTATGAATCCGATAAATGGTCCAACTAATCTTGATCGTTAGGTAGCACATTGCTGAATTTAACTCCATTAATGCATACTAAAATTCATTTTAACCCTTCGTTTTAGTTTCGTTATTTAACAAATCAAAGTTATCTACATTAAATCATTTGTTTCTAATAAATTTTAGAACTTGTAATAGAACGCAAGGGTAACCACAAAGTTAAAAGAAAATTAAGAAAATTCTAATTTAACCCGAATTTTTGAAAGAGAAAAAACGTTGTTGTTTTTTGTAATAATTTCAAATTCCAAGATTTAGATCGTTACAAGTTTTTTCTATGCCCTGATACTTCGCCTGCAACAAATTGATAAATACTGGAACGATGAAGGAAACAATACTTTTTTTAGATGTGATTATTAACCCTCTATGAAAGATATGTTGGAATTTTGTGTTGGAAATTGGTTGTGACCAATTGAAATGATTTAAGTGGAAATTCCTTGTTTGGTGAATGAGAAATTAAGCCAAACTTAAACCACTTAATATTTGAAATTATTGGAATTGTGTAGAATATTGTGGAATATTCTAGAGAATGTAGATGAAAAGATGTGTCTTTTCATATGGATCATGTCTCTTAAAGAGCATGACTTTTGGTATGAGTAACTTCTAATATTTATGATTATTCAAGAGATGCTTAAAGAGCATGACTTTTGGTATGAGTAACTTCCAATAATTATGATTATTCAAGAGATGTGTCTCTTGATATGGATGTTCCAACTACTATATATATGGATTCCCTATGTGTTTGAATTTACAACAACAATAACAACAACTATACTACAACTACACAACAAATAATTTATTTGATAGTTTCATTCCATGGTTACTTTAGTTTTGCATAAAACACTTTGTAGAAGTGATTATTTCTTGCATCAAAATTATGATTATGGTAGAGAGGGAACTTCGTTCGAGTACGTTGGTTTAAGTCATTTAGAGTGCTCCTATGACTTGGCGTGATCGTTGTATTTTGGGAGATGATTGTCAAGAAACCGTTAGCACCGATGTGGGCAAATTCATCTTAAGGACAAAGTGTCAAACACTTGCCTCGACCGATCGCATCACTTGTATCTCATCTTTTTTTTTTCCGATTTCATTCTAATTTAGTATTTTAATTTCGGAAAGTAACTAATATTCTTTTGATTTCATGTTAAGGTTTGAATTAAAGAACAACATGCGTTCACTCATATTGGGAAGTGAAGAATTCATATTCGAAGTCGGTAAATCGCTATTTTATTTTCTCAAATCAGATTTCGGTAAGTCGAATGATGTTTCGATTTCACGCATATTAATGACATTCTCTTGATGAATATGATATACACATTATCGGTGTAATATCTCCCACAATCTTAAGATGAATTTTTTGATGTGCATGTTATATGGAAATCATGATATTGTATGGAAATTCCGAAGACATGTAAATTGAAACGGTGCTGATATTTAAATCTATATTCTCATAGAATTATCTGATTAATTTCAATTCTCGTATATTAAATGGTACGCACTGCTCGCAAATTGGAAAGAATGGCGCATTGATTTTTGGCAATTTATTCGTATTTCAAATAAAAGTGTCATGCTCATTTTATGAAAATGTGTGAAACCATGTCATATATGTTCTTAACATATGCTGATTATTGCTTACTATATAATTTCCAAAGGAAATCTCTTATGAGAGATTCTACTAAATGTTTCATTTTTAATGCAATATAAAATCTGATTTTGTTATTGCATGTTCCAAGTAAATTGTAAACATTGACAGTTTGTAAATAAATGTAAGTATACATTTTTTCAATTGCACGGTTTGGAAATGGAAATTACTTGGCAGGAAAATAGTTTCCGTTCATGAATATTTAATATATATTGCTCCCACTTGCTCACTTGAGGATGCATGTTTTCATGTTGGAAATTGTACTAACTTTGGTTGATGGTGATAGTCTCTTGATATTCGATGAGTATGGAAAGTTGTCTAATTTATGATTTCGATGACCATTCATTTCATAACTACCATGGAAACATTATTGTTGATGTTTATAACAAAAAAAAAAAAAAAAAATGAAAATTTTAAATATGAAGGGGTTCTTCATTACCCTTGTGTATGCATGTTACATCCAATTATTATTGCACACATGTGAAATTGATACTGAGATGAGAAATAATCAAATTCTATTGAATGTTGTTCAATAATTTATCGAACTAATATGACATGTTCGAGGTTTGTACCATATCAATGGTTGACCGTGTGGTCTTGAATAATTTAATTGATCGAGATTGAGATCAATGACTATATCTCTAAATGAGGAAGTGTGGAGTTCCTCAAGATATTGATATTCCTAGTCATGACATGTGTTGACTAAAATGGAATAAACTTATACAATGATTGTATAAATGTTGAAGAATGCCAACTAGTTATTGAAAGTATATGAACTTTCATGATTATTCCTTTTATTGGAATATGGAAAGCCTCAATAATTTGATGAAATTAATTGAGATGGCTTATGCAAATTATGGTCAGATTCTAGTAGCATGACAATATATGATCTTGTCATAATGGATATTAAGAGTCGCCTAATCACGTGGTGGAAAATCAAGACTCTCGAAATGATTATCTCTTCATAGAGATTGATTCGAAGAGGCGTGTCCTCTCGTTGGGTTGTGTCTTGAGAACACAACTATCAAACCGATGGATGATTCGCTCATTAAATTTGAACATGGTGAATAAGTATTATTTAACATGGAATAATACTATCTTGTGAAAGGTCACAAATGTGATATGTTGGAGAAGGTAAATCAAGATACTTAGTCTTCTTCATTGTTGAAATTTCATTTCAATCGTGGAACCAATTAAATTGGTATATGCTTTGAGAGCATTGTTGGTCTATGTGATGACCTTAATTTGATTGGATGATCAAATTGAAGATAATTGGATTGAAGTACGCAATTGAAATAAATTATGGTTGATCTGACCACTATTTTGAAAGTACTTAAACTTTCACGAAGCATTGATATGGACATTATTCTATTCGATAATGAGTTGAACTCTAAAGAGTTGATGAACTCTAAGTGTAACCCAAAAATGTGGGGTTACATCAATGCTTTAACTTATATGAAAAGTTCAAGATTTGTGGTAGCAACATTATTAGTTGCACATACATTCCTAATTGAGGAATTGTGGGGGTAACTTATGTTTAAAAAGTTACAATCATAGAAATATATCTATGAATGTGAAAAGGTAGAAACCCATATAAATTATAAGGAAATTATACACTAAGTCTAAAGTGGATGAAATGGGATAAAAGCCAATTACGTTTGTTTGGATATGCAAGATCAATTGGAATATGTGAAGAATATTCATAAAATTGAAATGCATTGTAATATTTCAATAATGATATTGAATACCCATGCTCAAATCCACTAGTAAAAGTAATTGACTAGTGTAGTGTGTGATAAAAATCCTCCAACATTGCTGTTTGAATTTGTAAAGCTTTAGATAAAGCTAGTTAGAAGCATGTAGCTTCATGAGGATTTCTTGGTGGTGACATGTTGTATCTATTAAATCAATTGATCGTTGGTTAGCTATATTTGATGAGATACTAAGTCACATGTAATGGTAAGTCTAGACGTAGACATAATACCATTAACGATCTCAATGTGTAAACTCGTGTACCTTAGAGATTTAACAGAGATCAAAAATCAGATATCGAGGGGAATGAGATTAAAGCCTACGACGTAAGAGTCTTTGTAATGGTAACCCTACCTTGTTGGACTCGGAGATCCCAAGATCTTGGTTCAAAGGGACAACTAAATTATGAAGATTTCATGAAGCACTTAGAAATTATTCCTACTCATTCCTATGATAATTACAAAGTGCTTTTGCAAAGTGTGAGGTTAAGCTATGCTTTTAATGATTCCTATATCTTGATTAAGTCAGTAGAGTAAGAGAGAATACTCTTAATAGGAGATCACCTATATAAGTGTGAAGTGGGGCCGCCTAATGAGAATTATTCGAGGCTAAAATTCTCTAAACACTTATGAAACCAAGAGTGGTCCAGTGGCCAAAATGGACACAACCGTGAGAACCATGAACGGTTTAGGGAAGACATTGTGTGAGTATCGTTGTCTTGGCTTACACCAACGGCCGAATGGTTCAAGACATCACGTTCACCAATTAGCCAAGAAGTCCGATAGTATTTCACTAAGGGAGGTTCAAAGCCAAAAGCTACCTTCTCTCGATGCGTTGTTTTTTCGCTCTTCTACTAGTGTCGTGAGACATAGTCATTTGCATTAATTTTCATTCATGCGGGGGATTGTTGGAATTTTGTGTTGGAAATTGGTTGTGACCAATTGAAATGATTTAAGTGGAAATTCCTTGTTTGGTGAATGAGAAATTAAGCCAAACTTAAACCACTTAATATTTGAAATTATTGGAATTGTGTAGAATATTGTGGAATATTCTAGAGAATGTAGATGAAAAGATGTGTCTTTTCATATGGATCATGTCTCTTAAAGAGCATGACTTTTGGTATGAGTAACTTCTAATATTTATGATTATTCAAGAGATGCTTAAAGAGCATGACTTTTGGTATGAGTAACTTCCAATAATTATGATTATTCAAGAGAAAATAAAATAGCGATTTACCGACTTCGAATATAATAATATGAATTCTTCACTTCCCAATATGAGTGAACGCATGTTGTTCTTCAATTCAAACCTTGCATGAAATCAAAAGAATATTAGTTACTTTCCGAAATCAAAATACTAAATTGGAATGAAATCGAAAAAGAAAGATGAGATGCAAGTGATGCTATCGGTCGAGGCAAGTGTTTGACACTTTGTCCTTAAGATGAATTTGCCCCGCATCGGTGCTAACGGTTTCTTGGCAATCATCTCCCAAGATACAACGACCACGTCAAGCCATAGGAGCACTCCAAATGACTTTGACCCACGAACTCGAACGGAGTTCCCTCTCTACCATAACCATGATTTTGATGCAAGAAAAAACACTTCTACAAAGTGTTTTATGCAAAACTAAAGTAACCATGGAATGAAACTATCAAATAAATTATTTGTTGTGTAGTTGTAGTGTAGTTGTTGTTATTTGTTGTTGTGAATTCAAACACATAGGGAATCCATATATATAGTAGTTGGAACATCCATATCAAGAGACACATCTCTTGAATAATCATAATTATTGGAAGTTACTCATACCAAAAGTCATGCTCTTTAAGCATCTCTTGAATAATCATAAATATTGGAAGTTACTCATACCAAAAGTCATGCTCTTTAAGAGACATGATCCATATGAAAAGACACATCTTTTCATCTACATTTTCTAGAATATTCCACAATATTCTACACAATTCCAATAATTTCAAGTATTAAGTGGTTTAAGTTTGGCTTAATTTCTCATTCACCAAACAAGGAATTTCCACTTAAATCATTTCAATTGGTCACAACCAATTTCCAACACAAAATTCCAACAATCCCCCACATGAATGAAAATTAATGCAAATGACTATGCAGACACTAGTAGAGAGAGAACGAAAAAAACACTGCATCAGAGAAGGTAGCTTTTGGCTTTGAACCTCCCTTAGTGAAATACTATCGGACTTATCAAGCTAATTGGTGAACGTGATGTCTTGAACCATTCAAAGCCACTGTGTAAGCCAAGACAACAAGACTCACACAATGTCTTTCCTAAACCGTTCATGGTTCTCACTAAGTGTCCATTTTGGCCCCTGACCACTCTTTGGTTTCATAAGTAAGTGTTTAGAGAATTTTAGCCTCGAACAATTCTCATTGAAGCGGCCCCACTTCACACTTACATAGGTGATCTCCTATTAAGAGTATTCTCTCTTACTCTACTTGACTTAATCAAGATATAGGAATCATTAAAAGAGTATCTTAACCTTCAACCATTCAGCAGAAAGCACTTTAATTATCATAGGAATGAGTAGGAATAATTTCCTAAGTGCTTCATGTAATCTTCATAACTTAGTTGTCCCTTTGAACCAAGATCTTGGGATCTCCAGTCAATAAGGTAGGGTTACCATTACAAAGACTCTTATATCGTAGGCTTTAATCTCATTCCCCTCGATATGCAGTATTCTTGATCTCTCGGTAAATCTCTAAAGGTACCACGAGTTTACACCATTGAGATCGATCGTTTAATCTGCATTATGTCTACGTCTAGACTTACCATTACATGTGACTTAGTATCTAATCAAATATAGCTAACCAACGATCAATTGATTTAATAGATACAACATGTCACCACCAAGAAATCCTCTCATGAAGCTACATGCTTCTAACTAGCTTTATCTAAAGCTTTACAAATTCCAAACAGCAATGTTGGAGGATTTTTATCACACACTACACTAGTCAATTACTTTTACTAGTGGATTTCAGAAACATGGGTATTCAATATCATTATTGAAATATTACAATGCATTTCAATTTTATGAATATTCTTCACATATTCCAATTGATCTTGCATATCCAAACAAACGCCGTAATTGGCTTTTATCCCATTTCATCCACTTTAGACTTAGTGTATAATTTCCTTATAATTTATATAAGGGTTTTCTACCTTTTCACATTCATAGATATATTTCTATGATTGTAACTTTTAAACATAAGTTACCCCCACAATTCCTCAATTAGGAATGTATGTGCAACTAATAATGTTGCTACCACAAATCTTGAACTTTTCATATAAGTTCGCAAGCATTGATGTTAACCCCCCACATTTTTGGGTTACACTTAGAGTTCATCAACTCTTTCGTAGTTCAACTCATTATCGAATAGATAATGTCCATATCGAATGCTTCGTGAAAGTTTAAGTACTTTCAAAATAGTGGTCGTCAACCCACAATTTATTTCAATTGCGTACTTCAATCCAATTATCTTCAATTTGATCATCCAAATCAAATTAAGGTCATCACATAGACCAACAATGCTCTCAAAGCATATACCAATTTAATTGGTTCCACGATTGAAATGAAATTTCAACTATGAAGAAGACTAAGCGTCTTGATTCACAAGAATTGCAACTTCTCCAACATATCACATTTGTGACATTTCACAAGATAGTATTATTTCATGTTAAATAATACTTATTCACCATGTTCAAATTTAATGAACTAATCATCCATCGATTCGATAGTTGTGTTCTCAAAAGACACAACCCAACGAGATAACACGCCTCTTCGAATAAATCTCTATGAAGAGTTACACAAATTGGAAATGAATCATACCAAGGGTCATGATTTTTCATATGAAATGATCCTAGATTATTTCATAAATTTTCCACCATGTGATTAGGTGACTTAATACCCATTGTGACAAGATCATATATAGTCATGCTAGAATACAACCATAATTTGCATAAGTCATCTCAATTAATTTCATCAAATTATTGAGGCTTTCCATATTCCAATAAAAGGAATAATCATGAAAGTTCATATACTTTCAATAACTAGTTGGCATTCTTCCAACATTTATACAATCATTGTATAAGTTTATTCCATTTTAGTCAACACATGTCATGACTAGGAATATCAATATCTTGAGGAACTCCACACACTTCCTCATTTAGAGATATAGTCATTGATCTCAATCTCGATCAATTAAATTATTCAAGACCACACGGTCAACCATTGATATGGTACAAACCTCGAACATGTCATATTAGTTCGATAAATTATTGAACAACATTCAATAGAATTTGATTATTTCTCATCTCAGTATCAATTTCACATGTGTGCAATAATAATTCAGATGTAACATGCATACACAAGGGTAATGAAGAACCCCTTCATATTTCATATTTCCATTTTTTTTTTTTTTTTTTTTTTTGTTATAAACATCAACAATAATGTTTCCATGGTAGTTATGAAATGAATGGTCATCGAAATCATAAATTAGACAACTTTCCATACTCATCGAATATCAAGAGACTATCACCATCAACCAAAGTTAGTACAATTTCCAACATGAAAACATGCATCCTCAAGTGAGCAAGTGGGAGCAATATATATTAAATATTCATGAACGGAAACTATTTTCCTGCCAAGTAATTTCCATTTCCAAACCGTGCAATTGAAAAAATGTATACTTACATTTATTTACAAACTGTCAATGTTTACAATTTACTTGGAACATGCAATAACAAAATCAGATTTTATATTGCATTAAAAATGAAACATTTAGTAGAATCTCTCATAAGAGATTTCCTTTGGAAATTATATAGTAAGCAATAATCATATGTTAAGAACATATATGACATGGTTTCACACATTTTCATAAAATGAATACAAAGACTTTTATTTGAAATACGAATAAATTGCCAAAAATCAATCGCCATTCTTTCCAATTTGCCGAATGAGGTGCTAGCACTACATTTAATATACACGTAATCTAAATTAATCGATAATTCTATGAGAATATAGATTTAAATATCGCACGCTTTTCAATTTACATGTCTCCTGAATTTCCATACAATATCATGATTTCCATATAACATGCACATCAAAAAATTCATCTTAAGATTGTGTGAGATATTACACCGATAATGTGTATATCATATTCATCAAGAGAATGTCATTAATATGCGTGGAAATCAAACATCATTCGGACTTACCGAAATTCTAGAAAATAAAATAGCGATTTACCGACTTCGAATATAATAATATGAATTCTTCACTTCCCAATATGAGTGAACGACATGTTGTTCCTTCAATTCAAACCTTGCATGAAATCAAAAGAACATTAGTTACTTTCAAATCAAAATACTAAATTGAATGAAATCAAAAAGAAAGATGAGATGCAAGTGATGCTATCGGTCGAGGCAAGTGTTTGACACTTTGTCTTAAGATGAATCTTGCCTCAGACGCTAACGGTTTCTTGGCAATCATCTCCCAACGATATAACGACCACGCCAAGCCATAGAGCACTAAATGACTTTGACTCATCTAACTCGAACCTTCCTCTCTGTTATAACCATGATTTTGATGCAAGAAAAAACACTTCTACAAAGTGTTTTATGCAAAACTAAAGTAACCATGGAATGAAACTATCAAATAAATTATTTGTTGTGTAGTTGTAGTGTAGTTGTTGTTATTTGTTGTTGTGAATTCAAACACATAGGGAATCCATATATATAGTAGTTGGAACATCCATATCAAGAGACACATCTCTTGAATAATCATAATTATTGGAAGTTACTCATACCAAAAGTCATGCTCTTTAAGCATCTCTTGAATAATCATAAATATTGGAAGTTACTCATACCAAAAGTCATGCTCTTTAAGAGACATGATCCATATGAAAAGACACATCTTTTCATCTACATTTTCTAGAATATTCCACAATATTCTACACAATTCCAATAATTTCAAGTATTAAGTGGTTTAAGTTTGGCTTAATTTCTCATTCACCAAACAAGGAATTTCCACTTAAATCATTTCAATTGGTCACAACCAATTTCCAACACAAAATTCCAATGGATTCCCTATGTGTTTGAATTTACAACAACAATAACAACAACTATACTACAACTACACAACAAATAATTTATTTGATAGTTTCATTCCATGGTTACTTTAGTTTTGCATAAAACACTTTGTAGAAGTGTTTTTTCTTGCATCAAAATCATGGTTATGGTAGAGAGGGAACTCCGTTCGAGTTCGTGGGTCTAAGTCATTTGGAGTGCTCCTATGGCTAGACGTGGTCGTTGTATCTTGGGAGATGATTGCCAAGAAACCGTTAGCACCGATGCGGGGCAAATTCATCTTAAGGACAAAGTGTCAAACACTTGCCTCGACCGATCGCATCACTTGCATCTCATCTTTCTTTTTCGATTTCATTCCAATTTAGTATTTTGATTTCGGAAAGTAACTAATATTCTTTTGATTTCATGCAAGGTTTGAATTGAAGAACAACATGCGTTCACTCATATTGGGAAGTGAAGAATTCATATTCGAAGTCGGTAAATCGCTATTTTATTTTCTCAAATCAGATTTCGGTAAGTCGAATGATGTTTCGATTTCACGCATATTAATGACATTCTCTTGATGAATATGATATACACATTATCGGTGTAATATCTCCCACAAGATATTCAACATGTAGGATCTCAAAAAAACTGTTGCGGTACAAAAGTGTGCCCAGTTCACGAAGTCTACATATGGGTTTCTAGTGTGCACAACTTGATTCTGAATTCCTGTAAGAAAACAGACAAGGTTTAAGCAAGTGAAGATTTGTTAAACATTAATTATTATAAATGTTAACCTTAAAAAATGCGTCAAAAATAATTCCGACCACGTCTCCTCCAAGTGGGCATCACATGCACACTGAAACACCCCGTGGGGAGGCAAAGGCCACCGGTCAAGATAAAGGGTCGGCAACCATTTGCACTCCGACTATCAACTCAGCGACATGACGAGATATCATATAGTGCAAGAGAGTGAGGGAATTTGGTTAGAGTTTGTGAACATACATTATTGTGAATGAAACTCTTTTTAATATTTTGTGTTATTCTTGCTTTCGTTTTCTAATAGTGATATCTATAGCAATTGGGAGAAAATCTCGGAACTGTACAAAAAAGTGAGACTTTAAAAGACTCTTTTTTGTAGATAGATATACAATTGGGAGAGAATCCAGCTGTTTTAAAATGGGTTTTCGAATGGGGGACATCCGTCACAGGTAGAGGAAAAAATAGATCAAAATTATGATAGAGAGATCCAAACTGTAACGCTTTTTGATCGAAGACTGATGGGAGGAAAGGAAAGAGAAAAAGGTAATATTAAAATTATGCGAATAAAGCTATGTGTACACAATGGTGTACATAACCATTTACACCCCCCCTCAATGGGGTGTACATCTAGCATCATCCATGATAAAATATTAATTTATTTAATTAAAGCTTCGTCGGCTCTTGTGCTTTAAATCAATATGCGAAATGAAATTTTTTAGATTTCAGAGTTTCATATTTTAATCCTTTTCTTCTTCTGAGTAATGTGCATTATGAAATTGGAAGTTTGTATCCTATGAGAATAATGTTATCTAATATTAGTGATGCTAAAGTAGTACCACTTTAATTGATTACATTTTATAAATTCAATAAATGAGTTACGTGACTTTGTATTTAAATAAATTTATCATTTAATGCTACGTAATTATCACCTAAATTGATTCCTAACACCGGTTATCAAAGACTAATATGAAAACACGACGGCCGCAAAAGGGCATATTTATACGAGGATGAATCAAGGGATTTCTTGGAAATTCTCCAAACGTTAACTTATCTGACTTGTGAATATTTATGTTTGCGAATTTGGTTGGATTTAGGCCACCATTTTTCAATTTTTTTATCGTGAAAATTACATGGAGCCCTACTTTTAAAGATTGTATTTCAAAAATCAGAATTTAAAAAAGGCAACACCTCGATCATTTCGAGTGATAATAAATATATTCCAAACGTAGGGTCTCGTAAAAACTGTGGCAGTCCAAATGAAATTGAAAGTTGAGCTAACTCTTGTAGTGTGCGCCATTGGGTTTTCATTTCCTGTAAGAAAAAGAGAAAATTTAGTTAATGAAGTGAAAATCATTTAAAGAAGATAACAAAAGGTCTCACTTGCAACCTTCCACTTCCATCAGCCATTGCCTCTTTCACTCTCGCTTGATCAAAGACTGAAATGAAAACTGGCAAAAGGGCATATTTATACAAGGATGAGCAAAAACGAGATTGGGCATTTAGAAAATTCCAGGTATCTTTGCCTTTTGAGACTGCATTTTTGTCTATGACTTTAGTAACGTACAAGTATTGAACCATATTTTCTAATAAAAACATGGATTTTGCTAACTTAGTCCCCGTTTGACACCCATTCTCTTTCCATTCTATTTCTCATTTTTTTCTCTTTCTTCCTTTCAACCACATATTCTATCAATAAAATAATATTACACATAAATCCAAAAATTCTTCTTATTTTCAACCACACATTCTTCCCATCAATCACTATTCCAAAATTTATTCTTCACAAAAATGGGTGTCAAACTCACCCTTAGCCAATAAAGGGGCGCACAGATTAGTAAACACATATTTTATAGTCTCCACAACTTTTTAATCATATATTTCAAAAATTTTTTTTTATCAAAATCTATTAAAAATCTAATTTTAATCCTCACAAAAAATGGACTACGTAGATTGAAGTTCAATTGGGGTGGAGTCGCCCCCACACACACGCGAATGGCACGGAAGATTTTTGTTCGAGTAAAAAAATCACTTTTATACAAAAAGTTCGTTTATAAAATAAAAATACAGCTAATAAGACAAAAAATCAGTTATAAAATATAAAAAGTTACTTATAAGTAAAAAATTTACTTCAAAAATTTTAAAAGTGTAAAAGTAACTTATAATTATTACTTATAAGTAAAAAAATATTAACTTAAAATTTTAAATAAATATTTAATTTTTTAATGGAAATATTAATTTATATGTAAAAAAGTTACCTATAAATAAACTATTTTGTTCAACCTTTGATTATGGCATCATGACCTAATGAAAAGGTTTTCACTGACTAGGGAACATGGGCTATGTAGATTGAAGTTCAATTGGGCCGGAGTCGCCCCCACACACACGCAAATGGCACGGAAGATTTTTGTTCGAGTCGATTGGATCAATTACAAATTCTACAAACAATAAATTAATGAACAAAATATTAATTAAAGTTTCCTCATCCCTAGTCAGTGAAGACCTTTTCATTAGGTCATGATGCCATTATTTGAACAAAATATTTTATTTATAGGTAATTTTTTTTTTACATATAAATTAATATTTCACTTAAAAAATTAAATAAATTTAAATATTTATTAAAATTTTAAGTTAATATTTTTTTACTTATAAGTAATTATTATAAGTTACTTTTACACTTTTAAATATTTTAAGTAATTTTTTACTTATAAGTAACTTTTTATATTTTATAACTGATTTTTTATCTTATTAGTTGTATTTTTATTTTATAAACAAACTTTTTGTATAAAAGTGATTTTTTGTGTACACAAGTTTTTGATTTTTGAATTTTACACTAGTCATTACTTAAATCAACAAGAATTAAAATTTAATGTAGCAGTTTCTGCTATGTTGGAAGCACCAAAGATTTGGTTGAAGTAATCAATTTTCAACAATATGTTGTAATCCATTTGAAATAATATATGAAAGAAGAAGGTAACATGATATAATTTATACTAGAATTGGACAAAAATAAATTTGAAAAATTATATACTACATATGTTGCAGCGGTTAAACTGGGAACGAGGTCACGAGTTTTTCAAAAATCGATCAATTTAACGGGTTTTGAGGCGAATTTTTAATTAGATGTTTTATAATTCTAACCGAACCGATTTTGGTATCGGTTCCCGATTTTTTTGGTTGAATCGATCGAGCTGAGCCGATTTTTAAAACATTGGTTTTCCTTATATACGCCCCCTACAGGATCATCCATGATAAGATTGATCATTATTACTAAGAGCCTAGAAATTAATACATACCAAAGTTTCGTTTATTTTTTTGTACAAAAAATATCCCAAGGACACTAATTGCCAAAAAGGGGGTATTATAGAGGATTAGCAAATTGGAATACTCCCTTCTCTGCAAAGCTAAATTTGTTTCCCCGAATTGGACTTTTTGATTGTTGTTAATACTTGTTTTTCCAAATATTTTAATGTGCCTTCCCGTCTTAATGAGTATTTTACATGGACTAAACTATTTGTACATCTTGATTAACATATTGATGATGATGAAGTATTATAATGGTTGGATTAAATGTATGTGATTGCGCCAAGTATACATTTGGTAAGCCAATGTGTACGGTAAGCCAAGGTGTAAATCAAAATATACACGTAGTAAGAATGATTTTACATATATAATTTCAGATGTCAACTGATAAAATAACATCAATCATGTTACTTGTACAATTTTTTTACCATCTTCGTTGACAGCTTATATAATTTTAAAAATTATTTTTTAAATTAATGGTCTAAATTTTGACAATATCAATCTTGTCAATAATGATTGTCATGGAATTACAAAGGTTAATTCCAATTGATGACTTTTTTAAAATTTCCTCAGACAGACATCCATATTCCATAATGCATGCGGCCCCACTTTTTGTCGGTAGTTATCATTTATAGAGTAGAGCTTTACTTCAAGATAGTGGTAGTTATCCTTCAGATTCTGTATGACATAATCTGTACTATTAAAGTATTTAGGGTTTTCTTTTCTGTGTACAAACAAACACAGCGTAAGCAAGACCTAGGAAAACCCTCTATTTTCTTTGCCGTTTTCAAATCGTTTTATGTTTTCGATTTTTCAAAACAGTGAAAACGCGCTCTCTTTCCTATTTTCGAAAACGTGTTTTTGAAAATGAAAAAAAAATTTGTACATCTTCATTAACAAATTGATGATGTTGAAGTATTATAATTTTTGGATTAAATGTATGTGACTGTGTTAAGTATACATTCGGTAAGCTAATGTGTAAACCAAGATATACACGAAGTAATGTTGATTTTACATATATATGGTGTGTTTGAACCACATTATTTTAGAATAATGTATTTTTGAATAGTAGATTGATGGAGAATATGTGGTTGAAAAAGAATGAAAAATGATTGATGTGATGAAAAATATTATTTTATTGAAGAATATGTGGTTGAAAATGAGTAGAAGAATGAGAATGAAAATTTTAATGTGGATCAAACATGAACATAATTTCCAAGATATCAACATCAATCATGGTTGCAATCATGGTTGCTACCAAATTCTTGATGACTTCTTAAATTTCGTAACAGAAAAGACATCCATAAATACGGCCCCACTTTTGTCGTTTGGTATATCTGCAACTTTTCAAAACCAGCCTTTGTTGAATCTTCCAACTCCGGTTTTTATCATTTTATGGAATAACACTTAGAGGTGTCAATCCGGGTGGTCCGGGCCGGGTCGGTCCGCCAACATGTGAGCCCGGTAATGGCCCGCGCAAAAAAAAAAGCCCGCCCGCTGCGGGTTCCGGGCCGATTACGAGTCGGCCCACAATTTTGGACTACAACTCAGGCCCGCCCGCTGACCCATGCGGGTCGAGCCCATGCGGGTCACGGGTCGCGCGGGTCGCGGTTCGTTCCGATTTGGCCCGTATGATTGTATAAATAAATTTATAAAAATATAGAATTTTTCATATTTATAGCAAAAAATATTTTTTTTTGTTAAATGTAAACTAAGAATTGAACAAAATGATAAATTCATAATTTTATCAATAAATTTTTACAAAGAATTCAAATTTAATGTTACATGAATTATTTATAACTTTACAAACTTAAATTTAACTTGAACAAATAACAATTACATCAAAATGTATGTCTAATTATTATTATCAAATATTTATAACATAAGTACATCCCAATTAGGTTGACTCCTACTTAACTATAATTTAGTTATTCAAAAATTATATTTTTGTTTTCCAATCAATCTTCAGGAATTGCAAGATTTTTGAAGTTTTCAGCAATATCATCAATAATTTTATATTGTATCATTCGATCCGCGAATATCCAATCTTTCACGCATATGAGAGCTTCCAAAATATTTCTTTAAGTCTAGATCTTCTTTCGTCCAATACCGAGAAGAAAGAAATATAATCAAGATGATATGATATTTGCAATTGAATAATTGTAATTGTAGTAAGGTAGTATAAATGTATAATAACTAATGAGAGGCAAAGAGGGTATTGTAAAAATAATTGTAAGAATAAATTGGAATTTATAGATGAAAGGGATGATATTACCATTAGAAAATTTATATTACCATTAGTTAAAATTAAATAAAAAAAATTAAATTTTTTTATTTTTATTTTTTCAATTTTTTTTTGTTTGGCTCCCCCCCCCTTTAATTTTTGTTTTATTTTTTTTACGGGCCGCGGGTTACACATCCTTGGCCCGTGAACCGCCCGCACGGGTCACGGGTCGACCCGCGATCCCGATTTTCACGGGGTCATGGTCGACCCGTCCGTCTTGACACCTCTAATAACACTTGCCTTTAGATTCTGTATGGCATAATCTATTTAGGGTTTTCATTACTGTGTACAAACAAACACGGCGGAAGCAAGACGTAGGAAAACCCTTCTTTAGTATTTCAGAAGCGCATAGTTTAAGGTAGAACAGTGTACAACAAGGAATTGTCCTTGTCCTTGTCTTGTCCAAAGACTTTATTGTCAAGCTGGCCTAAAGTACCAAATTGCGAAAGCTGGTTCAGGCATTGATGTATTGTGTTTGTTGGGCTGTGACGCCAATTTATTATTGAATAATGCTAAGTGTACATAATTTTTTACACCTCTTTCACATGGAAGGGGGCCCACACATAATAAAATAATCGTGGATCCCCCTCCATGTGAGAGAGGTGTAAAAGATTGTGTAAAAGTGTGTGTGTACATGTAGCATTACCCTTTATTATTTTCTACAGACAGTACGTGGAATGTGTGAATGCAAAAATATGTTTAAACCAAACATGCACTTAGTCAACTTGCATTCGTACTTCTCTTGTTTAGCGCCCATTAATGAGCGATGCACTTAGGAATACAACTTTTGCTGTGTAATTATAATTTATTATTCATTTTTCTATAGACATTCATTCATTCCATGTAAACTTTTGACAAAACTTTTTTAAATTATAATTTGATAGGTCTAATGAAATGTATAGTAAAAAAATAAATAAAAATAGCAAGTCTAATGATACCTGTAGTCAAAATGCAGTTTGACCTACTTATAAAATCTTGGGTATGAACTACATTTACTACTTTCACTTCAATTTAGGAATATACATTCACGAAGATCTTAAATTTTGGCAATACTAGTAGATAAAGAAGTGGCTCAAAATAAGCTTCAAGATCTACCTTTCATTCAATCTAACCAAGTCCGACCGTTTTCTACAAGACTCTCAGTAGATATGAGGATGACTTAAGAGCCATTCAGAAGAGAAGTCTTCGAATATCGCTGAAGTTTGAATTTAATGATGCAAAGAAGTTGCCTGCAAAGAAGATTTGTACCAAAGTTGGGGTCTTGGGGATTACATAAAGATTTATGTGTTTCGCCTTCATTAAATGGCCAACTACCCGACACATGAAACAGACATATATTTAAAAAAAAATTGTAATTTATTAAAAATCGAAATCGCTGACTGCCGAGTCCGACTTCCCCTCTCCAATGTCCATCGAAGCCGCGACCTCCAACCACGACAACCGATTTTGTAAGTACAAGTATTGAACCATATTTTCTAATAAAAACCCGGATTTTGCTAACTTAGCCAATAAAGGGGCACACAAATTAATAAACACATATTTTATAGGCTCCACAACTTTTTAACTATATATTTCAAATTTTTTTTATCAAGATCTACCAAAAATCTAATTTTAATTCCCACAAAAAATGAGCTATGTAGATTGAAGTTCAATTGGGCCGGAGTCGCCCCCACACACACGCAAATGGCACGGAAGATTTTTGTTCGAGTCGATTGGATCAATTACAAATTCTACAAACAATAAATTAATGAACAAAATATTAATTAAAGTTTCCTCATCCCTAATCAGTGAAGACCGACCTTTTCATTAGGTCATGATGCCATTATTAAAGGTTGAACAAAATATTTTATTTATAGGTAATTTTTTTACATATAAACCTACCTAGCCCAAACTCTAATAAGATCCCTTATTATCAATTCACTGTGTATTTTATCTTTTTATGGAAACTCTCATTATCTTTATTATATATATATGGACCTTATTATCAATTCATTATCTTTACGTATAGTCCTTTTCATTAGGTCATGACTTTTTTGCAATTATTACAAGTTCGAAAAGATAATTGGAATTTTCTTGGTCCTTGTACAAATATGCCCTATGTCACCAAGTTTTCATATCAGTCTTTGATCAGCGAGAACAGAGCAAGCGAGAGTAAAAGAGGCAATGGCTGATGGAAGGGTTGCAAGTGAGACCTTTTGTTATCTTCTTTAAATGATTTTCACTTCATTAACTAAATTTTCTCTTTTTCTTACAGGAACTGAAAACCCAATGGCGCACACTACAAGAGTTAGCTCAACGTTCAGTTTCATTTGGAATGTGAGACCCTACATTTGGAATATATTTACAATCACTCACAATGATCGAAGTGCTGCCTCAATTATTCCTGTTCTGCTCAGTTTCCTCCAGTTGAAGTACCAAGGGATAAACGAAACTCCATTTACAACTCATCCCAGAACAATGAGTCTCGCAGTTTTTAGTTCCATAATGTATTACTACTTGGCATTTGGCGCAAATTTGAGGTTTGGTGACACCCAAACTTTCTTCACTGCTTTTAAACTATATTGTATGGTGTTGTTTGGCAATATGGCAGTGGCATCATTGGCATCGATCTTCTTTTCCGACTCAGTTAGGCCTTTACTATATATCATGTGTGTATTGGTATCATCAAGTGAATTGTTTTACTGGGTTTACCGGAGGAGGGAAGACATATTTACAAGACGTATTAATGGGTTCTTGATCAATCTATGGAGACGGTGGTCGGCATACTTATCTACGGAGCCCAGAGATATACTTCCAAGGTAATTGCGATTTTGAGATCTTGGATGACCGAATACTTACAATAAAATTCTACGTTTGATTCAAGAGTCCAATTTCCTTTTTTTAAGTTAATAAACATCTATGCCCTGTTTGTGAGAAATTTTAATCAAGATTTTAATCAAAATTCTAGCCGTTAACTTTCAAATCAGCCACCATTTTTGACTTTCTCTCTCACAGGTGGGGCCCACAAGTTGACTATAACGGCTATAATTTTGATTAAAATCTCACAAAAATTGCTCCCAAACACGCTCCTAGTTTTTTTTGTAATTAGTATTATCCATTGATTAATACGATGTACCGCTTATAAAACTTATCTTAGAAGATATTTGTTTGATCTCGAGATATATGTTGTACTACGTAATCTTAGCCATACAAAGAGTACGACCATTTTTCAACAATGGTATTTTCATAACCCATAAAAGCTCAAGAATGTGGTCTTGAAGGTTGAGGTCACGAGCTGCGGTCTAAACTAATCGACCTAAGTTTTTTCGCTATATTTGAACTTAAACTCGTTAACTGTATGTATATATTCAGTGAAAACTATATTATATTGCTATGTGATGCTTGCCACTTACCATGTTTGAAAATCATATAATGCCACTAAAAGGACATGTTGTACATCTCTTGACATTAATCATTAATTCTCAGATCCATTTCTGTTTTTTTCAACTATTTTAATTCCAATTCAAAATTTGATACAAGACATCAATGTCAAGCCGTCATTGTAACTAAATTTTTATTAAAAGGGAATAACATCGCTATAATTAGCAAATTAAGTCCAAAATCATATTGATTATGCGAATAAAGCTATGTGTACACAATGGTGTACATAACCATTTACACCCCCCTCACATGGAGGGGGGTGGCCCCCCTCCATATGAGGGGGGCGTAAATGGTTGTGTACACAATGGGGTGTACATCTAGCATCATCCACGATAAAATATTAATTTATTTAATTAAAGCTTCGTCGGCTCTTGTGCTTTAAATCAATATGTGAAATGAAATTTTTTAGATTTCAGAGTTTCATATTTTAATCCTTTTCTTCTTCTGAGTAATGTGCATTATGAAATTGGAAGTTTGTATCCTATGAGAATAATGTTATCTAATATTAGTGATGCTAAAGTAGTACCACTTTAATTGATTACATTTTATAAATTCAATAAATGAGTTACGTGACTTTGTATTTAAATAAATTTATCATTTAATGCTACGTAATTATCACCTAAATTGATTCCTAACACCGGTTATCAAAGACTAATATGAAAACACGACGGCCGCAAAAGGGCATATTTATACGAGGATGAATCAAGGGATTTCTTGGAAATTCTCCAAACGTTAACTTATCTGACTCGTGAATATTTATGTTTGCGAATTTGGTTGGATTTAGGCCACCATTTTTCAATTTTTTTATCGTGAAAATTACATGGAGCCCTACTTTTAAAGATTGTATTTCAAAAATCAGAATTTAAAAAAGGCAACACCTCGATCATTTCGAGTGATAATAAATATATTCCAAACGTAGGGTCTCGTAAAAACTGTGGCAGTCCAAATGAAATTGAAAGTTGAGCTAACTCTTGTAGTGTGCGCCATTGGGTTTTCATTTCCTGTAAGAAAAAGAGAAAATTTAGTTAATGAAGTGAAAATCATTTAAAGAAGATAACAAAAGGTCTCACTTGCAACCTTCCATCAGCCATTGCCTCTTTCACTCTCGCTTGATCAAAGACTGAAATGAAAACTGGCAAAAGGGCATATTTATACAAGGATGAGCAAAAACGAGATTGGGCATTTAGAAAATTCCAGGTATCTTTGCCTTTTGAGACTGCATTTTTGTCTATGACTTTAGTAACGTACAAGTATTGAACCATATTTTCTAATAAAAACATGGATTTTGCTAACTTAGTCCCCGTTTGACACCCATTCTCTTTCCATTCTATTTCTCATTTTTTTCTCTTTCTTCATTTCAACCACATATTCTATCAATAAAATAATATTACACATAAATCCAAAAATTCTTCTTATTTTCAACCACACATTCTTCCCATCAATCACTATTCCAAAATTTATTCTTCACTAAAATGGGTGTCAAACTCACCCTTAGCCAATAAAGGGGCGCACAGATTAGTAAACACATATTTTATAGGCTCCACAACTTTTTAATCATATATTTCAAAAATTTTTTTTTATCAAAATCTATTAAAAATCTAATTTTAATCCTCACAAAAAATGGACTACGTAGATTGAAGTTCAATTGGGGTGGAGTCGCCCCCACACACACACGAATGGCACGGAAGATTTTTGTTCGACTAAAAAAATCACTTTTATACAAAAAGTTCGTTTATAAAATAAAAATACAGCTAATAAGACAAAAAATCAGTTATAAAATATAAAAAGTTACTTATAAGTAAAAAATTTACTTCAAAAATTTTAAAAGTGTAAAAGTAACTTATAATTATTACTTATAAGTAAAAAAATATTAACTTAAAATTTTAAATAAATATTTAATTTTTTAAGTGAAATATTAATTTATATGTAAAAAAGTTACCTATAAATAAAATATTTTGTTCAACCTTTGATAATGGCATCATGACCTAATGAAAAGGTTTTCACTGACTAGGGAACATGGGCTATGTAGATTGAAGTTCAATTGGGCCGGAGTCGCCCCCACACACACGCAAATGGCACGGAAGATTTTTGTTCGAGTCGATTGGATCAATTACAAATTCTACAAACAATAAATTAATGAACAAAATATTAATTAAAGTTTCCTCATCCCTAGTCAGTGAAGACCTTTTCATTAGGTCATGATGCCATTATTTGAACAAAATATTTTATTTATAGGTAATTTTTTTTTTACATATAAATTAATATTTCACTTAAAAAATTAAATAAATTTAAATATTTATTAAAATTTTAAGTTAATATTTTTTTACTTATAAGTAATTATTATAAGTTACTTTTACACTTTTAAATATTTTAAGTAATTTTTTACTTATAAGTAACTTTTTATATTTTATAACTGATTTTTTATCTTATTAGTTGTATTTTTATTTTATAAACAAACTTTTTGTATAAAAGTGATTTTTTACTTATAAGTGATTTTATAATTATAATGTATTTTAATCCAAATGTATATCTGTAAAACCCCAAGTAAAAAATCCTTGTACTATAAAGACCGTGACTGCGTTATGGCGAAATACAACGGTGTCCTAATTCTTTCAACAACAACATTTTCAATGCTTCTAACAAGTACATAACCAGTAAATACAATAGTAACAGAAACAGGCACCGTCTAACAACTTCCATCGATCATATTCCTATTGTCCACAACGAACTTCTTTTGCAGGAACCAAACCGCGGCAAATCATTAACGAACTCGAAGCCTAGTCCCATAACATCTTCACTTATAGACAGAGGATGACATGCATAGAATCTTTTTATGATATCAGCCACTGGCAGAAGACAAATTCCATTTGAAACAATAAAGCACCATGTGATTTAAGTACTCCTATGGTTAAATGAGGATGGATGATCAATAGCTACCTGTCAAGAAGCAATTGCTGCTACCTGAGCTCCCGATAACACAAGGCATGTCACGAACAAGAAACTTCACACTGTGACTGCCACCAAAATTCAAAATTTCAAGTCATTCTTGCAAATCGAAGTCATTTACCAACACCACCCATTACTCTTCATCAACAAGATACTTGAGTTGGAATTCGCCCATTTGCAGTTTGAACCTCTTTGCTACCTCTTCATAAAGATGAAAACACCCGGCAGTAGGTTCAAATTTAAACCGCGTTGTATCTTCTTTATAAGTAGCTTTCACTGTAATTTTTGAACCATTATCCCCCAGATCTTGCCTCAGTCTTTGAATGCTTCCTTTCACCAGAACTTCCTGAGCTAGATGAACTGATGCTTGTCGTTGACCCAAACCCATTGGATGAGTCCGTCATGCCCGAGGAAGTTGGTTGGATATGTTCAGTAACTGATATGATCCAGGATAGGCAATCACTTGGTCGAGTCACACGAGTCAAGGGTTCAAGCAATGGAGTTCAGATGGGTGAAGTTGACAAGTCAATGTTCAAGTTTCGTGAAGGGCTCGGGAGCCGAAACGAGTTGGATTCAAATTTTGGAAGATATTTGGAAAGAAAACGAGTAGCGTGGATTAAAATGGGCATAATTCTCAACTCGGGTATCGGATTTTCACCCATGAGTACTATAAGTGTTATGCTCTAGGTCCAATCAACTTTGGACATAAACACTTTGAATATATATATAATCAATGCATATGTATGGCAATATCTATTATTTAATTGAATTAATATTCTAATAAATTAAATAACAGAATCCGTAGATTCAAGTCTTGGTGATTTGTTAATCACAAGGAGTTGTGATTGTGAGATACAAATTACATATGACTGAATCTTAAATCGTCCGTGGTCGAAGTAATAACGAGATACGGATATCGTTATTACGGATAGACTATCGCGTGTGGCATTCTTACTTGTGAATTAAGTAGCTGATCTCACAAGTTAAAGTGTGGTGACATTTCAATGAACACGTTGATGTTTTGTTATAGAACAAAACATTGGAGACCCGCTGAGAGATTCCACATGGATAACTATCTGAGTGTTAGTGGTTAATCTCTAACGTTCGGTAGTGGAATTGGTCCTTTGACTTGAGGTCATCATGGTACCTTATATGAGGACAATCATACTTTGGTGGTGTTAGATGTTGCTCTACCAAGGGTCGCTAATACAACATCGTTCGGGTATGTCAAGAATCATATGAAGGTTGTGAATGACCAATAGAGGATTCGTCACTCTTAGATAGTAAGAGATTATGATCTACATTTTATCCAATTAAGTTGATAATGAAATCCTTGGCCAAGGTGAACTCATAAGTCGGAAAAGAGTTTTTGACGTACATTGACTTAACAGTGGGATAAAAGATATGATCGATAATTGAGATTGACACATATCCATATCTCATAATTGATCGCATCATATTGACGAAAGGATTATAGTTTCACGGTAAACGAACAAGTTTGATTTTGTCATACTACGTGATATTTCCCGTCACATGTATTGCCCTGACACATTGCTAGATGTCAATCTGGGACAACGAAAGTGAATTAGTGATAAATTAAAAAGGGCATTTTAATTTATCGATTTTGATTAGATCAAAATAATAATTCACGTCGTTAGTTATCGTGATCGGGAATCTAATGGGTCACACACAAAAGAGAATCATAAGAATGAGATTTACCAATTAATTAATTGACAAGTGTTGGATAATTAATTAATTGGATTGTTTATTAATAGGTCCGCATTAATTAATTGGATTAATTAATTCATGGACCAAATTTAATTAATTTGATTAATTAAATATTGGACCGGGTTAAGTTTAACAGATGGGTCGAGCCCATTTGGACTTATATTAATAGGCTACTAGGGTTTGAAAATATTATGAAATTTTTCATTATTCTTGCTAGCACAAGAAAAGAAAACTCTAGCCGTCATTCTGGTTCTCTGTGTGGATCAACATTGGAGGCTGGACAATTGGACAGCTTGGATTGCAGATCGTGATAATTGGAGTTCAAGAAAAAGCAAAAGAGTTTGTGGAATTCATCAAAGGTATCATTCTCATCACAGTTTCTATCTAAACACATTGCAGATCCTCGTTTGGGAATTGAAAATTGTTTTATTTCCGCTGTACATATTAAGTAAATTCCCAACAGTGGTATCAGAGCATACTTTGTGTTTGTTAGAAATTGTTTCGAATTATAGAACAATCAAAAAGTTGATTATTGATATTTGCATGTTTCTAGCTTTTGAAGAAAAATTGATTTTCAAATTCTAAATCTGATTTGGAAAAGAAAATTAATTTTGTTCACAAAAGAAATCCTTAAAAAAAAAAAAAGGGGGTCCGGAGGCGGTGACGGCGTGTTGCCGGCGACAACACAGCCGCCGGACCGGCAACGTGCTGTTGCAACGTGTCACAGCAACAATAGCATGCTGTTAGCACGATGCTGTGCTGTGGAAGAAGGCAGCGACAACTCGCCGCTGCAAATTGCAGCGGCGATTCGCGCTGCGTTAGCGCTACTGCAATAGCGGTGGAACGTCGACAGCGGCGACGATCCGCCGCAAGGCGACGGGAAGCTCCAAGAAGGGAGGGGGCTTTTTTTCTAGGGTTTTCAGTCAGTGGATGAAGGCGGGGGCCTCTCCTGCAATTTGTGAAATTGCAGGCCCTCGCCTGAAATTATGGAAAATGGATCAAGTTTGCAATATTTTCATTAAGGACCAGTCATGCAATTAAGTTAATTGAAGGACTTGTTTTTAATTTTAAACTTGGGTCAATTTGCAATTTTCAAAATAATTTTGAATTTAAATATTAAAATGGTTTTTAATTTGATTTTCAAATGGTTTGACCTAAAATTCAATTTTGACCCGTTTAAAATTTTATTTAAAATTGATGACTTTTTATATTTTCGTTAAAATTGGATTTTAACTTAAATATTAAACTTTGACCCTAAATTGAATTTTATTTTATTTAGGAGTTTCATCCTAAATTAAAATGTTAATTCATTTTAAATTAGAGTTGGATTTTAATTTAATATTTAATTAAAATTTGATTTTAATTAAATTATCCACCCTAATATGTTATTGAAATTAGAGTTGGAATCTAATTTGGCATTTAATTGAAATTTGATTTTAATTAAATTGTCTCACCCTAAAATCTTTCTTGAAATTAGAGTTGGACTCTAATTTTGTATTTAATTAAAATTTGATTTTAATTAAATAAGTCCACCCTAATATTTTGGAATTAGAGTTTGACTCTTATTTTGTATTTAATTAAAATTTGATTTTAATTAAATTCAACCGTATTAATTTGATTATAATTAGAGTTGGACTTTAATTTGAGATTTAATTAAAATTTGATTTTAATTAAAATGTCTTTCCCTAAAATTTTATTGGAATTAGAGTTGAACTCTAATTTGGTATTTAATTAAAATTTGATTTTAATTAAATAGTCCCGCCTTATAATTGTAGAATTAGAGTTGGACTCTAATTTGATATTTAATTGAAATTTGATTTTAATTAAATAAGTCCGCTAATTAAATTAATTAATTAATTTGATTAATTAATTATTTAATTGTTCCGACCCATTTGTCTAAATTAGTTTAGACAACTTTAATTGCTAGAAACTTGAAACGTGTTTGCATATAATATTAGATATTATATAGGAATGCATTTATATGATGAATGTTTTATTAGTGGATGATTATGGACTGGACCATGTGGATGTGTTGAATGGTTAGTTTTATTCTTATTGTTTTATGGGGTCTGCGAGCTCTAATTTATTTTGGACCTGCGAGTCCGTTACTATTGTTATTATTATGGGCATGTGCGTCCAATATTATTTAGACCTGCGTGCCACTAGTATAGGATACAAGTTGTAGCTGGACTAATTGAAGATACAAGAAGAGGAGGAGACCATAGAGATGGAGCATTGTATGAATCAATGCTATACCCCCTAGGAACTGACCGACTAGTCTTTCTTATGGCTCGGGAAGACTAGATAGTATAAGTCCATAATCGTCCACACTATTATATGTATGTTTATTTACATGTTAGATGTATAATAAAATATATATAATTATTACGATGAGACATTTTGCATGAAAAATCCATCGTTAAAAAAATATTAAGTCAATTTATTATTTGCCTTCCATCATTATAGTGAAAAACGAGAGTCCTAAATCGATTTTAGTTTGTTGAGTACACTCAAGGCTGGTCTAATAGGGATATGTTTGACACTATAAAATATTAGATATTTCTGAATAATGTGTTTGACTTAACTAAAATTTATCTTGTAGAGGCATGTTAAAATATTAAGTCATATTTATATTCGCCTTCCACCATTATAGTGAAAAACGAGAGTCCTAAATCGACCTTAACTTGTTGAGTACACTCAAAGCTGGTCTATTAGGGATATGTTTGACACTATGAAATATTAGATATTTCTGAATGATGGGTTTGACTTAACTAATATTTATCTCTTGTTGAGTACACTCAAGGAGATAAATCTTAGAGGCATGTTAAGCTAACACATAAGATGTGTGAAGATAAAGAGTTGTCAGCTTAATGATCTGGGAGTTGTATGGAAATATAATTGATAATAGTATCTGCCCAAATGTTTTATTATGGATTGTTGAGTACACTCAAGGTTTTAATATAACAAATGGGATCCCAACCCACTGGGAATCAAGTATGGATTCCATAAATTTATGTGAGAGGGTCACAAATTTGAGTTAAAGAGTGGGAGCGAAATTAGTTTAATAAAAGGCCATGTTAAATTAATTGATGCTTTATATATATTATTTCTTTTACTTTTCTTCGTTTACGTTTATTGAATCATGAGTAACCATATGTATTTAAGAGGCATACTTAATGCCAACAACCAAATGAAATTTTCTTGATTGATATCGCAATATGAGAATTGTTCTCAGGCATGAAAAAGTGATTGTGTCCTTGAGTAGCCATTTCCAGAGACACTTGCTGGTGATTCGACAAAGGAAGAGGTGGCTACTATAATAAACATAGTGATGACGATAGTACTACAACATATGTGATGTTTGTGACTATGTCACTTGATTTACAAAGCAACATAAGAGTATAGATGCTAACACATGATTTTTCATCTCAATGTGTTGAATGATGAACAATCATACGAGGAGATATATGATATTTCCTAGTAACTATACCGGTACATAATAGCAGAAAAATCTTCAGTCGGTGCTCGTGTGCTGAAGATGCTGACTACTTTGAGAAGTTGTCTTGATTGCGTTCAGTCATGAACAATGAACTAAGTATAGACTTAGTTCTGCAATCTCTGTCAGAGAGTTATTCATAACTAATTATGAATTTAACATGAATAAACTCGAAGCATGCTCATTGAGTTGCTGAACATGCTTAAAACTGTTAAGTCCAACATTTATGTTTGTAGTGGACAAATCTTAGTCATAAATTCCTATATGGAAGTCTAAAGGATGCTTTAGGAAAGTAACCAAGATGACTAAGACAGTTAAAGTGAATAAGGACAACACCAAATCTGATGATCCTTATTATCATTTTGGAATGGTAGATCATTAGAATTGAAATTGTAAGGATTATATCTAATTCATTAGTTTCATGGGTATTAGATACTAGATATGGATCTTATATTTGCATAAATATGCAGAAACTAAATAAAAGTAGATCGCTGCAGAATTGAGAAGTTGACCTACACGTTGAAAATGAGCAAAAGTTGTTGCATTGCCTGTAGAAGCATATTTCTTGCCATTGCTTTTAAGCTTGATATTAGAATTAGAGAAATGTCAATTTTGTTCTCACCATTACCAAGAGCATTAAAAAAAAAAATTTGTTTTGACATGAATTATTTCAATGTTAAGGAAAATTGTTGTTCCTTTTTATCTTGATAAGATCTAAATGGTTATGGTAAATTACAAAATGATATTTATATTCTAAACATTGAGTATTCTATAATTAGTATAGAAATTGAAAAGCATAAAAATAATAATCTAAATAACACCTATATCTGGCATTGTGGATTTGGTCACATAAATCAGAATGCAATTCCAAACTTACATGGAGATGTATATTTGAGTCAAATGATTTTGAATCATTTGACAAATGCGAATCATGCCTGTTAGGCACAGTGACCAAACCTCCTTTTACTTGAAAATGAGAAATATCTGCACAATTACTAGGTCTAATACATAATGATGTATGTGGACTCATATTAATTAATGTCAGGTGAAGTTTATCTTATCTTATCACATTTACTAATGACCATTTCAGAAATGATCACGTATATTTGATGAAATTCAAACATGAAACTCTTGAAATGTTCAAGGGATTCAAACTAAAAGTTGATAAACAAATAAGTAAATATATTCTCATACTAAGATTTGATCGATGTGGAGAATATCTAAAAGGAAGAATTTTAGATTATCTAAAAGAGAATGAGATTCTCACGTAGTAGATTCCTCCACATACATTGCAACATAATGGTGCATCTGAAATGAGGAATCGTACACTATTAGATATAGTGCAATTAAGAACAGCCATGCAAACATTCAAAAATCGTTTTGAGGTCATGCATTGATTGATACGTGCTGCGCACTAAATCGTGTCTCATCTAAATTTGTTGACAAAAACTCCATACGAGTTATGGAATGGCCCAACATATCTCATATGAAAGTTTGGGTTGTAACGCTTATGTGAAGCGCACTGAATCAGATAAGTTTAAGACTAAATCTGATAAATATATATTTGTGGATATCTAAGAGATAATTGGATATTAATTCTATAATCTCGTTGAGAAGAAGATGTTCATCTCAAGATATGTTATACTTTTAGATAAAGTGTTTATTCTAAGAGAGAAGGTGGGAGCAGAATAAATCTTGAAGGAGTTCAAGATTTCACGGATATAATTGATCGAATAGATGAACCCGAATCTTATCCCATACCTGCTGAGAGACATACTCTTGACCAGGAAGTGGAGATTTCTGAGGACACGTTAGCTCTGTGTAAATCTTGTAGGATCATTTGACCTCCTAGAAAGTACGAATCCATGATTACTAATCAAGGATAATGAACCTACTAATTACGCAGAAATAAAGTCAACTGTTGACTTAAAGAGATGGACTTGTTGTATGTAACCAATGTTTGACCTTGGTCGACTTGCCTAATAGATTAGAACCCATAGGTCGTAAATGAGGTTACAAGAAAATGTCAATATGGATTGAAACAAGCCTCTTGGAGCTGGAATCTTCGATTTGATGCAAAAAATCAAAATGTTTGATTTTATAAAAAATGAAGAAGAATTGTGCGTTTACAAGAAGATAGTGGGAGCATTGTTGCATTCCTGATATTATATGTATGAGACATATTATAGGAAACGACGTCTCTATATTTCAATTGTTGAAATTATGGTTTTCAAATAATTTCTCTGTGATAGATATGATAGAAGCAAGTTGATCTATAAAGATAGATCTAGAAGATTGCTTAACTCATCCCAATCTATACAGATAAAATCTCGAGAAAATTTTATATGGAGAAAAAAATGAACTGATAGTTCATGGATACACTAATGCTAACTTCTAGTCAGACTAGAATAATAGTATATCTCAAATAAGACATTAGTTTACTCTTAAAGGGTGTGTTGGAAATGTTCCAAATCTAAAATAACCGTTGATTCAATAATAGAAGCCTTATACATCATTGCTTTAGAAAGCAACAAAAGTTGTGATCTGGATTAGAAAGTTCATTAATGAATCTGGAGTAGTTCCTAACATTGTTGATCATACGCTTATGCATTGTGATAACAATGGAGCCATCGTGCAAGCGAAGGAACTAAGGTCTCATCAATTATCCAAACATATGTTAAATCAGTATTATCTCATTGGAAAGATAATACAATGAAATGACGTAAATAAAGAACGAATTCCCACAAGTTATTAAATTGCAGATCCATTGACAAAGAGTTGTCGCAGCATAAACATGATCATCATGTAGACTCTTATGGTATAAGATACATAAATGATTGGATCTAGTGCAAGTGGGAGTTTGTAAGTGTTATGCCCTAGATCCAATCAACTTTGGACATAAACATTTTGAATATATATATAATCAATGCATATGTATGGCAATATCTATTATTTAATTGAATTAATATTCTAATAAATTAAATAACAGAATCCGTAGATTCAAGTCTTGGTGATTTGTTAATCACAAGGAGTTGTGATTGTGAGATACAAATTACATATGACTGAATCTTAAATCGTCCGTGGTCGAAGTAATAACGAGATACGGATATCGTTATTACGGATAGACTATCACGTGTGGCATTCTTACTTGTGAATTAAGTAGCTGATCTCACAAGTTAAAGTGTGGTGACATTTCAATGAACACGTTGATGTTTTGTTATAGAACAAAACATTGGAGACCCGCTGAGAGATTCCACATGGATAACTATCTGAGTGTTAGTGGTTAATCTCTAACGTTCGGTAGTGGAATTGGTCCTTTGACTTGAGGTCATCATGGTACCTTATATGAGGACAATCATACTTTGGTGGTGTTAGATGTTGCTCTACCAAGGGTCGCTAATACAACATCGTTCGGGTATGTCAAGAATCATATGAAGGTTGTGAATGACCAATAGAGGATTCGTCACTCTTAGATAGTAAGAGATTATGATCTACATTTTATCCAGTTAAGTTGATAATGAAATCCTTGGCCAAGGTGAACTCATAAGTCGGAAAAGAGTTTTTGACGTACATTGACTTAACAGTGGGATAAAAGATATGATCGATAATTGAGATTGACACATATCCATATCTCATAATTTTCACGGTAAACGAACAAGTTTGGTTTTGTCATACTACGTGATATTTCCCGTCACATGTATTGCCCTGACACATTGCTAGATGTCAATCTGGGACAACGAAAGTGAATTAGTGATAAATTAAAAGGGGCGTTTTAATTTATCGATTTTGATTAGATCAAAATAATAATTCACGTCGTTAGTTATCGTGATCGGGAATCTAATGGGTCACACACAAAAGAGAATCATAAGAATGAGATTTACCAATTAATTAATTGACAAGTGTTGGATAATTAATTAATTGGATTGTTTATTAATAGGTCCGAATTAATTAATTGGATTAATTAATTCATGGACCAAATTTAATTAATTTGATTAATTAAATATTGGACCGGATTAAGTTTAACAGATGGGTCGAGCCCATTTGGACTTATATTAATAGGCTACTAGGGTTTGAAAATATTATGGAATTTTTCATTATTCTTGCTAGCACAAGAAAAGAAAACTCTAGCCGTCATTCTGGTTCTCTGTGTGGATCAACATTGGAGGCTGGACAATTGGACAGCTTGGATTGCAGATCGTGATCATTGGAGTTCAAGAAAAAGCAAAAGAGTTTGTGGAATTCATCAAAGGTATCATTCTCATCACAGTTTCTATCTAAACACATTGCAGATCCTCGTTTGGGAATTGAAAATTGTTTTATTTCCGCCGTGCATGTTAAGTAAATTCCCAACAAGTACAATTCGGAATCGTCACGAAATTCTGCACAAGGTTACTTGGGCACATGGTACTTTTGGGGTTGCAGTTGCACAGAAACATACCGAGAACAAGTTGGCGAAAAATAGTATAAAAAATTGGCGAGAATTTTTGTCTTTTTTGGTAGTTTCCTAGTTTGACTTAAACTGTCTTTTTAGCATCTTTTGTGATCTATTTGAATTAAGCACGAGATTACCTAGCTAAATTAGGATTTTTCATAGTTTCATATAAATAGGATCTATTATTATTCATCGTAAAGGAGACTTTGATTATTTGAGAGATTTAAATTAAATTTGAGAGTTTTATTCCTTTATGTTCTTGATGGTTTAAAGTTCTAACTTGAACTTATCAAAAGGTTTCGCAATCCTTTTGTAGTGTTCCCACTTCACGGTTCTTGTTCCGGGTAATCAACGGGTCGAATTTCTTACACGTAATCTCAGATCTTGATACGGGTCGGGTTGATCTTTGCGCGACGTGATTTCTAACTTTCTTTGGTTGGTTCCATCTTGTTTGTGGGTTCCAAATATCAATTCTTGGTTGGGTTCACATCAGTCTCCATCATCACCTTTCAATTTATTATCAAGCTCCCCATCAGTAGCTATGGAGATTGAGCTTTGAGAAATAAACTTTGCTTCGCAGGCCTCTAGTTTCACACTGCTATTCAGCTTCCATCTAGGGCATTATTCTCTAGCAAGGGAAGAATCTTGAGGAGCCTTTGCAGAATTGACCCAAGGCATGGTGTATAAACTAGCAGGCCATGATCGCTCAGCATGAAGTTCAGCCAATTCGGGCTTATCACAGTTTTTCTGGAGCACATTCGAAATAAACTCGCCCTTGCAAGAGTTTGGAAGGACCACATTTAGTCCAGCCATTTCGTTTCCATCCACAAAAGACTATTCCATTTTCACAGTAGTGGTCTCAATATCAAAGCAAGATGTCGGAGGTGTTGAGATTGTGTTGTAGGTACCTGCATCAGTGTTTAGGACGGGATTTACTGGAGATAAGAGCACTCTTTTGTGGACAAAACTCTTGGTTGATAGAGCCAGCAGCCACGAGACCTTTCGTAGTTGGATCAAACTTCAAACTTCCCTCCATGTCCTGAACAGAGACGAGCACACTTCGTATTTTCTTTAAAGAACGATTCACTTTGTTTATTTTATGGGATGCCCAACTTGAGATTCCACGTTGTCTACATATCCTCTTGAGAGTGGTAGGACATACTACAAAAAACACAAAACTCGAATATCCAAGTCATCCTTGAAAAGTTCTTCAAACAATATGATATCAAAGATAGTTACATCTCATAAAAATGTAACTCCAAAGGTTTTCCTCTTTTTTTTTGCATAAATCTTCTTTCCAAGATTATGCAGTTCTTATGATTAGGTTACCAGTTTTCTTCTAGTTTCAACTAATCAGTCTAATTACATGCTTCCCCAGGAACGAATCAAAAAAATTTTAGCAACAAGAGTAAGTTCTCAAAACATATTCTTTGGAATCCCAAAATTTACAAGTAATGGTGAAATTGAAACTCTGGTATAACTGATTGTACAAACTCATTATTAACATAATTAATTTAACAATCTTGAACTGATTATATGTGGTGATTGATACTCGAAATCTTTGCATACCAAGATACTAGATCCTGTTCTGTAAATGAATATGTATACTTGAATAAAGTTCACAATAGGGGAATGCATAACTGATGATAAATTCAGTATACCATTCACTAATAAGGGATTGGGGAAATACTCGTGGCTCAAGCATGCAACATGTTGCGATTCATGTAATTCTTTGAAATTTATATATGAAGACTTACCACCAATGCCTTTTTTGCTGCATCCTTTAGGCTTCCAGAAAAGTATTGCTGAAGAACACTTAAATTCACATGTTTCTCGGCTGTGCTACGTATCTTCTCCTTCTGCCTCCTTGATCTAGCCATTATATATAGTAATTTTAAGCAGTAATACAGCTCAATTCTGCTAGCCAATGAAGACAGTAGATTAAGTAGATCCAGTGCATATCATTCTTTAAAAAAGAATAACAAATATAAGAAAAATAAATACACTATAGAACAAGTTGCTATAATGATCCTTGGAACACGAGAGAAAATTTAACCGATGTTATAATGTATGTCTCAATTATTTGTTTGAACGAAAAATAAGCTTAAAGTGCTTTCTCCATTTACTAGTGTTCCAAAAAGCGTAATGCGTGGAGGCCAAGCTTCGGTCAATGCGCGCCTATATGAGGCTTAGGCATTGAAAGGCATAAAAAAATGTTTTTTATTTTTATTTTTTTATTTTAATATTATTTTTAATTTTTAATCAATTTAAGCCCCTGTTTGTCTACAATTATTTCAAAAAATTGTTTGCTGCAATAAGATTATCCATTACACATTCTCCCAATAAAAAATTCTACACACAAACCAATAAAGTTACTTTACTTTTCAACCACACATTCTCCAAAAAATATTATTCATTACTCTATTTTTCTCCTAATAGTGGAAGACAAACACACTCTAAAAATCATTTAACAATATATACAAATTATAGTGCCAAATGCAATTTTAAGAGCTTAATAAAATAAATTTATTTTCGAAAAATAAACAAGAGATAATATAATAGTGCAAATTGAAATATTTGGAGAGTTTTAAATTTTCTTAAATAGTAAAAGATAGGAAAATGATTAATTAACTTAATAAAATATAAAATGAATATTTATACAAATAGTACAATACACTAAAGACAAATAAAAAGAACAATACATTACAGACAAACCAAAGGTACAATGTACTCTAGCCAAACCAAAGGTACAATGTACTGCAGCCAAACCAGAGGGATTATTATCCGACATCGAAAGTTGACAACAAAGTTTTCCGTACCTCTTTGGATGTATTTTCAGTACTTGACGTTGATGCTTTCGTCGTGTTAGCAGATGAATAGCCATTTCCATATTTTCTGTTTTGGATTTCATCTTAATATAAATAAAAGTAGAATGAGTTGTTGGGATTTAATTCTCGTATCTATGTAATGTATGCATATGCGTTATGATTAGATAGACATGTCAAAACGGGCCCAGCCCGCACATGACTAAGCCCGTGTACAGCCCGTTTAAAATAAAAACCGCCCATACGGGCTTTCTGGGCTGGTCCGGCCAGACCGGGAAAAAAAAACGTGTGTCCCGGCCCGGATCGGACCGCCAAGCCCGCATGCTACCCGCTCTGCCCGTTTTTTTTTTCTATGAATGGTAAAAAATACATTTTATAATTAGAGTGAAAATTGATAATTAGGGTTCGGCCCACTCGTTTTTTTTTTAAAAAATAAATGGTAAAAATTCCATTTTATAATTATAGTGAAAATCGATAAAAGTTACATAAAAATAAATTTTACATTGATTTATTTTTCGATAAATTTTACATCAATAATTGAATAACATAAAAACTTACAATTTTTCGAACAATATTTTGCCTAACTTGACAAATTAAACAGTTTTTAACTATTTATAAACTTATAGTTAAAGTATATCCCAACTAGGTTGACACCTACTTAACTATAATTTCGTCATTACAAATCAGATTCTATTCATCTACGGTAAGATTTTTAAAGTCTTGAACAATATCGTCAGCAACTTTATCTTACATTCTTCTATCTGCAAATAACCAATATTTCACGCAGATGAGAGCTTCTAAAATATCTTCTTTAAGTCTTGATCTTCTTTCATCTAGCACTCTGTTACCTGCACTAAAAGCAGATTCTGATACCACTGTTAGACTGTAATTGTTAGTAGATCTCGGACCATTTTTGATAATATTGGATATGACCGTTCATTTACCTTCCACCATTGTAAAATATCTAAGTTGTCAACCTCATCTTATGGAATTAAACTATAGTAATCAAATTGATAATATCTTTCTAATTCAACTGGTGTAATATTCTCATTTGAAAATGAACTAGTAGATAAAGTAAAAGATACATTGCGTTTCTTGGCTATTAAAGAAAAGAAAGAACTTTTATCTTTAGAATTTATAGCAGAACTCGTAGTAGAAGGAACATTTTCATTATTACCATATTCCATAACATAACTATTGTACATTTCATTAATAAAGCATTTTATTTCCCGGTTTGTAATATTTATTTTGTAAGATAAAGTTTCAGAAAGTTGGTCCATAACAAACTGAACTCCAAAAAATTTAATATGATGATCCATTACAGTTGCAATTGGAAAAATCATTGGCATATTTTCGTAATATTTTCGAAACTTGTCCTCCATTGTACAAACAATATCACAGAAAAATGGATCGTTTTTATAACTTGAAAATTGATTAGCAATTTCTACAAATTGTAAGAGCACAAGATTACTTGTTGGATAATAAACTCCGGAACTATTTTTGTCGCCTTATAGAATGATTTCAAATAATTCATGACTTTAAATGTAATGTTCCAATCAAAATCATCTATATGAAATTGATGTTGCTTTGAATTAACGAAAGCATTAATAGCATCTGTATAACCAACACACGATTTTAACATAAGAAATGTTGAATTCCACTTATTTGGAATATCATCAATTAGTGGTGGCAATGGGCCGAGCCGAGCCGGCTCGGCCCATTGACGAACGAGCTCGGCTCGTGTTCGCACGAGTCGAGCTCGTGGCTCGTCGGCAACGAGCCGAGTGCGAGCTCGGCTCGTTGCCGTTTGGGCGAGCTCGGCTCGCGCCCGAGCTCGCCCAAAGCGGGCGGCTCGGCGAGCCGAGCTTAAGCTCGGCGAGCCGGCTCGCCCTTTTATATATATATATATATATATATATATATATATATATATAACGCTACTACTACAAGTCTATTTTTTCTATTTTTTTTAAATATATATTTTCCAAAACATTTATCGGGGCTCGTCAAAACATTTATAATTTTTAAAATAGTAAATATACATTTATTTAAAAAAAAAAAAAAAAAAGATAAACCCTCCTCTTTTATCCGGGCTTGGGACCGGCTACTTCAATTTCGTGTAGGCGGAGTTAAAATTGTACACGAAAAACTTTTTACGTGTACAATTTTTTTTAAAAAATTATAAATGTATGAAAATAAAATTTTGTAATGAATGTATTGAAATTAAATATCACTTACTTGATTACATGCAATTTCGGCATATTTATGTTGAATTCGATAATTAGCGTATTCCCAATCCTTCACGCACATTAACGCTTCCAAAATATCTTCTTTTAGTCGACTTCGAATGTCAGAGAGAACCCTCTTCCCTGCACTAAAAGCAGACTCCGAAACTACAGTGCTAACCGGAGGTGTTAGTAGATCTTTTGCAATTGCAGAAACAATTGGTCATCGACGTTCATTATTTCGCCAGAATTTGATTACATCTTCTGAACTTTTCTTAACTGATTTGTTACTAGGCATAGTATAACGAAAGTAATCAATTAATTCAGATGGCAACGCATTTGGACTGCTACTCGAAGTTTGAGTACATGCAGTGGAAGACATACTACTACTACTAGAGGAACCACATGCATATGCAGTTGAATCATATCTAATTGAGTCTATGTTTTCTAATAAATTAATTACTTCAGCGTCGTCATCATTTATATTAGTGGGAGGAGGAGTAGGTACACGAGTAACTTGTGTACCTATTCTTGAAGCATATAATTCATACATTTCAGTTAACGTTTGTTCCAAATTCCTATAAGTAATAGGCATATTAAAAGTTAAAGCATTTGAAATTTGGTCAATTATAAATTTAGTACCCGATAAATTGTATCGGGGTCCATGACGCATGCTAAAGGAAATAACATAGGTAATTCTTCCCAATATTTTCTAAATTTTAATTCCATAGCATATATAACGACATGAAAATCGGGGTCATTTTGATATCTATTAAAAGCCCTAGCAGTTATATAAAGACGTTCAAGAACCATGCAACTAGTTGGATAATAAACACCGAGACAATATATTCGTAGACGTATAAAAACTTTCCAAAAATTTCTTAATTTTAAATACCGTATTCCAATCGGATTCATTTAAGATATCATCGTCGTCATCTCTAATATGCCTATTGTTATAAAATTCGATGATAAACGGTTCAAAACCTTCACATGATTTTAATAATAAGTAAGTTGAATTCCACCTATGACCTACGTCGATAATAAAAGTTTTTGTATTAGAGTTCCCGACTTGTTCGCAAAATTCTTCAAATGCTTGTTTTCTACTAGGTGTAATCGTGATATACGTAAGTGCATTCCTAATTCGACTAATTTCGTCCTTCACATGTTTTAAACCGTCTTGTACAATTAAATTAAAAATATGGCACACACATCGAATATGGAATAAATAACCACCAAAATCGGGTTGAAGTACTCTATGCAATTTATCGATAACTACTTTATTTACATAAGTATTGTCAAAAGTAAAAGAACGAATTTTACTCTCGCATTTATATTCTTTAATTATTAACATAATTGCATTAAATATAGTGTTAGCATTATGAGGATACTCAACTATTTTAAAAGCAATAATTTTTTTATGCATAACCCAAAGTGGGTCTATATAGTGTGCGATTGCGACTATATAACCTCTCTTATTAATCCCTTCCCATAAATCCGAAGTTAAAGATATGACACCCCCGTATTTTTCTAAATCCCCAATCAATAATCGCTTTGCATTAAGAAAATATTCAATTGTATTAGAACGAAGAGTATTTCGACTTACCCCAACGTACCTTGGTTGAAGATATTGTTTGACGTAGTTTACGAAATGTTCGTTGTCCACTATTGCTAGTGGCAGCTCCGCCGCGGCAACGAACTTCACCATTCCCTTTCGTGCTTCCTCCTCCGAATACATCCACGTAGAAAGTGGCGAAGTAGTAGCACCGTCTCTATTAGTACCAAACTGTAGTTGCGTTTGTCCACGTTCAAGAAGCCCATGTTTGGCCGCACATGCTTTGTAATGACGGTTGAGGTGAGTGGTTCCAATTTTTTTTTGCCATGCCAGTCGTTGTTGACAGTATTTACATACTGCTTTATTTTCTGGAACTCCATCGATCACACGACCAGTGTTAACCAATTTGAAATGGTCCCAACATTTTGCCTGCTTCTTCCCCTTTCTCTTCCCTCTTGCATCGGGAATATTTAGTGCAGGTTCTTCATCTTGTTCCAAATCAATAGGAACACTGGGATCAACATCAACGTCATCCAAATCAATCGGATCGGCATCGCCTTCACGAACGTCGAAATCGTCAATGTCTTCTGGAATTGGTAGTTGGTTGAGACCGGCAAATTCATTCCCAAATTGATTTTGGGCAGGTGTTTCACCTTCCATACCGAACAAGTTTTCAACAAATGCTCGTGGATCCATTTGTGAATTGTTGAAATAGAATGTAGAAATATAGAAATGACGATTATGTACTACTGGCTAATGTATAAAATGAGTTGTAAAATGAAGATAATAATGTAAAAAAATGTAGAAGAGAATTATAGAATTGTTGATAATGATTTGTAAATTGTAAATTGTAGAGTAGAGAGTATAGAATGAAAGTTTGGTGGGAAAAAAATGTTGTAATGGGTTGGGTATTTATAAGAGAAGAATTGGAGAAAAGTAAAGAAAAAAAAAAATTTTTTTTTTTTCAAAAAAAGTGGCCAAACGGTCACTTTGGTCACTTGTGACGGTCACTGGTTCAGTGACCGTTCTGGTCACAATTTAATTTTTTTTTTTTATTATTACTTGGGTGCGGCTCGTGGGCTCGTCTTAGACGAGCCCAGGCAGGCTCGTCTAAGACGAGCCCACGAACGGCTCGGCGAGCGGCTCGTGAACAGTGACGAGCCGAGCGGGCTCGGCTCGTCTAGCCCATGAGCCCGCTCGGCTCGTGCTCGGGCTCGTTTTTTTACGAGCCCGAGCGGCTCGTGGGCGTGAACAGTACGAGCCGAGCGGGCGAGCCGACGAGCCGCTCGGCTCATTTGCCACCACTATCATCAATAAATATTATTCTCCTCAATCCAAGATTTTTACAAATTTTTCCAAATTCTTGTTGTCTAAAATCTGAACAAGAAATGTAGTTAATAGCTTTTCTAATTTTATGTATTTGTGGTGTTATTAATTTTAAACCATCATACACTACTAAATTATATATATGACAAACACACCTCATATGAAATAATTTAGAGTCAAACGAGGGATTAAGAGTCATTTTCAAAAGTTCAATGCATGCAGTATTTGCACTAGTATTATCAAAACTAATGCTCAATAATTTGCTCAATACATTAAATTCATTAAAAACCTGTAATAAATTCTCACACAAATTTATTCCATTATGTGGATATCAAGTAAGCGAAAAGCTATAATTCTTTTGTGAAATAACCAATTATTATCAATAAAATGTGCAATGACACATGCATAACCATTGTGATTACATCCAGACCAACAATCAGATGTAAAACACATAACTCCATCAAAGTTGTTAAATTCAGTTTTTAAATGTTCAGTCATTGTATGAAATAATTTCAAAATATCTGAGCGAACAGTATTTCTACTTACAGACCGATAAGCGGGTTGAACATACTTTTGCATAAACTCCTCAAAGTATCGATCTTCTGCGAAAGTAAAAGGCATCTCGCTTGCTGCCAAAAATTCGGACATTCCTACTCTCATTCGATCCCGTAAATAACAAAAATTAGAAAAAGTAACTGTTCCACTAGTATTAGTAAAAGAAGTAATTTGAGTTTGTTTAGTATCCAAATGCCCTCTTTCATTCATGTGTTTATCTTTGTGTCTTCGCAATGTGTCCGTGCCTTGACCGTTAACCCATGCATAACTCTTTCTGCAAATAGTGCATATTGCTCTTTTGTTTGGTTAATACACTATAAAGATTTCCCAAACATCAAATGTGTGCTTTTTATTTCTTCGCTGTTGAGAAGATCCAATATTTGGATCATTATCATCTTCCAAATTTATTGGAGAACAACTATCATGTAAATTGACATTTCTTGAGGAAAAATCGTGAGAATCCAAAACACTTTAACAAAAAATTTTGAAATAATAAGATGAAAAGAAAGCACAAAATACTAAATATGAAAAATACTTGCTGAAAATATTAAGAGAGAACGAGAAAATAGAGATTTCAAGCTTATAGATTGTGAGAGTTTGCTATTTTTTCACTTCACAATACCACAATTTATAACAAAAAAAAAAAAAAAAAAAAAAAAAAAAAAAATATATATATATATATATATATATATATATATATATATATATATATATATATATATATTACCGTTAACTATGCATTGAAAACAAAAATAATAATAAATATAGTCAAAACGATCACATGACCGTTCTGATGCAGTTGCAGGCTGCAGCCTGCAGTCAGCGCCTGCTGCTGCAGGAACTATAAATATATATTTTTTAATTTTTTTAAAAAAACCCCTGGCCCGGTTTGCCTTGAACTGGCTCGGACCGATTTCAGGTCCGGATAGCCCGTGATTTGGCCCACACGGTTCATGGGCCGAATCGCGGACCGGGTCGCCTCTAGGCCCGCCCATCTCGACATCTCTATGATTAGATAGTGATAGAAAATTCTCACTAGTACCACCTCAACAGATCTATCAAACTTGTCCCTATGTTTAGTATCATTCTTTGAGAACCTTCTGTCATTATTTGGAGATTGCTGAGCTGATTGATCCAGAGGATCCGACCTCTGTGTTATCAATACCTTACCACGAAAACTTCGACCTTTGAGCAACCTGCACATTTTAATAAATACAATATTCAAATGTAGATAAATAAAAGGAGAAAAAACACTTAACTGAATTTATTTATCATTGCACCAGGAATATAACCACTCAACAAAAGACAATTCTAAGCAGAACAAAACGGATGGTATTTCTTTTAGTATCTGGGAAATTGATGAACATTTGGTGATGTTTAAGTTGAGCTATTGACATTATCTTAAGATTTAAGTCTTTAATATATTTTGGTCCTTTATAAACTGTAGAGCATACAATGATGGAAATAGGCAAATAAAACAATAAATCACTTGTAACGAAGTTGTGCGTAAAACAGCAAAAGGAATGCAAAGCCTGGTTATTGAAAATTTAGGCATTTTCACCAAAAGTTTATTAAAATCTAAGGAGTATCAATCACTTTCAATATCTGAAGGAAATGGAGTTGCCTATAAACAAGATGCAAGCAACATTTAAGAATTTGATCAAAATTTTGAAAGTGGGGATCAGTGAACCCAAGTTGAAGAAGAATTTTTTTTAAAAGGTCCAAGTTGAAGACGAATAAAAATGTTAAAAGAAATTTAACAATAGATCACATAATTCACCGTTAAGAACCTGAAACAATCCATCGAAACTAATCAATGCATACAATTTTAATTGCAATATGGGCACACACAAATCACTGTTCCATGATTCCATAATTTACCGGAAAGGAAAAAAAATACAAAACTTCACATACATCTACAATGTAAACAACCAAATCTGAATTTAGATCATTAATTATCAGCTAACAAACACAATAGCAGTTAAATTAATCCCCAGATCAAAATTCATATGAATTCTCAAATTAATTCTATTTGGTTTTTCAGTATTAATTTTCAAATGGGTATTCAAATCTGAACCAAAACAGAAGAAACCCGTGACCAACTGGGAAATGCGATTTCCTTTGGTAACAAAATTCTGGGTTAATAAGCAGTTAATTACTGCTGGATCTAACGAGTACAAAATTAAACACATACCCTTGAACATTTTTTAGAGTTTGATTGAATCTTGAATCCAGCGTAGAAGTAACCTTGTTCCGTTCGTCTTCTTTACTAAAATTGCTACTGCTGCTGCTGCTGTTGCTCCTCAAGGACATGGTTAATGGCACTGTGCCTTTTTCTCTCTCAATAAGAGAATGAAACTATTTGAAAGGTGAAAATTACAGTCAATTACGACAAATGTAATTTATATTACGAATTGTTTGCATGATGATAGTACTGCATAATCATCAATCTTTGTACTATAGTTTTACAACACTCTCCTTTTGATAATTATTTGCACAATAACTATCTCATGAAACCTTATTTGGCAAAAAAATTCGATTGGACAAAAATGCTAACAAATAAAAAAAAAGTACAAATAATTTGGAGTACTAAAATATTGCATCATTAAAACTTTGTCAAGAGAAATCGCATTTATTTCTTGTATGTCAATATATTCAATATCCCAAATTTTGGTGAAGTATGTCACATATTGTCTTGTATAGTCTTCAAATAACACCATCTCTATATGAGGTATTTATCAATCTTTGATAATTGTAGTAACGTTGCAACAAAATGTACTTTTTACGGCGTGCAATGCAGGCTGTAAAAACCTCTTTACAACGTGCGGCCGCACGCCATATAAAGTCATGCCGTAAAAAGTGGTGTACCTTTTACGGCGTGCATAGTACGCCGTCTATGGAACACCGTAAATGTGTTTTACGGCGTGCACCTGCACACCATAAACGGTAGGCCACTTTTTTATGGCATGCATTCGGCATGCAAAAATGCATGTTGTAAAAAAGGCCATTTCTTTCTTCGATGAGTTGCAAGAGGGTTTTTTTATGGGAATAGGTAAGGCGATGTAATTGGGAGGAATTCGGGATCGGTCATCGAGAGGGTAGTGGATGGAAATGGCGACTAGTAGGAGATGACAACTAATGGAGATAGCTTTCTTCTTTCTGCTGACTAATCACGGACTCAGAGCTAAACAACTATGACTCGTATGATTTTCTAACACAACGGATAGTTTCGAAATCTTTCTCGCCGGGTTCTGGCACTGTCCCCCGAGTTTGCCCGACATCCTTTTCTTAAGAAGAAAAAGATCGGAGCCGCTTTCAGTCGATTGGATACCTCTAGTCATTCTCTACCAACTCCTTTCACAGCTGGGAATTCCATATCTTTCTTTATTGGCCTATTCGAGCAGGTTATGGCATTCTTATCTTTAATGTAAATGCATGCTTCTTTGATCAGCCCGTTCTGCCATAAGTACCTCTACTTCGGCTAGGCCTTTCTTCGAGGCTTGGGAAAAGAACTTCACCGCTCATGGTCTTCCTACTCCGATCTCGCTTCGGGTTTACCACTATAAGGGCTAGCTGGCTTTCTTTCCTTGCTGCACTCATTCACTCCGGAAGTTACTACTTGACTTTCGTATACTAGCTATTTGAAGATCTACCTTATCTTGCTTACCGCGAATACTGAAAGAACTGGCGATTTATTGTTGCACGCCGTAAAAATGATACTTTTTACGGCATGCTGAAATGCATGCCGTAAATGTGAATGCATGCCGTAAAATGTTTTGCAATTTACGGCATGCTTATGCACACCATAAATATCATTTTAATTTTTTAAAAAATATTTATTTATTTGATTACGAGCAAACCTATAATAATAACAAAACAAATTTAATCCATAAATAATCAAGGTTTCCATTGTTTCAATAAATAAAAATATTGAATACAATTCAATATAGTATGTCAATGTAAAGTTCATCTCTACAATTTTCAAAAAACTACTACTTCAAAAAAAAAAAAAAGATTGGACCATATCAAAGTTAACTTTTTCGACCGAAAATTTAGCTATCCCACAAAATAGTAACTCCCTGCACACCATAGAAATAATAAGAGTATGGTTAATAAACTTAGAGTGAGTATGTAAATCAAAAGTATATCAAGAAATATATTAACTTTTATCTAATCAACGTAGTACATATGACAAGTAATTGCTTAAGTATATTGTTAGTAAAACTTTCGAGAGATTTTGATTAGGATACGAGCTCTAACAAAAATGCATCTATAAACCACACATTAATTTTTTTATTTTAAAGGATTGAGATGGATTGTAAATGGAAGAAAAATAACAAAAGAAGTTAAGTATACCTTTGTTGTAATTACAACGAATCCACTTCGATGTACTTAATCGGCCATGCAATTGCTCTTCCTAATGCATCTTTAAGAAGAAAAAGCTCACGTGTGGGACAATATAAGCTAACATTATCAATCACTTACATTAACTCAAACTCTCCAACATTCATTACCAAGGCCATGATGCACTAGATCACTTGGATTTGTTGATGTTCAGTTTATTGCTAGATATATCGGAATATAGAAGGCAACTAAAAAAACCAAATAGAGATTGAAGAAAATTTCATGAGAGTTCATACTACAAATTTGTAATCAAATATGGATTTGTTCTACCTACTAGATCAGTTCTTTCATCTAGGATCAATAACTTCTCCCTGAGATCCTAGTGAGAAAGGGATTTGTACCAAACCTTAATAATTTATAAAACTAAGGGCATGTTTGTTGACAATTGTTCTACGACTCCATTATCCTTATGCACCTTATTCATCATCATGAATAAAAAATGCTAGTTCATGCAATAGGAAGCAGCCTAACGTAATGCGGTCCTAACCTTTCGATGGAACAAAATTCTACAAAAAGAGAACTCTTGTACACATATATACTACTGGAATGTGAAGAATCAATAGAAAATTCTTATCATAGAGTCATAGACCAATATTCTTGTTTCATAGTATTATCTTGAAACAGCTCAATAAGCAAACACAGATTGAAATAATCGTATTTCAAAATGAGCTACTACATCAACTTTGTTTATCACAAAATGAATGGTGAAAGGTTAATATCGGACCCGGAAAATAACTCTTGTTGATCTCTTCGTGAGATCATGCATATAAAAATATATTTTTAAGGGAAAATATCTTGTAGGTTAATGACAAGTTTAAACAAAAAAAATGTGTCTTATTAAAACCTTATTAGGAAAATCATGTGAGAAAAATCATAATGAAAGAAAAAAAACGTATATTATTCTTTTGAATACGCTATAAAAGTTGTCTCTATAAAAATCTTTCCCAGAAAATTCAATGTAACAAAATTTATGTTTAGGAAAAAAGAGTACAACGCGTATTTATTCCCCTCATAATAATATCACTTGAATTATGTTTCATGTATATCAAATCCTTCTAAGATAGTATCAAAATCATACAAGATAAATTGTCTATAATCACATTTAGTACATGCATATTAAATTTCATACATTGTCATGATAATGAAATTGAGACTGGTGATTACATTCATCACATAATAATTTATTTATTTATACAAGTCTTCGCAAAATTCATTATGTAAAGGGTCGTGCATTTCATATTACAACTTTTCTCATTTCTTTTTCGTATAAGTATACATCTTTAGATTTTCGGAGTGCGGGTTCAAAAATTTCTAATTTCTCTAGTAATAAAAAATTTCTAATTTCTTTAGTAATCAATTTAGGATGACATCCTTTTTATTTGGGTAATTATTACTTCGATCGATATATTTCGATGCATTTATTTCTCTTCCTCACTATATGATGCAGTACACCATGTACAAAAGTGTTGTCGACAACTTTTTTTCTTTTTTCGATTATATTCTTTTCTAATGATGACATAACTTATAAAGATATTTTAATTTTCAACATATCAGGTACCTGAATCTCTTATAAGATTTTATAATTAGTTATGTCTAAATATTTATCAAGAGTATATGTCTTCTTAATGGAAACATCTTTGGTAATTTCTCCATTTTCATTTGAAATGTTTTTGTATTAGAATCGAATATTATCAAGCTTCAGGCGTGCCATAAATTTATTTAATATAATATTAACTAATTGTCCTCAATGACGTTAATTCGAATTGGAACATTTTAAAGTTGATATGTGAGATATTGTTGATCTATTTGCTTAGTAAATGCACCTAAATAAATTGTCTTTCGAACTATCTTTTACGAAGATTTAGATAATGATGTATTTGTAAAATTATTTCCAACTTCTTAATTTCTTCCCCTAATACTAAGAGAATTGTCCAATCAAGCTGACAATTAGCAAACCACTTTATAAAAAACCAACCGTTAGGGCTTGATATATTGTATAAGGGTTCAAACAACTCATTTATTGTCAACATTCTTTACTTTCCATTTCAGAACATTGTGATGGATTAATTTTGCATATATTGTACTATCAAAATAATTAAATAAAAAAATTAGGCTTTGTCTAAGCCAATTATAACATGGAGAATTATGATGTTGGCATGATACATAATATCTTTCCCTAAAGAGAAATGTGAAGTACTTTGTTTTCAATTAAATTAATTGATAACGTTTAATAAATAATAGTATTAAACCATTTATTGATATCTCAACTAACACTTATAAAAATATTTACTTTAATTTAATGTGCAATAAAAATTACTATAAAATATTACTTTTTACAATTGACGTGAATAATGAAATGTAAAGAAATTCAATGGAATATGTATCACAACACTTACTTACAGATTAATTTTTCTACACAAACCCCATGCAACTAATTTTTTATGGAGGAAAGAAACAATTATGTTACAAGACATATATACAAATTCCGTCATAATATTCAAGTAAAAAGCAGACATAAGGTATTTTCAAAATTGGGTGCAAGACATAGGAATATTCTAATAGAGTTCGGAATTGGGAATTAGGGTGCAGAGATGTGTAATATTAAAAAAAGAAATCACAATTTGAAATTGTGGACAAACTTTGATGCAGAGAGTATCAGTCATTAATAAAAAAATTTCCTAAGAAAAAATAGTAATTAGATTAAAAAAAAATGTTCGTGCTTATAACGTGTTATAAAATTAAAAGAATAAAAGAGAAATATAGAGAATAAATAGAAAGAAAAGTAGAGAATCAAAACTTAAGTGTATATTTTATTGATAATCAAGACTCGTATTTATATGGTTCAAAATTAGAGTTACAATTAGAATGAAAGACTCTCTAAATTAGATAGAAAGACTGCATAATAATCAATATTCATCTTATAGTTTTACAACAAGTGTACAATTTTAAATTTAATAGACTTACAAAAATATTTTAAAAATTAGGTGATAAATTATATTAATATATTATATATTGTTAAGATTATTACTTGCTTTCAATTCAACCCAATTGAACATTTAACCCGCTACTCTTCATATTTTTCAATTCAACATTGGATTGGATTTTAAAATGCTGGAAAAAGTTGGATTCAGCTTCCTCGATTTATCGAAGAAAATCAAAGTTGGAAAATCTTCTTTTAATTTTTTTGTTTTTGTTTTTGTTTTTGTTTTATACGGTTATATGAATAACTTAATTTAACTTAGAATTATACACAATATTCACTCAATTGAAGAATGCCATTGTGTAAACTGTGCTGAATAGTCATCTTTAATAGAAGAAGAATTAGCATGAGTTTAGGTGAATCAATGGATAACATGGCGTGTACTTACTAAGGCTAAAAAATGATCATCAATGACAATCACTTCAAAGAATCTTTTACATTTGTTTTATTATAAATATAGCCCTGATTCGATTTCCATTATTTTTAAAATATATTTTTTCGTCTTTTCTTTTCAACCACAAATTATTTAATAAAATAATAGGTAAAACAAATTTATATCATGGCTTGAGGCAACTTGGATTTGATTCAGAATTCTTTGTAGAATAAACGAAAATATAAAGGAATAGAAAATAATTAGTAGGACCTACAAACAAGGTACAAATATAAAGGATTCACAAGCAAAATCAAAGTTTGAAAAAAATTGATTTTTTTTTTTTGCACACTCATCTTACTATTTCCTTTATTGTGAATTATGCTAAAATAGAAAGCACATAAAACATCAAAACGAAACCAATAATACTTCTATTTCTTAAAAACATCAAGAATATTTTAACCACATAATCCCCAGAAAAATACCTAAATTGGATATTATGAATAATCCCTAATGTCGAGAGAAAGCACATAATAGTGATTTTAAAGTATATCACGAAAAATAGTTGCATCGCTCATTAATGGGCGCCAGGGGCGGAGCCCAGTACAGCCCAGGATGGGCACAGGCCCACCCTGAACTTTGGGCTCAATTTTTTTTTTTTTAGTTAAAACTCCAGCTGGACAGCCCAACCCAAGGGAGAAAGCCCAAACATTTAAACCCATTTCATTTCCTTCCTCAAGCCTAAACCCATTTCATTTCCTTCCTCAATCAAAATCGACTCCTGCTCTCGCCTCTCAGCCTCCAATTCGCCTTCGCTTCCGGCAAGTCGTAGCTTCCATTTCCGGACAGTCGCCTCCATTGCAAACTCAGTCACTCAACTCAACAACTCCATCCTAGTCCACGCCAGTCCACAGTCACCTCCATTGCAGACTTCCAGCCTCCTCTGCTCTGCTCTCCTCGCAGACCAGTCGCCTCCTTTGCTCTCCTCCTCCACCGGACCACCTCCAGCCTCCGCCTCTATTGACTGCGTTTACCAGGTATTTTCTTTAGGCTTTAGTAATTTGTTATTTGGATTATTGGCAATTGGCGATAGCACCAGAAATGAGACCGAAAATCTGAAATACGTGATTTTAATTAATATTATGTTTGGGTATTGTTGTTTGCTATGTGCAGTAGATGAATATATTGCTGAGTATGGTTGAAAACTTGAAAATTGAAATTGAAATTGAAATTGCAGTAGCCAGTAGAGTAGACTGTGTTGAAATGGAAATTGGGTATGGAAGAAATTTGGGTATTACTGACTTCTGAGTAGAAATTGGGTATTGTTGTAGGTTGAAATTGGGTATTGTTGAAATTTGGGTGTTGTCCCGTTGTTGAGTTGAAATTGCTAAAATTTGGGTATTATTGAAATTTGGGTATTGTTTGTTGAATTGAAATCTCATGAAGAGATTCTTTCAGAGAATAACTGACTTGGACAATGTAAATGTTGTTGGGGCGACGTCAAATAATGTGGAATTTGACGTCAATAAACTTCCTACTGATCAAGTTCTAAGGATACCCATTATGAATTACAATGCTAACATCCATGACAAAACTCGACGTTGATTATCAGGTAAATTGTGCCCCCCGTGACCAAAAATCCTGGCTCCGCCCCTGATGGGCGCTAAACAAGAGAAGTTCGGATAAACAAGTTGACTAAGTGCATGTTTGGATAAATTTAACTGTAAATTAAGTTGGTTTAAACATATTTTTTCATTCACACATTCTATGTACTCATAATTTATTATTCATTTTTCTCCAGACATTCATTCAACAATCTTTACGAAGTTTAAGCAGAGTCAACTCAAAGGATTCAGGGACCTTAGGCAAAAAATTATGAAGCCTTTTAGAAATGATAATATATAATTAAATGGAGCAATTAGTCACGAACAAAAATTTAGTCGATGATAGCCAATAACTTATTTTGTGTGATTGTATTTGTCGATGAATTTGTTAATTAATTTCAAAAATTTATAATTACACAGCAAAAGTTTAAAGTTGTATTCCATCTATTCATTTACAAGCCTTGGATGGATTAATTCTTTAAATTCTTCTCGGTTTATTCCATTAAATCCATTAACATTATATAAACCATCTGCTTTTAGATATATAATTCAAATGAATTAATAACTATTAAAAAGTGCAGAGCAACCGGGACACAACTACAAACTTACAAAATACACTTTCCACATAAACTGAAAACATTTCTCAACCTTTTATGAAGTTTAAGCAGAGTTAACTGAAAGGATTCAGGAAGTAAAAAATAAATAAAATAAAAATTAAGAAGCATGCATGATAATAAATAAGATGAAGCAGATAATCGCCAATAAAAATTTAGTAACTTAGCATTTGTTCATTTAATTTGACCTTTCATTTAACCTATCATTTAGAGCCACCTAAACTGTATTTGTAACCCCATTGGGGATGAATAACATTATTCTTCTTAAAAAGCCAGTAGTTTCGTTAATAAATGAATTTATTCGACATGAGTTTTGGAGTTTTATATTTTCCTCTCGAATTTGTTCAAGTATGTGGAATATATTAACAGGAACATCGACTCTTGAATGAACGAAGATTGACCTCTGATGCTCATTGTAATTCTCTTATATATGTATTGATTTTGGCTGACCAGCATCTAGTCTCTGTTGACAAGTCTACATAATTTTCTAACTACGACTTTTTACTCAATTCAATTGTCAAGGATGTGGAAGGCAGGGTAAAGAAAGATATGGATTCTAAAGTCTGCTCTTTTTTAAAAAATTTAATTTTAATTTTTTTTAATGGGCAAGCTCGCCCGGGCTCGAGCTGACGCCCCAAAATGAGCCTCGGCTCGGTGTAACTGAGCCCGAGACGGGCCCGGCTCAGGCTTTTCCGGGCCAGGCCCGAGCTGACGAGTTTTTTTGCCAATGGTACAAGAATTGCCGACTTCATTTTTTTTGTCTTTACATGGAGAGTTAAATGAGAAATAGTGGGAAATGGCCAGTTGAATGGAGCGTATTTCCACAATGGCCTTTGACCAATAAATAGTATTTAAAAAAATGAAAAAATCAAAACATAATTTATACTAAGAAAAAAGCAAAAATATCCCCCAAAACCGACACTCTCACAGCCAAAATCGACAAACCGACCACAAAACTGATGAGATCGTCCGTGAAATCATCGGCGCCGACAACCACAAAGAGGATTCCGTCACCGGCGTGAGAAAATGTTAGTTTTGGTGATTAAAATGGTGTTTTTCATATAAGGAAATTTGAATGACTTTTATGGTTTTTTAGTTTATTTGTCGATAAATTAGTTTGGTATTAGTGATTGGGGAGAAAATGTAGTTGTTTAGGCATGTTTTAGCTCAATTTTGACCTCAAAATGGCCGGAAATAGCGATTTCTGGCCGAACCTGATAGGAGACAATCGGAACAGCCGATCGGCTATTAACATGCCGATTTTGGGCCGGTTGTTAAGTCGGCCCATTGAAACTTTTTTGTTAATAATTTAATATTTCGAATATTAAAAAATATTTTTATTATGTATTTAATTTTTAAAAATAACTTAATTCATTTTTTATTTTTATAATTATTTATTTAATCAAATAATACATGTTTTTTTTATTTGAATGATTTTTACAGTTTTTTAGTTTATTTGTTGATAAATTAGTTTGGTATTAGTGATTGGGGAGAAAATGTAGTTGTTTAGGCATGTTTTAGCTCAATTTTGACCTCAAACTGGTCGAAAATGGAGATTTTTGGCCGGAACCTGATAGGAGACGACCGGAACAGTCTATCAGCTGTTAACAGGCCGATAATGATTGAGACTTTTTTTTTTAATAATTTAATATTTCGAATATTAAAAAATATTTTTATTATGTATTTAATTTTTAAAAATAACATAATTCTTTTTTTATTTTAAAAATTATTTATTTAATTAAATAATACTTTTTTATTTTAATAATTTCTTTTTGTTTTTATTTTTATATATATATAAAATTAAATAAATAATTTTAAATTGATAATTAAGTAAATGAAATATTATTTTTTAACAAATTAGCAAATTCTTATTTTTTTCCTTTTAATATTATAATTAAATTAAATTTCTTTAATTAAATATGCTTTGTAAATTAACCTTTAATTTTTTCAAACGTAATTAAATAATCTTTAAATTGTTAACTTAACTTTAATATTGTCCCTTTTTTTAATTTTTATATATAAAATTAAATAAATAATTTTAAATTGATAATTACCGAAATGAAATATTATTTTAAAAGAAATTAGCAAGTTCTTATTTTTTTTCCTTTTAATATTATAATTAATTTAAATTTCTTTAACTAAATATGCTTTGTAAATTAATCTTTAATTTTTTCAAATGTAATTAAAGAATATTTAAATTGTTTACTTAACTTTAATATTTTCCGTTTGTTTTAATTTATATATATATAATTAAATTAATAATTTTAAATTAATAAGTACCGAAATGAAATATTATTTTTTAACAAATTAGCAAATTCTTTCTTTTTTCCTTTTAATATTTTAATTAATATAAAATTCTTCAATTAAATATTCTTTGTAAATTAATCTTTAATTTTTTCATATGTAATTAAATAATATTTAAAATGTTTACTTAATTTTAATATTTTTCGTTTGTTTTAATTTTTATATATAAAATTAAATAAATAAATTTAAATTAATAATTACCGAATGAAATATTATGTTTTAAAAAAATTGCAAATTCTTACTTTTTTTTCCTTTTAATATTTTAATTAATTTAAAATTCTTCAATTAAATATTCTTTGTAAATTAATCTTTAATTTTTTCATATGTAATTAAATAATATTTAAATTGTTTACTTAATTTGAATATTTTTCATTTGTTTTGATTTTTATATATAAAATTAAATAAATAGTTTTAAATTGTTAATTACCGAAATAAAATACTATATTTTAACAAATCAGCAAAATCTTATTTTTTTTTCTTTTTAATATTTTAATTAATTTAAAATTCATTGTAAATTAATCTTTAATTTTTTCAAATGTAATTAAATAATAATTAAATGAAGAAATTTAAATTGATAATTACCAAAATGAAATATTCTTTATAACGAAATTAGCAAATTCTTTTTTGCTTTTATTTTTTAATTTAAAATTCTTTCTTCCGTGCAGTTGTTACAATTCGGTTCACTTAATTTTCTGAGATTATACTGTATTCCATCATTTTATGTTCGATGTGCTAATATTTTAATTTTTGTAGCATGGAGTATCACTTGGACTCGAATTTGAGACAAATGCTGGGTAAGGCTACTTAGAACGGTAGCATTGGTAGTTACACCGTCGTGTTGGAGCTGTTGGATGAGCAACATGCAGATATGCTACTTAGGTCCTTTCTTTGGCCCATGTACGAGTTGAGAGCCTGCAGTTCTCTGGGCAGATCATCGATGACCTACTGTGTCGGTTGCTGAGTCCAGTCGATGGTAGGGGTGGGCAAAAAAATCGAAAAACCGATCAAACCGACCAAACCAAACCGACTCCGCTCGGTTTGGGTCGGTTTAACATAGTTATTGGTTTGGTTTGATTTTATTTTAAACAAAACCACGGTGGTTCGGTTTGGTCATGGTTTAAAGTCTTAAACCATTGGTTAACCGACCCAACCCACTTACACATGTTTCCATTTTTTTTTTTTTGAAAAAAGAAAAGTCAAAATCAAAAGCTTACTGATGTTCTCTAGAATGTGGAGGTGCTCAAACTGTTTCTTTGAATAGCCTTGTAGAATACTATATAAACACTTTGTTTTATGATGACACTTTCAAGGAAATATTGATATTATTTTATATTCTTTATAAACATTGTTTTCTGTTTCGGTTGGTAGACTTTGTTTTTAGTTAAATTTTTTTTATATAGCAAGTTTTACTTGTAATAAGTTCGCTTTCTGAAATGCATGTTGAGATAATGATTATGATTTATGATTATGGATTAGTTACAATATTGAATCTTTTTAATTACATATGTTTTGATTCGTTAATTAAAGCTTAGATATTGTGAAAATGTAGGTTGCAATAATTATTTTCATTTTTTGAAAACTAAAATTTCAAATATGTTTTTAGTTGCTGTATGTTGTAATTCAAATTAAAAAGTTGTATAAATCAAAAACAAAATCATATGTACTATAAGTGAGCTAAAACTCGAGAGTTTTTTTTTTTTAAAAATTCAAATTGGACAAAAACTCAAACCAACTAACCGAAGCAAACCAAACCAAATCGGTTTGGTTTGGTTTAAGAGCTAGATTGGGTCGGTTTGGGTTGAAATTTACCCAAACCGACTAATTTGGTTTTGGTTTCGGGTTGGGGTCGAAACCGACCAAAACCAAACCGCGCCCAGGCCTAGTCGACGGCGATGCCCTCCACTTCGATCTCAAGGACAAAGTCGCTAGTTTCTCTATGTTCGATTTGCCATGATCACTAGACTGGAGATTATGGACCATGATGTAGCTCGTTCTGGTACTCATCGAGGCAGCAGGCTTAACGATGCTTACTTCTAAGGACATGTGACGGTGCTCCTACCATAGCTGATGGACGCGATCAGGGGGTGTGACCATATGTTAGGCAGATTGAAGCTCGGCCTGGTCTACATCCTTGAGAGCATGTTGAGATATCACCACGGAAAGACTGTGATCGACCTCTGCCATTGGAGATCGTCGACGATCTCGATGTCTTCAACACATATTCGTGGGACCGGATATGTTTCGAGGATATGGTGCACGTTTTCACCAGATCACACTAGAGGTCGAATGGCTGTAAGTACGATACATATGGATTACCCCTTGCAGTGCATGTAAATGTTTGAGATAATTAACGTTAAAATATTGTTTATAATAAGTATGAGTATAATAATTGTATGTGTTGCAGATCTAGGTGTATGAGACCGTCTCTCTCCTAGGTGCTTGGTTTGTAAGAAGGGGGGAGAGATGCCCCCCTTAGATTCATTATTGGCGAGCATCCCGAGGAGAGGGATGTCCAACTAGTAAACAATTATCAGCCCTCCTCGACGACCCTCAAGTGAGTTAATACATTTGCGATTTTTGTTCTGTGTAACTTCAAAATCTAATCACATGATCTAACACTGCTCGAAATGTGGATATGCTAGCTTGAAGTCATAATTGAGTTGATGTCATCGGTAGAGGAAGAGGCTCGCGGTTATGTGCATGAATTGGCCGCTCCGCACAATCATTACAATTGGGTGTTCGATTTCATTCTGGGCCAAGATGAGGTATGTGAATTGAAAATAATTTATTGGTTACGATTTTGTATGCGTTAGCCAATTTTCATTAAAAAATAATTTTTAATGTTCCCATTTGTGTATGAGTGCGGTCCAGTTGATTGTCGATCACCTCCGTCGAGGGCATCACCGCCACCGAGGGCATCACCGTCGCTGAGGGCATCACCATCGCCGATCAGGTTTCCTTTTCCCCCGTCCACTCACCTATCCCGTGGATCTCCTACACATAGTCAGAGGCAGTATTTCGCTGATCTGTATGACAGCCTGACAGAATTTATAGTGGGACAGATGGGTGGGATGCGATGAGAGTTCATACGATGGGTCGACGATCAGTACGACCATTGACGGAACAGATGGGCGAGATGCGACGAGAGTTTATACGATAAGTCTACGATTTATCCAATGATGTTGGAGTTCTACGTCGCCACTTGCTAGAGCTTCAGGATGAGGTCGCAGCCCTTCGAGGCGATATAGTGGGCATCAGACGGGGTGACAGTCGAGGTGACGGTGAGGGTGACAGAGGTGACGAAGAGGGTGATGGGGAGAGGGGTCACAAACAGTTCTGGGCGGATGATGTTTTAGAATCATTTTTATTATCTGTGGAGCGGGAGGGGGTGGCTGGGGAGGATATGACGGAGGCGGTGGCCCCGGTAAGGACGGGAGAGGTGGCTGGGAAGGACACGATGGAGGCAGTGGCCCTGATGGAGGTGGCGGAGGAGTTGGGGAGCCATGAGGGGGTCGCAGAGAGGACCCAGGTAGGGCTGGGCAAAATGTCCGAACCGAACCGAACCGAACCGAACCGGAATCGAACCGAACCGAACCGAGCGGGTTTTTTAAAATGAAATACCCGAACGGGTATCCGAATCGAGAACCGAATGGTTTGGTTCGGTTCTCGGTTCTCGACCAAGAACCGAAGAACCGAATAAAAACCGAATTTTTTTTTATATTGGATAAATCAATTTCTTTTATTTTTTCTAAACAAATTAATAATTTTTTTCTTATTAAATCTTATTAGTTGAACAATTTAGAGTTTATTTATGTTTGTTAGTTGCGTTTTTTTCAATTTTTTCTTATATAGTTTCTTAGTAGTTAGTATGGAAAGCCAACCAACTGATGATTACATTAAATAGTTGGTAAGTATTATCAATACTTTAAAATATTTTATCTTTGTGACTTCTAATTTATATTTCACTTTTATGTAGACTTGAAGGTTTGAAACAAATGAATTATTGATATGAATATCGAAGTTTTATTAGTAATATTTACTTTTTGGTATTTGTATTTGACAACTTATTATTTATATGTTATTAAATTAGATTACGTTGATTTGTAAAAGTTAAGATTGAACTTGATATTTGTATCTACTTTTTGTTATTAATATTAGTATCCACTTTCAGGTGTATTTATGTAATATTATTTTAAATGTTAAAAAAATTTAATTATAGTACGGAACCGAACAGAACCGAACCGAACCGAAACCGAACGGTTCCAAAATTATATTTGGAACCGACGGTTCCATTTACTAAATACCCGAAAATTTCTGGAACCGAAAAAAACCGAACCGAACCGACCCGCGCCCACCCCTAGACCCAGGGGATGACCCCGATAGCGCTGGCGGTGGGGAGCCCCGAGGAGAGGGTGGTCCCCGGGGTGGAGGTCGAGTGTACGACTAACGTGGCTGAGGGAAAAAGCGTGTCGTGGACGGCCCAGAGCAGGTGGTTGCAAGAGGGTCAGGTTGCCGTCACAGTACATCATTTTTCTCTTCACGATCGAGATGAAAATGAGGACGTTCATCGACGGGACGTACCCCAATCTCTTCCGAGAGGTAGACGCGGCCAAATGGAAAGCGTTCGAGACACAGTGGAAGAGAATTATGTACGGGTAAGTACTTTACTATTTTAGTGAAGTACACTACGATAACTCATTTATATTTTTTTAACATTTTTTCTGTTTTTTTTAGAGCTAGCCCAACGTAAGGGGGAGGACTATCTCGGAGACCTATAAGTGGTTTCACGACATCATCACTTCGGGGACTTGCTCGTCGACGATTTAAGTGAAATAGTCATATTGTTATTTATTATGTATACATAATTTTTTGTTTATGAAATGAAATATCTCCCTCTTTTTTTAATTGGTGTTTCCTGATATAGCACATCAACCTAGCCATGGATTTATTGCATGATTGAGCTCAAAGATATCCAAGATCATTCTACATTCTCGACCAACTCATATTGAGCATTGAGTTCGTACGTGTCGTTACCATTGAGCATCGGTCATTTCAACTTATGGGTAATGAATATGTGCTGCCCGAATATATGGCCGAATGGGTCGTGGGGATGTGGTCGAGAATCGGGGAGAAAGCCATGGGAGGGTTGTATGTATATATACATTCCAGTGATCGTGAATCATCACTACATTGCCTGGATATTGTTTTTGTTGACTCCATTATATATATGTACGACTCCGACCATTCCTGCCTGACATAAGGCCAGCTTGAGCACAACTTGGAGCCTCTTTCAGTGATCGTTCCCTTGATGACTGTCCAAGCCGGTGTGATTGTGAATGACAGGCTAGCTATCGTGCGGGACACGAAGATGGCGAGACAATCGAGATTGTAAGTATTTATATTTTGTTTTTAACTTGCAAACTTAGTTTTAGCTACACGGTATTTAACTAACACGTTATTATTCTATTGCATGGGCGATTGCGGCATGTTTGCAATTAAATATATTGAATTTTTAAGTATAGGACATAAGGTTGATGGAATCAACTAATTATGGATACAAATTTGGAGAAATAAATTAGTGTGTGATTTGTACAAATTCGAGTGTGATCCATAAACATTGTACATTTTATTGGTGAATTTTGTAAATATTGTAAATTGTAAATTATCAATATTGTAAATATTGTAAATTGAAATTTATTCATTTATTTATGTATAAAATAATTTGTGAATATTCACGTACGAATTAATTATAAATAATGCTAAAATGAATGTAAATATTGTTCATTTAACAGCAATAACATTAAAGATTCAACTAATTGTTATTCAGGAAAATTTGACTCGTACAAATTTGGTGCGTATGACCGACTGCTCTACATCTGCCGTACCTACATGATAAAAAACTCTCCAATAGTGGGTATTCTAGAAGTACGTGGACGTCCAGGGCCACGCGGTTCGACTACCGGTGGCGACAAACTGTTAAGTGAGAGAATATTGTCGGAACTTCCCAATCGACTTCGTTCGGTAGGAAAAATATAGTCTCAGCATACGCTGCTCTCCAATAATCAGCTGTGTAATAAGGAGAACATAATGTTCTTGCTATAAAGCCTCTGTTCAAAGCTACCGCGATTGCATGTGTAACGTCCCAAATTCTAGGAACTTGAAGCGTTAAAAGTCTTCTTAATTTGAACTCTTTAATGTCAATCAAAATAAATTTTAAATAAGGAAAATTTAAAGTTTGAAATATATTATAAAAATATGATGGGAAATAATTGTCTATATAGATTTAGACAATTACGGTAAAATTTGATTTTGGAAAACATTCGGAAGAAAATCAGCAATACCAATAGCGCATCATCGGAAAGATAAAAATTGTTTGACCTAGAAAACGTCGACTAAAAATCACAAAATTTTAACAGAGACTATTACATTCAAATACATACATTATATAAAAAATTGACCTCGCGTAGATAACGTTTGAAGCACAAAATCATTTTTCAACTATGCTGGACATAAATTTTCGAACTAACTTGTAGCAGTCTACTAAAACAAACATAACTCCTTCTCTAAATAATATTTTAAGGTAATTCCAAAGGCGACTATTAGAAGACTCGTAGATATTTCAAACCCAACTAATTTCACTCAAAAATGAACTGTAGCCCAATTTATACCATTTTTAAATAGGTAGACAGAATCTGAGATTCAAAATAGCAATAAATAAACTTTATATGTAGTCATTCAATCGTTCTAAACTATAGTCGACATGCCATGAAAATAATTTAGGAAAAAAAGAAAGTTAAACATATTAAAAGTGTCATCTAAGTGTTCATAAGAGATTTAAACAAATGAAAATTTTACTAGAAAGTTAAATACATTCTAAGTCATCGAGCACTTGCCACCACTCCATGTCATTGCCATGCCTTCAATTAACTTGTAAATTTTGTAGGGATGAGTATTACGAGTAATACTCAGTAGGAAAACACATAAGTAAATAGTAAAAAATATATATTTTCAGAAATGCGACTTTGGTTATTTGTGTCACCGTCAACTCTGCAAAGTGAACTGGTGATCAGTCAGTCGGCTTATTCTTCGGGTTTTGATAACCCCATTCAAGTATCATACATCATCTCTTTATCTCTTGTTTGAACCATCAAATGGTGCGTCCATTATAAGTAACATAATAACACTTTTAATGCAAATTGAAAATAAATAAATTTTTACTTTACTTACAAAAGTGTAGAAAACACCCCAACCTTGAATGATTGGAGTTTGATTATCCTTTTGTGTTGAATTTGTAACAAAGTGCAACAGAAAATGGATCCGACAGTAACCAAAAATGGGAGCCAAAAGTGGAAGTGGGATAAGAAATCTTAAGTGAAGGTAATATTTTCAATTTATAACAAATGGGGAACGTGATGACAGTAGCCGAAATGGTGGTGGTTTTCAAAAGAAATTAATAGCCATGATTTCAACATTTAACAAAAATGGGAAGTTACAATTTGTAAATTAGAGAGCGGGGGAGTTGAAAAGTCAGATTGAAGGATAATGAAATAAAAATAAATAAATAAATAGAGATGAATTATTGGAGTAAAACCTTGACTGAGAAAAATTATAATGAAATAAAGTAGGGATTGTTTGGTACAATATAATCGATTTAACTGATTTTTTTAAAATTTAAGGACTAAGCATGTATGCAACAATTAAAATAACAAGTATCATCAAAATAAAATAATAAAAGAATTTCCGTTTACTAGCAATTTGCTACCTTACAAAAATTATATGAACAAGTGCGCAAAACTTTACTATCGTAACCAAAACTTTAATTTGAATTTCTTAGGAAGGGTCGTAGCAACTTAATATAACTCAAATTATTTTCGGTTTCTCAAGAAAATTTCTTTTAAAATGAAATACAAGATTTTTTTTCTCGGTCGCTACATCATGCTCGCATGGAAAACTCTTCAACTGAAATCGATTACAAGTGCACGTGTTGTCGTTAGGTCCACCATGTATGCCATGACGTGCACATTGTACGAAGAAGCACGACTCGTCCAGCGGTTCCACAATCAATTTTCTCGCAACCTCTGCAATCTTGAACAGTTTATCCTCTTGAGTCGGGGCTAGCACGCTCGTACAATTCCATGATCCTGCACGTCGGTCGTGAAACCACTGCTGCAGGTTGGTACGGATTTCTCCATCATTGCGAGAATTGGCAATTCTCGATCCTTCTTGAACAATACATTCAGTGACTCCACGTTGTTCGACGTCTCAAGTTGTACCGACGTCCTGGAAAATGTGATCGCGCCCAATGTTCTATCCCCATTTTTGTAAGATAATCCCATGCCAGAAACGACTTACTTTTTATCTCGACCATAGATTATTACATTCTTCGACACTGTAATCTTCAGCCGCTTTCCTGAACAATGCAACGATACCTTGGCTCCGATATCTAGTCTTTAGATTACCCTGTATATGGTACATGCAGTACCCATGATGTGCCTCGGGAAAAACTTCAGCGATAGCATTTATTAGAGACTGACCCCGATCAGTTACGAAGGCAAGATCTTAGACTTCCTCGATCACTTCCCTAAGCTTCGTAAAGAACCAACGCATTGACAGATCATTCTCGTTGTCGACTACGCCGAATACAAATGGGTAAATCTGGATGTTGGGATCTTGACATGTAGCAATAATCATCTTGCCCCCGTATCTCGATTTCAAAGTTGTACCGTCGACTAAAATTACTGATCGCATTGCATTTTTAAATCTTCTAGTGCATTGTCCAAGAGTCATGAACAAATACTTAAAGCAATTATCGCCATCCATCTCAATGAAAAAAGTGGAACCATGATTAGTTGTCCCAAAATTATGGTAGTACCTGGCCAATTTAGCATAACTCTCCTCGGCCGAGCCAATTAAATCTTCCAACGCACATTCTTTGGCCCTCCAGGTCTTCTTGTAGCCCATGAGTGTTCCGTACTCTCATTGGACGTCGTTAATGATGTCTGAAGGTCTGTAGATTTTCCATGAGTCCTGATACTTGCGCATTATCTATCAACCAATAAACCATGACCGAGCTTGCCTGTGATCATTTTGACGAATACCCAATTCACAAGTATGTTCCCGTGTATACTTGCGACTACAAATGACTTATTCATATCCATCTTAGTCGCTCACAACAGCCAACGGCAACTGTCGTCGATGCAAACAAGTGTCAACAATGACTTGCTTCATTTCTTTACCTTGAACTGAAAGTTGAATTTCAATGCCAACAGGTGCACAGCTTCCTGTAAGTCTTTCTTCATTTGAAACAGTTGCTCAACATGCAGATCTTCATCATCGAGAACCATACGTGAAGAATTAGATGACGGTCCGCTTGTTCAAGCCACTGAGCTCCCTCCCGGCTCATGTCTCTGACGGGATAAGGCAATCAAATCCTCATTTGGAAATTTATTTACAATCTCGCTGTCCTCAACTACCGACTGAATTCTGTACGTCACAACGATGTCACGATGAGGAACAACTATCTCAGGAATATTAGCTTCATCCTCGCAAGCTATCTCCACTGTATCCCAAAAATCATTTGCATTATTATCAGCTCCATCGAACGTTCATTTCTACCTTTCGCGTTGTCCCTCCTTACTAAAGTCACTCAAATCGGTGTCATTTACATTTTGTTCAACTCAAACAGATAATTCACTTCAATATCAGATGTAACCTTCACAGGTGGAACTGAAAATGGCAAATGCTATTTGAATTGAAGTCTCAGTACCATATCGTATCGAGATGAATCGACGTTCAGCTGTTTTGTATATCAATGTACAGTTCCTCGTAAGATGTAATCTCTGTTATATGTGTCAGCATACCACCTTGTATGTCATTCGTCCATTTCCATACCCATCGATTATTTTCATCCAATTCAAAATCACCAAAATAACAAATCGGGAGTATAATCATCATGTCTGCATGATAAAACATAATTTGTAGTTTATTCATTCAAAAATTCGGCTCACAATGGGAACATAAACATATTAAAAAAAAGAGATATATATATACATTTAACGAAAACGAAATTAAACATACGTAAATATACATACCGACTCGAAGTGATTGGCAGAAAATAATTTTTTCTTCAACTATCGATATTTTTGAGATTTTTAGATTGAAGAAGATGAGAGAGTTTTTATTTATGTTGGAGTCGATTTCGAAATTTTAAATAGGGAGTGTTTGGTTTTTATTTGTTAACCAAAGGGTAATATTGTCTTTTTAAAAAAATCATATTTTGTAATTGTTTTATAGACTTCAAGGCATTTTTGTCTTTTGAACTCAAATAAACCAATTTGGAAATATGCAATGAATGAAAAGTCAATGTGGAAATATGAGCCTTTGACTAGGCTATTTTTTAAAGGAACCCCGAGTTAAATTCACCCAACTTTATACTTGTCATCCCCACGTAATTTTGTTTCACCGTTACCACTGAATTTTATACATTGTGTCACCGTGATCATTCAATTTTATTTTATTTCATCAAGACCATCCAATTTCAAATATAATGTTTCACCATGGTCACCCAATTTCATATAAAATTTCAACATGACCACTCAACTTCTTTTTACCGTTTTCATCAATTTTACAAGGGGTAAAACGGCAATTTTGCATAATGTATAAAATAAATTAAAAAAAATTAAAATTAAAATTTATTTTAAAAAAATTAAAACGTTTATATTTAAATATGTTTATTTTTTATTTTATTAAAGAATTTTTTAAAAATAAAATTTTATTTTATTTTATTTTCTAAGTAACTTTTTTAAAAAAATAAGTTTTTATTTTATTTTAAAAACTTTTTTTTTAAATTAATTTTTTTTTATTTTCTAAGTACCTTTTTTTTTAAAAAAATTTTATTTTATTGTTTTAAGTAACTTTTTTTAAAATAAGTTTTTATTTTTTTATTTTTAAATAAGTGTTTTTTTAAATTTATTTTGTATATATAATGTAAAGTTAAATTTTTACCCCTTATAAAATTAATGAGAATGGTAAAAAGAAGTTGAGTGGGCATGGTAAAATGTTATATGAAATTGAGTGATTATAGTGAAATATTATATGAAATTGGATGACTTGGTGAAATAAAATTAAATTGGGTAGCCATGTGACAATAAGTATAAAGTTGAGTGGCCATGGTGAAATAAAATCAAATTTGGTAGTTATAGTGACGCCAAGTATAAAATTGGGTGGCCACCAATGAATTTAACCCTTAGATGGATAAAATAGAGATTAGAAATGGTCTCTCTCGTTTTCTGCTCTTGTTCTTCTTCCCCACAAAATAGCACATAAGTCAAAATTTTAAACATAATTTGCCCATTTGCAATCTCCACCAATGAAGGCCCACAAGGACAAAGTTGGAAAATTTATCTGGATTAGATTCACTGGTGGCCACCCAACTTTATACTGGTGTCACCATGGCCATTTAATTTGATTTTGTTTCATTATGACCACTCAACTTTATAATTAGTGTTACCATGATAACCCAATTTGATTTTCTTTCACCAAGGCCACCCAATTTCTTAAAACGTTTCACTATAGCCCTCAATTTCATATAACGTTTCACCATGACCACTCAACTTCTTTTTACCATTTTTATTAATTTTAAAAGGGGGTAATTTTGCATTATATGCAAAATAAATTAAAAAAAAAACAAACTTCAAATGTTTAGTTTAAAATAAGTTTTTATTTTATTTTATTTTTCAAAGTAACTTTTTTTTAAAAAATAAGCCCATGTTAGTTTCCCATTTGTAGAAGAAATTTTATTGTTGGATTTTTCATCAACCGAAATATTTGACCACCTTGTGTAATAGTGGGACCCAATTTTTTGAAAAAATGGATCAAATTATTCATTTTTCCCTTAAAAAAATGTGAAGCAAACATGGGCTAAGTTTTTATTTTATTTTATTGTTTTAAGTAACTTTTTTCTAAAAAATTTTTTTATAAGTTTTTATTTTAATTTATTATATATATATAATGCAAAGTTACATTTTTACCCCTTTTAAAATTAATGAGAATGATAAAAAAAAAGTTGAGTGGTCAAGGTGAAATATTATATGAAATTGAGTAGTCTTAGTGAAACGTTATATTAAATTTGATAGCCTTAGTGAAATAAAATCAAATTGAGAAGTCATGGTGACACTAAGTATAAAGTTGAGTGACCATGGTGAAACAAAAATAAATTGGGTAGCCATGGTGACATCAAGTATAAAGTTTGGTGGCCATCGATGAATTTAACCCAATGATCTCACATCTACCTTTTCTAGACAAGAAGCATCTACAAAAAGAGAGAGCTACATAGGGATGGCAAGATGGCTCGTCGACTCGAAAAAAGCTCGAGTCGGCTCGTGGCTCGATGGGGTCGAGCCGAAGCTCGTGTATCTCGATGGGCAGGCCCGTGAGCCTAACAAATAAAAAAGAAAAAAAAACTTGCTTGAGAACTGTTGACCTCGAAAAATGGCTCGGACACGTGGCCAACAGGATAAGTCTTCAAGTCAGCTCTTCCTGCACACTCAACACGTCGTTAGTGGCTCGTGGCCTTTCCCAGAGGGGGTGGGAGCGGCCGCAAGCACTCCGACGGTCAAGTCAATTTAGCGTTCAACCAATAAAGGGTTCTCCGGCGGTAGAACACTTGCCGGGAAGTGGTCGACAAAGTGTATCTTGATAAAATTGACAAGGGTAAGGGAGAAGAAGATACTTGGTTTCACAATGTGTAGGGGAGAGTAAATGAGATTCCAATCCTTCTCTTGGCGCAAGGAGGGGGTATTTATACTAAGGATGGAAAGAGGAGGGTCGTTGGATGAGGAGACACGTGTTGCCAGATCCTCAAGGCTCGTCCCATCCTAGGTGTCACTCTGTCCCTCCATAGGTCGACTGGTATTGAATGTTTCTGACATAGGCTGCTGATTTGACCGTTTGAGGACCTGCCACACGTCCCATCAGTCAAAGATTTGACTTTGGAAATATCTGTATACAAGAGATCTTTGATGGCGAGGCAAGGCGTTGCAGCGTTGTATAAGCGGAGTGCGGGCCTTTGCATCCACTGCGTCCTCGTGGATGAGTCCTGATCATTTGCTGACGCCTACTCAGTTCGTCATTCAAGTAATTACTTCGGCCTGTGCATTCGGCTCGTCCCATTGGTAACCGCCTCGGCCACCCATGTCATGGGGTGGGTCACCCCATCTGACACGTGATGGGTGAGGTGAAGGGTCTGACACCGACCCGTAACAATAGTCCATGTATGGATATTCATATAGTACAGGGACTTTTGATTTGAGTTGGGAAGCATGGTGAGCTGTTTGCCAAATTCGAGTTCTGCTCGGGTCGAAGTGATGAAAGCTGGAGACTCTTTACAGAGCTGAAATGGCACGGAGCAGTCGTGGTCGAAGCGATAAGGGTTGGCAACTCTATGAAGAGCTGTAGCAACACGAAATTCTGCTAGGCCGAAGTGATAAAGCTGGCAACTCCTTGCAGAGCTGAAATAACATGGAGCAGTCGTGGCCGAAGCGATAAGGGTTGGCAACTCTATGAAGAGCTGTAGCAACACGAAGTTCTGCTTAGGCCGAAGTGATAAACCTGGCAACTCCTTCCAGAGCTGAAATAGCACGGAGTAGTCATGGCCGAAGCTATAAGGGTTGGCAACTCTATGAAGAGCTGTAACAACACGACATTCTGCTTAGGCCGAAGTGATGAAAGCCGGCAACTCCTTACAGAGCTGAAATAGCACGGAGCAGTCATGGCCGAAGCTATAAGGGTTGACCTCGAGCCTTGTGCTAATGATTTGAAAGCCTACGTATCTTCCCAAGGTAATCATGGGGAGGCGTTCGTTGGCTTCCAAGGCACGCCTCTTTTGTTATAAATGATAATGATGGGGACGGCTATCGTTTCTCAAGGCTTCCCCTAGGCGACGTGCTCAAGCTGCGCAAGTAACTCACCGCTTCATCAAAGCCGTCAATTCAAATGACCCTTGCCTTCAACGGAGATCCTTGCACCCCATCGTTGGACAGTCTGGATTTGATTGGGGATGATCCAATGGTCGGGTCGAATCTTGAATGCCTATAAAAGGCCCATTCCTTTCATTTTGAAACTTTTACTTTTACGAAAATCCAAATTGCTCTTGAACTTCCAAGAACCCGATCTCTTTCTTCTCGGCGAGCATTCAGAACTCCGACGACCTTTCAGCAAGTGCCGACGACCAAGTACCTTCCAGCGAGTAAGTAATACTTACATTTTTCAGCTTCTTCATCCATTTTTGTTCTTTTTTGAAATTCCTTGGGATGTCGAGTGGACCAATTGTTGAAGGGGGGAGTGAAGAGAGGGGAGGCGAGGAGAACACATCCATGAGGGAACCTATTTTGATCTCATCTGACGAGTTGAGCAGGGCCATTATGGCCAGGGAGAACATCGGAAGAGTCCAGATCCCCCCGTGGATACATCCGTGCAATGGGGGGCATCAAAATACCCATCTAAAATCACACCGGAGCAGATGGAGAAGTGCAGGGATGTCTTTAGGATTCCTTATAATATTCAGCTCGTCCGACCCGACCCCCATGAGAGAGCTTGTTACCCTAGGCCGGGGTGTGTAGCAGTAAGTGACCATCTTTTCCGGGCCGGGTTGAGACTTCCATTCCACCCCTTCTTTCGCCTAGTCCTTAGGTCTTTTGGGTTAGCCCCTACCCAATTCAATCCAAATGCTTGGTCCCAAATGGTGGGGACGTGGATGCTGTGGCGAAAGGCCAGCATCAGAGTGGACATGCCCTTCAGTGTGTTCCACTCTCTCTTCATTCCAAAAGTTACGGCAGGGGGAGAGGCGAGCAAAGGATGGTACTACCTGGCTCCTTGGGGGTCTCATTCACCGTTCGTGGTGGATACGCCCTCCTCAATCAAGGGCTGAAAGAGCTTGTGGTTCTGGGTGTCTGGTCGGTGGGATACCTTGGAAAATGATCCCATGTCGCCTCTGACTGTTCCCACTGTCTACTCCACTTGCAGTAAGTAACTTACCGATCTGAGTTTTACTTGGCTAACCTTGCTTATGGTTTTAATATTTCTATTCTTTGTAGGCTCCCTTCCGAGGTGCGAGATAGCGGAAGAGGATTGGGACACAATCAGTCAGCTGTACCAGACACCTCTGTCGGAGAGGAGTTACAAGGCGTTGATCAACAAGAACTATTACTTCGTCTTAAACGGACTAATGTCGAGTAGGGGTAAGCAGTTCTCATATTCCTTCAATATCTCTTCGGTTATTTCTTTAATACCTCTAAATACTTAATCTCTCTTTGCAACGGATTTTGAGAATAAAAGGCCACCCAGGCCCGACCTGGCCACCATCCGCCAGAGCGTGGCAGAAGCCAAGCTGCTGAAAACTAGCTCAACTACTTACAAAAAGCAATCGGAGCGTCTGCAGGCCTTAAGCAAGGCAAGTCAGCAGCCTGCCGAGGAGATCGAGGAGGAAGGACCCTCCCTCGCCACAAGGAAAAGATGGGGCCGGTCCAACTGGGACCTCTGCTCCTGCCCCAGCTGCTGCGACTTCCTTTTCCTCCCCGGTTGAAGCGGGGGTCACTGTGGCGGCTCCACCTCCTTCCCAGGCGATTGTGCCTATTACTGCTTATTTCGCCGATGGGGCGTCCAAGAAAAGGCAGAAGAGGCCTGCCAACGCTCCGGCTAAGAGCAAAGCCACTGACTTTTTGGGGAGTAAGGACGAAGACCTCTTCAAAGCGGTGTTGGAGATGCTCCCGCTCGAGACCGCATCGGCTGCAAGAGTCCATAGCAAGTACTGGACTGATGACTAGGCTAACCATGCCGCTTCGTGCGAAATCGAGGATTTGTTGGCTGCGAAAAATGCCTGCGTGGCAAGGGCCCTAAGTATGGGTGCCGCGGCAGAGGATCTGGTAAGGGGTCTCAGGAAGAAAAATGAGGATCTGGAGAGAAGAGTGGAGGCCTCTTCGAACTGGGAAGCCGAGGTGGAGAAGGCAAAAAAGGAGTTGGAGGAGGTGGAGGAGAAGTGGATAACTGCTGCTACGAAGCTGGACACGGCTAAGATCCGAGCTAATCAGTTGGGGAATGAGCTCCTCGAGTCCGCTTCCCAGGTGGCGGCCCTGACAAAGAGGGTGGATCAGGCCAATGACCACCAGAGGCTCATATCTGAAGCCCTGGAGGAGGCAAATAAGGAGAGGGCTGAGCAGCAGAAGCTTATCGAAGCCCAGACTGAGGAGATAAATTCGCTGAAGGCCGAGGCGAAAACGGTTGGCGAAGTGGCGGTCCAGAACTGCAAGGACAATTTTGAAAATACGCCTGAGTACGATGACTTCGCCAATTACTGGGCCTCTTGGGCAGCGAAGGAGATGATGTCCCGCCTCCGTGAAAGGCACCCTGACCTGGACATCGAATTTCTGGAAGAGGAGTTTGGGGGCCCCACTGGGGGCAGGCCTACCGCGGAAGGAGATGAGGGGGAGGAGGTTCCCCAGGAGGAGGTTGAACCTGTAATCAACGTAGACTAGATTGTAATTTTTATTTCATGTAATGGCTTCGGCCTCCTCCCCTCTGCTAATGAATTTTAATTCTTAAGTATTCTCTTCGCTTAAATAACTGCCATTGCATCCTCAATTACCCAACTGAATCGTGACAATCGCGTCGACTTAGCATAGCCGTGACAAAAATGAAAGCTGGCAACTCAGCCAAGTTAACTGGAAGTAGCCAATGAACAAGTAATACTGCATCGACCCAACTTAACAAAACGGAAGTATCCAATGAAAAAGTAATAACGCATCGGACTCATTCGACCATTTAACAAAATGGAAGAAGCCAATGAACAAGTAATAACACATTGGACTTATTCGACCACTTAACAAAATGGAAGAGGCCAATGAACAAGTAATAACGCATCGGACTTATTCGACCACTTAACAAAATGGAAGAGGCCAATGAACAAGTAATAACGCATCGGACTTATTCGACCACTTAACAAAATGGAAGAGGCCAATGAACAAGTAATAACGCATCGGACTTATTCGACCACTTAACAAAATGGAAGAGGCCAATGAACAAGTAATAATGCATCAGACTTATTCGATGTGCGTGTGCTGCTTCGTCCAGGATGGCACCCGCACCACCTCTGACTAGGCAGAGTCCCTTGGGGCTGTACCCTTTGGATGAGTTTACACATCTCTGAGCTTGTTTGATATGTGCATGCTGCTTCATCAAGGATGGCACCCACACCACCTCTGACTAGGCAGAATCTCTTGGGGGTGTACCATTTGGATGGGTTTGCACCTCTCCAAGCTTGTCTGATGTGTGCATGCTGCTTCGTTAAGGATGGCACCCGCACCACCTCTGACTAGGTAGAACTTCTTGGGGGTGTACCCTTTGGACGGGCTTGTACCTCTCCAAGCTTGTCTGATGTGTGCATGCTGCTTCGTTAAGGATGGCACCCGTACCACCTCTGACTAGGCAGGACTTCTTGGGAGTGTACCCTTTGGATGGGTTTGCACCTCTCCAAGCTTGTCTGATGTGTGCATGCTGCTTCGTCAAGAATGGCACCCGCACCACCTCTGACTAGGCAGAACTTCTTGGGGGTATACCCTTTGGATGGGCTTGCACCTTTTCAAGTTTGTCTGATGTATTGATGTAGGAACGAAGTGAACAGAACATTCATTTATTTGATCGCAACATTCATAACAGTACATGTTCCCTACTGATAATACTTCCTTAAATGTTCGATATTCCAGGGGTGAGGCATCATTTTCCCATTCAGATCTTCAATTTTATAAGTTCCAGGCCTAATTTCTGCAGTCACGTGGTATGGCCCTTCCCAGTTCGGCCCTAAAGTCCCCGTGCCAGGATTTTTGGTCGAAGGGAAGACTTTATGAAGCACCAAGTTGCCAATACGAAATGCTCTCTTCTTCACCTTGGCGTTATAGTAACGCATCATCTTTCGTTGGTAAGAGGCGAGCTTAACCTGGGACTCGTCCCTCTTCTCTTCGAGAAAATCTAACTCGAGCCTCCTCAAATCATCATTCATCACCTCATTGAAGTGGAGGCGACGGGGGGATGGAACGCCAACCTCTACAAGGCTCATTGCCTCAACTCCGTAAGCCATAAAAAATGGAGTTTCTCCAGTAGCAGTTCTGCAGGTGATTCTGAGTCAACCCAGGCTCCCTTGGATGCATCCAGCTTCCTTTTCAAGGTGAGCTTGATGGTTTTGTTGACCGCCTTGACCTACCCGTTTGCCTGGGGGTGATTGGGCGAAGAAAAATGCTTTCTGATTCCAAGCTCGTCACATAAGTCACGGACCTTCCTGTTATCAAACTATTTGCCATTATCTGAAACCAAGGAGTAAGGTATGCCGAATCGGGAGATAATGTTCTTCCAGAGGAACTTGGAAGTGTTGGACTCTGTGATCTTGGCTAGAGGCTCTACCTCTACCCACTTGGTGAAGTAATCAATAGATACTATGGCGAAGCGAGCGTTTGCTCTTCCCTTTGGCAAGGGGCCAATAAAATCCACACCCCATTTGGCAAACGGCCAGTGGCTCGATACTACTGTAAGCTCTTGAGATGGTTGCCTCTGTACATTGGAGAAGCGCTGGCATTTGTCGCATTTGAATACGAATTCGGTGGCGTCCTTTTTCAGGGTTGGCCAGTAATATCCTTGCCGAAGTATTTGTGGGTCAAAGCTGCTCCATCGGAGTGATTCCCACAAATCCCTTCATTCACTTCTCTGAGGATGTAGTTCGCCTCTTCCCCTCCTGTACATCTAAGAAGGGGAGTGGAGAAGCCACGCTTGTACAGAATATCGTCCTGTAGAACGAAGTGTGCAGCCCTTCTTCGAAGCCTCCGTGCCTCGGTTTCTTCTTCCGGCAAGGTTTGTTCTTTCAGATGGGCCAGTATAGGTAGCATCCATGGTGGGGTGCTCTCAACCCACATCAGTTCCTCGTCCTTCTTAATAGATGGTTCGGCTAGGTGTTCGATGGGGACCACCTTGAGTAGCTCTGAATCTTTGCTGCTGGCTAGTTTTGATAGAGCATCGGCGTGGGAATTCTCTTGGCGGGGCACTTGGATTAGCTCAAATTTTTCAAAGTTGGGCAGGGAATTCATGACCAGCTTCAGATAGGCCACCATATGGTTGTCCCTAGCCACGAAGTTGCCATTGACCTGATTCACCACTAACTGCGAATCACTATTTATAATCAATCTCTTTACTTGCAACTCTTTAGCCAGCCGAAGCCCGGCTAAGAGAGCCTCGTATTCAGCCACATTGTTGGATGCCCTAAATCCCAGCCTCACGGCACAGTTAAGTTTGTGTCCCTCTGGGCTCTCCAACACAACCCCAGCCCCCGAACCTGTCTCTCCGGAAGAGCCATCGACGAAGAGATTCCAGCTGGGGGGCTCTGTCGGTTCCATATCCATTTCAATCTCAGGGGCTTTGGCAAACTCTGCAACGAAGTCGGCTAGGGCTTGACCCTTGATGGCTGTCCGGGGTGTATAAGCTATGTCAAATTCGCTAAGTTCAACTGCCCGTTTCAGTAGTCTTCCCGAGGCGTCTGGCTTTTGCAAGACCTGCCTTAGTGGGAAATTTGTCAAAACATGAATGCTGTGGGCTTGGAAATACGGCCTCAACTTTCGAAAAGCGGTGACCAAAGAAAGAGCCAATTTCTCCATATCTGGGTAATGCACTTCGATGGGGAGCAGGGCTTTGCTTACATAGTAGATCGACAGTTGGTGCGTTTCTTCTTCTCGCACAAGCACTGAACTGATTAAACCCTCGGCCACACCCAAATATAACAATAAGGGTTCTCCTTCCTTTGGTTTATTGAGGAGGGGTGCTCGTCCCAAGTAGCTTTTCAACTCCTGGAGCGCTTCCTCACATTCTGGGGTCCATTGGAACTTACCTCCTTTGAGGACTTTGAAGAAGGGCAAGCACTTTTCAGTGGCCCTTGAGATGAAGCGGTTGAGTGTAGCTACCCTGCCAGTGAGCCGTTGCACTTCCTTAGGCTTCTGAGGAGACCTCATCTCTACTAAGGCGTTGATCTTTTCTGGGTTGGCCTCTATTCCCCGTTGATTCACGATGTAACTCAAGAATTTTCCGAAAGCCACACCAAAAGCACATTTTAAGGGGTTCAGCCTCATATGGTACCTTCTCAAGGTTTTGAAGGCTTCGGCCAAGTGTTGAATATGCTCTTTAGCCATGAGACTTTTCACAAGCATGTCGTCAACGTAGACCTCCATTGTTTTGCCGAGCTGATCCGCAAACATTTTGTTGACTAGCCTCTGGTAGGTTGCTCCGGCGTTTTTTAGGCCGAAGGGCATTACCCTGTAACAGTAAAGCCCCCTATCGGTGATGAAAGAGGTGCTCTCTTCGTCGCCTGGGAACATCGGTATTTGATTATAGCCTGAATAGGCGTCCATAAAGCTTAGCAGTTCGTGCCCAGCAGTTGAGTCCACAAGCTGGTCGATCCGTGGAAGTGGGAAGCTGTCCTTTGGGCAGGCCTGGTTAAGGTTTGAAAAGACAATGCAAACCCTCCATTTACCATTATGCTTCTTCACAAGCACAGGATTTGAAATCCACTTCGGATAGTTAGCCTCACGGACGAAGCCATTGTTGATGAGCCTTTCCACTTCTTCTTTTAGGGCCTCATACCTCTCAGCATTCAACGCCCTTCTCTTCTGCCTGTGTGGAGAACAGCTCGGATTGATCTACAAGCAATGGCAACTGGCCTTGGGGTCTATACCAATCATGTCCTCATGCCTCCAGGCGAAGATATCAGAGTTCTGTTGAAGGAAGCTTTTCAGTTCCTCCTTAATTTCCTCATCCAGCCCCTTTCCGACCTGCAAGACCTTGGATGCGTCTTGGGGGTCCACTGGGAATGTTTCCAGCTCCTCTATTGGGGCAGTTTGAGATTCTGATTCAATCACCTTGGGGTCCAGTTCCTCCAAAGATATTTCGGACCTGACTTCTGTCATGATCACATCTTGCGTCGGAGGTTGCCCTTCTTCAGGGGCCTCCGTCATTTCAGCATCCAGCACTATGTTGACTCGAGGTTCTGCCTTCCTTAGGGAATTAAAATAGCAATCCCTGGATCCCATCTGGTCGCCTCGGACAGTAGCGACCCCTCGTTCGGTTGGGAACTTTATGCAGAGGTGATTGCCCACAGTTCCTTTAGGGCAGGCCTCCCCAGAACTCCATGGTAGGCGGATCGACGATCAACCACTAGGAACTCCATGAAGTGACGTGCTACCTGGGGCGAGGCGCCCATTTCGACAGCCAGAGTACCATTTCGACAGCCAGAGTAATTTTACCCCTGGGAATGATGCTGTCTCCAGTGAATCCGTAAAGAGGCGAGCTCATGGGTGTTAGCTCGTGATCCACTGCCATTTTGTCAAAAGTTGTGCCGAACAGGATATTGACTGAGCTGCCATTATCCACCAGCATGCGCTTCAGCCCGTTGCGAGCCACCAGGGCGTCGCAGTGTAGGAAGTGCACTCCTGCAGTATCTTCCTGGGTGAAGGTTATGGGCTCTGCAGCCCTTCCACCTTGTGATTGGTTCACCAGGTAACTGACCATAGGTAGGGTTTTCGCCTCCCTGGCATAATTCCTCTGAGCATTTTTTGATTCACCTCCCACGTGGGGTCCTCCAATAATGGCGTCTATTTCACGAATTGGTTGCTGCTCGTTCGAGGGGGCTGAATCTCTCCTGGGGCGTTGCCCATTCCGGGGCCTTTCCCTATCATCGTTTCTGTTGTTTGGAGAGTGTCGTCTCATCTCACCCCTTCTGGGGGGACTACACCTTGGATTATTGCTTTCATAATTGTGTTCCCTGTCGTTACGAGGGTTGCTTATAGGTCTGCCCAAACCCACGCAATCTCCGGTGTCATGGCCATAATGACAATGAATGGTGCAATAGGGTTGCACTTCTAGGGGCCTAGAAACCTTATCTTCCCCTATTTCTAGAGGTGGAGGGTCTTCCAGTATTTCTGGCAGGGTTGCTTGTGCCTGGCCCAGCGTTTTCGTAAGCCAAGGTGGGGACCGCATTGAGTGTAGCAGTGGCTAATGCTTGTCCCGAGGTGGGAGCCACAGTGTGCCAAGCTTGAGTCCACTGCTGGCTTATTATCTGGGAGGTGGGTCCCCGCTTATCTGCCTATGAGGTGGTGGAAGTCCTTAGGCAACTCTGTTTCTGTGGTCAATCATCTCCTCGTTGACAATCTCGATTTTCATCATTTCTACCAACTTATCGTATGTTGAGGGGTTCTTGCTTCGGACATCCCTCCAGAACAACGTGTTCATGTTCAACCCTCCTTTTAGAGCCGAAAGGGCCTCTTTGTCCGTGACCTGCTCGCAGTATGTTATTTCATCGGTGAAACGAGCAAGGTAATTCTTTAGGGTCTCCCCTGCTACTTGTCTCATGTCTTGCAAGCGTTGAATAGGAGCCTCCCCTCTTTTCTAGAGAGGTATTGGTTCAAGAATGCCTTCTTCAGATCCGGCCAGCTCCGTATGCTAAGTGGTGCCAATCTGCTGTACCACACTTCGGCAACACTGCCAAGGGTTAAGTGGAATGCTCTGCACTTCAAAGCTAGCGAGGCGCCTCTGAGGCTCATCTGTGTTTTGTACTTGTTGAGATGTTTTTCAGGGTCGCCTTTTCCTTCATATTTTGGGATTTTTGGGGGAACAAAATTGTAAGGCATCGGAAAGGTGCGGAGCTCCCTGGAGAAGGGCAAATTGTCGTCGTCGTCAAGCTCATACGACCTGCAAGGTCCATCAGAATCATTTCTATCTGCCTGATGACGAAGTGGACGTTGAGCTGTTTCGGCCCTGTTTCCCCAATCCACTTAGCTTTGCCTCTCCCGCCTATTTCTAGGTGGAGGGGCTTGGACCTCCTGGCTTTGTGCATGCCCCTGCTGGCGAGTTGTATAATACGGGGGCTGGTTCCTTTTTCTAGTGTCCGTCCGATTCGATCAAAAACATTGGCAGACCTCTGGGGTCGTTCATATTCCGGAGGAAAATTATCTCCTGCCGGGACGTCATCAGCCGGGGCAGCGGTATAATTGGATGTATCCATTTCTACTTCCCTTTCGACATGAGCCTCTCCCTGGGGACTTAGGTGGGTTCTCCTACTGGACTCCGCCTCAGTTCGTCTATGGGCTGATTGTTGGGGATACTGCGGGGCTTGAAAACCGCCCTGATTTTGTACTTGCATGAGAAGCTCTTGCATGGCTGCATTCTGGGTTGCGATGGCCCTCATGTTAGTAGCCATTTGGGCCACTTCGGTCGTCAAACGTGCATCCATTCTTCCACCTCTACGGTAGCGGTGGTGAGGTCGCTGTTGCGTAACATTGATTCGAATAATCTCTTTTTCAGAGACATCCCTTGCTCTTGCATTCGCCTCTTCGCCGCTGGAACTCATGGCCCGAGGTGGTTGAAAAAAGGATCCTTTTTCAAGAATTAATCCCTTTTTCAAGGGGGAATATCAACCGGATATTCAAGCAACTTTTGGTGGGAGAATTCGTGGTTAAGTTAGTTCCCACAGACGGCGCCAATCTGTTGACCTCGAAAAATGGCTCGGACACGTGGCCAACAGGATAAGTCTTCAAGTCAGCTCTTCCTGCACACTCATCACGTCGTTAGTGGCTCGTGGCCTTTCCCAGAGGGGGTGGGAGCGGCCTCAAGCACTCCGACGGTCAAGTCAGTTTAGGGTTCAACCAATAAAGGGTTCTCCGGCGGCAGAGCACTCGCCGGGAAGTGGTCGACAAAGTGTATCTTGATAAAATTGACAAGGGTAAGGGAGAAGAAGATACTTGGTTTCACAATGTGTAGGGGAGAGTAAATGAGATTCTAATCCTTCTCTTGGCGCAAGGAGGGGGTATTTATACTAAGGATGGAAAGAGGAGGGTCGTTGGATGAGGAGACACGTGTTGCCAGATCCTCAAGACTCGTCCTATCCTAGGTGTCACTCTGTCCCTCCATAGGTCGACTGGTATTGAATGTTTCTGACATAGGCTGCTGATTTGAGCGTTTGAGGACCTGCCACACGTCCCATCAGTCAGAGATTTGACTTTGGAAAGATCTTTATACAAGAGATCTTTGATGGCGAGGCGAGGCGGGTGAGGCGTTGCAGCGTTGTAGAAGCAGAGTGCGGGGCTTTGCATCCACTGCGTCCTCGTAGATGAGTCCGGTTCGTTTGCTGGCGCCTACTCAGTTCGTCCTTCAAGTAATTACTTCGGCCTGTGCATTCGGCTCGTCCTATAGGTAACCGCCTCGGCCACCCGTGTCATGGAGTGGGTCACCCCCTCCTACACGTGATGGGTGAGGTGAAGAGTCTGACACCGACCCGTAATAAGAACCATGAAGTTTGAGAATCAAACTCAAGGGACAAACTTTCTCAAGTTTGAGAATCAAACTCAAGGTTGAGTTTGTTCCTCCCCCAATAACAAAACTATCAAACTTTTTAACAAAAAACAGAGTTTGATCCTCCCAATAACAGAAGGAGAGTTTTTAGAATCTCACTGTAGCTCTCTCTGTCTATAGCACTTTCTTCTCTTTTACGGATCTATTTTTTCCTCTACGTGTGAAGTCAAGAAATGAGATGTCCCCATTCGAAAACCCATTTTCAAAAAAAGCCCACTACAAATCATCTCATCCTCGTATAAATATGCCCATTCACCTTTGAGAAATCCCGTGTGCTCATCCTCGTAAAAGTATGCCCTTTCTTCCCTCCACTTGCCCACCATCAAGTTATCATATAAGTCTTTGATCAGCGACAACAGAACAAGCGAGAGTAAAAGAGGCAATGGCTGATGGTAGGTTTGCAAGTAAGACCTTCTGTTATTTTCTTTAAATGATTTTTACTTCATTGACTAAATTCTCACTTTTCTTACAGGAACTGAAAATCCAGGAAGCTCAATTTTCAGTTTCATTTGGACACCATTCCGGGCTGCCACAGTTTTTATGAGACCCTACATTTGGAATATATTTATTATCACTCAAAATGATCGAAGTGTTGCCTTCATTATTCCTGTTCTGCTCAGTTTCCTTCAGTTGAAGTACCAAGGGATAAACGAAACTCCATTTACAACTCATCCCAGAACAATGAGTCCTGCAGTTTTTAGTGCCATAATGTATTACTACTTGGCATTTGGCGCAAATTTGAGGTTTGGTGACACCCAAACTTTCTTCACTGCTTTTAATCTCTCTTGTATGGTGTTTTTTGGCAATATGGCAGTGGCATCATTGGCATCAATCTTCTTTTCCGACTCAGTTGGGCCTTTTCTATATATCATGTGTGTATTGGTATCATCAAGTGAATTGTTTCGCTCGGTTTACCAGAGGGGGGAAGACATATTTACAAGACGTATTTATAGGTTCTTGATCAATCTATGGAGACGGTGGTTGGCATACTTATTTATGGAGCAGAGACATATACTTCCAAGGTAATTGCGATTTCACCAAAAAAAAAAGTATTTACAGGACTATAGACATCTCATTTTTGACTTTTTATCATTGGGTCTAGAATTTCTTTTATCATTGGGTCTAGAATTTGTTTCACTTGCCAAATTATAAAAAAAAAATAAATTAAATTATCATACTGAATACCATTCGTTTGGTTTTGTTTTGTATGAAAATTGTCAATAAAAGTGATAATTTTTTTTTTTTTACCATTGAGTCTAGAATTTTTCTCAATTGCCAAAAAAAAAAAAAAAAAAACCACAAAAACAAAGGGAAAACAAATTCATCAATTTGAAGGAAAAGAGGCGCGTGAGATGGCAAGTGGGAAAAAAAATTTCAGGTAAAATTTTTATAATCAAACAGGTAAAAAGTAGGAAATTTTCCATTTTTCATTGAAAATTATTGGTATCAAACAGGGCTAAAAGAAGAAAAGTTTTGATTTGTCCGGATTTTTATTCCAAAACTTCTTTTGGCTTATTCTGAAATTTACCAAGGCAAGATAAAAGTTATTAAGACTTGAGGTTAAGTCTTAAAATATCAACCTTGTTAACTCTTTAAATTCTCAAATTTGAGTCAAAGCATTGCCTTTTACCATATACGATTGAGAAAGTTTCCGGCCTTTCTAATTCTTGTAAATCGTTCTGTTAGATAGGTTTTACGATCCAATATTAAAGAGAATGTCTCAAATTGAAGAAAAAGACTAAAGAATTATAGAACACGTCGCTAGAATTTACCATATGAAATCTGAGCCAAACCGCGACAATTTTTAGCCCTTGTTTGATAATTATTATTTTCACTCTTTTTTTCTTTTTTTACATACTTATTTTCAACTACACATTCACACAATAAAATATTCTACACAAAAATCCAAAATTTTCTTTATTCTTTAATTACACATTTTCCTAAAAATCACTATTCAAAACTCTATTTTTTTTTTCAATGGTTGTCAAATAGGGGCTTAACATATCTTAACTGTCAAGCAAACCTCCTTTTTTTTTTTTTCCTTTTTCTTCGCTTTTTGCCATTTTGTGTGTGCTAGTTCTCGCACGTGAATCACAGGGGCGTACAGAATCATACATGGCTAATCCCAATTCAACCATGAAAAATGCTAAACGACCCGCGCCGATGACCGCAGGGATGACCGCACACTCACAGCCGAGGTGCGGGTCCCACATGAATAAAATAATCCCGACCCCCCATGTATGTGTGCGCGATCATCCCCGCGGTCACCAATTTGGGCATTGTAGCACGGCACATTCAACCATTGATAATGCCATCATGACCTTATGGGCCCACACATCCATCAGATTGAAAGATTGAGAAAAAAAAATCGTACTTTAAAATTAACATTTTTATAAATATCAAAGACTGACAAAATTTTCATACTTCAAGAGATTTTTTATTAAATGGATAATTTAAAAATCAATTATCTTATAACACAAAACATTTCTTCAATTCAGCCTTGGGTCTGTCTTTAGGTTATCGAATTCTGAATATTGTGACTATTCAGGATTTGATTTGCGCATATATGACTCTTACTGAGTTTTCCTCAATGTTTTAAAAATCGACTCGGTAATCAACCTAAAAAGGAGAAAAGGTCAATGACTCAAGGGATCAAAAGGTTGAACCAGGATCGAACCGATGATTTTTAAAAATTGAAAAATATAATTTTTCAATTCTACAGAAGCACAAAGTAAGCTAGAGAGTGTTCTCAAATATTTTTTCCTCGTAGAATAAAATATTTTAGTAATGATTTCAAGTGAGTTATTTGGATGAAATTAGCAGATAATGGGACACTTTAATCTGTATAAATATCAGAAATTGAACACTATTTGGCTGAAGAAATGTGTTCCCAAATTTTATCAGTTTTTTTTTTTCCTTATAAATTAGGTTTTGTTTTCGTCATTTGAACCCTTTTTCTGGTAGTGACTGAAGAATGCACTGTAGCTGCTTTCCATTTCCTTGTTTTAATTCAAGTAATATAAATCCATGTATAATCTTATACTTCCATATATTGATCAAGAAATAAATCTTTCTCCTGAAATAAATCTTATACTTCCATATATTTTTAAATTGGTTGATCAAGTATAAATAATGATTTTTAATTGATAATTACTTACAAACGACAAGTGGTTTTATCAAATGAGATATTTGAAATATGAAATTGTTAGGCTTCCTCTCCCCTCTTTCCCTAAGGATATCGTCCTCCTTTTTATAGGAAATGATGGGCATGTATCTTTTATATTCATGTCTTGTCAACAAAAGTACCGAGCTGCGAACTTGTGCCAATTACTTAAGTCCTTATTGGTTACTGTCAAATCAACATACAGTACATGTTGGGAAGGTACGCCAATGGCATATCCTGATTGGTTGCTGAGGTCGGCTCCATCAGGTTATCATGAAGCCACCTTAAATGGAGTCCCCAATAATTAATGAACTGATTAGAGAATGAAGCTATAGCTTATGATTGGTGGAATTGGTAGACGCTGACGTAACTCCTTCCAAATATCATTAATTGATTAAATGTTTTAACAGTGTATAAGGAATCTACAATTATTATGTTCCCTCAAACCACGGCGGTCATAAGTACGAGCTGACCTTACAAATCCGACCTTAATTCAGTATGAGCTAAGTGTCTATAAAAAATGGATTTAATTAGGTCGCAGGTCGGATGTCAACAACTTTTATTAGAATTATATTTTTATGTGCTTATAACTTTATAAATACCTAGTTAAAGACTCTCCCATTTAATATTTCACTAAAAATGGAGGTCACCAAAAGTGGAAAGTCACTTTTTTCACTACAACTCTCCTCAAATTCGTATTTGCTTTTATTTTCTCTCAAAAATATCGTTTATGTTAAATTAAGTTTAAAGGAATAGTAAGGGTGTAAAGGAGAAAGGCTTTTACACATTTTGTTCCTTTATATTTCAAGAAAATCAAGGTAGGTGGTACTAAATATTTGCTCTTTTTGTTCATTAAGTCTGTATATGTATGCTTGTGTGTTAGAATTTTTGAAACTATGAACAAAGAAGTTTATGTATGGCAATAACCGGTTTCTCGATCCCGAGGGATTCTTAGGAATCACCACTTTGTATATATGTATATATGTTTGTGATCAAAAGGGTGTACCATGTGATATTAGTCCTACTAAGCTTAAAGCCCGCACCTTCTATATTGATAAATTTTTCAGCTTAACGGATCGTCGAGAAAGTGGGATTTACGTGGATTGGTAAGGATCCGAAAGGATAAAGGTGCTTCATTTGTGTAATTAGTCGCATTTGAAGAGTTTATAGTTCTTACTAGTTATGCAACTTACGTTTAATTTCTAGAATATATTAGTTTATCTTTCTTTAAGATTTCATAGTTCTTTCTCTTAATGTGATTATTTAAATTGTTATTTGGTTTAATTATGCGTATAATTAAAGTTGCTAAAGAAGTTAAACGTTAGACTTGTAAACAAAAAATTTCAGCTTACTGCCTGAACTTTGTCCCGTCATCCTGGACAGAATTCTTTGAATTTTTGGACAAAACTAGTGGGGTATGAAAGCCTTATGATTCCAGTGTCCGATGGCTTTGGAATCAAGTCAATTGAAGGTCAGTAGGATTAGTTATGCCCTTTTCCGTGTGCTATATCGGTGTACCCGAGAACAGTTTTTTTTTTTTTTTCACATGTTTGAATGTCTATTGGAGTGCCTAAATGATCTTAGAATAATCTGAAATTTTACTATGTTGTACTTGAATGAGTGTAGAAAGTACTGTAAAAATTTTATAAAATTATGAATCCAATAAATGGTCCAACTAAGCTTGATCGTTGGGTAGTGCATTGCTGAATTTAACTCCGTTAATGCATGCTAACATTTAGTTTAACCCTTCGTTATAGTTTCATTATTTAACAAATCAAAGTTATCTACTTTAATTCATTTGTTTCCAATAAAGTTTAGAACTTGTAATAGAACACAAGGGTAACTACAAATTTAAAAGAAAATTAAGAAATTTTAACCCGAATTTTTGAAAGAAAAAAAATGTTGTTGTTTTTTTTACTAATTTCAAATTCCAATATTTATATCGTTATAGCTTGGTATCAGAGCCCAAGGTTTTAAAAAAAATTGATTATGTAGACATTATTTAAATGAGAACATGCAGTACTAGCATGTTATATGTTTGCAAGATTTAAATAAATATGTTCTACACAAATTTTTTTTTGTGTTTAAGGAAAAGTATTAAAAGTTTGAGAGAGAGAGAGAGAGAGAGAGAGAGAGAGAGAGAGAGATTTGAATTCTCCTCGGTATTCCGCATCCATAAATCACTCACATCCTTAACTCATGTATGAAAAATGAGATAGGTGGCGTAATTTCCACAAAATATAAATTTACTTGTCAGGCGAATGAAAATGCTATTGAACATGAAGAACTGCCTTTGAGTTTAGTTCTACATTTTTTGTCATACTATCAAACTAGGGAAGCACCACCCCTATCAGTTCCTGCGAACAGAAAGTACAACTAGAGATATTTGCAAATAAAGTAATCGTGACCAAAGTACTGTAAATTCTTATCCAAAAATCTTTCTATAGTCAAAAGAACTATGCTACTTGTACAACAAAAACCCAAATCGAAAATCTGGCATACCAACAGAAGCCTCCGTACAGTAGGAAGGAAGTAAGGTGGGACACCACTCCAAGCTAATTCAGGCAGTTTTTCAGCATGTAATAGAATGAAAAATGAACAAAAGAAGCAACGGCTGTAAGTTGCAAGGAATGAATTAAATAAAAAAAGATCTCTTATTTCTTCCATGAGAAGATGAAAATAAGTGAATTTTTATACAGACCAAAGTCAGATTGCATATCATCCCAACTTAAGACCATCATCACTACATGCAAATGGCAACAATTATCATCTAAAGAGTATGGAATTTCCATAAATGGAAAAAGGTACAAAACGAAAAATGAATGATCAAAAATACATTTCAATACCTAAGATGAATGTCGTTCTGATAGGACCCTAGTGCTGTGCTTCAACGAATGAATTTCACCTGTTGTTGCTACTGCTGTGGATCTTTGAATTAAGAGAAGTCCCCTGCTGCTGAGATTCAACTGATGGCTGTTCCCTGCTGCTGCTACTGCTGGATGCCTGTGAATATGTTGTCCAACAGAATTGTTAGGCCACGGATGTTGTAAATGAATTATGTAAACTAAAGATGTAGGTTTATGAAGTATAGATCTGGATTGTATTGAATACTGAAATAAATGTGTTGAATTGAGTAAATGAAACAGATGTTTAACAGAACACTCCAAGGCTATTTGACAAACTTCTGTAATTGAATAACAAATGATCTGTAATTGAATTCAATGGAAATGAAATAAATAGATTTCCAGGCTATTCAAGAGACCGGATCTCTCCTCACTTTTCTAAACAACTCACTCAATGAATGCCCCTTCCAAATTCCCCTTATTACATTTATAGGCATTCAATTTATTTCTGTAAGTGGGGAGGAAAAATTATTTTTCTCAATTGTATTCAACAATCTCTTAGGTATATATACAAGTTACAATCCTATATTAGGAAGGAAACTAATTATGTTAAAATCCTATAACTTAAAATCAAATATATATTTCATATTCTAGAATATAATATGTAACACTCCCCTCAAGCTAGAGCATAGATATTTATCATGCTCAGCTTGTTAAAAAGATAATCAACCCGAATCCCATTCAGAGCCTTTGTGAAGATATCCCCCAATTGTTCTCCTCTTTTCACATACCCTATAGAAATCAAACCTTACGGATCTTTTCATGTACAAAATGATAATTAATCTCAATGTGTTTAGTTCGTTTATGAAAGACTGGAATAGATGCAATATGAAGTGCAGCTTGGTTATCACGTCATGACTTAGCTGGTATTGAAGTCTTGAGGCCCACTTCAGTGAGGAGCTGATGTATCCACATTATTTCACACACAGACTTAGCCATAGCCCTATATTTTGATTCTGCACTCGAACGTGAAACCACATTCTGCTTCTTGCTTTTCCACGAAACCAAATTTCCTCCAACAAATACACAATAGCCAGAAGTAGATCTTCGATCTTCCTTAGATCCTGCCCAGTCAGCATCCGAAAAACATTCAATCCTAGTATCACCATGATTGTAATACAGAATTTGTCTCCCCGGCGCTCCTTTTAAGTAGCATAATATTTGTTCTACAACTCTCCAATGATAACAGTTGGAGAAGAATATTGACTGACCACACTAATTGAATAGGCAATATCTGTACGAGTTACAGTAAGGTAGTTCAGCTTCCCAACCAATTTTCTATATTTTTTGGGATCTTCAAACAATTCACCGTCCTTTGTAAGCTGTAAATTAGGAACCATTGGAGTGTTGTATGGTTTAGCCCCTAGTTTTCCAGTTTTAGTCAACAAGTCAAGCACATACTTTCTTTAAGATAAGAAGATCCCTTTCTTATTTCTAGTCACCTCAACACCCATGAAATATTTTAGTGTTCCTAAATCATTTGTATGAAACTGACTATAAATGAAAGATTTGAGAGATGAAATACCACTAGAATCATTCCAATAATAACAATGTCATCAACATAGATTACTAATATGATGATACCAGCTGCAGACTGCTTAAAGAAAACAGAGTGATCGGACTTACTCTTCTTCATGCTAAACTTTTTAATAGCCTGACAGACTCGGGGACTTTGTTTCAAGCCATAGAAGGATTTGCGAAGATGACAAACTTTCCCATACTCCCCCTGAGCAACAAAACCAAGTGGTTGCTCCATATACACTTTCTCCTGAAGATCACCATGAAGGAATGTATTATTAATGTCTAACTGATGTAGAGACCAATTATGTGTGGCTGCCATAGAAATAAATAACCGGATAGAAGTAAGTTTAGCAACCGGAGAAAAGGTGTCGGAGTAATCAACTCCATATGTTTGAGCATAGCCCTTAGCCACAAGTCGAGCTTTTAATCGAGCAACAGACCCATCAGGATTGACTTTAACTGCAAACACATATTTACATCCAATAGCCCTTTTACCTACAGGCAAGTGTACCAGGGTCCAACTACCATTGTCATCTAAAGCATTCATCTCCTCAATCATAGAATTACGCCATCCAGGATGAGATAGAGCTTCATGAACAGTCTTAAGAAGTGTGACAGAATTAAGAGAGGCAACAAAAGAACAAGAGGATAGGGATAAATGGGTATGTGACACAAAAGTATAACCATGATTGCAATACAGAACCTTTCGCGTCGTCCTTCCTTACTAAAGACACTCAAATCGGTGTCATTTGCATTTTGTTTAACTCAAACAGATAATTCATTTCAATATCAAATGTAACCTTCATAGGTAGAACTGAAAATGGCAAATGCTATTTGAATTGAAGTCTCAGTACCATATCGTATCGAGATGAATTGACGTTCAGCTTGTTCTGTATATCAATGTACAGTTCCTCAGACGATGTAATCTCTGTTATATGTGTCAGCATACCACTTTGTATGTCATTCGTCCATTTCCATGCCCATTGATTATTTTCATCCAATTCAAAATCACCAAAATAACAAATCGGGAGTACAATCATCATGTCTGCATGATAAAATAGAATTTGTAGTTCATCTAACAGCCGGACGGTTTTTTTTCTAACAGCCGGCACTATTCTCTGGCGTTTAATCGAAAAGTAACATGTAGATGAATTTTTTTTCCGTTCGTGCTTAAAAAAATTATACATCTGCTAAAAAAATTTATCTGCCTATATTATCTATGTCGAATATTAATTTATCGATTAAAAACGTATACACATTTAACGAAAATGAAATTAAACATACGTAAATATACTTACCGACTCGAAGTGATTGACAGAAAACAATTTTTTTTTTCAACTATCGATATTTTTGAGATTTTTAGATTGAAGAAGATGAGAGAGTTTTATCTATGTTGGAGTCGATTTTGAAATTTTAGGTTTTTATTTGTTAACCAAAGGGTAGTATTGTCTTATTTTAAAAAAAATCATATTTTGTAATTGTTTTATAGACTTCAAGGCATTTTTGTCTTTTGAACTCAAATAAGCTAATTTGGAAATATGCAATGAATGAAAAGTCAATGTGGAAATATGAGCCTTTGACTAGGCTATTTTTTAAAGGAACCCCGAGTTAAAATCACCCAACTATATACTTGTCATCCCCACGTAATTTTGTTTCACCGTTACCACTGAATTTTATATATTGTGTCACCATGATCATTCAATTTTATTTTATTTCATCAAGACCATCCAATTTCATATATAATGTTTCACCATGATCATACAATTTCATATAAAATTTCAACATGACCACTCAACTTCTTTTTACCATTTTCATCAATTTTACAAGGGGTAAAACGGTAACTTTGCATAATGTATAAAATAAATTTTAAAAAAATTAAAATTAAAATTTATTTTAAAAAAATTAAAATTGTTTATATTTAAATAAGTTTATATTTTATTTTATTAAAGAATTTTTAAAAAATAACATTTTATTTTATTTTATTTTTCTAAGTAACTTTTTTTTTAATTTTATTTTAAAAACTTTTTTTTCAATTAATTTTTTTAAAAATTTTTCTAAGTACCTTTTTTATAAAAAAAAATAAGTTTTTATTTTATTTTATTGTTTTAAGTAACTTTTTTTCAAATAAGTTTTTATTTATTTTTATTTTTAAATAAGTTTTTATTTTAATTTATTTTGTATATATAATGCAAAGTTAAATTTTTACCCATTTTAAAATTAATGAGAATGGTAAAAGAAGTTGAGTGGGCATGGTAAAATGTTATATGAAATTGAGTGATTATAGTGAAACATTATATGAAATTGGATGACTTGGTTAAATAAAATCAAATTGGGTGGCCATGTGACAATAAGTATAAAGTTGAGTGGTCATGGTGAAACAAAATCAAATTTGGTGATCATGGTGACACCAAGTATAAAATTAGGTGGCCACCAATAAATTTAACTGTTAGATGGATAAAATAGAGATTAGAAAAGGTCTCTCTCCTTTTCTGCTCTTGTTTTTCTTCCCCACAAAATAGCACAAAAGTCAAATTTTTAGACATAATTTGCCCATTTGCAATCTCCACCAATGAAGGCCCACAAGGACAAAGTTGGAAAATTTATCTGGGTTAGATTCACTGGTGGCCACCCAACTTTATATTGGTGTCACTATGACCATCTAATTTGATTTTGTTTCATCAGGCCACTCAACTTTATATTTAGTGTCACCCTGATAACCCAATTTGATTTTCTTTCACCAAGGCCACCCAATTTCTTAAAATGTTTCAATATAGCCCTCAATTTCATATAACTTTTCACCATGACCACTCAACTTCTTTTTACCATTTTTTATTAATTTTAAAAGGGGTAAAACGGTAATTTTGCACTATACGCAAAAAAAAAAAAAAAAAACTTCAAATGTTTATTTTAAAATAAATTTTTATTTTATTTTATTAAATAAGTTTTTATTTTATTTTATTTTTTAAAGTAACTTTTTTTAAAAAAATAAGCCCTTGTTTGTTTCCCATTTGTAGAAGAAATCTTACCGTCGGATTCTTCATCAACCGAAATATTTGACCACCTTGTGTGATAGTGGGGCCCATTTTTTTAAAAAAATGGATCAAATTATTCATTTTTCCCTTAAAATAATGTGAAGCAAACATGGGCTAAGTTTTTATTGTTTTAAGTAACTTTTTTTTTAAAATAAGTTTTTTTTTTAATTTATTTTAAAATTTATTATATATATATATATATATATATATATATATATATATATATATATATATATATATATATATATACACCAAGTATAAAGTTTGGTGGCCACCGATGAATTTAACCCAATGATCTTACATCTACCTTTTCCAGACAAGAAGCATCTACAAAAAGAGAGAGCAACATAGGGATGGCAAGATGGATCGTCGACTCGAAAAAAGCTCGAGTCGGCTCGTGGCTTGATGGGGTCGAGCCGAAGCTCGTGTGGCTCGACAGGCAAGCCCGTGAGCCTAACAAATAAAAAAGAAAAAAAAAAACTTGCTTGTCACTTCTTTTTTTTCTAATTTTTTTTATTTTTTCTTTTCATTTTAGTTGTAATTTTTTTATATGTTAATATTTATAATACATATAAATTGTACAGATTTTAAATTCTTTAAAAAAAAATTTAGATTTGTAACGAATTTAAAAAAAAAAAAAAATCGAGCTTGCCCGGCTCAGCTCGCTTAGGTCCGAGCTTTCGGCTCGGATCGAGCCTAAAATTTTTGGCTGAGCTTCTGCTCGGCTCGAAGTATTTTTAATCTAGTCGATCCCGAGCAAAAAATTTCGGCTCGGCTCGACTCGACTCGTTGACACTCGTTTGGAGATTCTCTAAAAACTCTCCTCCTCCTTTTGTTATTGGGGTAGGAACAAATCAAACTTGAGTTTTGATTCGGGAGGAACAAACTTTATCAAGTTTGAGAACCATGAAGTTTGAGAATCAAACTCAAGGGAACAAAACTCAAGGGAACAAGTTTGAGAACCATGAAGTTTGAGAATCAAACTCAGAACCGTGAAGTTTGAGAATCAAACTCAAGGGAACAAGTTTGAGAACCGTGAAGTTTGAGAATCAAACTCAAGGGACAAACTTTCTCAAGTTTGAGAATCATGAAGTTTGAGAATCAAACTCAAGGTTGAGTTTGTTCCTCCCCCAATAACAAAACTATCAAACTTTTTAACAAAAAAGAGAGTTTGATCCTCCCAATAACAGAAGGAGAGTTTTTAGAATCTCACTGTAGCTCTCTCTGTCTATAGCACTTTCTTCTCTCTTACGGATCTATTTTTTCCTCTACGTGTGAAGTCAAGAAATGAGATGTCCCCATTCGAAAACCCATTTTCAAAAATAACCCAGTACAAATCATCTCACCCTCGTATAAATATGCCCCTTCACCTTTGAGAAATCCCGTGTGCTCATCCCCGTAAAAGTATGCGCTTTCTTCCCTCCACTTGCCCACCATCAAGTTTTCATATAAGTCTTTGATCAGCGACAACAGAACAAGCGAGAGTAAAAGAGGCAATGGCTGATGGTAGGTTTGCAAGTAAGACCTTCTGTTATTTTCTTTAAATGATTTTTACTTCATTGACTAAATTCTCTCTTTTCTTACAGGAACTGAAAATCCAGGAAGCTCAACTTTCAGTTTCATTTGGACACCATTCCGGGCTGCCACAGTTTTTATGAGACCCTACATTTGGAATATATTTATTATCACTCAAAATGATCGAAGTGTTGCCTTCATTATTCCTGTTCTGCTCAGTTTCCTCCAGTTGAAGTACCAAGGGATAAACGAAACTCCATTTACAACTCATCCCAGAACAATGAGTCCTGCAGTTTTTAGTGCCATAATGTATTACTACTTGGCATTTGGCGCAAATTTGAGGTTTGGTGACACCCAAACTTTCTTCACTGCATTTAATCTCTCTTGTATGGTGTTTTTGGGCAATATGGCAGTGACATCATTGGCATCAATCTTCTTTTCCGACTCAGTTAGGCCTTTTCTATATATCATGTGTGGATTAGTATCATCAAGTGAATTGTTTCGCTCGGTTTACCAGAGGGGGGAAGACATATTTACAAGACGTATTTATAGGTTCTTGATCAATCTATGGAGACGGTGGTTGGCATACTTATTTATGGAGCAGAGACATACTTCCAAGGTAATTGCGATTTCGCCAAAAAAAAAAAAAAGTATTTACAGGATTATAGACAGGCACTAAGCATTAATTTTAGCTTTTATGTCCCACACGTTTTTCTTTTTTATACTTATGAATAATGAGAGTAGAGAAGTTATTTCTATGAGTAGATTATGATCCAATCATATCTCATTTCGTCACATCACGTATATATAAATTTCCAAAAAAAAAAAAAAAGTGATTGCAATTTTAGCTTTTATCTATGGAGCCCAAAAATATACTTCCAAGGTGATAGCAATTTTAGATTTTATATCTCGCACATGTTCTTCTTTCTTTATGTTGTACTTAATTTATTGTTATATTGTATTCTCTAAATGTATGTATCAATCCTCCATCAGCAATGACATTAAGCCCATATTTGGTGATGATTAAAATCTGATTTTTAGTAGATTTTAATAGAAACTAATGAAATGTGTGGTTGGAAAATTGTGGATCTCATGAATTTTATGATTAAAATTAATTGTTAACTCTTTAAATTCTCAAATTTGAGTCAAAGCATTGCCTTTTACCATATACGATTGAGAAAGTTTCCGGCCTTTCTAATTCTTGTAAATCGTTCCGTTGGATAGGTTTTACGATCTAATATTAAAGTGAATGTCTCAAATTGAAGAAAATGACTATAGAATTATAGAGCACGTCACTAGAATTTACAATATGAAATCTGAGCCAAACCGCGACAATTTTTAGCCCTTGTTTGATAATCATTATTTTAAAACTCTTTTTTTTTTGCATACTCTTGTTACACAATAAAATATTCTGCACAAAAATCTAAAATTTTCTTTATTCTTTAATTACGCATTTTCCTAAAAATCACTATTCAAAACTCTACTTTTTTTTTTTTCAATGGTTGTCAAATAGGGGCTTAATGTATCTTAACTGTCAAGCAACCTCCATTTTTTTTTTTACCCTTTTTCTTCACTTTTTGCCCTTTCGTGTGTGCTAGTTCTCGCACGTGAATCACAGGGGCGTACAGAATCATACATGGCTAATCCCAATTGGGCCAATTCAACCATTGATAATGGGGAAAATTCACTTTCCCTACTTTATCTTTACCCTATTTCAAAAATAACAAAACAACTTTTACATTTCAAAAATCAGATTTTTTGACCTATATATACACATATTTATAAATATTTATTTATTTATTTAAATATATAAAAAGATATAAATAAATAAATATATATATATATATATATAAAATTAACCCACCCCCATCACCACCACCCCACCACGCCGGCGACTGCTCCGGCGACCACTCCGGCGACGTCTCCGATTCCGACGACTCGGGTCACAAGTCACAATCCAGGTCACAACTCAGGTCACAGTTCAATTTACAATTAACCCACCCCTACCTCCACCACCCCCACCTCTCCGGCGATACTCCAGCGACTGCTCCGGGAAATATTCCGGCGACTACTCCGGCGATTGTTCCGGCGAATGCTCCGGTGATCGTTCCGGCGACTGCTCCGGTGATCGTTCCGGCGATTGCTGAATTTAACTCCGTTAATGCATGCTAACATTTAGTTTAACCCTTCGTTATAGTTTCATTATTTAACAAATCAAAGTTATCTACTTTAATTCATTTGTTTCCAATAAAGTTTAGAACTTGTAATAGAACACAAGGGTAACTACAAATTTAAAAGAAAATTAAGAAAATTTTAACCCGAATTTTTGAAAGAAAAAAAAATGTTGTTTTTTTTTTACTAATTTCAAATTCCAATATTTATGTAGTTACAGCTTGGTATCAGGGCCCAAGGTTTTAAAAAAATTGATTATGTAGACATTATTGATGTTTAAAAGAATTCTTATTTACGTAATTTCATATGTAGATGTAATTTAAATGAGAACATGCAGTACTAGCATGTTATATGTTTGCAAGATTTAAATAAATATGTTCAACACAATTTTTTTTTGTGTTTAAGGAAAAGTATTAAAAGTTTGAGAGAGAGAGAGAGAGAGATTTGAATTCTCCCCAGTATTCCGCATCCATAAATCACTCACATCCTTAACTCATGTATGAAAAATAAGATAGGTGGCGTAATTTCCACAAAATATAAATTTACTTGTCAGGCGAATGAAAATGATATTGAACATGAAGAACTGCCTTTGAGTTTAGTTCTACATTTTTTGTCATACTATCAAACTAGGGAAGCACCACCCCTATCAGTTCCTGCGAACAGAAAGTACAACTAGAGATATTTGCAAATAAAGTAATTGTGACCAAAGTACTGTAAATTCTTATCCAAAAATTTTTCTATAGTCAAAAGAACTCTGCTACTTGTACAACAAAAACCCAAATCGAAAATCTGGCATACCAACAGAAGCCTCCGTACAGTAGGAAGGAAGTGAGGTGGGACGCCACTCCAAGCTAATTTAGGCAGTTTTTCAGCAAGTAATAGAATGAAAAATGAACAAAAGAAGCAACGGCTTGCAAGGAATGAATTAAATAAAAAAAGATCTCTTATTTCTTCCATGAGAAGATGAAAATAAGTGAATTTTTATACAGAACAACGTCAGATTGCATATCATCCGTACTTAAGACCAGCATCACTACATGCAAATGGCAACAATTATCATCTAAAAGTATGGAATTTCCATAAATGGAAAAAGATACAAAACGAAAAATGAATGATCAAAAATACATTTCAATACCTAAGATGAATGTCGTTCTGATAGGACCCTAGTGCTGTGCTTCAACGAATGAATTTCACCTGCTGTTGCTACTGCTGTGGATCTTTGAATTAAGAGAAGTCCCCTGCTGCTGAGATTCAACTGATGGCTGTTCCCTGCTGCTGCTACTGCTGGATGCCTGTGAATATGTTGTCCAACAGAATTGTTAGGCCACGGATGTTGTAAATGAATTATGTAAACTAAAGATGTAGGTTTATGAAGTATAGATCTGGATTGTATTGAATACTGGAATAAATGTGTTGAATTGAGTAAATGAAACATATATTTAACAGAACACTCCAAGGCTATTTGACAGACTTCTGTAATTGAATAACAAATGATCTGTAATTGAATTCAATGGAAATGAAATAAATAGATTTCCAGGCTATTCATGAGACCGGATCTTCAAATAATTCACCGTCTTTTGTAAGCTGTAAATTAGGAATCATTGGAGTGTTATATGGTTTAGCCCCTAGTTTTCCAGTTTCAGTCAAGAAGTCAAACACATACTTTCTTTGAGATAAGAAGATCCCTTTCTTACTTCTCGTCACCTCAACACCCAAGAAATATTTTAGTGTTCCTAAATCATTTGTATGAAACGGACTGTGAATGAAAGATTTGAGAGATGAATACCACCAGAATCACTCCAATAATAACAATGTCATCAACATAGATTACTAATAAAATGATACCAGCTGCAGACTGCTTAAAGAAAACAGAGTGATCGGACTTACTCTTCTTCATGCTAAACTTTTTAAAAGCCTGACAGACTCGGGGACTTTGTTTCAAGCCATACAAGGATTTGCGAAAATGACAAACTTTCTCATACTCCCCCTGAGCAACAAAACTATGTGGTTACTCCACATACATTTCCTTCTGAAGATCACCATGAAGGAATGCATTATTAATGTCTAACTGATGTAGAGGCCAATTATGTATGGCTGCCATAGAAATAAATAACCGAATAGAAGTAAGTTTAGCGACCGGAGAAAAGGTGTCGGAGTAATCAACTCCATATGTTTGAGCATGGCCCTTAGCCACAAGTCAAGATTTTAATCGAGCAACAGACCCATCAGGATTGACTTTAACTGCAAACACACATTTACATCCAATAGCCCTTTTACCTACGGGCAAGTGTACCAGGGTCCAACTACCATTGTCATCTAAAGCATTTATCTCCTCAATCATAGAATTACGCCATCCAGGATGAGATAGAGCTTCATGAACAGTCTTAGGAAGTGTGACATAATCAAGAGAGGCAACAAAAGAACAAGAGGATGGGGATAAATTGGTATGAGACACAAAAGAATATACGGGATAAATACATTGACGTTTACCTTTGCGAAGAGCAATAGGAAGATCATCACTAGAACTGGGAATCAGATCTGATGATGAAGGAACTGGAGCACGACATGAAGCAAGAGGCTTGGGAACATGAGCCGAATCAGGAGCGGGAGGTTGTTGGCGACGAGAATAAACATGTTGTATAGGCGGCTTAACAGGAGTAGAGGACGGAAGATTAGAACTAGGGGATGTAAAAGTATAAATTAATAAATCATCATCCTCCCACTGACTGATAGACCCTGAAGATGAAGCAAATGGTGTTTGTTTTAAAAATGTAACATCAGTTGACTCAAGGTACCGGTTAAGATTGGGATAGTAACAACGATACCCATTTTGCACACGAGAATAGCCAAGAAATATGTATTTTAGAGATTTGGGATCAAGTTTGGTAACATGAGGTCGAACATCCCAAACAAAACAAGTACAACCAAATATCCTAGGTCAATAGGAAATAATGACTTGTTAGGAAAAAGGACTTGAAAGGGAGTCTCACCAGACAAAACAAAGGAAGGTAGACGATTAATCAGAAAACGGGTTGTAGAAACAACATCATCCTAAAAATGTTTAGGGACTTGCATTTGAAATAACAAAGCTCTGGCACTTTCAAAAAGATGTCTATTTTTTCTCTCAACAACTCCATTCTGAGATGTTGTATCTACATAAGAGGTTTGATGAATAATGCCATGTTGAACCATATAATTTTGGAAGTATTCTGATAGATATTTCTTAGCATTATTACTTCTCAAAATTTGTACGAGCACACTAAATTGAGTTTTGACTTCAGCACAAAATGCTGTAAAATGAGAGAATAATTTTAAACGACTTTCCATTAAAAATAACCATGTCATTCGAGAATAATCGTCAACAAACGTAACAAAATATTTAAACCCAACTTTAGACACAACAGGACAAGGACCCCAAACATCTGAGTGAACTAAAGCAAAAGGAACACTAGCTTTGTTATTGACTCTAGGACTAGAACTCAAATGATGATGTTTGGCGAATTGACAAAACTCACAATCTAATGAAGACAGACTAGAAAACTAAGGATAAAGTTTCTTTAACATAGATAATGTGCTTCAAAAGAGGTCACAACTCTAGAACAAGCAACAGACTTTGGTGCTTGTGTATCAAGAATGTAGAGGTCTCCAGACTCATGTCATTTACCAATAATCTTCTTCGTCATAAGATCCTGAAATAGACACAAATTATGATAGAATGAGATACTATAGTTAAGAGAACGTGTAAGTTTACTTACAGAGATCAAATTAAATGATAAGTTAGGTAAACTTAGAACAGATTGCAAAGGAATTGTGGGGGTTGGAATAATTGTGCCAGACCCTAGGACATGAGATGTAGATTCATCTGCTAAAATGACTGTAGAACTAGAGGCATGTGACTGAAAAGAAGAAAATAGACTAGAATTACCTGTCATGTGATTTGTGGCACCAGAATTAATGACCCATTTGGAAGATGATGAAACAAGTCATGTGTTCATTTTACCTGAATCAGTAATGGCAGTAATAGGAGTAGATGAAGCTTTTAGAGATTCCTGATACTGTGAGAACTTGGCATACTCATCTGCAGATATTAGGATGGGCTCAGAAGCATCATTAGTAGAGGTAACATGGGCTGACTGGTTCGAATGATGCTTGCGCTACAACTTTCTACAATCTCTCTTCACATGTCCTGGCTTATGAAAATAGTAACAGACAACACCTCTCGAATCTTGTCCTCGAGTACCAAAATTTCTATCATAACCACTTGAGTTTTTCCCTTTATTGCCACTTCTATATGGCTGTCTCCCAAATTTGGATGTGCGGCTGACAAGAGCACTATTAGGATGAGCAAAAGCTGAATTTTCTGAGCGGAGTACCCTACTAAAGACTTATTCCAAAGGGAATATCTCAAGGCTAGAAAGAATTTGAAATTTAGCAGTCTCAAACTCAGAAGGAAGGCTAGACAAGAAGCTTATAACCGCCATCTTTTCTCTCTGAGCTTGCTGAGTTTTCACATCGGTACTGAATGGAAGCAGCGTATTAAGTTCATTATAAGTCTTCTTAAAATCCATAAAGTAGTCAGTGAGGGATCTGTCACCTTTTTCTACACGATAAAAGGTTTGGTACACCTCATAAGTGTATTTGATATTTCCCTTACCAGAGTACACAAACTCCAAATACTCCATCAATTCTTTCACAAATTCACAATGATTTATCAAACCAACCACCTCACTATCAATAGAATTGCGTATTTACAAAAACAGACGGGCATCCTCTCTTAACCATGACGCTTTCGATTCATCACTAGGTGGTTCATCAGTGAGGTGATTATCACCTCACTGATGAACCAATTTAAATAATTAGATCTATTAAGTTTATGTTCCGTCATTTTTGACATCATCGGAATCACATCAGACGACGGATTTCTTTTCCTCCATATTATCAAATATTAGCCAAATAACGAGTACAAAGCCACAACAAAGTCAGAATAATTGACAAATTCGAACCTGTCCCAAAATAGATCACACACCGAACCAAATAATCAGATGCTGACCTAATTAGGTAGTAGAACGTGTAGTGGACGTCGAGGCGAGCAGAACGGTGCGAAAATAATGAAATTCCGAGCGAGTGGTGGTCGGAGCAGATTCTTAAGGCAGCGTGTGTGGCTCACGCGCTAGATTTCTGACGACGGGGCTCCGTGCAAAGGCCGGTCAGTGGGTGGCGCTCCCTCACGTGCCGGCGGTGAGATCCAAAGGTGGTTGGAAGTTGGAGTTCCCAAAAAACCCTAGCCACACTGTACCGTTTCTGATCTGTTGGTGTTTTTTTTTTTCCCCGGAAATTTCAGCCTTGCTTTGATACCATATAAGTTGGGAGGAAAAATTATTTTTCTCAATTGTATTCAACAATCTCTTAGGTATATATACAAGTTACAATTCTGTATTAGGAAGGAAACTAATTATGTTAAATTCCTATAACTTATAATCAAATATATATTTCCTATTCTAGAATATAATATGTAACAATTTCTATTATCCTTTTACCCTTCCCCTAACTTAGTGGAACACTCTAGAATATTTGATGACTTGAATGCCTCAATATTGGTTGTATCATTTCAATCTAATTAGATATCTATCAAGTTCCAGATAATTCTTTCTGGAATTTCATTAGCCTTGCAGAATCCGTAGATCTAGCTCCTATTGCAGTTTTCTGAACCTCTTTGGATGTATTTTCATTTTTCAGTACTTGACGTTTATGCTTTCGTATTGTTAGGAGATGAACCGGCATTTGCCTTGCTTCTGTTTTGGATTTCATCCGAATATAAATAAAAGTAAAATCTGTTGTTAGGATTTAATTCTCATATCTATGTAACATATGCATGTGCGTCATGAATAGATAATGATAGAAAATTATCACTGGTACTACCTCAACAGATCCTATCAAAGTTGTCCGTGTTTAATATCAATACCTTTAATACCTTACCAGGAAAATTTCGACCTTTGAGCAACATGTACATTTTAATAAATACAATATTTAAAATGTTGATAAAGAAAGGGAGAAAAATAATTTGATCAAAACTGAAGAAACCCGTGACCAACTGGAAAATGGGATTTCCTTTGGTAACAAAGCTCTAGGTTAATTGGCAGTTAATTACTGTTTGATCTAAGGAGTAACAAATTAATCGCATACCCTTGAACATTTTTGAGAGTTTGATTGAATCTTGAATCCAGAGTAGAAGGTGAAGAAGGCGTGTTTTTGTTCAAAGACGGCGACAGTGACAGACCTTACCAAAATATGTTAGACCGACTATGGTTACATAAATTGAAATTGCATTAAGACGGCGAAAGTGACAAACCTGACCAAAATATGTTAGACCGACTAGTTACATAAATTGAAATTGCATTAAGACGGCGACAGTGACAAACCTTACCAAAATATGTAGAACTTATTGTTAAAAAATGAAAAATTACAATGATGCTATCTGGACAAGTTTTTTTTTAGAATCTTGGTTGACAACTTCACATTCATCCATTTGAAAAACTGTTTTTTTAATCAATAATCCAATTTTTGACTATACCAATGTTGTCAACCACAATTGTCAACAACAATTGTACAAATAGAATAATTCGATAAATTAAAAGGGAGTCTCCCAACCCCTTCTCATCAATGGACTCTTGGCGTGTACGAAGGCGTGCAGTTCGTTCGAAAAATTCCTACCTCCTTATCTTGCACCATGCTGTATTGGGTTAGTATCTTGCACCGTCATATGTTGGGTTAGTCTCTCCTTAATTTTCTCTTGGTGTTTCAAAATACTTTTCCAATGTCAATAGACAAAAATCTTCGGTGTCAGCAAAAAGTCACCAAAAGTTGCGTGTGCATAAATATGCCCTTTTGCCACCAAGTTTTCATATCAGCCTTTGATCAACGACAACAGAGCAAGCGAGAGTAAAAGAGGCAATGGCTGATGGAAGGGTTGCAAGTGAGACCTTTTGTTATCTTCTTTAAATGATTTTCACTTCATTAACTAAATTTTCTCCTTTTCTTACAGCAACTGAAAACCCAATGGCGCACACTACAAGAGTTAGCTCAACTTCAGTTTCATTTGGAATGTGAGACCCTACATTTGGAATATATTTACAATCACTCACAATGATAGAAGTGCTGCCTGTTCATTATTCCTGTTCTGCTCAGTTTCCTCCAGTTGAAGTACCAAGGGATAAACGAAACTCCATTTACAACTCATCCCAGAACAATGAGTCTCGCAGTTTTTAGTGCCATAATGTATTACTACTTGGCATTTGGCGCAAAATTTGAGGTTTGGTGACACCCAAACTTTCTTCACTGCTTTTAAACTATATTGTATGGTGTTTTTGGGCAATATGGCAGTGGCATCATTGGCATCAATCTTCTTTTCCGACTCAGTTAGGCCTTTTCTATATATCATGTGTGTATTGGTATCATCAAGTGGATTGTTTTACTGGGTTTACCAGAGGGTGGATGACATATTTACAAGACGTATTTATAGGTTCTTGATCAATCTATGGAGACGGTGGTTGGCATACTTATTTATGGAGCCCAGACATATACTTCCAAGGTAATTGCGATTTTGCGATTAAAGAAAGAAAGAAAGTATTTACAGGACTATAGACAAACACTAAGCATTAATTTTAGCTTCTATGTCCCGCAAGTTTTTCTTTTTTATGTTGTACCCACTATGCATAAATACTTATGAATAATGAGATTGGAGAAGTTATTTGGTTGAATAGATTATGATCTAATATCTCACCATATCATGTAAACGTAAATTTCCCAAAAAAAAAAAAAGTGATTGCAATTTTAGCTTTTATATCTCGCACACTTTTTTCTTTCTTTATGTTGTACTTAATTTATTGTTGTGTTGTATTCTCTAAATGTATGTATCAATCCTCCATCAGCAAGGACATTAAGCCCCTATTTTGTGATGGTTAAAATCTGATTTTTAGTAAATTTTAATAGAAGTTGATGAAATGTGTGGTTGGAAATTTGTGGAACTCATGAATTTTATGATTAAAATTAATTGTTTATTTTAATTTAAATTAAAATCTTAATTTTAATTTCCATCAAACAGGATAAGAATTTTAACTTCAATTCATGTAATCTTTGCATTTAATGTCACATGTAAACATGATTTTCAATTAGAGAAGAAAAGTTTTGATCTGTCCGGATTTTTCTTCCAAAACTTCTTTCGACTTATTCTGAAATGAACTTTGCTTGGTGTACATAATTGGTGTACATAGGGGTGTCCATAATCCTCACATGGGTTGGGATCCACTAGGTCCACTCATAAGTGGATACCATCTCATGTGAAGGTTATGGACACCCCTATGTATGTATATTATGTACACCAAGAATTTTTCTTCTGAAATTTACCAAGGCAAGATAAAAGTTATCAATACTTGAGATTAAGTCCTAAAAAATCAACCCTGTTAACCCTTTAACTTATCAAATTTGAGTCAAAACATTGCCTTTTACCATAAACGATTGAGAAAGTTTCCGCCCTTTCTAATTCTTGTAAATCGTTCCGTTAGATAGGTTTTACAATCCAATAAAGAGAATGTCTCAAATTGAAGAAAAAAGACTAAAGAATTATAGAGCACGTAGTTAGAATTTACCATATGAAACCTGAGCCAAACCGACAATTTTTAGCCCTTATTTGATAATTATTATTTTCAAACTCTTTTTTTCACATACTCATTTTCAATTACACATTCACATAATAAAATATTCTGCACGAAAATTCAAAAATTTCTCTATTTTTTAATTACACATTCTCCTAAAAATCGTTATTCAAAACTTTATTTTTTTAATTTTTTTTTCAATGATTGTCAAATAGGGCTTAACGTCTCTCAACTATCTAGCAAACCTCCATTTTTTTTTTTGTTGAACCTTTTTTCTTCACTTTTTACCCTTTTGTGTATGCTAGTTCATCACAAACCGGACAGAATCATACATGGCTGATCCCAATTCAACCATTGATAATGCCATCATGACCTAATGGGCCCACACATCCATCAGATTTAAAGTTTGTGGGAAAAAAAATCCTACTTTAATTAACATTTTTATAAATATCAAAGACTCAGAAAATTTTCATACTTCAAGAGATTTTTTATTAAAATAGATAATTTAAAAATCAATTATCTTATAATACATAAACATTTCTTCAATTCAGCCTTGGGTCTGTCTTCAGGTTATCGGATTCCGGATATTGTGACTATTCAGGATTTGAGTTGCGATTTGAGCGAACCGTCCTATAACGCGTGCATATATGGCTTTCATTGAGGGTTTTTCAATGTTTTAAAAATCGACTAAACATAAAAAGGAGAAAAGGTCAAGGAGTCAAAATGTTGAACCAAGGTTGAACCAGTGATTTTTAAAAATGAAAAATATATATTTACAAAAATTTGAAAAAAATATATACCACATATGTTGAAGCGGTTAAACTGGGATTGAGGTCACGAGTTTTTCAAAAATCGATCGATTTAACGGGTTTTGAGGCGAATTTTTAATTAGAGGTTTTATAATTCTAACCGAACCGATTTTGGTATCGGTTCCCGATTTTTTTGGTTGAATCGATCGAGCCGATCCAGTTTTTAAAACATTGGTTTTTCTTATATACGCCCCCCCTATGGGGTCATCCATAATAAGATTGATCATTATTACTAAGAGCCTAGAAATTTTTGCGTTAAATAACTTAACGAAATTCTTCTGACACATGAGACATACCAAAGTTTCGTTTATTTTTTTGTACATAAAATATTCCAAGGACACTAATTGCAAAAAAGGGGGGTATCATAGAGGATTAGCAAATTGGAGTACTCAGTACTCCCTTCTCTGCAAAGCTAAATTTGTTTCCCCGAATTGGACTTTTTGATCGTTGTTAATACTTGTTTTTCCAAATATTTTAATGTGCCTTCCCGTCTTAACGAGCATTTTATATGGATTAAACTATTTGTACATCTTGATTAACAGATTGATGACGTTGAAGTATTATAATGGTTGGATTAAATGTATGTGATTGTGCCAAGTATACATTCGATTTGGTGAGCCAAGATTTAAACCAAACTATACACGTAGGAAGACTGATTTTACATATATAATTTCAGATGTAATGTTACTGATAAAATAACATCAATCGTGTTACTTGTACAATTTTTTTTTTACCATCTTCGTTGACAACTTATACTATTCAACATCACATTCATCAATTTTAAAAATTATTTTTTAAATTAATGGTCAAAATTTTGACAATATCAATAATGTCATGATTGTCACGAAGTACAAAGGTTAATTCCAATTGATGACTTCTCAAAATTTCCTCACAGAAAGACATCCATAATGTTCTCCTGAAAATGTGTGCATCTCTATTGTAAACCCAATATAGCAATTCACCAGCTGATATTAATGCACACAACAAATATAGAGCTGGCCTAATGGAGTCGGAGAAGAAGATTGATGCCAATGATGCCACTGCCATGTTGCCAAAACACACCATAAAATGGAAAGCGTTAGTTTGGGGATTACTTTGCACCATATGCCAAATAAGAGTACATTAGAAAACTAAAAACTGTCACATGCATTGTTTTGAAGTGAGTTATAAATGGAGTTTTGTAAGGTCCCGAAATTTATATTTTTAAATTGGTTGATGTAGTCCATTTAAGAAACGAGTTATGGAGGTTTGGCCCATTCAAGGTTATGAAAGCTCAAGTCGTAAGTTATTTAAAAACCCAAAAATTTAAGACATTAAATTTAAGTAAGTTTGATTACAACACAATGGTCATCTGCATGGTATTTCACATGAGCAACCCATGTTAGAATCATCGTGCAAATGTTTTTACAAAATATTTTTATAAAATTATTTTGAGTTAAAAACTCCTCGTTTTGCACATTAACAATAATTATATCAAGTTAATTGGATGTAATAATTGTTTTATTAGTGGCATTCATAGAGATAGGTTACAAATCATATTAATAGTTCATTTTCCTCTGTTTTTCATTATGTAAATGCTTTATAAAACTTTTGTTGACGTCGAAAATTGTATAAACAAAATTCAAGCCAACTTCAAGTGTAAATAAGGATTTTATTGATAATTACTTACAAACTACAGGTGATTTTATGAAAGGAGATATTTGACATATGAAGTTGTTAGGCTTCCTCTCCCCTCTTTCCCTAAGGATATCGTCCTCCTTTTTATAAGAAATGATGGGCATGTATTATTCATATTCTTGTCTTGTCAACAACACTACCGAGCTAGGAACTTGTGCCAATGGCTTAAGTCCTGATTTGTTTCTGTCAAATCAACATACAGTACCGAACTGGGAAGGTACGCCAATGGCATATCCTAATTGGTTGCTGAGGTCGGTTCCATCATGTTATCATGAAGCTACCTTAAATGGGGTCCCCAATAATTAATGAGCTGATTAGAGAATGAAACTATAGCATATGATTGGTGGAATTGGTGGACGCTGACGTAATTCCTTCCAAATGTCATTAATTGATTGAATATTTTGATAGTGTGTAAGGAATCTACAGTCATTATGTTCCATCAAACCACGACAGTCATAAGTACGAGCTGACCTTGTATATTCGACCTTAATTTAGTATGAGCTAAGTGCATATAACAAACAGATTTAATTAGGTCGCAGGTCGGATGTCAACAACTTTTATTAGAATTATTTTTTATGGGTTTAAAACTTTATAAATACCTAGTTAAAGACTCGATTTGACAAGGTTAATGATAAGATAACTCTCCCGTTTAGTTTTTCACTAAAAAGGGAGGTCACAAAAAGAGGAAAGTCACTTTTTTCACTACAACTCTCCTCAAATTCGTATTTGCTTTTATTTTCTCTCAAAAATATCTTTTATGTTAAATTAAGTTTAAAGGAATAGCAAGGGTGTAAAGGAGAAATGCTTTACACATTTTGTTCCTTTATATTTCAAGAAAATCAAGGTAGGTGGTACTAAATATTTACATTTTTTGTTCATTATGTATGTATATGTATGCTTGTCATGTGTGTTAGAATTTTTGAAACTATGAACAAAGAAGTTTATGTATGGCAATGACCGGTTTCTACGACCCCAGGGGATTATTCGGAATCACCACTTTGTATATATGTATATATGTTTATGATCAAAAGGGTGCACCATGTGATATTAGTCCTACTAAGCTTAAAGCTCACACCTTCTATGTTGACAAAATTTTCAGCTTATATGATGGTCGAGGAAGTGGGATTTACATGGATTGGTGAGGATCCGAAAGGTTGAAGGTGCTTCATTTGTGTAATTAGTCGCATTTGAAGAGTTTATAGTTCTTACTAGTTATGCAACTTACGTTTAATTTCTAAAAGATATTAGTTTATCTTTCTTTAAGAGTTCCTAGTTCTTTCTCTTAATGTGAATATTTAAATTGTTATTTGGTTTAATTATGCGTATAATTAAAGTTGCTAAAGAAGTTAAAATTAAGCGTTAGACTTGTAAACAAAAATTTTCGGCTTACTGTCTGAACTTTGTCCCCTCATCCTGGACAGAATCTTTGAATTTTGGACAAAACTAGTGGAGTATGAAAGCCCTATGATTCCAGTGTCCGATGGCTTTGGAATCAAATCAATTGAATGTCGGTAGGATTAGTTATGCCATTTTCCGTGTGCTATATTCGGTGTACCCGAGAACAATTTTTTTTTCACATGTTTGAATGTCTATTGGAGTGCCTAAATGATCTTAGAAAAATCTGAAATTTTACTATGTTGTACTTGAATAAGTTTAGAAAATACTGTAAAAAAAAATCCATAAAATTATGAATCCGATAAATCTAACTAAGCTTGATCGTTGGGTAGAGCGTTCAGCGTTGTTGAATTTAACTCCGTTAATGCATGCTAACATTTAGTTTAACCCTTCATTATAGTTTCATTATTTAACAAATCAAAGTTATCTACTTTAATTCATTTGTTTCCAATAAAGTTTAGAACTTGTAATAGAATACAAGGATAACTACAAATTTAAAAGAAAATTAAGAAAATTTTAACCCGAATTTTTGAAAGAAAAAAAACGTTATTGTTTTTGTACTAATTTCAAATTTCAAGATTTATGTCATTACAGCTTGGTATCAGAGTCCAAGGTTTAAAAAATTGATTCTATAGACATTATTGATGTATAAAAGAAATCTTATTTATGTACTTACATGTGTAGATGTAATTTAAATGAGAACATGCAATACTAGCATGTTATATGTTTACAGGATTTAAATAAATATGTTCAACACAAATTTTTTTGTGTTTAAGGGAAAGTATTAAAAGTTTGAGTTTTAGAGAGAGAGAGAGAGATCGGTCCTCTGCATCCATAAATCACTCACATCGTTAACTCATGTATGAACACTTTATTAGACATTTTTTTCATGAATTCTATTGTTAGTTGTGAAAAAAATATGTATTGGGCTGTGATAACTATGGGTGATAGGTAGCTAGAAGAAACCAATTGCCTAGAAGAAGAAGAACCAATCCAGTCATTACCTTAGAAATGGCGATTAAAGTGTATTTGGATTTTGAAGTTGATGATTCTCTAAATTTAGAGGATCATGTGCAAAGTGTTCATGAGCGTTGGGTGGCAGCTAAGAAAGCAAGCTATCAAATTAGCGATCGATAAGCAATTCGACATCTCTTGGACACGTTAGCACCTCGTGAAGAGCGTATCGGCAAGCTTTTATTAAAGAACTAGGATCAATAATTCCATCGGGGAATCCTCATGACATAGAATATATAGATTTTTACAATGCTCTTATAGAGTATTGGAAAATCTACCTTAGGGAAGTAATCTCACATTCCAGTTCAGATTCAGGAGTGACGACAGACGATGAGGTAACTCAACCATTGAGGATTGATGAGGCAAATTAACCTGATTACGCCCACAGAAAATGCGATAGTTGTAGTGCAGTTTTGGGGTGTCGTATCCACAGGGAGATGGAAAAATTATCAAGAATTTCAAAAATGGATGAACTATCCTCTTCAATGCGTAGTAAAATTCAATGTTTGAAATGTGAAATTAGAATCAATAACTTGAGGTAGTGAAACGTCGGAATTCCCTCAATTGGATTGGATCGATCACATCAATTATTTATTTTATAACTCAATTAGAGAATTTTCATCCCAACTCTCTAATCGGAGGATTTATCGTGAAAACATATTTAATTCACAAATGTAATCCTAGAATCTAGACTTATGATATATTCGCACAATTTCATTGGAACAAGATCAAAGATCGGCCATATACATCAAGCATAAGGCAGTAATCAATCTACCAATAAAGTAATATTGAGATTAAAATTCAACAATTATTTCAATCATTCAATAGAAAGAGCATGACTAGATCTATAAAGGACTTGATAAAAGTTAAACAAATCTCAACAATAAGTAATTGAAATTGAAACTCAACAAATAGTTTAATTTAATAATGGAAAAAGTACGACTGAATCCATGAAAAATCTTGTAAATATTAAACCGATTTCAATGTAAATTATTGAAAAGAAAAGTCTAAATACTAAAATTGTTCAACAATGAAAAGAGAAATTACATGAATAAATTGATGCGAAATCTCGGAATCCAACGAGTTCCTTCCTTGCGTCACATTGGTTTTTAGTTCCTCATGAGTTTCTTTAGTAAAAAGAGATAAAAGAATGATGAGTAATGAGGAATGAGGCGTTCTGGGGTCCTTTAGAGTTTAGAAATCGTGGCACAATAAGTTGCCATAAGTGTTTGAGTCGTAGAAGGAAACTTGAAAATTCATGCTTTCTTTATAACTATGCGACCGCATGGTATAAAGCTTTGCAGTCGCAAGGAACAAATGTCTCAGCCCTTTTAATTTGCTGAAAATGGCCATGCGGTCGCATGGTATAAATCATTGCGGCCGCATGGTTAAAAAGGTTTTTCGCTGGACAGTTTTTAGTATTTTGGTCGTATCTTCCTCTCCCGATATCCGATTGAGGTCATTCAAGATGCGTTGGAAAACTTTGCTTCAGATGTCAACTTCCAATTCGATCTTCCACCATGTTAAAAATGGGTCTCCATATGAGGTTGAAATTGGTGCACAACTCTTTTCAATTGGAAATTGATGTGTGATCATACTATGATTATATTTCATCACTTTGACTTCTTTTTTCGTTCGATTGATCTCTAATACCCTCAATCTTCACTCTATCGCCCGTCACATCTATGGATTAGTTGCAACTTGGTCCCTGAACTTCTGTTTTCCTCCATTTTGGTCTTTTTTTACTTATTTCTCATTATTTTCGCTACATTCATCACTTTGTCCTGCAAAACATAAATTACATAAAATTAAGTTATATTTCAATATATTAATCAACAATTTTCCATGTTTTGACAGTACGATAAGTTAAGTTCAACATATCCGGAGCAAGATTGAGAGGAGATGTAGGAGGCCTATAGATAGGCAAATAAAATAAATAAATAATAATAATATCAATTGTTTTTCTTTGTAGTTTCAATTAAGCTCAAGTGACATGTAAACTTTCTTAAGTTAAGTTTGGGATTTTTTATTGTAAATGGAGTTATACACTTTTCTTTTAAAATTTTGTTCTTGAATTGGTGGCATGCATGTCTAACAGATGAAATTTATTTTCTTGTCTAAAAGAATTGGGGCAACCAAACCAGAACGAGAAAAGAAATTTGTTGCAAGTGGTGCAAGAGCTTAGAAGGCAAGCCCCACAAGCGAACCATGTAGCTACCCTGACTCAAGCTTCGATTATGGAAACTTTCAAAAGGTATAAACTACATTCTTTCAATGGTGAGGGAGATCAGTTAGCTACCGAGGAATGGCTGCGAAAGTTGGGACGAATTTTCGACTTATAGATGCTAATGATGCACAAAAAGTACAGTACACAGAATTTATGTTCATGGGAGCAGCAAATCATTGGTGGGAGTCAATGTCCCAAACTAGGACCGAGGCTCAGCAAGAGGCTTTGACTTGGAATCAATTCAAAGAAGAAGTTACTAAGAAGTTCTTTCTCCAAGCATTGAGGGCCTTCAACGAAACAGAATTCTTACTGCTAAAGCAAGGAAGCTTGACATTGATTGATTATGAAAGGAAGTTCGACCAGCCAACTAGGTATGCTTTACATTTGGTAGATACTGAAGCTAGGAAAATAAAGAGATTTCAGCAATGGCTTCATCAGGAGATTAGCACGATCCTTATGTCTCACTGTTTTACTACGTATAGCGAAATGTTGGAATGAGATCATGCTATCGGGTACCAAAGGGATAGTACTAAAAAGTATGGAATAAAGACAAGTACAGACCATCATGGTCAAGGCAGCCAACAAAATAAGTTTGTGGTTGGTAAAAAGAAGTGGAACAAATAGGATAAGGGAAAGGGAAAAAGGAAGAATAAGAAAGTAAAGAGTGAAGCTGATGCTAGCAAGGGTGCAGCTAATCACATTCCACCATGTCATAAGTGTGGCAAACAACACAAAGGAGAGTGTCAGATGGGAAAAAACATTTGTTTTCGGTGTGGTAACTCAGGCCACATTGCTCGAAATTGCCTAAAGTTTTTTCATAAGAAGAATGAGGAGCAGGATAAGAATAACAAAGGGAAAGCTCGAGTTTTTGCTATGACTGAGCAAAAGGCAGAGAAGAACCCCAATGTTATAACAAGTATTCTTTTGATAGCTGATTTTCTTGCTTATACTTTATTTAACTCTGGGGTAACGCATTCTTTTGTTTCATCGTCTTCGTAGCTAAGTTTAGTATTACATGTGATAAGTCAAATAGCACACTAGAAGTTCGCATTCCTTCAGGTAGGGTGCTAAAAATTGATAAGATAGCTAAGTCGGTTCAAATGGAACTTGAAGGAAGAGCGTTTGAGGCAAATCTATTCATAATAGACATGAAATACTTTGACATAATTTTAGGCATGGATTTGTTGGGTTGTAATAATGCCACCATCTAATGTCGAGAGTTGGAAGTGTCTTTGAAAACTCTAGGAAAAGAAGAATTATCCTTCTTTAGATTAAAGACCAAACCTAAACCACAAGTAATCTCAGCATTAAAGGCTAAAAAAATATTGGAGGAAGAAACGTCTCAAGCCTTTGTAGTAAATATTTTGGGAATGCAGCATCAAGAATATAAGATGAGTTAAGTAACAATAGTGCAAGCATTTGAAGATGTATTTCCAGAAAATCTTTCGGGTATAACACTAGATAGGCAAATCGAGTTTGCGATAGACTTGTTCCCTGGAGCAACATCAGTATCTAAAGCACCGTATCGAATGGCACCAAAAGATCTAGAAGAATTAAAAGTCCAAATTCAAAAATTGTTAGATAATGGGTTTATTTGACCCATTGTTTCTCTATGGGGAGCACTGGTGTTGTTTGTTGAGAAAAAGGAGTTAATATTAGACGTTAGACTTGTAAACAAAAATTCTTAACTTATTGCCCAAACTTTGTCCCGTCATCCTAAACAGAATTCTTTGAATTTTTGGACAAAACTAGTGGGGTTTGAAATCCCTATGATTTCAGTGTCTGATGGCTTTGGAATTAAGTCAATTGAAGGTCGGTAGGATAAGTTATGCCCTTTATCGTGTGCTATGTTCAATGTACCCGAGAACAGTTTTATTTTCACATGTTTGAGTGTCTATTGTTCGAGCAAAAAGTGATATATTTGTTAAATTCTTATAATTTTGGATCAAATAATTAATTTTTTATAGAGCAATGATAAATATATTAATATTGGGCTAGTTGGATATCTCGTATTTAATTATGTATATTAAATTCGAGAAAAAGTTAATTCGGATAAGCAAAGCCCAAATTATTGTGGTTGAGAGATTTTACCCTTAAATTGTATTTTATTAAGGTTAATTATTATTTTAAAATTTCCTTTCTAATCACGTGTAGTATGTAGGTTGTTTTGATAAATTTTAATAGATTTTTTTTTAATTTAAAAAGGTCCGCCAAGTGTATGGATGGATATAGACAAAGTAGAATTTTGACTTGAAAGAATAATGATGGAGTTATACATTCTGTGTGCAGACTCTTGTACGGTTTAACATGGCTCTTGTTATTTTATTCTACCAAAGGTCATCTGTCTTTTTCCCACGTTAAATAACGTACAAATATATAGGTACACATATCTACGACATACAAGTAGCCAATAAAGATTTCGAACGTAATTTTTGTTTTTGTCTTTCAAATTTATATGATCTATGCGAGGTGCAAGCAGTTTGTCTCGTTTAATTTTTTTTTTTATGTTGATAAATATTATGCTAATGAAAGTTATGATATGATATGATATGAAATGGCCGTCCGGTACCAAAAATATAATATATTATGAGCTCTTATCGATTTCTAAAGATATGATATGGCGGTATAATATTTTTGATACATGATTTAATACTTTTATACGGGATTGCACAAATTATTCTCACACACTCATCATTTTCCCAACTCCTCACATGTTAGAACGTGTTGTTAGTTGGCAGGCTATGATGTGCAGTCGTGGCGTCAAGATATTTGGAATTAATATATCAAATCCAGTGTAACGTGACAGAACATTTTTAATTTCAGCAATATCTTTAGTTTATTTCATAAGGATTTTTATTTAGAAATTTAAGACATGATTCATTTGGTTATAAATTTCAATATGTGTTAAGCTATATTAGTGGAATTAAAATTTTATAATTTATCTTATAAATATGATATGCATGGTTTTGAGTATTTCTTTGGAATATATTTTACTTGGTTATGAGTTCCTTCTATTAATTAATTTGTGCTCGTTAATATCACGTGCTTATACTGTTGAAATAAAAAAATTTGGTAGCGATTTAAACTTTAAAATTTGGATCGTTACACACATAATATTATCATCCCTAAAAGGCTTTAATATTTGCTGCCTACTTACTATAAATGATGAGCAAAATACTAAACATAATATCCGTACAAGCCATAATTTCTTTGTAATATCGCCTTAGTAGTATGTGCATAATGCATATCTTCCACACAAAAGTACACTACGCCAAAAAACATCATTTGCAACATTAAAAAGGCAACATTTGTGGATAAATGTTGCTAAAAAGGTCTTTTGGCAACATTTTAGTAAGTGAATGTTGCCATTGATGAATAAAAATGAGTGTTGGCAACGTTTTTTCGAAAATGTTGCGATATACCCCATTTTGCAACGTTTTTGTAGTGTTACGGAAGGTGAGACCTTTCGCAACGTTTATTAAACGTTGCGAAATGACCTTTCGTAACGTTTATTAAACGTTGCGAATCAGCCCTTATTTACGAAAAGTTTCAAAACTCATTCACGCGGTCACGCCTCCCAATTTGCCCAAACCCAGCCCTTATTCACACCTTCCTTCCTCACCGAGTGAAAAATTATGGAAAACGCCGGACAACGCATCTCCGGCCACCCGCTTGACCGGAACTCAACGCCGGTCGAAAGTCCACCTCAAGACGACACCAAACATGCCAATAACTCATCCCAAACAACTTCCCAACAGATTGAATTTACCCGTAAAAATCGCGAACGCAGAACACTACTCTACTGCAATTTCCACCACCAGGATGGCGCACCACCTGGGTTGGGTGCGCCCTCATCTAGCGCACCTATCCCAGTATTGGGTCTTCACCAATTTGGCCCAAATCGAAATTAATTTGAATCTGAAGATTTTCCGGACTACATGACAACGAAGTCAAATTTACGATCTTGAAAGAAATGTGACTAAATTTTATTTATTTTATACATTTGTTTGGAAACAGGAGAATACTCAGCTTCAATCTGAATGAGCAATTGTAGTCAAAAATAGGTTTCAATTAGCTAGCAAATTCTGAATGAGTTACAAAGTTGATCTGCAGTATCCTCTGATTGCAGATAAACCACTTATATTGAAATCATTAAATGTGAAATTTGTCACTACTTATCATCACATTGATGGAAAAAAATGTCCTAAAGCATGGCGTAAATTACATATTACTGGTTTTATCATCCTTTAAATTCGTGTCATGAGTGTTTTTGGTCTTAATGGATTACTTCCTGAAATTGCCAAAGTTCTTGTCTTGTTGAATGTAGGTAAGAAACCACATTCATGATGCTGGTTTCTATGTTGATGTTGATACAAGTGACAGAACAATCCAGCAAAAGGTGTGTTTAGAGCTAATCCCTCAAATCTTGATTTGCTACAGTTCCAACTGCTCTGATGTTCTGTTCTAGGAAGAATAATTCTCATGAAATTATCAATATTATATTTATCTCTTTTTCCTCCTAAACATGCATTATTAGGTTGTTGATTGTAATTTAGTAAGCTATTAGTTTAACCTGTAATTTAGTAACACTCTCTGTCTTCTTGCTTGCAATGTTGAGTTCTTGGATTGAAACCGAAGAAGAAATCTTTATAGGCCGAGCCTGACCAAGCTAAAGGAAGAAGAAGAGAAGAGGAGACGGGCTCAGGAGGTTTTTGCTAGAAAACAACGAGCATTGAATCGATCATCTCAGGTTCTTGTGACATTCTTCATTACTTATGAGGATTGTTGTGCGGTTCGGGTGATTTTTAGGGGCTTTAGAGTGTGTCTAGACGAAAGGGATCTTTCTATGGACTTGTCTTACAGGAATGAATTGAAGGATGCTTTAAAAGGGAAGGCAATAAGCTTGCCACAAGTGTTCATTAGGGGGAAGTACATAGGTGGTGCAGAGGAAATTAAGCTTGCCACAAGTGTTCATTATTTTATGTTCAATGTTTCATGCTTTTATCACCAGATGGAACATTGCATCAGTTTTGCTACCTTAGCATGCTTTCAAATTTTTCCAACCACATACATACCATGTGTCCATATTTCAATTTACAAGATTGTAATTTTATTTTGTTATTAGCTTATCTGTTTGTTTGTTGGTGATCATCTTGAAGGTTACATCAAAACATCTCAAGGGAGGGAAAGAATCAAAAATAGATGTTCTGGAATGACACTTCATTTCTTGCGGTAAGCTTGATCAATTTCTGTCATGATTTAGTGGGATTTTAGATTTACAGCAACCAAGATTTTTATCTACTCGAGCTTGTCATTAAATTTACACATCATGATTACACACTTTCTTTCTGTCACCTTGTCGACGAGTCCAATTGGGTTGGTGGCACCTTTTTCTGTTCAACTTTCTGTCCGTGTACTGAAACAATCTTCTCTTCCTAGACACTGTTTTCCTTGATCACCACATCTAATATTTATGTTTATTGCATAACTTAAATATTCCTGTTCGGATTCTTATTCCCTTTTTCCATAGATTTGGTGGATTACTCAGCTTGTCCAGCACTCTGTTCACCATTGGTAGCTATACTAATTCATTATTACTCATATGATGCTACAGTCAGTAGATGTGATGGACTACTCACTACTTGTTGGTGTAGACGAGGAAAAGCACGAGCTAGTGCTGGGGATTATTGATTTCATGAGGCAGTATACATGGGACAAGCATCTTGAAACTTGGGTAAAGGCAATAAGCTTGCCACAATGTATATGAATGAAGATTGTGTTTTCTTCTCACTCATTTAAATGTTTATATTGTGCAGCTGTTGTGTTTTCTAGTTCATTGCCTCTGCAAAAAAAATTATGTGCTTGATGCTCAATCATGGAGGAGTTTTAGCAGTTTGTAGATGGATTGTATTGTTTCTTCGTTTCTGAATGTAAATTACTTCTTTTATCTGTAAAGGGAAATGTTTGATCAGAAAAAAAAAACATTATATTTGTTATACGATGTGGAAATCTACCTGATTAACTTCTCGGCATTGAAATTATACCTGTTCTTATATGCTAATCTGAACCTTTAATATTTTTATCTGATAAGCTGTGCAATTGCTGCAAATGGTGATAGCAGTGCTGCTATCCTTTTTAGGATTCATTCAGAGTAGAAGACCAGTGGCAGTGGGAGCTCAAGAACAAAGACCACATGGTCGTGGTCGGCGTGGAAGTAGCAGATATTGAGGCTTTTTCATGTCGCTCCATCACCTCTCTACTTGTTTTCAATATAATATTTATAGTCTGCCACATCTAGTCAGCTTTTATCTTTTACTATTAATTGAGATGTTTGATCTATTTTATAACTAGGTGTTTGTAACGGCATATGCAGACACGAAAGGTTCTGCTTGGGAGATTTAAGCAACTCCGGATCAGTTGGTAGCTGGGGAACAAGTAGAGATGATAAGGGTGGAAGCAAGGAAGCTTGGAACAAAACTGGAGCTTCATCAGAGAATGAGACCCCGTGGTTTATTGGTCTGTATGGAGTGCCAGAGAAGCAGCCATAGAAGATAATTTAAACATTTTATTTCATTTTGAAACTTCTTTTTATTTAGGTGGTGTTGTATCACATTGTAACTTTAAAGTGTGTGGATTCAAAAATTTATAATGAAATTATCAATTTTTATGCAATTTCAAAGTTTGTTTACAAATATTCATTTTCAATTTTGCTATTCAATTTACCAAAAAAAAAAAAAAAATTGCAACGTTTTTTAAACGTTGCGAAAGAGGTCTTTCGCAACGTTTTTTAAACGTTGCCGTATCTCTTCCCTCTTTGGCAACACTGGACTTTGCAACACATGCTGAAACGTTGCTAAAGGCCTTTTGCAGCGTTTTTTGGCCGTTGCAAAAGGCCTTTTTTGGCGTAGTGGTAGGCCAACAACCACCTCCATTTAATGATCAAGAACCAGTAATTCCATCTCCAGAAAATATGATCTTTTCTTTGGTAAATTCAATACAACATTTCAAGATGAGGACCATGTTCTCTATCCCCTGCATGTTTACTACTGGGGAAAGGGAAATGCAAGCCGAGGTAGGAACGGAGACATACATAAAAATTCCGTCATAATATTCAAGTAAACAGCAGACATAAGGTATTTTCAAAATTGGGTGCAAGATATGGAATATTCTAATAGAGTTCAGAATTGGGAATTCGGGTACAGAGACACGTAATGTTAAAAAAAGAAATCACAATTTGAAACTGGGGACAAACTTTGATACAGAGAGTATTAGTCATTAGTAATTTTTTTCCTAAGAAAAAATAGTAATTAGATAAAAAAGCGTTCATGCTTATAACGTGTTATAAAATTAAAGGAATAAAAGAGAATAAATAGAAAGAAAAGTAGAGAATCAAAACTCAAGTGTGTATTTTATTGATAATCAAGACTTGTATTTATATGGTTCAAAATTATAGTTATAATTAGAATGAAATAAACTCTCTAAATTAGATAGAAAGACTGCATAATAATCAGTATTTATCTTATAGTTTTACAACAAGTATACAATTTTAAATTTAATAGACTTACAAAAACATTTTAAAATTAGGTGATAAATTATATTAATATATTATATATTTTTAAGATTATTACTTGCTTTTAATTCAACCCAATTGAACATTTAACAAACTACTCTTCACATTTTTCAATTCAACGTCAGATTGGATTTTAAAATGCTGGAAAACGTTGGATTCAGCTTCTTCGATTTATCGGAGAAAATCAAAGTTGGAAAATCTTCTTTTAATTTCCTTTTTGTTTTATACGGTTATATGAATAACTTAATTGAAGAATGCCATTGTGTAAACTGCGCTGAATAGTCAGCTTTAATAGAAGAAGAATTAGCATGAGTTTAGGTGAACCAGGACAACATGGCTAAAAAATGATGATCAATGACAATCACTTCAAAGAATCTTTTACATTTGTTTTATTATACTAGTCGTACGCCCGTACAATGTACGGACTTTGGTATTTTTAAGGTAATGTTAGTGTATCAAATATTAATGGAAAGTTAAATTATTGTGAAAGTTCGAGAAGTTTTTATCTAACATAATAAGTAGTAAAATTTCATAATGATAATAGTCAAGTAAGATTTAAATGAAAAGTTACTGGTAGCCAAAATTTTTTCCAAGGAAGAAATTAATGGGGACAATATTAATATTTCCAAGCTTGCTAATGTTTGACAATTTATATTTGTACTATGTACCAAAATAGTTATACTAAATAAACACTATATTTCCAAGATATTGTTTCAATTATCAATTTTTGTATGCTTATTTAGAGGTACAATTCAAGACCATGGAAAGAAATACTTCAAAATCAGAATCACCTCAAAGTACAGTTGTTTACTGACAAGTCTACTGCTTAAAAGGATGAATTTGACCATACAACTAATCTAAAACGGGATGATCAGTCTGGTGAAGCCCATTGCTCACCCAATACAGTATACACCCTCACCAAATACAGTATACACCCAATGTCAGATTTATCTGCTTGTCATAAGAGCAGTGGAGATCTCGATTGAGAAAATAGCACCACAGATGGAAACAACAACAGTCCCTCTAACAAACCCACTTTTGTTATATTGCCCGATTACACCGGAGAAAACAATTTGACACTGTATGGAAGAGAACAGTAAATACAAATTAGAGTCTACAATTTGTCAATACGAAGACTAACTAAAAATTCAACTCTACAAATCTATAAAAGAATATAAAAAAATCGTACCTGAAGATAAGACAGTTCAATTGATGTTGAATTTTTTAATATTTTTACTTTGAGAATAATATCTTGCAACTTAAAAATAAATTGGAAACAAATTTAATATTGACAGAATCAGGAATGACTAAAAATATGACAAGTAAAGAAAATCGTAATAAAAATAAAATATCTAAGCGGGGATCGACCTGTTCGGTCAGGTCGCGCCCCCAAAAGGAATTTTGATTTGTAAACGATTATGAGGTTGTATAATTTTTATTAATGTTTTTGAATTACATCATTAATAAGTGAAATTGTATTTAATTTGTGTAAAATGTAAACAAATGGCATCACCTAAATTTAAAAATAAGTGTTTGTAAATTTGGTTAATATTATTTATAGAAATTTATTATTGTTTGCACAATAATAATTAAAAAATATAAAAATATAAAAAATTCGTCTCCGCTCAGTGCGGAGAACTCTTCGCTCACTTTGCACAGTGCGGAGACGAATTTTTTTTTTATTTGGTACCAATATAAACATTGAACTAACAAAGAGGATTTCATCCCTAAATTTGATTATACTGAAACCTAAAATATGCCTTATATCATCATCTCTACTAATCTCCATGTCACTAAAAAATTGAAAAAACAAACAGGTCAACAAACAAACCAAAAATTTTAATCTTCCACACACCATCATTCACGAAAATATCAATTGGATTACGAAGGAGATATTTTCTGAAAAATCATGAAATTTAAACAAAAATCAATCTTACCTCAGATTATAACTTGGAACAAAATCCTCCTAAAAGATTTCTGTATACCTAACTGAAGACAAAGAAGAATGAAAATATAAAACTAAACAAAACCGAAAAAAATCGAAACCACTTACCGATGGAGATCGTTTTGCTACTTCACGGCGCTACTGAGAAAAAGTGAGAAAGGAAGAGTGGGGAGTTGGTCTATTATTTTTGATTTGGCACCAATATTATAGGCAACCGGAGACGACGAAATATAAAGGAATGTGAAATTGATTATCATGATTTGTGAGAGAGTTATTACAAGAAAGATTGCAATACCTTATACATACATGGAACAAACAAGATATTTTATAGTCGGTTGATAATCACTGCAATACCTTAGCATGGAAGAAACATGATATTTTCCACCGCCTTTCACCGCCTACATTTTTGACTCTCCAGCATATTTTGTTTCTTAATGAACAGTAGAGAGATCAAATGGGAAGAGGAAAATACGTCCAGAATGAACAGTAAATGGAGGGATTCCCTCTTTTAATAGAAGAGGGAAATATAGCACTGATTCGATTTCCATTATTTTTAAAATATATTTTTCTGTCTTTTTTTTTAAACCACAAATTATTTAATAAAATAATAGGCAAAACATCATGGATTGAGGCAACTTGGGTTTGATTCAGAATTCTTTGTAGAATAAACAAAAAGGAACATAAATTAAAGGAATTGAAAACAATTAGTAGGACCTACAAACAAGGTACAAATATAAAGGATTCACAAGCATCTTACTACTTCCTTTGTTGTGAATTATGCTAAAATAGAAAGCACTTAAAACATCAAAATGAAACCAGTAATACTTCTATTTCTTAAAAACATCAAGAATATTTTAACCACGTCTAGAAAAATACCTAAATTGGATATTATGAATAATCCCTAATGTCGAGAGAAAGCACATAATAGTGATTTTAAAGTATATCAAGGAAAATAGTTGCATCGCTCATTAATGGGCGCTAAACAAGAGAAGTTCAAATGCACACAGAGGCTGCAAATGCAAGTTGACTAAGTGCATGTTTAGATAAATTTAACTATAAATTAAGTTGGTTTAAACATATTTTTTCATTCACACATTCCATGTACTCATAATTTATTATTCATTTTTCTACAGACATTCATTCAACAATCTTTACGAAGTTTAAGCAGAGTCAACTCAAACGATTCAGGGACCTTAGGCAAAAAATTATGAAGCCTTCTAGAAATGATAATATATAATTAAATGGAGCAAATAGTCACGAAGAAAAATTTAGTCGATGATAGCCAATAACTTATTTTGTGTGATTATGACATAAATCAATATTTGTCGATGAATTTGTTAATTAATTTCACAAATTTATAATTACACAGCAAAAGTTGTATTCCATCTATTCATTTACAAGCCTTGGATGGATTAATTCTTTAAATTCTTATCGGTTTATGCCACTAAATCCATTAACATTATGTAAAACATCTGCTTTTATATATATATAATTCAAATGAATTAATAACTATTAAAACTTGCAAAGCAACTACAAACTTACACTTTCCACATAAACTGTGAACATTTCTCAACCTTATAGTTTAAGCAGAGTTGGCTGAAAGGATTCAGGAAGTAAAAAAATAAAATAAATAAAAATTAAGAAGCATGCATGATAATAAATAAGATGAAGCAAATAATCGCCAATAAAAATTTAGTAACTTAGAATTTGTCGATGACATGTCAGTTCTCATAACATATACAATTTTTCCTTAAAATAATAAGAGAAAAACTGAGAAGAAAAGAGAGAATATACTACTGACTCGTTGCAAAATTTTGTGTCGTTTACTCGTTTTTCATGATTCGGTCAATTACAAATACTACAAAATTGTTACAAGAGAGCAATAAAGTATGTCTTTCTTAACTCAAAAATTGCACCAACCAGGGCGATCAATTTACCACCGTAAATTTTGGAACCTGCAATCTCATATAGAAGCCTTGAAATTGAAAGCTCAAGAAGCAAAGGAAAGAAAGCTCAGTCTGAATTCTGTTGCTGCTGAAATCTGTTGACATTTTGTGTTAGTTGGAGGTTGGTAGTTAGTTTAGATAGATAGAAAGAGAGCTGAAATCTGATGTTAGTTTAGTTGGTTAGGCTGCCATTGTGTGTCTATAAATGCTTAACTTTGTTTACCCGTATTCAATTCAACTTTTTTTCCTCTCAAAGCTTCTTCTTGGATTTGCTGCTCTCTAATTCCAGATTGGAGAATTTTACAGTAAATGCTTCTCTTTCTAGCTTATTCCACAAGGCACCAAACGAATTGCTCTATATGTCTCCAGCGCACAAACTGAAATCGTCCAGCACTCTTCCACCATTCAGAAGGGCTTGTTTGTTTGAATTCCTTTAGAACACATTTTAGTCAGGGTAACCAAGATTTGCAACCAGTTTATTTCAAAGAACTACTCTTTGGTTCCCTAATTCTCCAATTTTATTTTTTATTTTTATTTTGCTGACGTGAATTGCATTGCTAGGAGAATAACCTTTTATAAAAAATAATTGCAAACCGAGGCCTAATATCACATAATGTCCTTAAAACAGATGAACTCCCTCACCGTAGGTGTTGGAGCGTTCGAGTGTCTGCATTCCATGATACAACGAAAAACAAGTATAGTCCGAGCACTTCATATGTTACTCTGGCGAATTATATTTGAACACAACCACCAAGGCATCGACAGAAAGTGCAATTATTTGCCGACATAAGGCTGAAAATTTTATGCAGAGAAGAGAAGAAATTTCATGGGGTATCAAGCAAGGAAAATCTAGCTCTATCTATAGGCTCCTAAATGAGTTACTAATGGCTTCATAATGAGTGGTTTGAGAGGACAACAGTTATGGATGTTACTACAATTAACACTACCATTAACATTGTTAGAATTAGGGTGTAACTCGAATTTTATGTTGAAGATAATTGGAAATTCTAATTGAAGTTGACTTAAGAAGAATTTTATTTGGAATGCTATTTTGGAATTTTATTCAAAGTTTATTTGGCAAATTCTAGTTGAAATTTATTTGGAATAGAGTTAGAATTTGTGTTAAACTTGAAAAGATCAAAATATGAATCATGGAGGACTTTTCAAATCAATTATGCTCGCCTAAGCAGTGAAGCTTGTGCCAACCGAACATTCGAGCGGTGGGGCAGCGCCCGCCTATCACTCAAGCGCCATATTCATTCGACCCAATCCCGTTTTCGCGTTTTACACATGTTTTCGGTATTCTATTCCTTCTAGAACACCAATTTACGTCATCTATTTGTTCCTTATATATTTTTCGTTTTTCTCTACAATTTAGTTAAATTTTTTAACCTCAATACAAGTTAGACAAATTGTAAACACAAAATCATTGTATTCTTTATTCATATTCTAGTGAAATCTCCTTTACAGTGCAAATTATTTTGTTCTTGCATTTTTGTGATCAATTACTTTATATTGTTGCATATTTTCTTTTATCGCCTATTATTACTACAAAATGTTATCAGAGCAATCTGGTATTTTTTTCATTGTTTATAACCATTGGTATTAGAACTAAAGTTTTATTCATAGGGAGATTTTGATTTTGAGATGGCAACCATGAAGTATGATATTTCGCTTTAGATCGCAGCACAAAATTTTCTTTGTGGCATATTAGGATGAGAGCAGTGCTCATTTATATGTGATTGATTTTGTTGTGTTTTTGGTCCCGTTTCATATTTGTTGTTTAGAAACACGATTTTATATAGTCAAAACGCTCTCACCATTGAAGAAGTCTATGATGTTCTACATAGATGAAGCATATTGTTGACGTTTATGGAGATGGCATTGTTTTTTTTTTTTTTAATGGTGGTTGTGCAATGGGCAAATTAAGGTCTAACTTCAAAATTTATTACAAGAATTCAAGGCACTTAATTAAGGATTCTTATAAGTTGCAGAATAGAGAAAATTTGGCTGCAACTTTTCAGAAGGAAAACCAACTATATTCTTCAGGTGAAGTCACTGTTGCATAAATTTATTACTGTAATGTATAATTTTTACTCATTTCTTACTACAATTTCAAACATAACAAGGACATAACTATGTTTTGTAATAACATTGAAAAAATTAATGAAGTGTTTATTGCCATCTCTTGTTTATACAAATTTTAAATTACACATGTCACTATGAATTAAATTAAATAGTTCTGCATTTCATTCGATTGATTTAAATGATGACATTGTCAATTTTTCCCAATACAAGTTTCGCACTTATGTTTATAATCAATATGGAACATGGGTATGCAATTCAAATTAACTAGTCTACATAAAGTATCATAGTTAACAAATCTCAATCTATCATGCCACAAATTGAAAGATTTAAGCAAATAAGTAGAAGAATTTATTTTATTCATTTCGACATAACAGCCATTACACTAAATTTAAATATACCATTCAAAACGTAACCTAGACAAATATTTACTTTTAAACAAAAATAACTCAGTCTGACTCAAATACAATACGGAAATCGCGCTTGTTTAAAAGTGATCTGGACACTAGGTTCTTGCGGATTTGTCATAGTGAATAATTTTCCTTGAAATTTCTAAATCTTTCGATCCCAGCTTAGCCCTTTTATAGGAAATAAAAGCAAAACGGGGACCCTCCACATGGGCCAATTTTGACCCATGCAGTTAGACATTCGTGTAATCAAGGCCCACAAAAGTTCAAGGTCCGAAGTGCTAATTCGATTCTTGATTTACACTCCCTATGCGTGCACGAGAAGAAGGCCTCTATGCTATATATAATGACACACTTCCAAAATGTAGCTATATACAAAGTGATCTTTGTCTTTGTAAACTTTCTATGATGGATAAACTTAAAAAATGTTTTCATTCAACACATTAACCTCTTCAATTCATCATTTTGAATTTCAATTTCTCATTCACCCAATTATCATTTTGGCAAGTAAATATATGATTACAATGTACTTATGGAGGAGAATACAAATCAACTTTGATCTTCCAAAATAAACGAACAGGTTTCACTTAAAATTAACTTCCATCGTTCACGAAGAAGACTTCGCCACATTTCATCAATTTTTATTATAATTGACTAAAAAACTAATTTTAATCTCCATCAAATAGGGCCAATATGTATCACTTGTTAATGCACACGATAAAGTTAACATTTTTTATTACATTATTCTATTCCTAACACGTTTTACCCGAAAACTAATCACGCCCAAAAAACCAATGCACAACTGCCATTCCCAAACCAGATTTTCAAAGGGTTATCTTTCATGGTCAAGGCTTTTAAGCCCTGTTTATCTTCCATTCTTTTAAATTTTTTTTACATACTCATATTCAATCACACGTTCACATAATAAAATATCCTACACGTAAATTTAAAATTTTTCCTATTTTTTGACAACACATTTTCGTAAATTCACTATTCAAAATGATATTTTTTTCAAAAAATGACCATCATACAAACAAGAGGAGCTAAATATATTCAGAAAAATGAAAGGGACCAAAGACAATGTAGAAAATGCGTGTCGATGTATAACCAAACGGCCAAACGTTAGAATTGTAACGGTCGAGAATAGATAATATTTTTAGAATATATATCCGATAATTTATTTTGTTTTCAAATATATCTTACATCTCAGTTTGTTAGACACTCCACATTCAAATTGGAGGTCCAGGGATCGAATATCTTCCAAACCTATTTAGTGTGCAATTTTTCTAGTTATACAATTTTTATTTTTACCAAAACAAATGCAATAAGGAGTAGATTCGAACATGTGACCCTCTTTAAAATTGTTGAACACTTGACCATCATGGTTACCAAAACAAATACAATATTCCTTTATATTTATTTGGAACTAAATAAGAGGCCCAAAGTACTTGAACACTTAACTTACATTCTTGATTTAAAGAATAAAATGGACATACAATTAAACTATTACCTACTGTTATATCTTTTCTTTTCTTTCTTTTTTTTTTCTTTTTTTCTATTTACCAAAATCTAGAAAAAAAGTCAATGCAAAAAAATAAATAAAATATATATATATATATATATATATATATATATATATATATATATATATATATATATTAGAAGTGTTCATTTTATTTATATTTAAGATTCGCGTAACAATTTATCGTCTAGAGCCTCATAATTCTCAGGATCGGCCCCGATGGTTATGGTGTGTGTGAGAAAGAGATTGGGTGAGAGACATCTAGCTTTACATGTCAGAAAAGGCTCATTGTCTGTTTGTTTAGTTTCTAAAGATGAAGAGATCTCCAAGTGTAAAGAGGTTCAAATTATCATATTTTTTGTTGGGTATAGCTGCATTATACTTTACTCTTATCTGCATATGCAATGCATGGCTCAAAATTATCAAGTAACATATAAATATGTCTGATATTATGCTACTTTCAGCAGATCATCACTAAAAGATTTTAAATATGAAATATATGAAGTAATAAAATGATAAAGCAAGAATTGAGAAAAGAATAATTGTATTGATCTTGCTTGATGATTAAAATGTACAACATCAGCAGAATATATACGCAGATTTTACACAATTCTATAACGATAATGCGCATGCTAAGGAACGGATTCTACAACAAATTGCCAACAAAAATCCTAACAATCTTCTTCTAGATTCTTTTCCATTTGGTTAGGCTTGTGGTCCTGCATTGTGTTCCTGCCTGACCGTTTGTTTATCCCCTGCCACTCAGCTGGTTCCTTCTTGGTATCAGCTGGTTTCTCCTTGTTATCACCTTGATTATTTTCTAATAGCCTCCCGCAAGATGAAGAGTATATGTATATTACTCCCATCTTGAACAAACATGAGTAAAAAATTTGAGAACTCAAAGCTTTGGTCAGAATATCTGCAATATGTTCCCTGCTAGAAACATGCTTGGTAACAATGTATCCTTCTTGAATTTTATCACGTATTAAGTGACAATCTATCTCTATATGTTTGGTCCTTTCGTGGAAAAGAATTAGTTGCAACATAGATTGCTGACTTGTTATCACAATAGAGAAAAGCAGGCTGAGGATGAGAGACGTTCATATCTTCTAATAGATACCTGAACCATGTAAGTTCACAGTACAAATTGGCCATAGCTTGATACTCTGCTTCTGAAGATGACCTTCAGACTACCTGCTGTTTCTTCGACTTCCAGGATACTAGTGACCTTCCAATTAACACACAATATGTGGTGACTAAACGCCTAGTGTTGGGACAAGCTCCCCAATTTGAGTCACAATATCCAAGCAATTGTAACTGAGAGTCTGTTGGATAAAGAATTCCTTGGCCTAGTGATCTCTTGATATACCTCAAGACCTTTTGTGACGTCTGCAAATGTAGAACACGGGGGCAATCCATAAATTGGCTGAATAATTGAACTGAATATGATATATCAAGCCTAGTTATCGTTAGGTACAAAAGTCTGCCAACTAATCTCCTATAAACAGCTGGTTCGGGAAGTAACTCTCCCTCTTCTCTGATCAGCTTCACGTTTTGGTCCAATGGCACTCTTGCTGGTGCTGATCTAATAATTCTTGAGTCTTTTAAAATGTCGAGGGCATATTTCCTTTGACATATATAAATCGCTTTTGCAGATCTTGCAACTTCAATTCTAAGAAAATACTTAAGTTCCCCTAGGTCCTTGATTTTAAATTTGTCATGAAGTGAAGCCTTGAGATTATCAATCATACCAACACAATTCCCAGCGACTATTATGTCATCTACATAAACTAGTACAGCATTGAAGTAGTGTCCATCACTCTTGGTAAAAACGCTGTCATCCGCCTTTGATTGAACAAATCCCTGATCAATAATAAATTTAGAAAGCTTGGCATACCATTGGCGTGATGCTTGCTTCAATCCATACAAGCTTTTCTTAAGCTTGCAGACTTTCCCTTCGGCGTTTGACTCAAAGCAGCCTGGTGGAACCTCCATGAACACTTCCTCTTCTAGTTCCTCGTGCAAGAAGGTATTGTTGGCATAAAATTTAAAAAGATTCCACCCTGTTATGGCTGCAAATGCTAACAAAGTTCGAATTGTGACTAATTTGGCAACTGGTGAGAAAGTCTCATGGTAATCAAGTCCCTCTTGTTGCGTGTACCCCTTGGCCACAAGCCTTGCTTTGAACCTCTCTATGCTGCCATCTACCTTATACTTCACTTTGTAAACCCATCTGCATCCTATTGCTTCTTTACCAGGGGGAAGGTTAACCAAAATCCAGGTGTCATTAAGTTCAAGAGCCTTAATTTCATCTCTCATGGCTCTACACCATTTTGGGGAGTTCTTAGGCTTAGTTTGGGAAGTAACAGAGACAGCAAAAGTTTTGTAAGAACTTGATAATTTTTCATATGAAAGGCAGTCACCGAGAGGGTAATATTTACCTGATTCCTTCAACTTGTTGGACTCTTGGAATGGATGAAGTGCTGTGGCCTGATGACATATGAAGTCTTGGAGATGTGCTGGGGCTTTTTTTCTGGTTGATTTTCGAGGTAATTGAGTGGGAGTGATATCTGATGATAGTTCAGTATTACCAGAATCTAAAGTGTCATGATCAGTTGTAACATGAGGTTCATTATTGGAATTCTGCTCAGACTCTTCTATAGGCTGAATGATTGGGGGTTTTATCCTTGTTGAACCATTTGATTTTGCTGTAACATCTTCATTTTGGGGAATGGAATCTGGAACAGAATTGACATTGGTTTGTTCAGTGAACTCATCTTTGAATGGAAAGACATTTTCATATAACAAAACATTTCTTGAGACAAAGATTTTTTTGGTTTCTAACATAGCGTATCCTTTGATTCCAAAAGGGTAACCTATAAACACACACCTTCTAGCTCTAGGATCAAATTTATGTTTTCCATTAACAATGGTAGTGGCAAAGGCAAGACAATCAAAAGTTTTCAGATGTTTATATGAAGGTTTTTTGTTGAATAAAACCTGATAAGGGCTCTTTCCTTTTAGGACAGTGGAGGGAATTCTATTGATCAAATGCACTACAGTTATGATGCAATGATTCCAATACCTCAAAGGAATTTCACTTTGGAATTTGAGTGCCCTAGCTATATTGAGGATATGTTGATGTTTTATTTCAACTGCGGCGTTTTGTTGAGGAGTTTCAACACAAGTTTTATGGTGGATGATGCCCTTTTTGAGATAGAAGTCTTTCATATTAAGTTTTCCCCCGTTATCTGTGCTGATTATTTTTATTTTGGTGTCAAATTGCCTTTCAATCATGGCACAGAAATACTGAAGTGCAACTGTGGCATCAGACTTTAGCCTTAAGGTGTATATCCAAGTGCACCTACTAAAGTCATCAACTATGGTCAGAAAGTACCTTGATCCATCACTACCAATTTCATTACAGGTCCCCATATGTCACAATGTAACGATTCAAGACACCTTTCAGATTTGTGAGTGCTTGTCGAAAAAGGTAATTTGTGTAACTTAGACAATGGACATATAGAGCACGGTTTTTTATTTACAGCTTTTGAGAATTGAACATCACCACCAGTATTCAGAATTGAATATGATGTGTGTCCTAATCTATGATGCCAAACATCAAAGTCACTAGTGACAGCTGAAACAGAAGAAGAGTTGATGATCCGCCTATTAAAATTATTTTGGAAATCAGTCAAGGCTGAGGTAGGAAGGTCTCCAAGCTTCATATGATATAATCCTTCCTTGACTTCACCCATGCCAATCATCTTCCAAGCTGCAAGGTCCTAGATATAGCAACAATTTGAAAAGAAAATTAGACAGCAATTCAAAGCTTGGGTCAACTTCTTTGCAGAAATGAGATTGAATGAGAAACTAGGCACACATAAGACATCCTGCAATGTTAAAGTGTCTGAGATTTTTATGGTTCCTATGTGAGTGACAGGAACCGTGTTTCCATTAGGTAAGGAAATCAAATAAGTAAATTTAGCATGAATAGATGAAAAAAAAGAGGCTGAACAGATCATGTGATTTGTTGCCCCTGTATCTATGATCCATGGGGCTTTTGAAATGTTTGTAAATTTTGATTTGGCACAAAGAGAAATACCAGATAACTGGTGTATAGTTTCATCAGTAGAGGTGGAAGTAAAAACACTCTTAGCATTGTTAGCTGAATGGATTTGATTTTGGCAACTGCCAGTAGGTTTGAGGAGAGCCATGAGTTGTGAAACTTGCTCTTGAGTTAATTCCACTTGGGTTTTGTTCCCTTCAACCTGGCATGCAGCACATGGTGACATGATGGCTTGGTTTACTGAGCTCATTTCCTTCCCATTCACCTTGTGACTTGGGGGATAGCCATGAAGTTTGAAGCATTTCTCCATCAGATGGCCTGGCATATTACAGTAGCTGCAAACAGGTTTATCTAGATTGGCTTTAAAGCATCTATCAAGTGAGTGCCCTGACACTTTACAGAAAGTGCAATAGTATCTTTCCCTTTTTGGTGCATAAAAGCCTGTCTTCCTTTGTCCCTGAAATTCCCCTTTGTGAAGAGGGCCATTGATTCATTAATAGATCCTTCAATGGATATCGCCCTCATTTTTTCTTCCTGATGTATTGATACGCTCGAAATGGCGTACCAACTAATTTTCCTTACTAAGCTTTAAATGTGTCGTCTTAAATAGTAATATGGCAAGTAAGGGTCATTTCCCGCAGATGATTGTTTCAATTTAATCAATTACAAACTAGAAATTGAAATTAACAATTATATACTAAAGTGATTAAATGGGGGGGTTTGGTTTGTTGAACTAAAGAAAGCAATAACTTCAAAGTAGTAAAGACTTGAATTTGGAAATAAACAAAGTAGTTTTTAAATCAAAAATGTGAATATGTGATTGGGGGGTGTTTCGTTACCACGAGAATGATTTTCAAATCAATTACACAATAGATTTTCGTTCTCTAGATTAACAATAATTCGAGAATAATTACAAGCTCAATTATCTCACTCTCTTCTTACATATTAGTTGAATAAAACAAGCTCTTTACTCAACCATATTCATTAAACAACATAGAACAAGCTATCTAGATTTAATTTAACAAAAGCATTGCGACAAAAGAGAGGAATTGAATTAAGGGTAAACTCACAAGCTCGATTTACTCACTTAAGTGTTAATCCACATATATTCAATTGAAAATTCCTCATAATCTATTGAAATGTAATTGCTACAAGGTTTTAGAATAAATAGCTATTACGTACTATAAATCCCAAAATAGCATTCATTGCAACAACTTAATTATTTAGTTGTACACCTAAACAATCAAGAATAACAAAATAAACATTTAAATTAATGGATTAAACACATCAATCAAGAGAACTATAAAGCACAAATTAATTGAAAATCATAACTCGGGTTTGGAATCACTCCCAATTACAACTATATTTATTACCCATTAAATACTTAAAAATAACAAACAAATTCTTTGAACTCATTAATGGAAAATAAATCGGGGAAAAGAAAAGCTTATTGATAAGGAATATTAATGGGTCTTCTTCTCCAATCTCCGAGCTACTTCACCATTGCCAAGCTCCAAGATTTATCCAAGAATCTTCAAGAAATCAAAAGAAAAATAAAGAAAGAAAAAGAAAAGCAAAATAAAAAAATGAAAAGAAAGAGGCTGAAGAAAAATGTCCACTGATGGGTTCTCGTTTCTGATTGTTATTTCTGGAGTATCTCCTTTCGAACAATCTGACAGATTGTAATTAATCAAATTCTTGGGTACATAATAAAATTAATTTTTATTAATGGGCTTATTTTCGGGTAATTATTTTGGGTGGTCTGTTAACCGTTTGGACTGTTAACCGACTTATTACCGAACCTTGCTGTCTGTTCGGTTCTGGGCTTGTCTGAACAGTGGCGACTGTTCTGAAATGGCTAGAAGGGTGTTCGAATGGCCACGAACAATTCTATAAATAGCCAAGCCCGTTGCCAAAATTAACACACCATTTTTCATTGCTATTATTCTCTGCATTGAATCTCATTCTCCCTCTCTCTATCTCGTTCTGATATTATTTTCGAAATAAAAAACACTTCTCGGGCACGAGCACGTGCCGTGCCGAGCCGAGCCGAGCCGGCAGGTCGAACCGAAGGACGGACGGCGGCGGCGCGCGCGCGTGTGGGGTTTAGACCGACTCCCATAGGATATAGGTCTCCCCTCTTCTAAAGACTATTGGTACCCCTTGGGACCCAAACCCAATTCCCAACCTTACACTATATAAATCACATCAAAATTTCATAACTTTCCTATGTGGGATAAGTGTGTGGGAATTTTCCAATAAATCAAATTCGTTACTAGTTCATAGTTTCAATTGGGTTACTTTGACATTAAATATTTCATTCAATACTAAATGGTTTTCGACAAATAAATATATCATATTGATCCTCTTGCGGAGTAGAACATGAATATGCTAGGTCCCGTTGAAATTAAGGCACGGGTCCCACTGAAATTTGGGCTCAAAGTTGACCCATTTCGCTAGTAGTAAAACCATTTTCCAACAATCCCCCACATGAATGAAATATGTCGGCTTTATTTTCCAAACAACAACATCTGATATTATTTTCGAAATAAAAAACACTTCATTGAGTTCGCTAGAACTCCTGCAGATTTCTGTGCTGCTTCCGTAGGAGACGAAATTCGTTCTATCCTGAGAAACGATTGCTGGACGCCTTAAGCACCTTTTGAAGGCAGCAAATTCGTTTTAAGGAAACATCGTGAAGTCGGTGGGCTCGAATTAATTTTCTGATTCTTTGATCATAGCGTTACGCTGTGCAAATTTATTAAGGTAATTCTGTCAGATTGTTCGAAAGGAGATACTCCAGAAATAACAATCTTAAAACGAATTTTGTTTAATTTATTCTAGTTCTACTCCTTCTCGTTGATCTTCTGATTGTGTTTCAGAAATGACAACTCCTAGTACTACACTCCCTAATAGTAGTATAGAAAAGCCAGAGAAATTTAATGGGTCAGATTTTAAGCGTTGGCAACAAGAAATGCTTTTTTATCTGACAACATTAAGTTTGGCAAAATTTCTCAAAGAAGATGCACATTCATACACCAAGGAAGATTCTGATGTTGAGAAATTGGCTGCGGTTGATGCATGGAAACATTCCGACTTTCTGTGTCGAAATTATGTACTCAACGGATTGGACAACACATTATATAATGTGTACTGCAATGCGAAGTCTGCAAAAGAACTGTGGGAATCCTTGGACACCAAGTACAAAACTGAAGATGCCGGTACGAAGAAGTTCATTGTCGGTCATTTCTTGGATTACAAGATGGTGGATAACAAGACTGTCATATCCCAAGTTCAAGAACTTCAAATTTTACTCAGTGACATCCATGCTGAAGGAATGAAACTTAGTGAATCATTTCAAGTTGCTGCACTGATTGAGAAGTTACCGCCTTCCTGGAAGGACTTCAAGAATTACCTTAAACATAAGTGGAAGGAAATGAAACTTGAAGATATCATTGTCCGGTTGAGAATAGAAGAAGACAACCACAAATCTGAAAAGAGGAATGGTGCATCTAATTCATTGGAATCAAAGGCCAACATTGTGGAAGGAGGCTTAAAGACTAACAAGAAGAGGAAGCGCAATGGCGAAGGGCAATCTGGTTCTTTGAAAACTGTTAAAAAGTTCAAAGGCAACTGTTACAATTGCGGCAAGGCGGGACATCGGTCCAAGGACTGTCGGAAGCCAAAGAATGTCAAGGGAAAACCTCATCAGGCCAATGTAACAGAACATGACAACCTTTCCGATAAGGTACAAGACATGAATCTTTCAGCGATCGTTTCTGAATGCAACTTAGTTGGAAACACTAAGGAATGGTGGATGGATACTGGAGCCACTCGCCACATATGCTCAAACCGCGGGATGTTCTCTACCTACAAAGCGACAGATAATGAGGAACAACTCTATATGGGAAACTCTTCATCTTCCAAGGTTGAAGGACATGGAAAGATTGTGCTGAAAATGACAAGTGGAAAGGAGCTTACTTTGAACGAAGTTCTTCATGTGCTCGATATTCGAAAGAATTTAGTATCTGGTTCCTTGTTAAGCAAAAACGGGTTTAAATTAGTATTTGTCTCGGACAAATTTGTACTTACAAAGAATGACATGTTTGTTGGGAAGGGCTACCTAAATGAGGGGCTCTTTAAGTTGAATGTAATGACTGTTGTACCTCCTACGAATAAAATTACATCTTCTTCTTACTTGCTTGAATCATTTAATATTTGGCATGAACGATTAGGACATGTAAATTATAATACTTTGCGTAGACTAATCAATTTGGATTTATTACCAAAGTGCGATTTAGATTCTAATCACAAATGTGATATATGTATAGAAGCAAAAATGACTCGTTTACCCTTTCGTTCTATTGAAAGAAGTACCGAACCACTAGATTTAATTCACACTGACTTTTGTGATTTAAAGTTTGTGCAAACTAGAGGCGGTAATAAGTACTTTATCACTTTCATCGATGATTGCACTCGATATTGCTATGTGTATTTACTCAAAAGCAAAGATGAAGCAATTGAAGTGTTTAAACACTATAAATTAGAGGTTGAAAATCAACTTAACAAAAAGATTAAGGCAATAAGAAGTGATAGAGGTGGTGAATATGATTCTCCGTTTGAACAATTTTGTTCGGAACATGGAATTATTCATCAAACTACGGCGCCTTACTCTCCTCAATCTAATGGCATTGCTGAACACAAGAATCGAACATTGAAGGAGATGATGAATGCTATGTTGATAAGTTCTGGATTATCGAAGAACTTGTGGGGGGAAGCTTTGCTTTCTGCCAATTATATTCTCAACAAATTGTCACATCGAAAAACGCACAAGATACCTTATGAATTATGGAAATGTCACAAACCTAACTATAAATATCTAAGGGTATGGGGATGTCTGGCTAAGGTAGCGGTTCCTAAACCTAAAAAGGTTAAGATAGGACCGAAAACAGTTGATTGTGTATTCATTGGTTATGCCTATCATAGTAGTGCATACAGATTTATGGTATTTAAGTCTGAAATACCCGACGTGCATGTTAATACGATTATTGAATCAAGGGATGCTACATTTTTAGAAAATGTTTTTCCTTATAACTTGCAAAGTGAGTCAAATTCACTAAAAAGACCTCATGATAATAATGAGGTTGTAGATCAAGAATCAATAAATGAAGAAGAACCGAGACGAAGTAAGAGGGCTAGGACGAAAACTTCATTTGGACCCGATTTTCTAACATATTTATTAGAAAATGAACCTCAAACTTTTGAAGAGGCTATATCATCAACTGAAGCTTCCTTTTGGAAAGAAGCAGTTAACAGTGAAATTGAATCCATACTACAAAATCATACATGGGAATTAGTAGACTTTCCACCCGGTAATAAACCATTGGGGTGTAAATGGATTTTCAAAAAGAAAATGAAAGCGGATGGTTCAATTAACAAATATAAAGCTAGACTTGTCGCTAAAGGCTACAAGCAAAAAGAAGGTCTTGATTATTTCGATACGTATTCACCAGTAACAAAGATTACTTCCATACGTATGCTTATTGCGATAGTGGCGTTAAATGACTTGAATATACATCAAATGGATGTTAAAACGGCTTTTCTAAATGGTGACTTAGATGAAGAAATTTATATGGAACAACCTGAAGGTTTTGTGGCCCCAGGACAAGAAAAGAAAGTGTGTCGACTTGTTAAATCACTTTATGGATTAAAACAGGCTCCTAAAAAATGGCATGAAAAATTTGACACAGTAATGATGTCAAATGGTTTCAAAATTAATGAGTGTGACAAATGTGTGTACGTCAAGAGCACTCTAAATGGATATGTCATGGTATGTTTATATGTAGATGACATGCTGATTATGGGTAATAATGATACCATAATTCAAACTACTAAAAAGATGTTGACAAGTAAGTTTGAAATGAAGGACTTGGGAATAGCCGATGTTATATTAGGAATTAAAATTTCTAGAACATCGGAAGGTCTCATTTTATCTCAATCACACTACATTGAGAAGATTCTTGATAAATTTAAGAAATATAACATTATCCCTATGAAAACACCTATGGATGCAAGCATGCATCTTATTTCCAATACTGGTGATAGTAAGTCTCAATTGGAATACTCTCGTATTATTGGCAGTTTAATGTATGTCATGAACTGCACTCGACCTGATATTGCTTACTCTATTAGTAGGCTAAGTCGATATACGAGTAATCCAAGTACTGAGCATTGGAAGGCAATTGTTAGAGTTTTAGGGTATTTAAAACATACCGAAAACTTTGGATTGCTCTATTCAAGATATCCAGCAGTACTTGAAGGATACTGTGATGCATCAGATACTAAAGACTCCAAGTCAACAAGTGGATATGTATTTACACTTGGAGGTGCTGCAGTGTCATGGAAATCTTCAAAACAGACATGTATAGCTAGATCAACAATGGAATCAGAATTCATTGCATTGGACAAAGCTGGGGAAGAAGCAGAATGGCTACAAGATTTTCTAGAAGATATTCCGTGTTGGACAAAACCTGTGCCTGCTATATGTATCCATTGTGATAGTCAATCAGCAATTGGTAGGGCACAGAATGCTATGTATAATGGCAAATCTCGACATATACGTCGTAGACACAATACCATTAGACAGTTGCTCTCTACTGGTATTATATCTATAGATTATGTGAAATCAAAAGAGAATATCGCGGATCCGCTAACTAAAGGCTTAACAAGAGAGCAAGTCGAAAGTTCATCGAAGGGAATGGGATTAAAACTGATAAAATAATCAAAAGTTTTCATGGTGGCAACCCAACCTAATTGATTGGAGATCCTAAGATTTAGGTTCAATGGGACAACCGAACTGTGAAAAACTTAGTGCGCACTGGGGAAATTTTTCCTACCCATTCCTATGATGAGACAGTGCATAACTGCCGTGAAATAGGATAAGTTACGCTTTTAATGATTTCTATATTTTGATTCGTTCAAGTGGAGTATAGCAGAATACTCTTTATGGAAATCACCTATGTGGGTGAGAAGGGGCCGCTTCTAGGAGAGTTATGTGAAGATTAATTCTCTAAAAACCGCTCATGAACCAGGAGGTGTCCAAGGCCAAAATGGACACAAACGTGAGAACCAATTGTGTTCGAAGGAAATTGTGTGACTTCTATTGTCTAGGTGTACAATAACGGCTGACTGTTCAAAGCATCTTGCTACTGATTGGCTAAGTATATCCGATAGATTTTACTAGGGAAAGTTCAAAATCTTTGGCTACTTATCTCGATGCAGTTTTCTTCAATTTTACTTCGAAAACATATCAGATGTTGTTGTTTGGAAAATAAAGCCGACATATTTCATTCATGTGGGGGATTGTTGGAAAATGGTTTTACTACTAGCAAAATTGGTCAACTTTGAGCCCAAATTTCAGTGGGACCCATGCCTTAATTTCAACGGGACCTAGCATATTCATGTTCTACTCCGCAAGAGGATCAACATGATATATTTATTTGTCGAAAACCATTTAGTATTGAATGAAATATTTAATGTCAAAGTAACCCATTTGAAACTATGAACTAGTGACGAATTTGATTTATTGGAAAATTCCCACACACTTGTCCCACATAGGAAAGTTATGAAACTTTGATGCGGTTTATATAGTGTAAGGTTGGGAATTGGGTTTGGGCCCTAAGGGGTACCAATAGTCTTTAGAAGAGGAGAGATCTATATCCTATGGGAGTCGGTCCAAACCCCACACGCGCGCGCCGCCGCCGCCGTCCGTCCGTCCGACCGGCCGGCTCGGCTCGGCTCGGCACGGCACGGCACGTGCTCGTGTCCGAGCCCGGTCCGGTCCGTGTACGGGTGCGGGTGCGTTCTTGTACTATATTATCTTTTTGGACAAAATTTATTTAATTTTGGATCAATTGTTATTTCTGGAGTATCTCCTTTCGAACAATCTGACAGAATTACCTTAATAAATTTGCACAGCGTAACGGTATGATCAACAGAATCAGAAAATTAATTCGAGCCCACCGATTTCACGATATTTCCTTAAAACGAATTTTGTTTAATTTATTCTAGTTCTACTCCTTCTCGTTGATCTTCTGATTGTGTTTCAGAAATGACAACTCCTAGTACTACACTCCCTAATAGTAGTATAGAAAAGCCAGATAAATTTAATGGGTCAGATTTTAAGCGTTGGCAACAAAAAATGCTTTTTTATCTGACAACATTAAGTTTGGCAAAATTTCTCAAAGAAGATGCGCCTTCATACACCGAGGAAGATTCTGATGTTGAGAAATTGGTTGCGGTTGATGCATGGAAACATTCCGACTTTCTGTGTCGAAATTATGTACTCAACGGACTGGACAACACATTATATAATGTGTACTGCAATGCGAAGTCTGCAAAAGAACTGTGGGAATCCTTGGACACCAAGTACAAAACTGAAGATGCCGGTACGAAGAAGTTCATTGTCGGTCGCTTCTTGGGTTACAAGATGGTGAATAACACTGCTTGCTGGAGAGAAAAAAAAAGGGATGCCTTGTGTTTTTTTTTTTAATTCAAACCTAATGGGTAAACTGCATACTAAGCCCCCAACTTTGGAGTAGATAAACAAATTGGTCCCCAAGCCTTTGAAAATGCCGAAAATGCTACAGTGGCGCCTTCTCTACCCGAAATTCTGATTTTGTGGCCAAAGTTTCAAAAATTGCACGTCAAGTCCTCTAACTTCCGACACTTGTACAATTTGGTCCCCAACTTTGAAATTTTTCGTCTTTGGTTCTATTTGCTCATTTTTCGCGTAAATTCCTTCTAATCATCATTCAAACTTGGGTTTCCACCTACAAAATAAAAATAACTAAATTAAGTAATAAATTGATAATAAAAAACTCACAAATATCTAAATTAATGGTCCGAATAAGTGTCAAAAATCCGCACTTATCATGTATTATTGAGAATACTTCATTGAGGCTAGGGAAATCCTTAATTAACAGAATCTGTGCCTTCATTTATTTATATGAATCACTTAACTCCATCAAGAACTTCATTACCCAATCCCTTTGCTGATTGATGGCCACAATCTCCAAACCTCCACAACTGTAGTTGGGGACAGCTTCATAGTTCATGAGCTCATCTAGGAGAGTTTTGAACTTTGAGAAATAAGCGCTCACAACATCTTGGCCTTGCAGTAACGTGATGATGACTTGCTTGACCTCAAAGATTTGAGGGTCATTTTGTTGAGCAAAACGTTGCTTGAGTTCAATCTACAGTTGCTGTGCAGTCTCACCATAGGTAGTACTACACTTAATGTCCACTGCCATGGTGTTTTGCATCCATGTAATCACTAAATCATTGCACCTTAGCCAATGTTCCATAAGTGGATCGCTGAGATCTGTTGGTTCTATGAGACGGCAATTAATGAAACCTAACTTATTCTTGATTTTTAATGCCTTCTTCATTGACCTTGCCCAAGAATGGTAATTGTTAGACTCCAAAGTGTGAATAACCAGTAAGGCTCCAGTATGATCGTTGCTTCCAATAAAAAAGGGCTATTTGGCTGTGATGGATCATAATTCATAGTGTTTGATGATCTACCTGATAAATTGAAAATCGGATTTGGATTTTGAGTTTGTGTATTTTCAGCATCAGATTCCTCGATGCCATGCTCTGATACCATTTTAAATATGAAATATATGAAGTAATAAAATGATAAAGCAAGAATTGAGAAAAGAATAATTGTATCGATCTTGCTTGATGATTAAAATGTACAAAATCAGCAGAATATATACAAAGATTTTACACAATTCTAGAAGGATAATGCACATGCTAAGGAACGGATTTTACAACAAATTCCCAACAAAAATCCTAGCAATCTTCTTCTAGATTCGTTTCCATTTGGTCGGGCTTGTGGTCCTGCATTGTGGTCCTGTGGTCCTGCATTGTGGTCAGGACCTGCATTGTGGTCCTGCGGTCCTGCATTGTGGTCCTGCCTGACCGTTTGTTTGTCCCCTGCCACGTAGCTGGTTCTTTCTTGGCAGCAGTTGGTTTCTCCTTGTTATCACCTCTATTATTGAGTTAATTGTTTCATTAGCCACTGAACTTTCATACATGTCACGGTTTACCCACTCACCTTTAAAACTTATCCCACTGGCCACTCAACTTTAAACCGTCCCACTCCGTTGGCCACTGGATCAAAACCGTTAGTAACGTTGTCCACGTGGCTGATGGAAAGATGACGTGGCACGTTAAATTCCACGTCAATGCCATGTGTGCAAGTGGATTACTCACCGAACTTTGCTCCATGTCACGGATTACTCACCGAACTTTGCTCCATGTCGCGGATTACCCACTGAACTTTGCTATATGTCACGGATTACTCACCGAACTTTGTTCTATGTCACGGTTTACTCACCGAACTTCCAAAATTGTCCCGTTGGCCACCGAACTTCACTCTATCCAACTTCATCACTCACCCAAATTAAGATGATGTTTGACGGGGATTAAAATTGAATTTTTTGGTAGATTGTGATAGAAGTTTTTGAAATATGTGGTTGAAAAGTTGCGGGACACATGAAATGGTTAGAGACATATTTTGTCATATTTAATCAAAGCGAGATTCAATTATATTATGAAATACGTGTTTGGTAGTGATAATTAGGGTTGGGCAAAAAGTTCAAACCGAATCAGATCTGAACCAAACCAAACCGAAAGGTTTTCTTAAATTAAATACCCGAACGAGTATCTGAATCGAGAATTGATGAGTTCGGTTCGGTTACCTATTCTAGACCAAGAACCGAATAAGAATCGAATTTCTCTGAATTTTTTAATTTTTTTTATATTGTATAAATCAAACTATTTTAATTTTTTCTACACAAATTAACTAATTAGGTAATTAATGCTCCAACTTCCAAACTTTTGTTTTGAAAAAATTAAAATAATTTGATTTATCCAATATAAAAAAATTAAAAAATTCAGAGAAATTCGGTTCTTTTTCGGTTCTTGATCTAGAATAGGTAACCGAACCGAAAGATACTCGTTCGGGTATTTAATTTAAGAAAACCACTCGATTTGGTTTGGTTCGGATCCGATTCGGTTCGGACTTTTTGCCTAACCCTAATCATCACTACCAAACAGGCATTTCATAATATAATTGAATCTTGCTTTGATTAAATATGACAAAATGCGTCTCTAACCATTTCATGTGTCCCGCAACTTTTCAACCACATATTTCAAAAATTTCTATCACAATCTACCAAAAAATTCAATTTTAATCCCCGTCAAACATCATCTTAATTTGGGTGAGTGATGAAGTTGGATAGAGTGAAATTCGGTGGCCAACGGGATAATTTTGGAAGTTCGGTGAGTAAACCGTGACATAGAACAAAGTTCGGTGAGTAATCCGTGACATATAGCAAAGTTCAGTGGGTAATCCGCAACATGGAGCAAAGTTTGGTAAGTAATCCGTGACATGGAGCAAAGTTCGGTGAGTAATCCACTTGCACACATGACATTGACGTGGAATTTAACGTGCCACGTCATCTTTCCATCAGCCACGTGGACAACGTTACTAACGGTTTTGATCCAGTGGCCAACGGAGTGGGACGGTTTAAAGTTGAGTGGCCAGTGGTATAAGTTTTAAAGGTGAGTGGGTAAACCGTGACATGTATGAAAGTTCAGTGGCTAATGAAACAATTAACTCGAATTTTCTAATAATCAGGAAAAATTATTGATAAATATACTGTATACAATGCTCACTTCTAATATGATCGCCTTCCACTTTGTGTGTTAATACTAAAGAATTTAGGGTTATCCGAGTTCTAGCTTACGTTGTGATTCCGTAATGCTAAAGAATTGAGGGTTTTCGGAGTTCTTTCGAACAGTGTTCGTGTACAGAGAAATACTATTTAACATATTTATACTACATACACTATTTAAAGTCAAGATTATTGCATCAAGCATAAGTTTTCTCCCACTCACTCTCTAGATTCAGTTGTACCAACCTAAAGTGGGGCCGGATTGAGAATGACTTGTCTGTGAAAATATAATGTAAAATAAAATACTCGTCAAAAAACAGGAAAACACATTTTATTCTCATTATTTGTAAAATATATTTTTATCTCTATTATTTTTTATTATATGTTATTTAATAAAATAATATTACACGCAAATTCAAAAAAAATTTCTTATTTTTTAACCACACATTTTCCATTAAATACTATTCTAAAAAGCATTTTGGACAAAAAAAAAAAATGTGGCTCAAATAGGCTCGTAGGCTTCATTAATTCGATCATACATTTTTATCTTTCTTCTTTTAATTACACATTCACCAATAAAATAATATTACACATATTTTTTAACCATATATTTTCAAAAATCACTATTATAAGGTACGTTTTTCTCAAAAATTTAGTTATGATGGAGCTCAACTAGGGGCTTAAATACTTGGAAAAACAAGTATTAACCTTAAGTCAAATTCGGGAAACAAATTTAGCTTTGCAGAGAAGGGCAGACCACGAAAATACGTTGAGGGATGCTCTATGAGAGATGCTCCATGGCACATCAAATATAGTTTAAAAAGCTAAGCTCAAGGACTTGCATTGTTTCCAGGGGTTGAAATGGCATTCCCTGGTTGGCAATTTTTTTCTTTTATTTTTTTAATTGTCAATAAAAATTTATCAAGTTTGCATCTATTTAAATTCATGTAATTGAGCATGTTTGTGTTGCAAAACTCATGTATATATAGACTATGTTTGATCGCTATTTTCTTTCAAAAATGTAAATGGAAATTGTGTAATTAAAAACTAAAGAAAAGTTTGGATATGTGTGTAATATTATTTTATATAAAAATGTATAATTAAAAATAAAATAGAGAAAAATATATTTTAATAATAAACTTGTGTGATAGTTACAATATAGAAAACACTATTTATAGGATTATAAATAAGAAATTTGTTACATGTACACTTTAGTTTAAACTTTAGCTTACACTTTGTCACATGACATTACTCAATTGGACAATTTAAATTTCAAATAATTTTTTTCAGCCAATTGACACTTTGACAACAATGTAAGTGTCAACTAAAGTGTAACTCTCTCGTCTATTGATGTCGGTATTAATGATTATGGAAAAAAATTCCAGAAAGAGGTTGTCCCTCACTCATTCTCCTTGGAGTTTATAGAATTGTCTGAGCATGGAATGGACGTTGTTGTACCAACCTAAATTGGGGCCGTATTAAGGATGACTTATCTGTGAAAATATAATGTAAAATAAAATACTCGAAAAACACATTTTGATCTCATTATTTTTAAAATACATTTTTAACTACACGTTCTTTAATAAAATAATATTACATACAAATTCAAAAAAAAAATTATTATTTTTTAACTATACATTCTCGAATAAATACTATTCCAAAATGCATTTTGGGCAAGAAAGTGGCTTAAACAGGCTTGTAGGCTCCATTAATTCAACTACACATTTTTCTCTATTTTTTTCAACTACACATTTTTCAATAAAATAATATTACATGTATTTTTTTTTTAATCACATATTTTTAAAAAAATACTATTATAAAATAGTTTCTTCTCAAAAATCTAATTATAATAGAGCTCAATTAGGGGCTAAAATACTTGAAAAAACAAATTTAGCTTTGCAGAGAAGGGAGTACTCCACTATGAATTGGTTTTCTAAACAACAGTTTTTTCATCAATGGGTAAGATTCATAAATATTCTAACATTTTATAGATCCTGGCTTTTAGTTATGGCTTATTAGCACAAAACGTCCCTACGTTTGATAGTTAGTGTGCAAAACGTCCCAACGTTTCATTTTTTTGCATTTTTGCCCCTATTTCAACGTTTCAGTGTGGAAAACATCATTTTCACTATTTTTCAGTGTAAAATGACCATTATACCCTCAAATTTAAATAAAACAAATAAAATGAAAAGAAATATAAAAAATAAATTGTAATTATACTCCCAAACTTTTTAAAAAGTGCAAGTAAGTCCAAAAGCCTTATTAAAAGGGTTAAGCACAAAACGTCCCTACGTTTGACACTTAATGCGGAAAACGTCCCTATGTTTCAAACATGTTTATATTTGCTCAATAACACAAAACGTCCCTACGTTTGACACTTATTGCGTAAAAAGTCCTTACGTTTCATTTTTTTTACATTTTCGTCCTTATTTCAACGTTTCATTGCGGAAAACGTCATTTTCACTATTTTTCAATGTAAAATGACAAATATACCATCATATTTAAATAAAACAAAAAAAGAAAATAAAAATAAAAATAAATTACAATTGTGCTCCCAAACTTTTCAAAAATTGCAAATGAGTTCAAAAATCTTATTAAAACATTCAAACTACCATTCCTTTCCTAAACCAGGATTGTAGATGGAGGTGTGATGGTTTGAAAGGTGGTGGGGTCTGATGGTTTAGGTGGTGGAGGGAGAATAAGGTTGAGAGAGGAGGAAAGGAGTTGATAAAAGGAGTTGAAAGTTTTTCTTGAAAGTTTGTCTTTTTATCCAGAGGAGGAAAGGAGTTGAAAGTTTGTCTTGAAAGTTTGTCTTTTTATCCAGAGGAGGAAAGGAGTTGAAAGTTTGTCTTTTTATCCATCCCTTTCACTTTCATAACTCGCATGATTACGCATTTATTCCTCGTGTCACTTTCACTTTCAAATAACTCGCATGATTACGCGTAAACCCATCACTTTCATAACTCGCAAAAATATGCCCTCTTTCTTGTTCATCCAAAATAATCTGAGTATAAAATATGCTCGTTTTTCTCTCCCCTTGCCTTCCATCAATCTTCGATCGGCGAAAATAGAACAAGCGTGAGTAAAAGAGGCAATGGCTGATGGCAGGGTTGCAAGTGAGACCTTTTGTTATTTTCTTTAAATGATTTTTACTTCATTAACTAAATTTTCTCTTTTCTTACATGAACTGAAAATCCAGGAAGCTCAACTTTCAGTTTCATTTGGAATGTGAGACCCTACATTTGGAATATATTTACAATCACTCACAATGATCGAAGTGCTGCCTCAATTATTCCTGTTCTGCTCAGTTTCCTCCAGTTGAAGTACCAAGGGATGAACGAAACTCCATTTACAACTCATCCCAGAACAATGAGTCTCGCAGTTTTTAGTGCCATAATGTATTACTACTTGTCATTTGGCGCAAATTTGAGGTTTGGTGACACCCAAACTTTCTTCACTGCTTTTAAACTATATTGTATGGTGTTTTTTGGCAATATGGCAGTGGCATCATTGGCATCGATCTTCTTTTCCGACTCAGTTAGGCCTTTTCTATATACCATGTGTGTATTGGTATCATCAAGTGAATTGTTTTACTGGGTTTACCAGAGGGTGGATGACATATTTACAAGACGTATTTATAGGTTCTTGATCAATCTATGGAGACGGTGGTTGGCATACTTATTTATGGAGCCCAGACATATACTTCCAAGGTAATTGCGATTTTAGCTTTTATGTCCGATAAGTTTTTCCGTATGTTGTACCCACTAAGCATAAATACTTATGAATAATGCTATGTACAAAAAGAGTTACATAATGATTTACATAAGGTGTCAAAAAGAGAGTGGAGAAGTTATTTGATTGAAGAGAATATGATCCAATCATATCTCACCATATCATTTATATGTAAATTATTATGTACGTATAGCACAACCGAATACTTTGTATTTTAACTTCAATTCATTTAATCTTTGTCTTTAATTATACAAATGATGCATGATTTAATAACCACAAGAGAACCCAACGACAGAACACACGCGCGCGGGTTTCTGCAATTTTTTTTTGCTTTTTTAATACACGATGGGGCACACTGTTTATCTCTCTTCTGGTCAATTTCTGTGGTTTCCTTTATGTACAATGGGAATAAGCCATGTTTTAATCCTATCTGGATTTTTTTCTTCCAAAACACTCCGAAATTTACCGAAGATAGATAAATGCAACTCAAATGTCTCTGAAAGTGACTCAAATGTGCCATTCTTTCATACATTTATGAAAGTGACTCAAATGTGCCATTCTTTCATACATTTATGAAAGTGACTCAAATGTGCCTTGAGTCACTTTCATTTGTTTTAATCCTGTCTGGATTTTTTTCTTCCGAAACTTACCGAAGATAGATAAATGCAACTCAAGTGTCTCTGAAAGTGAATCAAATGTGCCATTCTTTCATACATTTTGAAAGTGACTCAAATGTGCCTTGATGAAAGTGACTCAAATGTGCCATTCTTTCATACATTTTGAAAGTGACTCAAATGTGCCTTGATGAAAGTGACTCATACATTTATGAAAGTGACTCAAATGTGCCTTGTTGAAAGTGACTCATACATTTATGAAAGTACATTTATGAAAGTGACTCATACATTTTGAAAGTGACTCAAATGTGCCTTGATGAAAGTGACTCATACATTTATGAAAGTGACTCAAATGTGCCTTGATGAAAGTGACTCATACATTTATGAAAGTGACTCAAATGTGCCTTGATGAAAGTGACTCAAATGTGCCATTCTTTCATACATTTTGAAAGTGACTCAAATGTGCCTTGATGAAAGTGACTCATACATTTATGAAAGTGACTCAAATGTGCCTTGAGTCACTTTCATAAATGACTTAAATGTCTTTCACGAAAAGAGTCGCTTTCAATGTTTCTCTTAGAGATGTTTTCTTTTCTCTCGGACCATTGGGATTAAGTGGATGTTTGATGGAGATTAAAATTATATTTTTAGTAGATTGTGATATAATTTTTTGAAATATGTGTTTGAAAAATTGTGGAACCCATGAAAGATGTGATTAATATTGATTGTTTGACTTGGATTTAAATTAAAATCATATTTTAATTCAAAACAAACGGTGTCTAAATTCAAAAGACTTTTGAGAATCTTAAATGTTTGAGGATCTCAAATGTCTCTGAGAAATTTTTCTCAAAGATGTCTCTTTCATGAAAGAGACTCTTTCCTTCCACGAGAGTTTCTCTAGTTTCTGTCTAGAGAGTTTATCTTCTCTCCGATTGTAGTTCTTGTTGTATATATCTCTTTTTCTTTTCTCTCATAATTTGGATCTATGTTTTTTTTTTTCTCTACGTGTGAAGTCAAGCAATGAGATGTCCCCATTCGAAAACCCATTATGACTCAATAATAATAATAATAATAATAATAATAATAATAATAATAACCTTTTGTAATCTTCTCATCCTTGTATAAATATGCCCCTTCACCCTTGAGAAATCCCGTGTGCTCATCCTCGTAAAAGTATGCCCTTTCTTCCCTCCACTTGCCCACCATCAAGTTTTCATACAAGTCTTTGATCAATATGTTTTTGGAATTAATTTAAGTGTACAATATTCTCTGACAACAATGATTGACAATCAAGTGTTGTCAAAATCTTAGTATGTGATGTGGAAAATAAATTTTTTTTAAATAGATGGATATGATGATACCAAATAAGATGTTATCAACCAATGTTGTCAATTAATATTGTACATATAGCATATTCATGTTTTTATTAGAAAATATGGTTCAATACTTGTACAAAGTCCTAAGACAACAATCATAAATGTCACCAAAAAGTCCAATTTTTTAAGGTTTTTTTTTTTTTCAATTTTAACTATTTTTTTATATGTTAATATTTAGTTATTATTATAATACGAATTCATTAATAAAAAATTTGAAATTCATAACAAATTTAAAAAGGAAAAAAAATCGGCTTGCTAAGGCTCAAGCCGAAAGCTCGGGTTGAGCATAAATTTTTTAGCCGAGCAATCATATGCATTTATCATTTTTTTCACTTCAACCATCATTTTTTAAAAGAATTCATTCAACAATTGATGGTATTGTCAATAAATAACTACCATTGCAAATCCATATATCAAAGTTATTTAAATAGGTCGTGACACTATGTTTGAGGAACACAAAACAATAAATATGAATTTGATTTTAAAATGTTTCAATAATCTTACAACAAATATCTAATTAATTGTTTGGAAAATCTAATCCATTGAAATCATAAATATAACAGCACCTATTAAACACAACTCATCAACAAAAACAAGATTTCGAAAAAAAAAAATTTACCTTCTATCGAGAATTGTGGAAAGTCTAATAAATTCTCAATTTTTGATGAGATTAAATTTCTCGAAATGAAATTGTATATTTTCTTTTGAATTAAAAGTATGTATTTAATTTTGTAGTGTTAATAATTTTTCTATTTTATCTTCTTCATTTCTTCTCAAAATCATTGGTCATTACTTAAATAGTTAATGAAAGGAAATGAATCCATTAAGTATTAACTGGCATTAATGTAACTTCTTATGGAAGCGCCTTTTTTTCTAGAAATTTGTGACAAATTGAAAAAAAAAAAAAATGGTTCATTTTTCATTATGAGTATAAACAACAATTTGATACCAAATTTAGCTATTTTTGCAAAAGTTATCAAAATTAGACATTTTTCTATTAACAAGCATCCAATTGACCACTTTTGAAAATTCCCAAAAATATATCATCTAGAAAGTAGAAAAACGAAGTCACAATTTATTCTGATGATATTAAAGATTAGTTAGTCTCCCGTTTGGCTTCCGTTATTTGAGATTATAATTTTTGGTGTACACAAAAAGATTAAGAAAAATAAGAATAATTCTGCTTGTACATGGATAGTAAGTAGCATTGCTCCAAAAATAAAGGTTTGAGAGACATGTAAAAATTGTCGGGTTTGGCTCAAATTTTCAGATGGTGAATTTTAGTGACGTGCTCTATATTTTAATTTGTTTTCTGTTTTGGTGAGATCATTAGACACTCTCTTAACATTTGTTCATAAAATATATTTAATAGATGGTGAATTATTAAATTGTCGGTGATAAAGATTAATGGGAGTTTGGCCGTAGGCAAACTGTCCAACTACGTTAAATTGGTATTATTGTAGTTTATTTATTTGTTATCCTATTTTAGTTAAACAAAGTGAAAGTATTGAACAACGCTGCATAAATCGTACGTAGTGTTCACGACCATACATGCATATGTGCAATCACGCAACAATAGCAAATGAAACCGCAAGAATTGTTGAAATTATACTTGTCAAACCTTTATATAGAAAATCATATTTAGGTTATTAATAACTCGAAAAAGAAAATGAAATAAAATTTAATTTCAAGGTGATCGTGTGCCCCCTCGTCTATTTTTTGAAGAATGTGTGATTAAAAAGTAAAGAAAAGTTTTGAATTTATGTATAAAATATCTTATTGTGTGAACATTTGTTTAAAAATAAGTAAAAAAAATAAATTAAAGGATGTCCAACACGGGCTAAACAAACATTCCATAATATTATACTTTTAATTATTGTTTTAGGTTAGATTTTTATTCTCGAATGGGGAGTGTGTCCTATAACCCAGCTATTGAAATTGTTCTCGGTGGGTAGGATAAAATTGTCAACTTGTTGATATAACAGAAGAATCTTACTTACGGTTCTTCGTAAATAAGCAAGATAAGACTTTCATAAATAGGCAAGATAAGACTTCTCATTGTTTGCAGTAAAACATTAGACATATCCATTATTTTTTTTATAGCATGGACTACCTACACATGATTTTTTTTCCAATGGCTCCCCAACCAAAAAACCAATGGCTGAGCCGACCAAAAATATGGCCTGTGAGCCAACCAATTAAATCTGGCCTGAGAACAGTACATGACAACTTTTAGAAAACGCACTTGGTGTACAGGGATTTTTACCATGAATTTTACATATACACATTTGGCTGATTCTCATTGACGGTTGAAAAAAAAAAAAAAAGAAATTGTCAATACAAGACTGCCATTTTAGCCTCGTAAACGGTCACATGCCAATTTACCCCGTACAAGGGCAAAATCCTACTTTTAGTTAGAGGAAAATGCCGGATGTACCGAATGGTGTACCCCCCCTCACAATGTGTGCGGGGCCCGTGTGTGTTTAAAAATGGCGGCTCGTGGTCCCCACCTCCTAATGTGAGTAGGGTGTAAAAGATTATGTAAAAAAATTATGTACATGTAGCATAACCCTTAGTTAGATTAGATGTACTACCTACACATGAATTTTTCTAATGCGTAGAGGTACAACCTTTACTGAAAAACAATATTTGTCCCCCTTACACCATGTCATGTAAAAAGTAATAATTAATTCAATATTTTATATATATTATCTATAGTATTATGTATTGGATAGGCTAAAATTTAGCACTTGTTTCAACTCCATTTTGAAGGAAACGTGTATATTAAAATGTCGATCTTTTAAAAAAATTATGGTTAAAAAATAAAATAAAAATCATCAATTTACGTGTAATATTACTTTATTGAGAAATATGTGATTAAAAATAAGTTTTAAAAAATGAATTTTTGTAAGGATGGAACTCAAACAAGGGCTTAATCTAGTGTTAACATCTCACAATTATTCCATCTTATAAATATACTAGTTTTTCATCCGTGCAATGCACGAGGAGTGTTATTTTGAAGGTAATGTTAACGTCTTAATGTTAAGGATTGACAGAAAAATGTACTACAAAATTTTGATACACCCATTTGTATAGAAGAAAGAATGTTGCCTAAAGTATAATATAACTCAAAAGTTCCACTTCAAGGTACAATTTCTACATATTATCTATACAATGCATCCTAAGAGAAGTGGTGTTACTATATTTCTTTTCACAACAAAAGGATACATTTCGCACCTCAGCATACCTATGGCCAAATGCCTAACAAAGTGGAAAACAAAAAAATTGTCCATGAAGTGCGAAAAAATGCACAAGAAACTACATAGCATATACTGGAATTTCAACAATGTTAAATGTAAACACTTCCATCAACAATTTTTGTTGGATATGGGCTACCTCTCTATTCTAATTTGTTGGGCCTCTCCTGTTTTGTTGGCTCTTATTCTGCGTGTTACTTGGGCCTAACCGGTTTGCTGTTAATGATGGTGTAATCTTCGCCTTACACGTGGGATGATTTGGACTGTTGGATTGAGTATTGGAAGGGTTATCTGTTGTCAAAAATTCGACTACCGCAATAAAAAGAACAAAGAAAAATAATAGAAAATAAAAGCAGAAGATGAAGCGAGGTATGCCATGGAAAATCTCCTGAAGACAGATTTCGCCCCCCAACAACGTGCAAACGGGATTATGGACATCTGTCTCCCAAGATACAACGCTTCTTCTAAAGTCGATATTGTACAATACCAACCTTGTCGGTCTAACCAAAGAATGAACGTACTCGAACGAAATAACAACGGAAATATTGAAGGAATTTTTGCAGAATTATGGAGAGAGAACGAAATCCGAAATCAAGAATATATTAATTGATTTGATGTACAAAAAAGAATCTGAAGGTCTCTATTTATAGAGATTGAAGTGTCTCATTGAATGGGTGTGTGACATTTCACGAACTGGTGCACCACTTGGTCTGGTACATTCTAGGAATTGGATCCCACTGTTTCATGATCTAACTGTCCAGATTAAACCATGAAGTGAAGTGTCCATTCATCATACCTGTTCACCAATATCTGAACAGTTACCAGCCATGCAGATGCCACGCGTAGGTCCAACTGAACCCTGCCCCGCAGGACTAAATGACGCAACATATTACGTGTGTGCCACCTAGGATGCCAACTCATCGAGTCTCTCGCTGCTATGTCATCGAACTATGAGTCCATTTCTGAAAACTTTAAGGCTCCACAGCTCCTTGCGACGATGCGTACGTGCGAAGTGCGCCTCTAAAGCGCCCAATGCGAACTTTGCGACGTGCGCGGGCCGAGACTGAGGCCGGGACCGAGATCGAGACCGGGGACCGGGGCGCGCCTGAGTGGTGCAAAGCACCACTCCAGTGGTGGCTAGTTAGCTAGCATTGGCTAGCCAATGTTAGTTAAGTTGTAGACCACTTATTAAATTATAATTTGTACACACATCCCACTATATAAACAAGTTTTTTTTCTTGTAAACTTTCGATGTGGGATTCCTTACCATACATAAGACACTTAAATTTGGGTTTATCAACTTATGGGCCTATATTGGAGACTTTTTCAATTCACCAAAATTAATTACAATGACTCACATAATTAAATATCACATTTAATTATTTAACACTTTATCAATTAATTCCAACAATCCCCGACATGAATGGAAGAAGTCGACTCAAATCAAGGAAGAAGAAAGAAGAGTACTATCTGAAAGATAACGTATCAAGATAGGTAGCTTTCGTTTTAAACCTTCTTTGGTAAGAATATATCAAACTCACTTGGTTAATCAGTGAACGCAACGTTTTGAACTGTCAACCGTTATTGCAAGTTCAGACAATAGACCAAACACGTTATTTCTCATATCAAAATTTGATTCTCTATTGTGTTCATTATTTCGGCCCTGAACTACTTGGATTCTACGAGTGCTATAGAAAATTTGCCTAAGTAAATTTTCAAAGAACCGGCCAAGTTCGCACTTACATAGGTAATGTTCTATAAGAATACCCTTTTTATAGTCATCATTAAAAGCAACGCTTATCCTTAAACTTCATATGCAACACTTTTTGCATCATAGAAATGGGAAGGAGTTAAACTTCTAAGTGCTCTTATCGAGTCATTCATAATCAGTTTTCCTATTGAACCTAGTCCGTGGGATCTCAAGTTGCTAGGTTAGGTTTCCAATAAGATGACTCATTTGGTTTTAGGCTTTAAGCCCATTTCCCTCGATACGCAGTTTATACGCTCTCTAGATAACCCTTTAGTAAACGGATCCGCTCGGTTTTCTTTTGACTTGAGAGCAGCTGCAGAACGGTATTATGTCTTCGACGGATATGTCTCGACTTACCGTTATACACAAAATTTTCAGGTTGCCAACATTGAACTTAAACAAGCAAGCATAGATTAGTTTAAAATTACTTACCAAACCATCTGAGTGACTAAATTTTTTACCATCGAAAGTTCAAAGACCTTTTAAAATTGGAGCAACCAAGTTTTCAACACTAATTAATTTGATCGTTAATTGAAATTAAGTTACAACTTACAATAATGATTTTTCAGTTAATGGAAGGGACAAAAAAGAAAAGAGAGAATAAAAACATGAAGACTGGGGGTGCTGTTCTCCCTGTTGAGAAATTGCCTTACAAAAGTAAAAAACTCCACATTCTTCAATTACGGTCTCTTTTTTCTTCCCAACCGGAGCGCACTTTTCTCCTATTACCTCTTCCCTTTCACGTCTCCAAAGGATTCTTTGTCAATGATTATATACGACTAACTACATTAACACGCACAGTGAGAAGAAGAGGAAGAACAAAAAATCCCATTACTAGTTCTTCCCCACTGGGTCCTTAATGGGTCCGCCCCTGGTTTGGCCGTAGGCAAATTGCCCAACTACGTTAAATTGGTATTATTGTAATTTATTTATTTATTATTCTATTTTATTTAAACAAAGTGAAAGTATTGAATGACACTGCATAAATCGTACCTAATGTTCACTGCTAAACATGCATTTGTGCAATCACGCAACACCGTCCATTAAACTAAATCATTGAGCTATAAATTTCAAAGCTATTTGTGCTTCATTTCGTAAAACATTTTCTCTATTTTTGACAAATACTCTATTTAATGTCTCTAACAAATATTGATCAAATTTTTCGATTGTCTTTATATCAACTTATCTATTGAATGTTTTTTTTACAACTATTCATCAAATTTTCCAATTGTCTTTATGCGATAATACATCAATTTAATTCCTCTATCAAACTTCCAATTTTATTTGTGCTTTCAACTTCGAAACTCCTATATATTATAAGAAGGTAATCAACTGTGCAATGGAAATGAAACCTCAAGAATTGTTGAAATTATAATTGTCAAACCTTTATAATGTAAAAAATCATATTTGGGTAAAGTATAAATTAAAGTAAAGTAAAGTAAAGGATATCAAACACGGGCTAAACAAGCATTCCATAATATTAAACTTTTAATTACTGTTTTGGAACAGATTATTCTCGGATGAACGTGTCTTAAGTCCTATAACCCGGGCATTGAAATTGTTCTCAGTGGGTAGGATACTGCCTACTTGTTAATGTGATAGAAGAATCTAGTTCTCTCTAAATAGGCAAGATAAGACTTCTCATTGTGTGCAGTAGAACATTTCTGATCCTGCCGTACCCGTTATTTTTTTATGGCGTGTACTACCTACACACGACGTTTTAGCCCTTGTTTGAATTTCATTTTGAAGAAAATTTGTATTTTAAAATATTGGTTTTTTGAAAATTTTGTAGTTGAAAAATAAGAAAAAATCATCAATTTACGTCTAATATTATTTTATTGAGGATTATGCAGTTATTTCTTCTTCCTCTTCTTCTATTTTGTTACAATTAGAAAGAAAAGTGTTCCTGCTATCAACTAATCGTAAATTTAGCTTCTCCTTTATTCATTTTTTTTGCCCAATTGCTTTCCTTTCTTGATTAATCGAATATTACCCGCATTTATGATTTTACATTACAAACAAATTTATCTGAATGTTTTTTTTTCTATTATTTAATTAGTTTTCATGTGTAATCTTATAAAATAAAAGATGCATGAATGAATGAATGATTTTTTATTTTATTTTTTTATTCTTGCCGTGAAAAAACTTGTATTGTGTACTTGCGATTATGCATTTACACTTATCTTATTTATTTATAATAAAGATCTTATGTGACCTCGTATTTAAAATAATAATAATAAAATTACTTACAAGTAAAAAATCACTTTTATACAAAAAGTTTGTTTATAAAATAAAAATACAACTAATAAGACAAAAATTCAATTATAAAATATAAAAAGTTACTTATAAGTGAGAAATTTACTTAAAAAATTTTAAAAGTGTAAAAGTAATTATTACTTATAAGTAAAAAATGTTAACTTAAAATTTTAAATAAATATTTAACTTTATTTAATTTTTTAAGTGAAATATTAATTTATATGTAAAAAAATTACCTATAAATAAAATATTTTGTTCAAATAATGGCATCATGACCTAATGAAAAGGTCTTCACTGATGAGGGATCGGGAAACTCTAATTAATATTTTGTTCATTAATTTATTGTTTGTAGAATTTGTAATTGATCCACTGGACTCGTGCCATTTGCGTGTGTGTGGGGGCGACTCCGCAATCTACGTAGTCTATATTTGATGGAGATTAAAATTTGATTTTTTAGTAGATTTTGATAAAAAAATTTGAAATGTATGGTTAAAAAGTTGTGGGATCTATAAGATATATGTTTAATTCGTCTTATGATGCCACGAATGTACAAGATTCTCTCTACAGACATTGTGAATCGAGGTATTAGATGAGCCTATTGAGACAAGATTCTCTCTACAGACATTGTGAATCAAAACTTATATTCTCTCTACAGACATTGTGAATCAAAACTTATAAGTTTTGATTCACAATGTCTGTAGAGAGAATCTTGTCTCAATAGGCTCATCTAATACCTCGATTCACAATGTCGATAGCTAAAATATTCAATATAAAACTTGCCCACCATCAAGTTTTCATAGAAGTCTTTGATCAGCGACAACAGAACAAGCAATGGCAGATGGCTGGGTTGCAAGTGAGACCTTTTGTTATTTTCTTTAAATGATTTTTACTTCATTAACTAAATTTTCTATTTTCTTACAGGAACTGAAAATCCAGGAAGCTCAACTTTCAGTTTCATTTGGAATGTGAGACCCTACCTTTGGAATATATTTACAATCACTCACAATGATCGAAGTGCTACCTCAATTATTCCTGTTCTGCTCAGTTTCCTCCAGTTGAAGTACCAAGGGATAAACGAAACTCCATTTACAACTCATCCCAGAACAATGAGTCTCGCAGTTTTTAGTGCCATAATGTATTACTACTTGTCATTTGGCGCAAATTTGAGGTTTGGTGACACCCAAACTTTTGCTTTTAAACTATATTGTATGGTGTTTTCGGAACGTTGAAAAAACGCTGCAAAAGGGGTCTACCGCAACGTTTAAAAAACGTTGCAAAAGACCTTTTTGCAACGTTTATCAATTATGTTTTTTAATTCTCTAATAGACAAAACTTGTGAGGTATATTTTTGAGGATGAAAATATATTAAGGAGTCGAGATTGTAAAGCCCCAAAAATTTCATAGAATAGAATTTCTTGTTCTATATGCTATATTTTTATTATTTTGAAAAGTTGGGGACTAAAGTGATATATGTATTAAATTCTTATAATTTTGGGTCAAATAATTAAATTTTTATAGAGCAATGATAAGTATATCAATATTGAGTTCGTTGGATATCTCGTATTTAATCATGTATATTAAATACGAGATATTAAATTCGGATAAACAAAGTCCAAGTTATTGTGGTTGAGAGATTTTACCCTTAAATTATATTTTATTAAGGTTAATTATTGTTTTAAAATTTCCTTTCTAATCACGTGTAGTACGTAGGCTGTTTTGATATATTTTAATAGATTTTTTTTTTTTTAATTTAAAAAGGTCCGCCAAGTGTATGGATAGTTCTTGGTGCGGAATTTTAACTACATTCACGTGTAGTAGAATTTTGACTTCAAAGAATAATAATGATGTAGTACATGATGGACATTCTTGATTCTTGGTGCGGACTCTTGTATGGTTTAACACGGGCCACGGCTCTTGAATAACGTACAAGAAGTTTCATGAGAAAAATTCATAAATAAGGTGTATTCTTTACACCAATTCAAAAATAAGGTTTATAGTTTGAAACTTCAAAAATCAGGTTTTTTTTTTTTTTTTTTTTAAATTCTAATATAATATAATATAATAAACCCACCCCACATGCACCACCCCCCCCTACTCCGGTGACTATTCCGACGACAATTCCGACCACCACTTTTCTCCGGCTCCGATTCCGGCGACCATTCCAGCGAGGTCACAGATTTTTAAAGAGTCACGTATTATTATAGTCACCGGTCACATTTTGGTCACAGATTTACAATTTAGTTAGTCACATATTATTTTTCAGTCACGGATAATAATTCTTATAGGTCACATATTATTTTACGGTCACAGTTCAAAAATTTTGTAGGTCACAATTATTTCTTTGGTCACATATTTCAAATTTAGTTGGTCACATATCAAAATTTATAGGTCACACGGTCACATATTTCAAAAACTGTTTGGTCACATATTATTTTTGAGTCACATATTACTAAATTTTTAGGTCACAGTTAAGTAATCAGTCACAGATTACCAAATATTTGGTCACATACCCTCAAATACTTGGTTACATAACCAAGTAATTGGTCACATACACCAAATAGAGGTCACACATCACACCACACCATACCAACACCGTTTGTCACAGATTAAATATTTGGTCACAGATAACTAAATATTTGGTCACACACCACCAACAATAACCACCAACGTGGCCGCCCCCGCCACAAAATCGCCACCACCACCATAGATCCACCAACAATAACAACCAACGCACATCACACCACCAACAATAACCACCAACGTGGCCGCCCCCGCCACAAAATCGCCACCACCACCATAGATCCACCAACAATAACAATCATAGATCCACCAACAATAACATCACTCAATAGCAAAAAAAAAAAAAAAAATAAAAAATAAAATAAAATAAAATGCAAGAAATCGTCGCCTTTCCTAGCCGATTTCATCGCTCACGGGCAATGATTTCGTCGCCCTTTCCGGCAAATAAATCGTGTCGTGCCGAGGAGGGGGGGAGGGGAGGGGAGGGGAGAGGGAGGCGGAGGCGCGGCGACGGCGGCGGTGAGGAAGAGGGCGGCGGTGAGGAATGGAGAGAGAGAGAGAGAGAGAGAAAAAATGGATTGAAAATTAATTAGGGTTTGAAAAATTAGTATTATAATATTATTTAAATATTTAATTTTTACCTGATTTTTGATTAGATAAATATTGGACCTGAATTTTGAATTTGAAAGTTAAAACCACTGGTTTTTTGTAATTTCCTCAAGTTTCATTATCTTGACCAAATATACAAATACACGTATCTACGAAAGATATTATACTCTTGTATGGACATTCTTGATTCTTGGAACCTGATTTTTGTTTTTGTCTTTCAAATTTATATGATCTATACGAGATGCAAGTGATTTGTCCTGTTCAATTTATTTTTTTATGTTGGTAAATATTATGTTAATGAAAGTTATGATATGATATGAAATGGCCATCCGATACTAAAGATATAATATATTATGAGCTCTTATAGATTTCTAAAGATATGATATGCCAGTATGATATTTTTGATACATGATTTAATACTTTTATACGGGATTGCACAAATTATTCTCATATACTCTTCATTTTTCCCTACTCCTCACAAACTAGAACGTGTAGTTGGTTGGCAGGCGAAAAGGTGCAGTCGTGGTGCCAAGATTTTGGTATTAATATATTAAATCCAGTGTAACGTGTCGAACATTTTTTATTTCAGCATTATCTTTAATTTATTTCATAAGGATTTTTATTTAGAAATTTAAGATATGATTCATTTGGTTATAAATTTCAATCTGTGTTAAACTATATTAGTGGAATTAACATTTTATTATTTATCTAATAAATATGATGTGCATGATTTTTAGTATTTTTTTCTTTTTTTGGAATATATTTTACTTGGTTATGAGTTCCTTCTATTAATTAATTCGTGCTCGTTAATATCATGTGCTTATACTGTTAACATAAATAAATTTGGTAGCGATTTGAACTTTAAAATTTGGATCGTCACACAGAATATTATCATCCGTAAAAGGCTTTAATATATGCTGTCTACTTACTATAAATGATGAGCAAAATACTAAACATAATATCCGCACAAGCCATAATTTCTTTGTAATATCGCCTTGGTAGTATGTGCATAATGCATATCTTCCACAGCAAAAGTAGGCCAACAACCACCTCCATTTATTGATCAAGAACCAGTAATTCCATCTCAAGAAAATATGATCTTTTCTTTGGTAAATTCAATACAACATTTCAAGATGAGGACCATGTTCTCTATGCCCTGCATGTTTACTACTGGGGAAAGGGAAATGCAAGCCGAGGTAGGAACGGAGACATACATAAAAATTCCGTCGTAATATTCAAGTAAACAGCAGACATAAGGTATTTTCAAAATTGGGTGCAAGATATGGAATATTCTAATAGAGTTCAGAATTGGGAATTCGGGTACAGAGACACGTAATGTTAAAAAAAGAAATCACAATTTGAAACTAGGGACAAACTTTGATGCAGAGAGTATTAGTCATTAGTAATTTTTTTCCTAAGAAAAAATAGTAATTAGATAAAAAAGCGTTCATGCTTATAACGTGTTATAAAATTAAAGGAATAAAAGAGAATAAATAGAAAGAAAAGTAGAGAATCAAAACTCAATTGTATACTTTATTGATAATCAAGACTTGTATTTATATGGTTCAAAATTATAGTTACAATTAGAATGAAATAAACTCTCTAAATTAGATAGAAAGACTGCATAATAATCAATATTTATCTTATAGTTTTACAAGAAGTATACAATTTTAAATTTAATAGACTTACATAAATATTTTAAAATTAGGTGATAAATAATATTAATATATTATATATTTTTAAGATTATTACTTGCTTTTAATTCAACCCAATTGAACATATTTTTCAATTCAATGTCGGATTGGATTTTAAAATGCTGGAAAAAGTTGGATTCAGCTTCTTCGATTTATCGGAGAAAATCAAAGTTGGAAAATCTTCTTTTAATTTCTTTTTTGTTTTATATGGTTATATAAATAACTTAATTGAACTTAGAGTTATACACAATATTCACTCAATTGAAGAATGCCATTGTGTAAACTGTGCTGGATAGTCATCTTTAATAGAAGAAGAAGTAACAAAAAGGAACATAAATTCAAGGAAGTGAAAACAATTAGTAGGACCTACAAACAAGGAACAAATATAAAGGATTCACAAGAAAAATCTAAGTTTGAAAATTTTTGATTTTTTTTTTTTTTTTTGCACTCATCTTACTATTTCCTTTGTATGCTAAAATAGAAAGCACATAAAACATCAAAACAAAACCAATAATACTTCTATTTCTTAAAAAGATCAAGAATATTTTAACCACATAATCCCTAATGTGACAAAAAGCAAATAATAGTGATTTTAAAGTATATCACGGAAAATAGTTGCATTGCTCATTAACAAATCAAGAGAAGTTCGCATGCACAGAGAGGCTACCCCACTTTTTTTTACAAATGCAAGTTGACAAAGTCCATATTTTTTCAAGGATAAATCTATATGTACATAATTATTGTGCATAATAGATTACATAAGTCCATATGGAAGAAATTCGATCGTGGATGTGAAGTATGGAAAAGTCAAAAATTGTAGACTACCAATGAATGCGCGCCACATGTCAATCATGTAATGTATTATGCAAATAATTATGTACATATAGTATGGTCTTTTTTTTCAATGAGACGGTACTCACCCATCCTATAAAATTTCGGTGCACAACTTAGGGATGGCAAAAAAACCCGACAAACCCGATACCCGTGGGGACCCGCCCCGAATGGGGAGAGGAAAACCCGCTTAAACGGGTAACGGGGCGGGGATGGGGCGGGGAATTATTCCCCGAGGCGGGGACGGGTAACGGGGTCCCCTCCCCGCCCCGCCCCATCCCCAAAAAAAAAAAAATTTTTTTTTTTTTTTTTTTTTAAGAATTCAATACTTTAAATGAACATTTTCGTTAGTTCTAATAGAAAATAGCAACTAAAATTATTTGTTTAAATATAATGAATATGGACAATAAAAATAAATTATCAAAAATTAAAAAAAAAAAAAAAAATCTAAACGGGGAATAAACCCATCCCCGTCCCGCTCCGTCCCCGCCCCGCCCCGCCCCGCCTTAAACGGGGAACGGGGCGGGGACGGGGAATGAATTTCTTAACGGGGCGGGGGACGGGGAGGGCATCCCCGCCCCCGCCCCGCCCCGCCCCGCCCCATTGCCATCCGCCACAACTGGCTACCCCACTTTTTTGTACAAATGCGCCTTTTACCATTAGTGTCATTTGGATGTGTGCCAAAAAATAGACAAAATTATATGCACGTGATGGTTAACTAAAAAAAAAGACGAAATTATATGCACGTGATGGTAAACTCAAATTACAGAACATCAAATTTCAACCCAATCAAATAATAACATTTCGGAATTGATGCAAAATTATAGAAGAACCTAAAATTGGACCTAAAGACAGAAACGTTTATATCATTAAAGATTCAAACATGTGCCCTTCCTCTGAATTATACAAAACTTAATCACTATATCATTTGATGAATATTGTAATTATTTGTGTTTAGTTTTAATAAAATATATGTTATATTTAATTTAAAATATTTTATTGTTACCGGCTACCGGTGCTTTGAGTCACCACTGTTTATAACTTTATTTGACTGATCAATGAATTGACTCACCCGTCCTTCTATGAAATTTCAGTGCACAACTGGCTACCCAAACTTTTTGTGCCAATTCGCCACATCAGCATCAAACTGGCACACGGCACCATATATGTCGTTCAATCTATGTGCATATATAGGACTTCTGGTGGTGGGGGAAGTGGCAACAGTTAGTCCATCGGTGATAAAGAGTCAGAAAAAGAACTAGGCGACGGCTGATAACATACTTGCAAGTGAGACCATTTAATTCATGCTTAAGTTTTTCTACTTTTAACTGATCTTCAATGGCTTAAACCTTGTCTCTTTTCTTATAGGAATTCAGAATCGAGTGGTGCACACCAGATGAAACACATCTCTCAACTGAGTGGCATGATGAAGGAACGAGCACGTCTTTAATACCAACTGACGTAACAAAAGCTCATAGGAAATGACAAAAATTGATAAAAAAAACTCAAACTTATTAATTTGAAAGATCAAATACCAAGAAAGTGAGAATAATTTGAGAAACTTCTCGAGACTCTTTATTTAACCCAAAATTCAACTAATTGACGTAATCCTTTATTTAAAAAGTAAATAAAATCTAGATAATAACTAAACTTCTAAATAACGGCTGGCTCTAGATAACTACTAACTACTAAGAATTAAAGATAAAATCAAACTCTAAACATAACTAAAAATTCTAATATAATTAAATTAAGAAAAATATTAATAATAACGAAAAATGCATTTTCAGAGCCCTAAACAATAGAATTGAGCCAAAACAAGCCATACATCATGGGCAAATCCAATGAGTTCTGTTCACTGGAACGTTTCCACTCAAAATAGACACAATATCTTGAAAATGAACAATTTGAAAATTTATTTTTTCGACCCCGATCCCACTTTTTCATGAAATCTTCTTCACTTAACGAAGTTCCAACCATATCATCTTCAACCATGGGAACTAGTGATGGCAATAGGCCTAGTTGAACCGGCTCGATCCATGTATCCACGAGCTCGGCATGTCAAGCTCGTTCGAGCATGAGTTGAGCTCGTGCTTTCAAGTTGAGTGGAGTCAAGCCAAGCCTTGAGCTCGAGTTTTTTTATTTTTTTATTTTTAAACTACTAAACAATATTTGATGACTTTTTTATGAACCCACGAGCTCGTAAACTATAGGCTCGTGGGTCGTGCAAAAGAAGTGAAATTTAAAAATGAACAAAAGAAGCAACGGCTGTAAGTTGCAAGGAAAGAATTAAATTTAAAAAAGATCTCTTATTTCTTCGAAGAGAAGATGAAAATAAGTGAAATTTTATACAGACCAAAGTCACATTGCATATCATCACTACATGCAAATGGCACAATTATCATCTAAAGAGTATGGAATTTCCATAAATGGAAAAAGATACAAAACGAAAAATGAATGATCAAAAATACATTTCAATACCTAAGATGAAGGTAGTTCTGATAGGACCCTAGTGCTGTGCTTCAATTCAACGAATGAATTTCACCTGCTGTTGCTACTGCTGTGGATCTACCATAATCACTTTCTTTTTATATTAGAAATATTGTATATTGTTAATTCAAAGTTATTAGCAAGTCGCAGGTCGACGTATTCGACACGTATCGTGTCAGACACACGTGTCAGTGTCGGTGTATCATAGTATTGACCTTATCTTAATATTTTAAGTCTTTCATATATTTTGATTCCTCGAGAACTTTAGATCATACAATGATGGAAATAGGCAAATAAATCAATTGTAAGAAATGTGCGTAAAACAGCAAAAGTAATACAAAGCCCCATTATTGAGAATAATTTATATCAGTGAATCGAAGTTGAAGAAGAATAAAAATGTTAAAAGAAATTTGAAAAGAGATCACATAATTCATCGATAAGAACCTGAAACAATCCATCGAAATCAAGCAATGTATACCATTTTAATTGCATTATTGGCACACACAGATCACTGTTCCATGATCCCATAATTCTCCGGAGAAAAAAGGAAAAAAAACTTTAGATGCATCTACACTGTAAATAACCAAATCTACTGAAATTAGAATTTAGAGCATTAATTATCAGCTAACAAACACAATAGCTGTTAAATTAATCGGGGTACTTGTCAAAATGACCTAGTCAAAGGTCCCTAATTCCACTTTGACTTTTCCAATTGACAATAATCCCAAAATGACCCATTTGCTATAAAAAGACAAAAACACCCTTAAGTGACTAAAACAATTACAAAACATGTTTGTATTAAAAAGACAATACTACCCTTTTAGTTAACAAATAAAACTACTATTACGAAAAAATAATCAGCACAAACAGCTGAAAATTCGGATGTTAATGGCCGAAAAAAATCAGCTGTTAACAGTCGAAATTTCGACTCGGCTGTTAACAGCCGAAAATGTTGGCTGTTAAGCTGAGGCTGTTTGAGTATTTTTATCATAACTTTTGTTTCCGATATCCGATTAAACCGATTTAAAAGGCGTTGGAAAGATAATTCAAAAGGCTACAACTTTGCTAGAAATAGCTCTTTTTCAATTCGAACGTTTACTATGCCAAAAATGGATTTCAATCTCCAACTAAAAATTTGGACATCCTTTTGCGGTGGAAAATTGATTTGTTTTCACTCCTTTTGATCTTTAGTTATATCTATTTGACCCTTAACATGCTCGAATCTTCATTGTGAGTTTCGACACAACTTTTGAGTACCTTGATATATAGAACAAGCTAAACGTTGATTCATCTCGATAAGATATGGTACTAAAAATTCAATTCAAAGATCATTTGCCATTTTCAATTCAACATATGAACGTTACGTCTGATATTAAAGTGAATTATTTGTTTAAGTTGAACAAAACGTAAATGACACTGTTTTGCGTCACTTTAGTGAGGATGGACAACGCGTAAGATAGAAATTTGCTAATAAAAATATTTAAAAAATAAGAATAAGAATAAGAATTTGCTAACACGTTAAAAAATAATATATATTGTTTACTTAATTTAAAATTTTCATTTCGTTTTAATTTTTGTATAAAAAATGAAATAAATAATTTTAAATTGATAATTATGAAAATAAAATATTATTTTTTAACGTGTTAGCAAATTTTTATTTTTTTTTCCTTTTAATATAATTTGTAAACTAATCTTTCATTTTTCAAATGTAATTAAATAAATATATATTGTTTACATAATTTAAACTTTTCTTTTTGTTTTAATTTTTTTACAAAATTGAAATAAATAATTTTAAATTGATAATTACGAAAATGAAATATTATTTTTTAACGGGTTAGCAGATTCTTATTTTTTTTCCTTTTAATATTTTCATTAATATAAAATTCTTTAATTAAATATAATTTGTAAACTAATCTTTCATTTTCAAATGTAATTAAATAAATATATATTTTTTAATTAATTTTAAAAAAATTCTTTTCTTTTAATTTTGATATAAAAAGTGAAATATATCATTTTAAATTGATAATTATGAAAATGAAATATTATTTTTTAATGTAAAATATTTAAATCTAATAATATTAATTGATAATTATATAATTTTTTTCGATTACGTAAAATATTTAAATCTATAAATACGTATTTCATATTCGATTTATTCAATTATTAATAAAACTAAAAGGAAAAAAATAAGAAGTTGCTAATATGTTAAAACATAATATTTAATAATTAAAATTATTAATTTCATTATTTTACTAATTATGAAATTAAAATTAATTATTTAATTATACAAATTTTTTTCGATTACGTAAAATATTTATTTCATATTCGATTTATTCAATTATTAATAACATTTAAAGGAACGAATAAGAAGTTGCTAATATGTTAAAAGATAATATTTAATATTTAAAATTAATTATTTAATTATATAAAAAAAATTCGATTACGTAAAATAATTTTAAATTATCAATTTTAAATTGTTTATTTCATTTTTTATATAAAAATTAGAACAAAAGGAAATTTTTAAATGAAGTAAACAATATATATTTATTTAATTATATTTGAAAAATGAAAGATTAGTTTACAAATTATATTTAATTAAAGAATTTTATATTAATGAAAATATTAAAAGGAAAAAAAATAAGAATTTGCTAACACGTTAAAAATAATATTTCATTTTCGTAATTATCAATTTAAAATTATTTATTTAATTTTTATACAAAAATTAAAACGAAAGGAAAATTTTAAATTAAGTAAACAATATATATTTATTTAATTGTATTTGAAAAATGAAATATTAGTTTACAAATTATATTTAATTAAAGAATTTTAGATTAATTAAAATATTAAAAGGCAAAAAATAAGAATTTGTTAACACGTTAAAAAATAATATTTCATTTTCGTAATTATCAATTTAAAATTATTTATTTCATTTTTTATACAAAAATTAAAACGAAAGGAAAATTTTAAATTAAGTAAACAATATATATTTATTTCATTGTATTTGAAAAATTAAAGATTAGCTTACAAATTATATTTAACGTGTTTGAAATTATATTAAAGTTAAATAAAGAATATAGATATTATTTAATTAAATTTGAAAAATTAATATTTGTTTACAATGAACATTTAATTAAAGAATTTAAAATTAAAAGAAATAAATATTTATTTTTCATAATTATCAATTGAAATTAATTATTTAATTATACATATAAAAAATTAAAACAACAGGAAAATATGAAAGTAAAATAAACGATATAAAAAGATTAAAAATTAATTTACAAAGAATATTTAATTAATTTTTTAAAATAAATTAAAAAATAGGAAAAAAAAATAAGAATTTGCTAATTTGTTAAAAAATAATATTTCATTTTCATAATTATCAATTTAAATATTTTATTTCATTTTATTTTTAAAAAATAAAACAAAAGAAAATATTAAAATAAAAAAGAATACAAATATTATTTAATTACATTTGAAAAAATATAAGATTAATTTATTAATAATATTTAATTAAAGAATTTTAAATTAATTAAAATATTAAAAGGAGAAAAAATAAGAATTTTGCTAATTTGTTAAAAAATAACATTTCATTTTCATAATTATCAATTTAAAATTGTTTATTTCATTCGATATTTAAAAATTAAAATAAAAGAAAAATATTAAAATAAAAAAGAATAAAATATTATTTAATTACACCTGAAAAATTAAAGACTAGTTTACAAATAATATTTAATTAAAGAATTTTAAATTAATTAAAATATTAAAAGGAAAAAATTAGAATTTGCTAATTTGTTAAAAAAAAATATTTAATTTTCGTAATTATCAATTTAAAATTAGTTATTTCATTTTATATTTAAAAATTAAAACAAAATGATTTTTTTTAAAATTTAACAAACAATATATATTTATTTAATTACATTTGAAAAATGAAAGATTAGTTTACAAATTATATTTAATTAAAAAAATTTAAACTAATTAATGTATTAAAAGGAAAAAAAAAAATAAGAATTTTTTAACACGTTAAAAAATAATATTTTGATATGTTAACAGACCAAATGCAAATGGTTTGTTAACAGACCATATTAAATAGACTGTTAAGGCCTGTTAACAGACCATATTAAATAGGCCTATTTAACGTGGCCTGTTAACAGGCCTTAACAGACCATTTAATAACAGGCCATATTTAATATGGCCTGTTAACAGGCCATATTTGGTCTGTTAACAGACCATTTAATATGGTCTGTTAACAGACCATTTGGTGCAAATGGTCTGTTAACAGACCTTAACAGACCAAAAATGGTCTGTTAATAGAATGACTTGATTAATAAAAAAAAAAAAAATGAAACCGTCAATTTTCTTGTGAAGATAAAGTGGGGGTATTTTTGATTTTTTACTTCTCTAAAGTTCTACTTTTAAATTTATCTTTTTTTTTTTAACATATTTACCGGTCAAAGGTCATTTTGGAATTACACATGAATCAAATGGTCATTTCCTCCTATTTCCTCTAAATTAATCCCCGGATCAAAGTTCATACGAATTCTCAAATTATATTCTATTTGGTAATTCGCAGTTAATTACTGTTGGATCTAAGGAGTAACAAATTAATCGCATACCCTTGAACATTTTTGAGAGTTTGATTGAATCTTGAATCCAGCGGAGAAGGTGAAGAAGGCGTGTCCTTGTTCCGATCGTCGTCTGTACTATAATTGCTGCTGATGTTGCTCCTCAAGTACATGGTTTGTGGCACCAACCACTGTGCCTTTTCTCTTACAATAACGGATTAATAAGATTTGAAAGGAAAAAATTACAGTCGATTACGAAAAAATTTGTTTTTGTTACAAATTGTTTGCATGAGATCAGAGCTTCGGAAAATCAATTGGAAATTGGGATATTGAGTGAATTTTAGCCCAAATCCATGAAATCTATTAAACTTTATACATCTGTTAAATTTTATTGAATTCCATAAAATCCATGAAAATTTATAAATATTAAGAAATCTATTAAAATTTGAGTTGAGGACACCCCTTTAAGTGAACACAGAGAGAGAAGATAAGAGAGAAGAAAGACTCGTGGTGTAAGTATAAATTTTAGAGAAAAAATTAAGAGGGCTTTTAAGTGATTTAATTTTTGTCCATTCTCCTAAATAAGAAAAATATCTAAAAGTGTGGTGTAACTATAAACTTTTGTTGTGGTAATATAATTACCCTTGGGAAAACGAGTTAATTGTTTCAATGGTCACTGAACTTTACAAAGTGTCACGTTTCACTAACTGAACTTTAAATTGCATCCCATCACTCACTGAATTTAGTAAAGTTGCACTCCATCCATCATCGGACTAATTCCGTCAAAATCGGTTGCCTACGTGGATGACGGTTTGCACACGTGGCCGTTAAATTAATCCAAGTGGCCGAGTTAATTGTTTCAAAGGTCACTAAACTTTACAAAGTGTCACGTTTCACTAACTAAACTTTAAGTTGCATCTCATCACTCACTGAACTTAGTAAAGTTGCACTCCATCCATCACTGGGCTAATTCCGTCAAAACCGGTTGCCTATGTGCAGGGGCGGACGCAGATCTTAAAAGTTAGAGTGGCACAATCGAACTTGCAAAGAACTCGGAAGAAATTTTACAATTGAAAATTTACGTCCAAAAAAATCATACCCCATGTAATTTTACATCCAAAAATTTACATACGATATGACTTTTTCAGATGTAAAATTTCGAAAATCCATATAAAATTTCCTAATAAAATGATAAAAATTATATTGAGAAATTCGTATCGAAAAAATAATAAATTTTAATGAAATAATTGAATTTTTTTTTTTTTTAAAAAGCGAGTTAGACGTCTTTTTTTAAGACTCTTGTTTAACATATTTTTAACTATTTTCGATATCTGTTTAAACTATTCGATATGCCCATAATGTAGTTCTCGAAATAACTTTTGAGAGGACATAAGCAATTTGTATATTCGATTGGCGTAGTCGAATAATTTTAAAAACTAGCATGTTATCGAAATTCAAATTTATTGTGATTTTGCCTATGTTGGTGGATATTAAAATCATTTTTTTAGTAAATTTTGATAAAAGTTAAACAGTTATGAATTTTCATGAAATATGTTATTAAAATTAATTGTTAACTTTAATTTAAATTAAAATTTAGATTTCCCTAGGACCCCCTAGGTCCTCCCATGCCTACGTGGATGACGGTTTGCACATGTGGCCATTAAATTACTCAAACTGGCCATTAATCAGCCATGCCATAAATTCTTAACACTCAAACACGTCTCACCCAATTTGATCTCATGTCTAAAGACGGCCAAGGCACGGCTAGTGCATATGTGATTGTGGATTTCGAAAGCCAAGGGAGACGTACCAAGACCATTTTTTAGGATCTCAACCCTCAATGGGATGAGAAACTCGAATTCATGGTCCATGATATCGAATCCAAGATGTCGGCTCCAGCTCCACTTGTGACGGAGGCGACGGTCGAAAAGGCTGATTTCAGAGATCAAATTAGGTGAGACGTGTTTGGGTGTTGAGAATTTATGACATGGCTGATTAATGGCCAGCTGGATTAATTTAACGGCCACGTGTGCAAACCGTCATCTACGTAGGCAATCGATTTTAACGGAATTAACCTGGTGATGGATGGAGTGCAACTTTACTAAGTTCAGTGAGTGATGTGATGCAACTTAAAGTTCAGTTAGTGAAACGTGACATTTTGTAAAGTTCAATGACCGTTGAAACAATTAACTCGGCCAACTGGATTAATTTAACGGCCACGTGTACAAACCGTCATCCACGTAGGCAACCGATTTTGACGGAATTAGCCCGGTGATTGATGGAGTGTAACTTTACTAAGTTCAGTGAGTGATGAGATGCAACTTAAAATTCAGTTAGTGAAACGTGACACTTTGTAAAGTTCAGTGACCGTTGAAACAATTAACTCTGGGAAAACTGATGGCGAATTTTCCATCGCGAGTAAGTGGGTCGGGTCAATCGTATATGAATTATGAGTGGGCTGTCCTGCTAATAAGGTGGGTCAAAGGCTAGAATATTGGGCCATAATTACCCAAACGGTTCTTAGATTTTTGGGAAAAATTCACAGGGGGAAAATTCACAATTCAAACTTTATTTATCTCAAAATAAAAAATCAGGTCCCAAAGTTTAGAATTTCAAAAATCAGGTTTTTCATGAATTAATTAATTATATTTCACAATTATTATATTAAATTAAATATTTAACTATAAATTATGTAATATAATACAATTAAAACACCCCACCCCACCTTCCGGTCAGGGGCGAATCTAGCCCTGAAGTTGAGCACGGGCGGCCGATCATTGATCGTTGACCGTAACGACATGAATGACGATATTGATTATTAATTTTTAATTAAATAATATAAAAAATTGTTCGATTAATATATAAATATACTAAAACATAGCAATGCTGTAATATAAAAATATAATCCAATACAACCCAAAATAAAAATAAGTAATACAACTTCACTTTGTAACTGTACGCTTTGATAACTAGAATTTCCGTGGTCTCATATTTTGAAAGCACTGCAAGATTGTCTCATTATCAAGTTTTTAAAAAAAAACTTCTCGCTCAAAATACACTACTAAATTCCCATTCAACTAGTCATCCTCATTTTGTTGCGCAAGTCACTCTTGATTATATTCATAATAGAGAATGTCCTTTCAACACTTGCACTTGCCACTTGTAGTTTCAATTTCACATTTTCAACACAAATTTATCACAAATCACAAATTTCTAAATTCCCCAATTAACAAATTTCCAAAACTTTCAATTCACAAATTCCCCAATTAACAAATTCCTAAATTTACCAATTAACTAATTCACAATTTCTCTACTTCAGAAATTCACAAAAAATTTACTTCATAAATTAGTCAAAGAAAAAATATTGAAATAAAATAAAAAAAGCAATAAATTAAAGTAAGTTAACTAATTAAATATATTAAATATTATAATTCTGTTAGAAAAAATAGTGTTTACCAAATGACATTGTGGCCAAGTTTCCATAATTCAAATGAAAGATTACGAGTTCGAGTATTATAATTGCATTAAAACCGAGACCAACCTAACATATATTATTTTGTTGAAGCTAATGTCAATACTAAGAAGTGCCATAATGGTCAAGTATTCTTTACCTTGGCACGACATCACAGGTTCGAAACCCCTCTAGCCCCTCCCAGGCTCCCATATTGCATGAATTTTTGTAAAATCGTATAATTAAAAACATTTTTCAAATAAGTTACATGGGAAGGGATTCGAACCCGGGACCAAAAACATAAACATGTGACCTCTAACCAACTAAGCTACAGAATATGTTTGAAAATGATATGAATTTTAGTACTATAACCTGAAAATTTATTTATAGTAAAAAAAAAAATTTGCTTCAGCAGATTCAGCACGAGTGGCCGCGGGGGCCGGCCGGGTGCTGGATCCGCCCCTGCTTCCGGTGACTACTCCTGTGATTAGGGGTGGGCGCGGGTCGGGTCGGTTCGGTTCGGTTCGGTTCCAAAAAATTTCGGTTCTTTAGTAAATGGAACCGTCGGTTCCAAATATAATTTTGGAACCGTTCGGGTTCGGTTCGATTCTGTTCGGTTCCGTACTATAATTAAATTTTTTAATATTTAAAATAATACTGCATAAATACACCTGAAAGTAGATACTAATATTAGCCCCTGTTTGGAGGGCATTTTTTTTCCATTTCTAGAAATTTTCTTACCGTTAGACATGGGGTCAGCCGAAATATTTGACCAACTTGTGAGAGGGAAGGGCCCACTAATTTGAAAAAAATGGTCCAATTCTTCATTTTTTTCTTCACAAGAATGCTGGCCAAACAGGGACTTAATAACAAGAAGTAGATACAAATACGAAGTTCGATCTTAGCAACTAAACCCTAAACCCAACCATGAATGGCTAAAATATCAACTAAAGCCTAGCCCAAGACTGAAATCAAACCCAATCTAAACTAAGTACAATAGGAAATAAAAACAAAACTACAAACTAGCCCAAAATTAAACCCGTGTTAGGTTAAGGAATATATATATATATATATCAAATAGTTAAAACAGAAAATTGTTAATTTGTTTAGAAAAAATAAAATAAATTGATTTATCAAAAAAAATTCGGTTCTTATTCGGTTCTTCGATTCTAAGTCTAGAACCGAGAACCGAACCAAAATTTTTCGGTTCTTCGATTCTCGGTTCTTCGGGTTTTTAAGTTAAGAAAACCCGCTCGATTCGGTTCGGTTCGGTTCGGTTCCGGTTCGGTTCAGTTCTGTTCGGACATTTTGCCCAGCCCTACCTGTGATCAATGAACACTCCGACAACTGTTCTCCTGTCAGATAAAAAATTTTATAGGTCACGGATTATTTCGAAGTCACAGATATAAAATTTTTAAGTCACAATTTTTTTATCGGCCACATATCAAAAATTTTGTAAGTCACAGATTATTTCGAGGTCACAAATCAACCAAATGGATGGTCACAGATCACAGGTCATAGATCGACCAAATAGATGGTCACAAACACTTCGACCCATCAGCTGCACCCGTCCCTCAATCCCAATACACCAACAATACTTTGTCACAGGTTACAGAACGACCAAATAGTTGGTCATAGATACTTCGTCTCATTCGCCGCCGACCATAATCCCTACAACACCTGTTCGGGTCGATTCTATGCCGCAAGTGCACGGGTCGAGAACAAGTAGTAAAAGTGGACCTAAAAAGTCCAAGTCGATCCCTCAGAGAGTGTGGAATTCAATTCGATGTTTAACAGTCTTAATTTTAACGATGACACACACAGAGATTTAAAAATACTTTTAAAATTCTAAAGACTACAGTTAGACTAAAAACTAATAAAAAGGCAGATAAAAAAATAAAAAGGTTTTGGTTTTGAAAAGATGTTGGAATTTATGTTTCGCTTAACCTATACTTCATTAATGTCGATTCGATCACGTGCAAATGCTAATTATCAAAATACAATAGTTAGACCCGATTTTCCTATTTTAGTTAATACCCCCTCTCGAGGTCATATTAACCCTAATCGGCGTATCTGTACAGCATATCTCTATGTCGATACAAACATAACCAACAGCATGATTTTCTGTGAAAATACTCAATGGATCACATGAGGTAGGTGTGTATCTCTACATCACCTAGACGCGCCTGGAACACCAAGCAAACCCATGGCATCAATCATTTCGGTCCAATTAATGTAATCATTGTTCAACATTCACATAATTACCTAATAATTTCATCTAGTTGTCAATTAGATGAATCGAGCATTTTGGTCTATTAAATGCAACTATCTTACAACAATCACATTAAAATTAATTACAGTTATTTAAGCGTCACCAAAAATGATGTAAAACCTAACAATTTCATCTAGTTGTCAATTAAATGAAATCATTTTAAACATAATGATTGATACACTATTATTTTGATAATCAATGCATAATAAAATTCTAACAAACATATAATCAACATTTAATGAAGCATTAGGTTAAGTTACTAGATAAATTCCAACAAAACTTACTTAGTTCATCTTCATAAACATAATAACAAGGAGATTTATTATACAATACATTACACAAATTGGAAAATAATGAAAGCAAACCAAAGTGAATGATACAACCCTTTGAAGATAGGCTTTGGAATTCCCTTCACCAATCTTTCCAACTTCTATGCTTGAAATCTCCTTGATCTTTCACCAATGAACCAAGAAGAAACTAAAATAAAGAAAATAAAAATAAAAAGAGAAATAAAAGAGAGGAAAAAAACGTGTGAAAGGGGGGAGGGAGAGTTAGTTGTCTAGTGTGAGTACAAGGTAGTATATTTAAAAGAAAAATAAGTTAATAAAATATCTAAAAAATATCTACTAATAAAATAAGGTAAGATAATGTAAGTCTAATACTTAACTACTAAGCAAACTCATATAATTGGTCAAAAACATAAAATAATATCAACTTTGGCTCTTGTACAATTTAGTCCTCATAATTTCACTTTCATTTCAATTTGATCCTTCATCTTTGTGGCATGTGCAACTTGGTCCTTAACTTCTCCAATTTGTGCACTTTTAGTCCCCTTTTTCATCTTTTCACTCCGTTCTTCATCAATACGGGTACAAAGCCTACAAACATATAAAATTACACAATTATGCGGAGAAATCAACTCAATTTAAATTCCAATTAAATGCAAAAAGTGCTAAATAAGTGTGTAAAAACACACTTATCAACACCCACCAACAATAACACCACCAACCACCACCACTCAAACTACCACCGTCGTCGCCTGAACAGCACCACCATCGTCACCCCATCACAACACCACCACAATCACCACCATAATAATAACAAAAAACAACCATCCCATCGCCGCCCGCACCACCACACCAAGAAAAACACCACCATCGCCGTCGACCCTGCCACAACACCACACAACCATTGCCACAACAGTTAAACCACATGGACCGCCACACACACACACAGATCCACCGCACAGCTTCCTACAACTACATCCACAGCTGCAACAACCACACGCCTCGTTCACAGCCACACCTACAGCAAATCCACCCACCCATCAGCCACACCCACTGAAAATTCACCCTCCCACCAGCTACAACAGCCACCAACAGCTCAGATCCGCCACGCTGGAAGAGTCGTGAAGCTGCTACCGGCGTCGCGACTCTACTATGATTCACAGCAGCGTCGAACGCTGCTCTCGACGCTCCGACAGGGAGGAGAAGGGGAGAATAGGAGAAGGGAAGGAGGAGAGAGAGAGAGAGAAACGATTGAGCCAACAGATACCAGGCCCACTCTCGTCAAATCAAGTACGATTCCGACGCGTTCCTACCAGAATAACGGCGGTAGCAATGACAAATTTGTTCAAACTTCGGCGGGTGAAACGAAAGCAATCGCACTAACAACGATTGCTGATTTGAAATCAAACTAACCTATGTAATATCAAAGTATGAATATGTGGAAGGATAGATAAAAATGCATATAGAAGTTGCTATATTATAATCAAATCCTTACTAAGTACTATAATCAAATAACATTTGTTTTATCTAGAAAATTGAATTTTATAATCAATATTTTTAACTAAAGTTAATGTGAAAGTTTGACTAAATCAACTATTGAAAACAAGTTGTAGGGATTAAGCAATATGAGATGAGCCTAGGGTCTTGATTTCATCTAATTATCAATTATGTTTTTTAATTCTCTAATAGACAAAACTAATGAGCTATATTTTTTAGGATGAAAATATATCAAGGAGTGGAGATTGTAAAGCCCCAAAACTTGCCCAACTTTTTTGGAACAATGGTTTAGTCATAAAAACGTGTGGGTTGGTCCAATCCTTTTTTGGAACACCCCAAAACGTGCCCAACTTTTTTTTTTTTTAAACAATGGTTTAGTCATAAAAACGTGTGGAAAAATAATAATCAAAGTTAGCGATACAATCGATGGTCGTGTCTGTTATCTTTTATGGAATCTCTCTTGACTTTTTCCCACTCGACTCGTGCCATTTGCGGGCGTGTGGGGGCGACTCCTGAAAATGATTGGCAAATCAATCTGTCCTGTGCACTTATGAAAATGATTGGCCAATCAATCTGTTCAATTTTATTCAGGTAATCTTTGCTTGTAAGAGTATCACATAAAAAGCCTTTTGAAATAAAAATTGAAATCACACAAAATTGTAAAACGTAGTTTTTGAGCTGGTGATTTTTTTTATATAATGAAACCAGCAATTTTTTTTTAAAAAAAATATATGAAATCAAATCGGAACTGAACTATTTCGATTCTGGTTTGGTTTGGTTTGATTCTGATTCTACTATTTTAATTTTTAGTAGTTTTTAATAAAAGTTGATGAAATGTGTGATTGAAAAATTGTGGATCTCATGAATATTATGATTAAAATTAATTGTTTATTTTAACTTAAATTAAAATCTTAATTTTAATTTCCACCAAACAGGGATAAGAATTTTAACTTCAATTCATGTAATCTTTGCCTTTAATGTCACATGTAAGCATGATTTTCAATAAGACAAGAAAAGTTTTGATCTGTCCAGATTTTTCTTCCAAAACTTCTTTTGGCTTATTCTGAAATTTAGCAAGGCAAGATAAAAGTTATTAAGACTTGAGTTTAAGTCTAAAAATATCAACCTTTTTAACTCTTTTAACTTCTCCAATTTGAGTCAAAGCATTGCCTTTTACAATAAACAATTGAGAAAGTTTTCGAACTTTCTAATTCTTGTAAATCGTTCCGTTAGATAGGTTTTACGATCCAATATTAAAGAGTGCCTCAAATTGAAGAAAAAGACTAAAAAATTATAGAGCATGTCTCTAGAATTTACCATATGAAATCTGAGCCAAACCCCGACAATTTTTAGCCCTTGTTTGATAATCATTATTTTCAAATTTTTTTTTACATACTCATTTTCAACTACACATTCACACAATAAAATATTCTGCACGAAAATCCAAAATTTTCTATATTCTTTAATTACACATTCTCCTAAAAATCACTATTCAAAACTCAATTTTTTTTTTCAATGGTTGTCAAATAGATAGGGGCTTAACGTCTCTCAACTGTCTAGCAAACCTCCATTTTTTAAAAAACCTTTTTTCTTCACTTTTTGCCCTTTTGTGTATGCTAGTTCATCACAAAGGGACGGGTTAAATACACGGGTGGCCACCCAACTTTAAACTTTGTGTCCACATGGCCACTTAACTTTATTTTGTTTCACCATGGCCACTCAACTTTATATTTTGTGTCACCATGGCCACCCAATTTGATTTTATTTCACCATGGCCATCCAATTTCATATAACGTTTCACTATGGCCACCCAATTTTATATAACGTTTCACCATGGCCACCCAACTTCTTTTTACCATTTTCATTAGTTGGAGTTGACTTTAGTTAGTTAATGGGTTAATTTCACAAATGGTCACTGAAGTTACAGCAAAATAACAAAATGGTCACTAAAGTTCGAAACTTGCATAAACGGTCACTCAACTTTCAGGCACTTTCAAAAATGGTCACTGAGGTAAATTGGTAATTTTGAAAATGATTTTAAATATTGTTTGCTGATTCTTTTAAGGACCATGCTGCTCTGCCGGCCTGTAAAAGGCCTAGCAGAGCAAATTGTGAGATGGGGGTGGGTATTTAACATTTGGGAGGGGGGATTTTTTTTAATGAAGTGAGGACCCACCTCATGTGAGTGCTCAACAATGCCAGGCCTTTTAGAGGCCTGACATAAGAGCATTTTCCTCTTTTAATCACTACTTCAATTGAAAGAAGCAATCAGGCCTGCACTGTTCATTTGCGATGTATTTTACTTTTCCCAATTCACCCTTGTCCTTTAACTAAATATCTCCCTTTAAAGGTTCATTTTCCTCTCCCGACCGACTCCAGGTCGCCTCTCTGTTCCAACCAAACCGGCGACGGAGACACGTTGCGATGGTTCTTCGAAGAACACGTACCCTTACAGTCTATCTTCATTTGCTTCGTTTTGTAGGGGAAACAACGAACTTCAGTAAGTCATTTGATTTCATCTCTCTCGCTGGCAAACTCCCCTACCCTCTCTTCCAATCTTCTTCACTTTCTCCATAATCACACAAAACCAAACCCTAAGACGAAGAAGATGGCAAAATCTAAGAAGCGAGATCCGACCCATGCCGTGGCTTCGGGAATTTTCCATATGAACACTTATATCCGCCTTCCAACACCTCGTCAATACACTTGGTACCGAGATTACTGAAGTATGTTTTCTGGAAATGTTTTGCGATTTGTGTACTTCTTTGAAAACTATTTTTGCCGTTTGGTGAAAAATAGGATCGGTTCGAAATTGATCTTTGAATTTCGTTTATAGTTGCTTCATTTTTGTCTATTTGCTATATGCAAGTTTAAAAAAATTCTTTCAAGAAACAAATTTGTCGAACATTTTAATATTTTTCTTGAAGTTTTCTTATTTATGATTATTATTATTGAATTTGGAATTTTCGGTTCCCGAAAGGTGGTTCCATTTTGATAGTAATGGCTTGGTTTCGTATAGCACGGTGAAGTGGGCGTCACCTGTGGAGTTCGTGACGGGTGGTCTTGGATTCGAGATGCATTAGTGGGATCGGCGAAATCCTGGTGGCCCTGTGGTGCAGCAGTTCAAGGGAAATTGGTAATTTTGAAAATGATTTTAAATACTGTTTACCGATTCTTTTACAGTACTATGTTAAATTCTTTTGATGTTTACCTTGTGGACAGAGTCTAAAAGAAGGTGTAGCTGCATTCCAAGAAATACAGAAAATGGTATATGCTTCCTCTCTTACTTTACATTTGATTTATTTGTTTAACAAACAGGAATAGTTTTGGAGAAAAAAAAAATGTTCTTCATTTGCTTATTTTCCTTCTACATTATAAATGTTTGACACTCTTTTGTGATGTAGGTTCTCCTACCATAAAAATGACATCCAATTTCAAGCTAATTCTAGATATTGCACAACGAGAAATTGGATAGACTTGTATAGTTGTGGTTGTAGAAAAAAAAGCCTGTGAACAAGAAATTGCGTTACCACTTTTAAAATCTATGGAGGTCGTTTCATCTTTTCTTAGAAAATGACACGTGTTGCTAAATTTTACTATGTGATATGCTGGGTTTGAATACAACTATAGTATTTCTTCAAGAATTATCCAACAACTCATTTACAGATCCTAGCTTACTTGGATGCACTAATAGTCAACATAAATGCTTCTAACTCATTTACATTAACATAGCTTCTGTTTTGAGTATGTGAACAGATTATACATCATCCACGTGGATTTTGTCGTGCAGACAAAGATTAGAACGATGTGTCCATGAGATTTACAAGTGATCTATGAAAAAATGTTCTTTTAATAATTGTTACCATTACTGAAATGGAGGCATGGTCACCGTTAATTGTACGAGTTCATTTCCTGTTAACCATCCCGTGACTATCTTTTTCGTGAAAGTTTTTCCCCCTTAATATTGGCTTAACTGTATTATTATGACATTCTCTGTGATATTTACAGCTTTTTCTCTGGCCATTTTTGTTGAAAATGATCAAACCGAAGACATATACTGGTGCAGTTACCACGGTAAGAGATAGATTACACAAGTACATGTAACTGCGTATGCTATTTTAAAATGGTTCCTAATAATGTGATCTTCCTTCTATTTTAATGTGATTCTGAATATTGTAGGTGGGTAATGGAGTTTTATAATTGTAAATGGGTGTTTTTTGGCAATGTCTAAGCTAGCGAACTAATTTTAACAGGTTTGTAGACGCATCTCTCAACTGTGCAGACATGGATCTTTGCAGAGTAATACACTGCTTTCTCACTATAAAGCTCATGCTAATATTCCAAAACCAGAGGTTTGGTTTCCTATCTTTTGTGTACCTATGTGAAGCATCTTGTCTTTATTTGTAACTAGAGTATAGGACATTATCCAACTTAGAGAAATAGTTAACACATTATTCATAACACGTGATTAGCATTTCACTTCATAAATATTTTTCTGAAAAGTAACTATTTTTCATTTGTGACTATATTTGCTTCATGAACCAAAATCTTTAAGTTAAATTTGTCCTGTATATGCAAGAGAGTGAGCGGTGAGGAGCCTATAAGGATTTGATCCATAATTCTTTTATATTATTTGGAAGTGAAAGCAAATCGAAAGTGTAAAATACGTGGTTTGCAAACATGTTTATCTATAATAATTGTTCTACTTCCTCAGGTGATATTGTATAGCTTTTGAAGCTTAATTAACTGATTTATATTATTTCAGAGGTCAAGAACCAGTGCTTCAAGCAAGGAAAATCAAATTATAGTTGTGCAATTTGCCAAGAAACATTCAAAGGTCTGGCTTATCATTTATACATTTATGGTTTATTTCTTCATTTCTGGATTTTGTAGTGCCATGAGATTAGCGAAGGCCACGATATGAGGCATATTTTACCAAATATTATCTCTTTCTGGATCTGGATGAAAAAAGATTGAGCATTTTATAAAATATTACTCTCATTTATAATGTTCTCAACATTGACTGCCTAAAACTCCTCTATGAGGTCTTAGAAACCGGCTGAGGTACATAGGGTATATTTCTCATTCAGCAAGTCACCTGTAAGAGCAGATTAAAATCCAAGGTGTTGCTCATCCAATGATGAGTTTGTGTCTAATGGCTTGATAGAACAAAATAACCGATAGCCCTATCTTAGTTTGAGAGCTGAGGAAGGCAATTAATCATTTAATATATTTAATTCCAAACAAACTAAGCTTATTTTTTTTAAACATGAAACAAAGTAAGCTATATTTCTACATTCTTCACCTCTAAATTGAGAAATTCCAAGGAATTGTCTAGGCCGTGTCAATCTTAGAGAGAGAAGATGGGAGAGTGGATAACCAAGACTATAAGACGAACCATATCAGCCATATACGTTATTTGTATCGAAAAACTCACAGATATTGAATCATAATGCAAGATGGAATTTCTCCCAACAATTTCCACTTTAATATTTCATATTCAACCTATAAACATACAAATGACAGAAAATTGAGAGACATGGCTATATGACGTCAAAATGGTAGATGAAGTGACATATAATTGCAAGCCTTTAAACATTATTGAGCTCAATAAATTTTAACAAGAAAAGCATATATCTCACTTTCATCGTTGGTAAAACATTGCAAGTATTGCTGAACAACGTGATTACCATTTAGGTCTTTGATGAGGGCAAGAAAGCCTGGCTCAAGGGCTGAAATAAATAGCAAAATTTGTTGCCTTGTTTTGAGTTGTCTCAATCAACTTTTGGACCACTCGAGTGCTGATAACAAAAGAATAAAGTGGTAAATCAACATGAAGAATGATGACGGCAAAGAAAAATGTGAGCGACTTACCCATGTGTATTGAGAGAGATCCTAACAAGATCCTCTGGCACCTCAGTCACCCTAAGCAGAATTTGAGTACTCTGTTCTTCATTGGATGTGTCTGGCACCTCAGTCACCCTAAGCAGAATTTGAGTACTCTGTTCTTCATTGCACACATCCAACAATTTTTGCATAAGGTAATTCCCAAATGGATTTTTCATGAGTTCAGCTGCATGATCAACTATCTCACTAAATATTAGCTGCACATCTCGAGGAGTCTCTTCTTCAAATATCTGTTGCAAAAATCGGCATCTATGCTGATCCTTCGCTATGTGATATATATATCCTTGAGATTCTGCCAGGAGCTACACTTTGATGGCAAGGAGAAAAGGCAATGCATTTTTGCAGTCTGACCACTTTCTTGAACACCAGTGATTTCTTGTGCCTTGCCGGTGCCACTGTCATGCATGAAACCTATAGTATTTTTTACCTTGGGACGACCACATCCTCTGTTAAATGCATTATTTATACCATCCCCTTGAAGGATCAAACTGTCCTCTCCGGCAAAAGCTTCAACACCCCCATTGAGGCACTCTAAAAGGGGAACATAATCTATTTCTTCCATTAGGCACCGGGTTGCTGATAATGGAGTAAATTTTCCACATTAAATTGAGGTATTAGATGAGCCTATTGAAGCATGTAGGGTGAATGAAATGGATCTCTGTCTTTGATCAGATTCGTCCCATTTTGCGAAGCATAATTCGAAGAATCAACAAATGATGGCTTTGATGTTGAAATCCCCATGGGAAAATAATTTCCAGCCGGTGCATTATTATTGTAAAATTGAGGACTTTTATCTGAATTCCCACATTCTGTTCGAGCAAATAATCCTTCAGATCCAATTCGGACTATTTGGATTGCTTACATTTGTTAAACAGCAATAGCATGTCTCCTGATAACTGACAATAGAACTACATTAATACATAATTTATACTTGCTGGGAGAAAAAATGTATTTATTTATATATTATATTGTTATATAGTACAAGAAGAAGGATTAGTTTAAGATTTTATTGATTTTCTTTTTTCCTTTTAGGATCATTGTCAGCTAATGGTTCAAATTAGTCCTAGCTCGGACTATTTAATACTATTTTATTTAACTATAAAAGGGTGAGTGGGACGTGGATCGGAAAAAGGGAAATGATTCATCAAGTTTTAAAACTATTTAATACTATTTAAAACTATTTAAAACTTGATGAATCATTTCCCTTTTTCCGATCAGATTCGTCCCATAATGTCTTTAACAGGTTCCCCTTTTGAGCTAGGACTAATTTGAACCACCCAAAGTACTCGTCCCGATTCTCAGTCACCCAAACTAATTGCCACTCTAATTGCTCAATTTCTTTATAAAGGAAGGAAAACGCGGCATTCTTAGCTGCTCAAATCGAGTTCATAGAAATTCAATACTCATCTTCATAAAAGTGTGCCCTTTCTTCCCTCCACTTGCCCACCATCAAGTTTTCATAGAAGTCTTTGATCAGCGACAACAGAACAAGCAATGGCAGATGGCAGGGTGGTTGCAAGTGAGACCTTTTGTTATTTTCTTTAAATGATTTTTACTTCATTAACTAAATTTTCTCTTTTCTTACAGGAACTGAAAATCCAGGAAGCTCAACTTTCAGTTTCATTTCGACTGCCACAATTTCAACTCAAAACGATCCGCGTGTTGCCTTTATTATTCCTGTGCTGCTCAGCTTCCTCTAGTTGAAAGCGATGATCGAAAATCCATTTACAACTCATCCCAGAACGATGCGTCTCGCGGTTTTTAGTGCAATAATGAATTACTGCTTGGCATTTGGCGCAAATTTGAGGTCTGGTGACACCCAAACTTTCTTCACTGCCTTTAAACTCCGTTGTTTGGAGTTTTTTGGCAATATGGCCGTGTCATCATTAGCATCGATCTTTTTTTCCGACTCAGTTGGACCTTTTCTATATATCATGTGTGTATTGGTATCATCAAGGGAATTGTTTTACTGGATTTACCAGAGGGAGGAAGACATATTTAGAAGACGTATTTTTAGGTTCTTGGTCAATCTATGGGGATGGTGGTTGGTCAATATTTTCTTTAAGTGGGTCCCACCCCTATCTGAGGGGGTGGATACCGTTATTTAACCTAAATTATGTACACCTAGAAATATCCAAAAAAAAAAAAAAAAAAGAAAGAAAGTATTTACTCTAGGCACACGTTTTTCTTTCTTTATGTTGTACTTTAATTTTATTGTTGTATTGTATTCTCTAATTTTTTATTAAAATTTAATTTTTAGTAGATTTTAATAGAAGTTGATGAAATGTGTGGCTGAAAAATTGTGGATCTCATAAATATTATGATTAAAATTAATTATTTATTTTAACTTAAATTAAAATCTTAATTTTAATTTCCACCAAACAGGGATAAGAATTTTAACTTCAATTCATGTAATCTTTGCCTTGAATTTCACACGTAAGCATGATTTTCAATAAGAGATCTGTCCGGATTTTTCTTCCAAAACTTCTTTTGGCTTATTCTGAAATTTACTAAGGCAAGATTAAAGTTATTAAGACTTGAGGTTAAGTCTTAAAAAATCAACATTATTAACTTTTAACTTATCAAACTTGAGTTAAAACATTGCCTTTTACCATAAACGATTGAGAAAGTTTCCGGCCCATCTAATTCTTGTAAATCGTTCCGTTAGATAGGTTTTACAATCCAATATTAACGAGAATGTCTCAAATTGAAGAAAAAGACTAAAGAATTATGGAGCAAAAGTGTATTTAAATATTAAACATGCAAAAGTAGTAGAAGCAAAATTAACTTTTACATAGAGAAATTCTCAAATTTCTGTGCGGGAAGAACAAACCTTCAGGATTTCAGGAGTGCATTGGAAAGTACAAAGTCAAATAAAAACATAACGAAATTGAGAAGAACACATTGTAAACCCAGTAAATAAAAGAAAAAAACATTTCATACAAATTTAGGTACAAATAAAACCCAGAATCTAAAAGAATACCATTATAAAATAGAGAAAACAAGGATGAAAACACAGAAATTATTCTGAAAATTTTATTTCAAAAAGTGAGATTTGAGAAGAAAATGTTGTATTTGTACCGTCAAAGAGCGAATGCATTTTAGGAATTTGGAAGCGCAACCATCACAGTGCAAATAGATAAAATACAGAAAATGGAGTATTGAAGAAGATGAAGCTCAACTCAATCAATTAAAATGAATGAAAAATTATATTTACAGAGGTGAAGGATACCAGAATATATACCCAAGAGTGTAGACTTACAATACATACACAATACCAGATTACACAACAAGAATTATAAACACGCCATTTAGGGAATCCCTGAAATCAAGGATTGGTGTGAGGCTGAGTGAAGAATCCGTTGGAGGAGCTGTACTGTTGGGTTCTTCTTTCTTCAATTTCAGGTAAGAGAAAAACGTTATTTGGTATCACGTTTTTCTCTTCCCGTTTTTACTTATTGCTTCTTTAGCCCTTCTCTTCTTGTCCAGTGCATTTTAGTCCTCAAAATTATCTTCTCTAACACAAATGAGCCTTCAAAACCGCAGTAATAATATCATTTCCTCCAATAGGTACAGAATCAAGAACACCATACCTTAGATCGACGTAAATGGAAACAAACCCAGCTAGATTTTCATCTATAGACAGAAAGAGGAACAATTACAAAAAAAAAATTCAGACGAAATAACATAAAACCTAATTAAAATTAATACAAAGATTTTGATTGTCAAGTCTCTCTCTCTCTCTCTCTTCTTTAACACCCCACCTGCAAACAGCTCAGTCTCATCAGTTTTCTTCAGGGTTAGCGAATGATAACATTAACACTCCATTTCATAATCAAAGGTTAAGTCCTTTTTATGATCATACATTTCTCGATTTCACAACATATGTATATCTTCAACATGCACTAATTAACCGTTTCTTGATCAATTTTGCAGCTTGGAATTTGATTGATCCACAAGGAGATAATGAAGTTCCTAAGGTTGCAGACTTCCTCGGCATGGAAAAATCCGAAAATCATACGGAACTTGTACCCTACAAGGAAAAATCAGCAGACTAAATGAAAAGAATGTAAAAATAATAAATTATTTATTGAAGCAAAAAATAATGCAAATAACCTATATGGTCAGCTTTCTGTAAAAAAAAAAAAAAAAAATTAGAAAACTCAACATCTAAAAACATAAAAAAATAAAATTGCTTAGTACCAGCCGACATGATTAAGAGAAATCGTGGTTTAAATGCAGCACGATTGAAGCTGACAATGATCCTAAAAGGAGAAACGAAAAAAGAAAATCAATAAAATCTTAAACTAATCCTTCTTCTTGTACTATATAACAATATAATATATAAATAAATACATTTTTTCTCCCAGCAAGTATAAATTATGTATTAATGTAGTTCTATTGTCAGTTATCAGGAGACATGCTATTGCTGTTTAACAAATGTAAGCAATCCAAATAGTCCGAATTGGATCTGAAGGATTATTTGCTCGAACAGAATGTGGGAATTCAGATAAAAGTCCTCAATTTTACAATAATAATGCACCGGCTGGAAATTATTTTCCCATGGGGATTTCAACATCAAAGCCATCATTTGTTGATTCTTCGAATTATGCTTCGCAAAATGGGACGAATCTGATCAAAGACAGAGATCCATTTCATTCACCCTACATGCTTCAATAGGCTCATCTAATACCTCAATTTAAGGAAAACTTACTCCATTATCAGCAACCCGGTGCCTAATGGAAGAAATAGATTATTGATAAGTGTATTTTCTACACTTATTCGAGGTTTGAAACTATAGAATTTTGTTGTCTTTTTGGCAAAATACGACCTAAATTATGTTATATTGCATCTTGTAGGTAAAACTCAATGTTTGATGAAGAATTGGAGAAAAGAATGCAAAAATAGCGAAAAATGGTAAAATCCAAAGTTCGAGGATCAAATTGCAAATACTCAAGAAGATACGTTGAAGATTGCTAGGAGACAATTGGATTGAAATTAGAATTCAAAAAGGAATGGAACGTGATCAAAGTATTATCAAAATCAATTTCCAATCGCTCAAGATATATTCCAGATTTTTAGCCGAACATTGAGACCCATTTTTGGCATAGTAAACGTCCGAATTGGAAAAAATCTATTTCAATCAAAGTTGTAGCCCTTTAAGTTATCTTTCCAACGCACTTTGAATCGCATCAATCGGATATCAGAAGAGAAAGTTATGACTAAAATACGGACTGCTGTGCAGAGACAAAATCCGCGCGCAAAGGCAACTTTCCTTATTCGATTAGAACTCTTTTGGAAACCAATTTGGACGTAATTTTCAACCAATTTTCGGCTCCTATAAAGAGAGAACAGCAGAATACATATAGAGAACCTCCCTAGACCTAAAAATCTCTATATTATACATATTTTGGAGGCGAAGAATATGACTAACAACGTGGAATCAAGGCGAATTGCATAGGATATTGAAGATTCTTCATCCGGACTCAAGATTCACATCAAGAACGTAGATTTTTCCAACTTCTTCCATCTTTCTTATTTTCGGGTGATATTTTTCCAATTATTCTTGTGTAATTTAATTTCTACAATATGATAGGCTAAATTCCCTTGTATTGGATGGATGATGTAGATAATTAATTTTTAGTTTTTAATTCGATATCATGTGTTTTTAGTTTAATTTTTGCATTGTGATTTCATAAACATATATTAATTTATTGTTTTTAATGTTTGAGCACCATTATGACAATTAGTTGCTTATTCGTAGTGTTGAAAAACTCACGGTAGGTAGAACACTGTTTATGGAACACACAGACAATAAATATTAGGAATAATATTTATGGCGTGTGCGGTCATGTGTGATAATCCTAAACGTCAATACTTGCTTGTCATATGAATTCGGACTAGGGATATGATCGTCTCGTGGCAATCATAGATTTATTATATTTTGGGAAAGAATAGTAAATGAAAGTGAAATTATCGATCGTCGCAATTGCATGAATCGAATTAATTATCACTGGTTGAGAATTGAAATTAAGAATTGATTAGTGGAGTCGGAAATCCAATACACTCACCCACATTTGATTTAAAACCATTTTTTTATTGCTTTCGTAGTTATAGAACGTAGTCAACTAAAAATCAACCATCTTTTGTTACATTTGCGAATTTAAATATATCGAATACTCTAAAATTGAGCCTTATTCCCTGTGGGACGATAACTCACTCATCACAATTATTACTTGTACAACGAACTCGTACGCTTGCGAGATTTTTGCGTAACAAGTTTTTGGCGCCGTTGCCGGGAAATAACGGATTTAATTTTAGTTTAGTAATTTATATTAAATTCGATTTGTATTTTATTTTATTGATTTTTTATTATTGATTTTGGCTACCAACCCCGATCTCTCTTATTTGATATTCTATCCAGGTACCGTTTAGCAATACATCTAAGATTCTGATGCGGCATGGTAAAAAAAAAAATTTGCAATAAATAATCTTGACATGGACGACGAGGAAGAAGACATCTATTGGGAATTATGTTATGGGGTGCATTATACTGGCTACTGCGTGAATACATGTACTGAACCCTTTCAACTCAAGCTCCTGCGGTTTAAACAATATTTAAAATGTCGAAAACTAGCAATTGACACATCTTTTGAAGCCTACATGCCTGTGGGTGAGTGTATCCCTTCCGACACGTTTGTGGAATTTGGTCCTTCCATGTTGAACGAGGAGGCAATTGCAAAATACTACACTGATCTTGCCAAGTTAGATGAAAACAAAATGTGTATGGGAGATGGCGTATTCTGGATTGAATTTAAAAGGTGGAGATACAATCCACTCGAAAAATTTGAAAAAGAGTTTACATTACCCGTGGAATTAAATTGTGAATCTTCCATTCAACCCGAGGAGATATCAATTATGGAAGACGAGAACAAAGATGATGAAAGATCAATTACAAAGGAACAAAGTGAAGACGAGGCAATTAATGAAGACAACGTTAACCCACATTCTGTAGACTTCATTGATTGCCCTATCATTGAATTTGTAATTAAGCCCGAAGAGAAGGAAGAAGTCTATTTAGTTGAATTCAAATCGGAGGAGATAGGCATATCATATCACATTGGAGAGGGCAGTGTTAAAATTTGTAGAAGCAATGAAGAGTGGAGCAAAGTCAGAAGAGGCAAATTGAGCAAGGCGTCAAAAGCGTTCTTCAAAATTCCATAATGTCGAAACAACAAAGTCAAGCTAAGGACTTTAAACAGAGCGCTTGTTGGGAGGCAACCCGATACTTCTATCCCTTTAATTTATTCTGCTTTTTAGATTTAGAATAATTTAAGATAATGTAGATTAATTTTTTTATTATTTAATTTTAGGGACTCATCATCCATACCCCGTTTCCCCTTAGATCTTCGATATGCTAGTGGTTTATTAGATGTTAGAAGGAAGTAACACTTGTTCCAGTTATTTGATTTTAATGTTTTGTTTGATTGTATTGCACAGGAACATGATGTCGCGCAACACTTAAACCAACCAAGACTAAGGAGATAACGGGAGCAATATGAAGCTAACCATTGGATTACAATTCATATCAGGGGAGTCTTTTCTTCATTTTCTTCCCCACCCCTTTATATGCCGATTTAGAATTTAAGACATTGAGAACAATGTCTAGTTTAAGTTTGGGGGTGGAAAACATGAGTTTTCATTTTATTTTATTTTTGTTTTCATTTTTTAATGTATTTGTGTCATTCTTATATTTATGTGTTTTTGTGTGATTTTCTTGCATTAGCTTAGAAAAAAAATTGAAAAATAGTTTTAAAAAAAATATATATATACAACAATTGGATTGAAATTAGAATTCAAAAAGGAATGGAACGTGATCAAAGTATTATCAAAATTAATTTCCAATCGCTCAAGATATATTCCAAATTTTTAGCCGAACATTGAGACCCATTTTTGGCATAGTAAACGTCCGAATTGGAAAAAATCTATTTCAATCAAAGTTGTAGCCCTTTAAGTTATCTTTCCAACGCACTTTGAATCGCATCAATCAGATATCAGAAGAGAAAGTTATGAATAAAATACGGACTACTGTGCAGAGACAAAAAATCCGCGCGCGAAGGCAACTTTCCTTATTCGATTAGAACTCTTTTGGAAACCAATTTGGACGTGATTTTCAACCAATTTTCGGCTCCTATAAAGAGAGAACAGCAGAATACATATAGAGAACCTCCCTAAACCTAAAAATCTCTATATTATACATATTTTGGAGGCGAAGAACATGACTAACAACATGGAATCAAGGCGAATTGTATAGGATATTGAAAATTCTTTATCCGGACTCAAGATTCACATCAAGAACGTAGATTTTTCCAACTTCTTCCATCTTTCTTATTAAATGATTAATTGTCTTCCTCAGCTCTCAAACTAAGATAGGGCTATCAGTTATTTTGTTCGATCAAGCCATTAGACACAAACTCATCATTGGATGAGCAACACCTTGGATTTTAATCTGCTCTTACAGGTGACTTGCTGAATGAGAAATATACCCTATGTACCTCAGCCGGTTTCTAAGACCTCATAGAGGAGTTTTAGGCAGTCAATGTTGAGAACATTATAAATGAGAGTAATATTTTATAAAATGCTCAATCTTTTTTCATCCAGATCCAGAAAGAGATAATATTTGGTAAAATATGCCTCATATCGTGGCCTTCGCTAATCTCATGGCACTACAAAATCCAGAAATGAAGAAATAAACCATAAATGTATAAATGATAAGCCAGACCTTTGAATGTTTCTTGGCAAATTGCACAACTATAATTTGATTTTCCTTGCTTGAAGCACTGGTTCTTGACCTCTGAAATAATATAAATCAGTTAATTAAGCTTCAAAAGCTATACAATATCACCTGAGGAAGTAGAACAATTATTATAGATAAACATGTTTGCAAGACCACGTATTTTACACACAACTCTTTTGAAGAAATTCAATGGTAGCCCTTTCTGTTGCAAATAAAATAACTTATTACTTCACAATCTCCTCCCAAATATTGCAATACAACACGGTAACGTTGTTTCTTTTTTAAAATATGGTGGAAAAGGGGCAGGGAGTGATGATGAGAGAGATTGACTTTTCCATCATTTATTCAACCAAATGTTTAAGTTAATATCTAGCACTAAAAAAACTGAGTGCTTAAGGTAGAGAGGTTCAACATAGAAAACTTTCGATTTGCTTTCACTTCCAACTAATATAAAAGAATTATGGATCAAATCCTTATAGGCTCCTCACCGCTCACTCTCTTGCATATACAGGACAAATTTAACTTAAAGATTTTGGTTCATGAAGCAAATATAGTCACAAATGAAAAATAGTTACTTTTCAGAAAAATATTTATGAAGTGAAATGCTAATCACGTGTTATGAATAATGTGTTAACTATTTCTCTAAGTTGGATAATGTCCTATACTCTAGTTACAAATAAAGACAAGATGCTTCACGTAGGTACACAAAAGATAGGAAACCAAACCTCTGGTTTTGGAATATTAGCATGAGCTTTATAGTGAGAAAGCAGTGTATTACTCTGCAAAGATCCATGTCTGCACAGTTGAGAGATGCGTCTACAAACCTGTTAAAATTAGTACGCTAACTTAGACATTGCCAAAAAACACCCATTTACAATTATAAAACTCCATTACCCACCTACAATATTCAGAATCACATTAAAATAGAAGGAAGATCACATTATTAGGAACCATTTTAAAATAGCATACGCAGTTACATGTACTTGTGTAATCTCTCTTACCGTGGTAACTGCACCAGTATATGTCTTCGGTTTGATCATTTTCAACAAAAATGGCCAGAGAAAAAGATGCAAATATCACAGAGAATGTCATAATAACACAGTTAAGCCAATATTAAGGGGGAAAAACTTTCACGAAAAAGATAGTCACAGGATGGTTAACAGGAAATGAACTCGTACAATTAACGGTGACCATGCCTCCATTTCAGTAATGGTAACAATTATTAAAAGAACATTTTTTCATAGATCACTTGTAAATCTCATGGACACATCGTTCTAATCTTTGTCTGCACGACAAAATCCACGTGGATGATGTATAATCTGTTCACATATTCAAAACAGAAGCTATGTTAATGTAAATGAGTTAGAAGCATTTATGTTGACTATTAGTGCATCCAAGTAAGCTAGGATCTGTAAATGAGTGGTTGGATAATTCTTGAAGAAATACTATAGTTGTATTCAAACCCAGCATATCACATAGTAAAATTTAGCAACACGTGTCATTTTCTAAGAAAAGATGAAACGACCTCCATAGATTTTAAAAGTGGTAACGCAATTTCTTGTTCACAGGCTTTTTTTCTACAACCACAACTATACAAGTCTATCCAATTTCTCGTTGTGCAATATCTAGAATTAGCTTGAAATTGGATGTCATTTTTATGGTAGGAGAACCTACATCACAAAAGAGTGTCAAACATTTATAATGTAGAAGGAAAATAAGCAAATGAAGAACACTTTTTTTTTCTCCAAAACTATTCCTGTTTGTTAAACAAATAAATCAAATGTAAAGTAAGAGAGGAAGCATATACCGTTTTCTGTATTTCTTGGAATGCAGCTACACCTTCTTTTAGACTCTGTCCAGAAGGTAAACATCAAAAGAATTTAACATAGTACTGTAAAAGAATCGGTAAACAGTATTTAAAATCATTTTCAAAATTACCAATTTCCCTTGAATTGCTGCACCACAGGGCCACCAGGATTTCGCCGATCCCACTAATGCATCTCGAATCCAAGACCACCCGTCACGAACTCCACAGGTGACGCCCACTTCACCGTGCTATACGAAACCAAGCCATTACTATCAAAATGGAACCACCTTTCGGGAACCGAAAATTCCAAATTCAATAATAATAATCATAAATAAGAAAACTTCAAGAAAAATATTAAAATGTTCGACAAATTTGTTTCTTGAAAGAATTTTTTTTAACTTGCATATAGCAAACAGACAAAAATGAAGCAACTATAAACGAAATTCAAAGATCAATTTCGAACCGATCCTATTTTTCACCAAACGGCAAAAATAGTTTTCAAAAGAAGTATACAAATCGCAAAACATTTCCAGAAAACATACTTCTGTAATCTCGGTTTGGTCTGGTGCTTTGGGGGTACCAAGTGTATTGACGAGGTGTTGGAAGGCGGATATAAGTGTTCATCTGGAAAATTCCCGAAGCCACGACATGGGTCGGATCTCGCTTCTTAGATTTTGCCATCTTCTTCATCTTAGGGTTTGGTTTTGTGTGATTATGGAGAAAGTGAAGAAGATTGGAAGAGAGGGTAGGGGAGTTTGCCGACGAGAGAGATGAAATCAAATGACTTACTGAAGTTCGTTGTTTCCCCTACAAAACGAAGCAAATGAAGATAGACTGTAAGGGTACGTGTTCTTCGAAGAACCATCGCAACGTGTCTCCGTCGCCGGTTTGGTTGGAGCAGAGAGGCGACTGCAAGAGGAGAGGCGACCTGGAGTCGGTCGGGAGAGGAAAATGAACCTTTAAAGGGAGATATTTAGTTAAAGGATAGGGGTGAAATGGGAAAAGTAAAATACGTCGCAAATGAACAGTGCAGGCCTGATTGCTTCTTTCAATTGAAGTAGTGATTAAAAGAATCAGCAAACAGTATTTAAAATCATTTTCAAAATTACCAATTTCCCTTGAACTGTTGCACCACAGGGCCACCAGGATTTCGCCGATCCCACTAATGCATCTCGAATCCAAGACCACCCGTCACGAACTCCACAGGTGACGCCCACTTCACCGTGCTATACGAAACCAAGCCATTACTATCAAATGGAACCACCTTTCGGGAACCCAAAATTCCAAATTCAATAATAATAATCATAAATAAGAAAACTTCAAGAAAAATATTAAAATGTTCGACAAATTTGTTTCTTGAAAGAATTTTTTTTAACTTGCATATAGCAAACAGACAAAAATAAAGCAACTATAAACGAAATTCAAAGATCAATTTCGAACCGATCCTATTTTTCACCTAAAATAGTTTTCAAAAGAAGTACACAAATCGCAAAACATTTCCAGAAAACATACTTCTGTAATCTTGGTTTGGTCTGGTGCTTTGGGGGTACCAAGTGTATTAACGAGGTGTTGGAAGGCGAATATAAGTGTTCATCTGGAAAATTCCCGAAGCCACGGCATGGGTCGGATCTCGCTTCTTAGATTTTGCCATCTTCGTCTTAGGGTTTGGTTTTGTGTGATTATGGAGAAAGTGAAGAAGATTGCAAGAGAGGGTAGGGGAGTTTGCCGGCGAGATAGATGAAATCAAATGACTTACTGAAGTTCGTTGTTTCCCCTACAAAATAAAGCAAATGAAGATAGACTGTAAGGGTATGTGTTCTTTGAAGAACCATCGCAACGTGTCTCCGTCGTCGGTTTGGTTGGAGCAGAGAGGCGACTGCAAGAGGAGAGGCGACCTGCAGTCGGTCGGGAGAGGAAAATGAACCTTTAAAGGGAGATATTTAGTTAAAGGATAGGGGGTGAAATGGGAAAAGTAAAATACGTCGTAATGAACAGTGCAGGCCTGATTGCTTCTTTTAATTGAAGTAGTGATAAATATCAAAGACTGATAAAATTTTCATACGTCTAAGAGATTTTTTTTAATAAAATAGATAGTTTAAAAATCAATTACCTTATAATACAAAACATTTCTTCAATTCAGCCTCGGGTCTATCTTTAGGTTATGGGATTCTGAATATTGTGACTATTCAGGATTTGAGTTGCGATTTGAGCGAACCGTCCTATAACGCGCGCATATATGGCTCTCACTGAGTTTTTCTCAATGTTTTAAAAATCAACTTAGTAATCAACCTAAAAAAGAGAAAAGGTCAAGGAGTCAAAAGGTTGAACCAGGGTCGAACCGGTGATTTTTAAAAATTGAAAAATATACATTTACAAAAATTTGAAAAAAATATATACTACATATGTTGAAGCGGTTAAAGGAATGGGGTCACGAGTTTTTCAAAAATAAGTCGATTTAACGGGGTTTTTAGGCGAATTTTTAACTAGAGGTTTTATAATCCTAACCGAACCGATTTTGGAATTGGTTCCCGATTTTTTTGGTTGAATCGATCGAGCCGATCCAGTTTTTAAAACATTGGTTTTTCTTATAGATGCCGCCTACGGGATCATCCATAATAAGATTGATCATTATTACTAAGAGCCTAGAAATTTTTGCTTTAAATAACTTAACGAAATTCTTTTGATACATAAGACATACCAAAGTTCCATTTATATCTAACTAAATATAAAAGAGGCACTTTTGGAGTTACTGTTCACAAGCCGGTGGCTTCACGGCTCCGTCCAGCCGTTCTCTTCAACCGGTTGAAAGTCTCAATTGGGTAAAAAAATAGGGGTTCATTTTTGCTCCTTCCAGAAGATTCATTCTCTTCCTTTTGTTTCTCTTAGGCACTTTTGGAGTTACTGTTCACAAATCGGTGGCTTCACGGCTCCGTCCAGCCGTTCTCTTCAACCGGTTGAAAGTCTCAATTGGGTAAAAAAATAGGGGTTCATTTTTGCTCCTTCCAAAAGATTCATTCTCTTCCTTTTGTTTCTCTTCAAAAAGTAAGGGTTTTCGTTCCTGTCGAAGCCGCCGCCGTGACACTCACATCGGCCACGAAGAAGTCGCCTGTCTTCCCCAATCGTCGGCATCAAACCTATACCGATCCTTAAGAAATAGCCGGTTCGAGAAATATTAATTGTTCCTTTAGGTTTGTAGAATATTATTTCTTGTTATTTGCTGATGAAGACATCGCTCTTCTTCCTTATACTCCTTTAGTTCAATTACTCTGTTTGATCAAGTTTTCAGCAAAATCCTAGACGTGCTCCATCTCCTCTACCTACTGGGTCCCCGCACCCACATAGCGGTACGGCCATCACATAACAAATCCAACAATCACTTCCGCTTTTTGGGTTAAGATTTGGTGTCACTTGCTCTCCAATTCATATCCTTGGTCAAACCATAAAGATTCAACCAAAGTGAAAAAGCTTTTTGAATCTTTAATAAAAGGTAAGCAATTTGGTTTTCTTTTTTGGCCCGTTTGTTGTACGATTTTATATATTTGAAGGTTGTAGATTAAGTGTTTGTTAAATGAATTCGAAGGGTGTTCTTATCCTATGTTAACTTTGATTTTTGTTTCTTGGACTTGGGTTGCATTTATGTGATTGGTAGCTTGAAGTTTGTCATTTCTGCAAGTTAAGAAATTGTTTCTCTGGACACTGATTCTGGTGGTGACTAATGAAATTATGAACACGTTGATGTGTTGACTTATGAAATGTAAGTGTTGGTTTGAGGGGTTTTCCCTGATTTGAGAATGGGGGGATGAAAATATTGTTTATTGCTGTTATAAGGAACTTCTTGTGATTTGATAAATGGGTTATGCTTGAAGAGTGGGAATGAATAGAAATTTCATTATGCTTTATTTAGCGTTACAAACTACACGAAAATTGAATCTTCCTAAGTGTTTTCGTTGTGTTGAGAGCAAGACTAAAATTCTGATTGCTGGAACTTATTTTCTTGGGAGTATTTGACCATGGGTTTATGTAGATTTGGGTTATTAAGTTCAGTTGGAATTGGATTTACGATTTTGTGTTCTGGATAAACAAGAGATAATATGTGCTAGAAAAAAATCTGTCAAAATATATTATTCATGGAGCAATTCCTCTTGCTAGATGGTCAAAGATTGCATTTCTTATGGATTTTCGTCTTCCACGTTCAAGAAGATCTAGAAAATGGTATTGTTGGTGCAGTTCCCATTCTCTCTGATGGAGGGAAAGAGAAGGCGATTGCAGCTTTGGTTGCTAATGTGGAGGCAATGATTAAATCTGACCTCAAAATTACGTCGTTCAAGTAATTTTGAAACAAACGGTTTCTCTTTCATTGTGGGAAAGTTCCAGAAGAATAGCATTTAACCTTTGTAAACTCTTAATTTTAATTTCCTCTTGTGCAGGGTCACATATGGCGTACGGGATTTCAGAGAAATTAGATAGAATTAGTCTTGTTTGATGATGTACCTAAAGCTCTGGAAAAGTGGCATACCTTGGGAATCAAGGTTATTCTCGCTCCCAACTTGTTTATACAGCCTGTAAATTTCTTTTTGGAAACTGTAGCTTTATCACTACCATAGTAAATGAACCAAAATAGCAAAATATTGCATAACAAACAGTATAGGATATTTATTGTTAGTTGGTGACCATCTTTGCTAATCTCTGCTTTTTCGATTTTTCGAGTTTCCTTGATGAAATATGTCTTGATTGTTAAAACCTTTCTACCTATGGAGAGTTTTTCTTGTATAAATATTGACATGCAGAAAGCATGTCCTTGTTTTGAGAGGAATTTCTAATACTCGCCTATTTTCAGCAAAAAATAGATTCGAGTCAGAACCCAAAGTTCGTTTTCCTACAAAGCATAGCCTATGCACTTAAATAGGAATTCTCTCACCTAAAGAAAGTAGTTAACAAACTCTATCATTTCTCTTAGAAAAGGTTCTCCTAGCGGAAGTATAAATAGCTATTCAATCCTTGAATTTTTCCACAAGTTAAGTTACTTGATTTTACATAAAAGAGGCTAACTTTTGGCATAGTTTATTCTAGACGCGTGTTACAGTTCCATGTCATCAACAATATCGACGTCATTTAAGGATTTCCCCATTTCTTTTTCTTCAACATCTCCATTGAAACAAAAAGAAAAAGAAATTAACTAATCTTGAAAAACAAGGAGTGTAGATATCGAAGAAGACTCTACTCAGGTGTTTGCCTCTGCCCACTTCCAACTCTGAATTTCTTTTTCATTACTTCTATTACTCTATTGTTCTTATAATTAACATAATGTAATTGTATTTTTTTCAGAATTTTGTCCATTGCCGAGGAGACCTTAAGAGAGTTTTTATCAAAAGCCACTGAAACTGCCGTGGAGTGGATTCAAATTCTTGGGATGAAGGTTATGAAATTCTTTTGCTTCAATTTTTTTAAGTCATAACGTTCACTATATCCATATTTTTAAATAAATTAAAACAGCAAGAAACATATTTTTAAATAAATTAAAACAGCAAGAAAAATTTTGCCGAATCGAGAAAATAGCTTCGTTTATTCTTATGTGTATTAAAGTTGCAGGTTTATCCCCTTCATTAGATGAAAACATGCACCGTTACAATTTTTTTCTTGCATTTAGAATCCAATTCTTATTCTTCACGTACATAAAAAAAATTCAAAATTCTTTTTACATCACTACAGACCACTAATTTCATGAACACAACAACTATCCCTTGCCAAAAACCACATAATCACCCCTGACAACCCACTTCCCAGTAAACAAATTTTTTTGCCTGCCATTAAAATGTTTCCAGTCTGCATTGAAAATAGAAGTCCCACTTTCACTGCACTCATTCTAAATTTTCATCATTTCCACCCACTACAATTTCTCATCTCTCAACATATAAAACACCATTAAAAACTTCTACCCAGTTTATTTTCTTCACCTTCATACATTCATCGCAAAAAACCACCAAACACCATCTGGCAACCCACTTCCAACTGCCATTCACTACAAACTTTTGCTTATAATAGTGACCAAAAATTCTTGCCTGCCACAACATTTTTCAATCTATATTGAAAATAAAAATCTAACTTTCATACTACTCATTGTAAACTTCAATCATCTCTTTCCACTACCACCTCTCAACATATAACACACAACATCACACCTTCCCGCAGCTTATCATCTCCAACTTCATTTCCTCATTGTCAACTTTAACCTGGTAATTTCCTCTCTTTCACCCAACAACATAATTAACTGCAAACATTTTGAAAAACATCATCTCATATATTTTTCAATATTTACGTTCCATTTTAACTCTTCTATTTCTAACCATTCTCATCTACTAATCAAATAGAATTGATTGCAGATAGAGATGGCCACAGAATACAAGCTCATACCTGACATCAAACCAGGACAATCTGGCTGGACTATAAAAACAATAGTGTCAGAAAAATGCTCTCCCAACAAAGCTCGAAACAGCCCATTGAAATATCAACACATCTGGTTAATGGATCCTAAGGTAAATCTTCTCACATAGTTTAAATTCCTTTATTTGAAACTTACATCCACAACAAATCAAAACCCTTACTTTAAACATTTGATTATCATTTTTTCTAATTCAAACCAGGGATATGTCAACAGTAGAAAGAGTAAATCTATTTCCAGAACCAAAAGCAACTTTCACCCAAGTTTCCGAGTTTATACAAGCCTCTTCCTTCCATGCTTTAGTTCTCTCTATCAAAGTCACATTTAAAGAAGAACATACATTTAACACTTAGATACCAAGATTTACCTAAGAAATTTGGGAAGCCAAACTAGGAAAAAACAGGATTCAAATCTGAGATCAGAACACTCTTCTTTTAAAAATTACCTTACAGACACAAAAACAAACTGAAACGAAAAATAATATCAAATCTATTAACAATGCTAATGAGTTACGATTAATGAGGTTAGTTAGAACTCATTATATCCTATCCTACTCCTGCATTAGAGCACAAATCACAGTACTACTCTATTTAATTTAAGATTACCATTCCACGTCAATACACATTTTCAATTGCTAAGAAAATTTCTCTTACATTAAAATTATTTCCTTTCTTCTCTTATACAATCTTACTATAACATTCCAACAGGCTCAATCACAGCATCAATAATTGGAAATCCAACTGAAACATTCCTGAAATGCCCAGCAAAAGAACTTATGAAACACACTGTTGAGGTACCTATCTAAACATTAAATTTTTCTACATTCCTTCTTTCTTTCCCCCTTATATATAGTGTTAACTCCTCCTAATAAGCATTCCAATAGGAACACACAGAGAACAACTCTACAATTCAGACAACAACTACACATGAGCACATCATATACATCAAAATCATAAATGCAGAAGCAACAACCAACAAGGCCCCATATGAAGTCATTTTTATCCTTGACTCAGCTTCAAAATCAAGACCAACTAGCTACCAACATGGTACAAGAGAACACTTCACAAAGATCTCAACTTACAGATGCAGCCACTACACAAAGAGGAAGCTCAATAATCCAGACACTGTTCATACAAGAAGTTCCCATACATGCAAACAAAAAGCAAAAGCAGGAGGAGTAGTAGTAGTCCAAGAGTTGAAAACATGTATTTTGAATCCCTTTTGCAACCTTCCAGCCACAATCCACCACTTGACCCCGAGCACCTCTATTGAACATGTTAACACATTTAATATAATCTAATGTAATTTTCCTTCCTTCAAACAGGTTCCATTCTTCATTGAAATCCCACATAACCAAATTTCACCATTGTCATTCACACTGCACCACCCGCTACACGTGCAAGGCACGTGCATCCACTAGTGTATATATATATATATATATATATATATATATTTGTCCATAAAATATCCCCAGGACACTAATTGCAAAAAAAGGGGTTATTATAGAGGATTAGCAAATTGGAGTACTCCCTTCTCTGCAAAGCTAAATTTGTTTCCCCAAATTGGACTTTTTGATTGTTGTTAATACTTCCAAATATTTTAATGTGCCTTCCCGTCTTAACGAGTATTTTACATGGATTAAACTATTTGTATATCTTGATTAACAAATTGACGACATTGAAGTATTATAATTATTGGATTAAATGTATGTGATTGTGTAAAGTATACATTCGGTAAGCCAAGGTGTAAACCAAGATATACACGTAGTAAGAATGATTTTACATATATAATTTCAGATGTCACGGTACCAATAAAATAACATCAATCATGTTACTTGTACAATTTTTTTTGCAATCTTCGCTGACAATTTATACTTTCAACATCACATTCATCAATTTAAAAATTATTTTTAAAATTAGTGATCCAAATTTTGACAATGAATCATGCTACACGTACAATATTGGTTGACAATATCTTATTTGATATCATCATATCCATCTATTTTAAAAAAAATTATTTTCTACATCATATACTAAGATTTTGACAATACATGATTGTCAATCATTGTTATCAAAGAATATTGTACACTTAGATTAATTCCTTAAAATTTCCTCACACAAAGACATCCATAATGCGGCCCAACTTTTTGTCAGTACAACTGCGTCTTTTCAAAAGCACGATATATAGTTCAGCGGAATGCTTTCAACTTTCAACTCCGAGGCTTCAATGTGTGTGTACTACTACTACCTACTTATGCTTCAATTTATTCAAATGAAGCAATTGGAATTAGAATTTAAGAAAAAGCAGAATATATGATGCTTTCAACTTTCATGTTTGTTCTACTTGATGCACTGGAATATGAATATGTCGTTCCCATCATCTTACAACCACTAAAGAAGAAAAGTATGTTGCCACAACATATAAATTCAAGTGTGCTGCTATAATCTGGAATAGTTGTCTTAGAAATTACCTTTCCGACCAAGTATTCATTGGCATTGTTCACACCATAAATATCGGATGTGCCAAAAAAAATATAATGCCTTTACTAAATGCCTCTTTGATTATTGATATTCCTTCCTCGTCACTCGTCAGGAACAGGAACATTGTAGTTTCCACTAAGCTGCATACGACCATAACCTAACTTTGATAACTGCCATGCCATAAAAAATATATATCATTGGACGAAGCAATAAGATTGAAGAAAACATTATCCGAAGAAAACTAATGAATGATTGCATATATGTAGAAAACATTATCCGAAGAAAACATTATTTTCATATATCAATAATTAAAATGGTACACTTATTTACCAGTAACCAGACATATATGTAAGAAAGGCCCACAGAAACTCGGTCCGTTCTGTTGATGAAACACAAATGCAAAGTTGAAAGAAAGGTGATGGATCCGGGAGAAATCACAAGAATTAACAATTCGAGATATATATCCATCCATTCCAGATATATAGCTAATTATCAAGCAAGTGCAGCTGCAAATTCTGGGAAAACTACCTCCCAAAGGACGGATTTGGAGACCTTAGCCTACTTCTGGAGCCCTTCCTCTTCGTTACTCCCAACGGAGAACCAGGTAGCAGACTCCTGGTCTCACTGGACGAGCAGGACCCCATTATTAGGGACCTAATTATTTCCAATATGCACTCCAGTCTAGACAAACAGATAACCTCCCTATTTTCCGTATTTGAATCCATCACAAAATTTAGTGAAAAATCCTTCCAAGCTACATGTATATGTATTCACACACCTGTGTCTTCTATTCAATCAAGTAAGTCCCTTTATTCCACAACTGGAAGTCCAATGACACAAATAACATTAAATCCTATCAAGAAATGAATTCTCAGGCACCCCTTAAACTAAACTACCCAATCTTCACTTCATTTGTAAAAAATCATCATCTACTACTGAGGGATTTCACCCCTTGGGATTGAGGGAGTGAGTTTTTCTTCATTGATAGAAGAAGATAAACTTTAGCTAGAGATTTTGTTTTGGGGATACAGTGCACATCTCATAGTTTTTCTCAGAGTATCCCATTTCCGATTCAGGAGAACAGAAGTGTTCTTTCTTTTTGTCTACTGACGGAAAAACCCGAAATCAAGAAAATCAATCGAATCTGAAGATAAATTGAGAACGGAAAAATCTAACAAGAATTCTAGACTAAAAACCCACAATCATCAATTAATTCCATAAGATGAACCAAAAAAAAAAAAGCTCAATCTTGGAGCACAGAAGCTGAAAACCGAAGCAACTTGTTCATGAATCAATGGAAGAATTCAACACAAGCACATCTCTGAATAATAATTTTCTATTCGAAAGCAACAGATAAAGATCAGAAAAGGAAAAACGCTTCTTTGAATTGAAAAATATAAAGACGTGAAACCCGTTTGTGAACAGTCGCACTTGAGCTCCTCATCCGCCGCGCTTCTTCGTCGTCTTCATCATCTTCAGTGGGATCATCGCCAGTGGTACGAGAATTGCCGGCTTCATTTTTTGTCTTTAGATGGATAAAGTAGAGATTAGAAAAGGTCTCTCTCTCGTCTTCTGCCCGGCTCTTGGAGGCACATCCTGCGATTTACCTCCTCCACAATGGTTCAGGACAGGGTCGGTGGGGGCCCTCAAGGTTGGGGTTCAACCTTTTTAGAAAAGGTCTCTCTCTCGTCTTCTGCTCTTGCTTTTCTTCCCCCACAAAATAGCCCAACAGTCAAATTTTCGGACAAATAATTTGCGAATCAACCTGAGTGGGTTGACAATCCCCTCAAAGAATAATGCTACTTGGCCAGGGTAGAGGCCAGACTCAAAAACAGGGATTCAAATTTTCATGACGTGTCAACCATCTTTTTGGAGGGAAACCCAATTTTACAACAAAAACTTTCCCTTGCACCCAATTTCGAATTTCCCCCAAATTTGCGTGCTAAAGAAATCTGTGCACCCATTTCCTCTGAGCTCGTTCCCATTTTCCTCTTTCTTAGAAGACATACTCCACATCTTGAATTTCCGGCTGTTCGAAGAAGGAGCACGGGTTATTGACCTTCATTTTCAGCGATTCCGATTTCGGCCTCTCCGATTTCTTCCCATTGTTCCCATTTTCTTAGAAGACAGAAATCCCACATCTTCCGTCACTGTAAGTTTATCTAGTTGAACATTTTATATTACACCTTTAATATGCGGCGTAGGAATATTAAAATCTTCTTCTTAGCATATTAATCAAGTAGAATAGTCGTCAAATTATAATCCTCATCCTCCTTTTTCTCTCTGTAACCTCCGATTCCGAGATTTGTGATTCAAATTTAGGGTTTCTGTTGTTTGCTTTTTGGACTTAAATCATCATTTCCGAGAATTCTTGCAACTTGCGCCGTTTTTATAATCGTTGGTGAGTTTTCCGGCTAGATCTTGTTTTAAATTATGAAATGTTATTTTATTGTGAATTTTTGTTGCTGTAGACTGAATTGATTTATTGTTTAGATTTTTCAATTCGTTTTCTAGAATCAAGCTTCTGATTATTTCCCAGGAAAATTGAATCCTGGAGATTAAATTTTAGTTTTTGCAACTTTGGTACTGTGCTAATTGAGTCAAAACTTTTATACTCACTAATTTTCTGATGGAAATTATCTAAGAATTCGGATTTTATAAATATAAAGAAACCTGAGTTTGATTGAAACCTGAAGACTTGAAGAAATGTCAGACTTATGCACCTACAAGGTAGGGTTTATTTTTTGATTGGCTAGTGTTTTAAAAACCAAATTTCGCACATGCTTAAGAAATATTGTTCCCTTCAATATTGTATTGTGGCAATGGCAGCCCCATTTTAATGTGTATGTGAAGTTGGCATTGTAAAGAAAGCAGATTATCAGGTTTTCATGTAGTGGATTCTGCATTGGAGGCTTTGTTAGTTCTGCTCCATTTTGTAGTGCATTTTGTTACAGATTAATATTGATTTTGTAGTGGATTCTGCTGCAGATTATCAGCCCCATTTTGTAGTGAATATCAATATTTGTTCCAGATTTTATTGTGCTTATTAGCTCCAAATTTCTTTGTGAATATATAAATATTTTGTACATATTTTTGTAACATGGTTTTGTATTTGCAGAAGGATCCATCTTATAAGTGCAGGAAGCAGTGATTTTATCCAGAATTATTACACGGTGGGGCAACTTTGTATTGACATAGACGAGGTTTTTTTTTTCGGACAGAATCTGTATGCTCTGGGGGTAAGGAGAATTGGAGTTACAACTCTACCACCAACTGGATGTTTGCCAGCAGCCATCACTCTGTTTGGTTCAGGAAGCAACCAGTGTGTTTCAAGATTGAACCAAGATGCTGTTTCATTCAACAACAAACTCAACAGCACATCCCAAAATTTGAAGAGCAAACTTCCTGGACTCAAACTTGTGGTCTTTGAGAAGCTGTTGCACCGTTTCTTGTCATTGAATGAAGCTTCTTATCATGGAATTCTTTTTTCATGTTTTTAATGAGATTTGCGAAACATTGTTTTGTAATTGAATTTGGATTAATGTCATGTATACTTACTGATGTTTGTTATCAGGTTTCAATGTCATATTATGCTTCTTGTTTCAATGTCAAATTTTTGAGTAGATTTTATTGTTGGATCTGCTTTATCTACTTTCGAAATTCAAGCATGAAAAACTTGGTGGAATCTGACTATCTGAGAGAGGAAGTAATTTCATAACTTCTCATAACTACCATATCAGTTAAATGTTACACTGGCACACAGTTAACAGGGTACTCTGTAACTATGCATAATTTTCACTTGTTCAACCAAACAAGCTCACTCATACCAGGGGATTCTGGCATTGCATAGAGCAAAACCAGATTTGGGCATTATCACACTCCTAAGTCCCTGAATTTTAAGCTTGTTACGAAATAAAGGACACCAAACATAAAAACAGCAAAAGCAAACATGGAAATTGTGTCCCTTTGTCATCCAAATCACATACAAACATGCATTAACAAAGCATAAAAGTTCTTACACAAAATGTCATTACACAAACTACCATACACAAACTCTCATTACATTCCGTTCTGGCGACACTACAAAACATATGCATCCAACCGTTCGATATTCAAGCTGGTCCCTTTGGCATCAACTTTTTCAGACCCGATCGTAGCGTTCACTGAAATCTGGAGCTCCTCATCCTCACTTATTCGAACTCGAGACTGGAACATTCGGGATATGTCTTCAATTGTTTCATTCTTGGCGGCGGTAGTTCAGCACTCCTATTTATCAGGAAAACTAGCTGGAAACAATTTAGACATGCTGCACTATTGAGTCTATAGGACAAACACATGTATCATTCAACATTACTCAAAAAATTCTACTACACAATTTTACTATGATCAAGCTCAACAAAATGTACCCAATATCTTGTCAAATGATTAGGATTACTGGTGACAAAGTAGGAAATGAAAGATTCAGGATTACTGGACTTGAAAGCTGTAAGGAAGAACCACATGTTGCCATGAGAAGCCAACCAAGATCACCTGGTGGTAGTTTATTTCTTATCTTTTCACCCAACTTTCTCTCTTAGTACCACCAATTTACATTCTTAAGCACCCATATTAATACTCCCAACAATTGTAACAATATTATGTTTATTTACTGTTCTCTGCACTTATGACAATCAAAAAGCGATTATCCAACATCAAAATAAGTGACAGTGATAGCGAGGTGAACATGAAACAGCAAAAAACAACATACATCAACTTAACTAAAACACATGTAATAATTAATTCAGCTAAGGTTCGCCAAATTTCTGTAAAATCTCCAAGAGCAATCCTTCAAATAGAAGCAAGTTTGGTCAACTCCCAAAAATGATTCTTTTCGCTCAGACCACTTAGAAGCTTTCTGAAATACAAAAAAATTGAAACCACCATATTGTCAGTGATGCAAAACCACGAAACGCAACAATGATAGTATAACAGGCGTATATGATACGTTGTTCGAAACCGGCAAAACCTCCGGACGGCGTTATTTTCTTGGCAAAACCTCCGGACGGGGAGATGGTGATGGCTTCGATCGCGACCGGATATGGTAGGTCGAGCGACGACGTTTCACGGCTTTTGAGTGGCCGGAGATGGTGAATTGTGATTGGGGGCTTCAACTTGCCGATTTCAAGGTTCGGAGGTGTGGTTAGGGTTTCGAATTTGGGGGATGGCTCCGGGTTTGTGGCGAGAGGGCAGCGATTTTTCAGTTTTCAGATGTTTTGTTTTTTTTTTTTTTTATTCCACGTCACCCTGTTTTTAAGTCGGTTTGCATGGGCCTGGACGAGTAGCGCGATTGCCCCTCAAATTGGGGTGGGGCCCCACTCCCAATGTGAGGGAACTGTCATTACATCTGGCATTTTTGAAAATTTGCCCACTTGCAATCACCACCAAATTAATGAATGCCCACAAGGACAAAGTTGGAAAAATTTGATCGTTTGTATCATACGGGAAATGCGGGAAAAAGTTTTAGTTGGAAAAATACGATCTTCATATTTTTCAATTCAACGTCGGATTGGATTTTAAAATGCGGGAAAAAGTTAAATTCAGCTTCCTCGATTTATCGGAGAAAATCAAAGTTGGAAAATCTTCTTTTAATTTCTTTTTTGTTTTATATGGTTATATAAATAACTTAATAGAACTTAGAATTATACACAATATTCACTCAATTGAAGAATGCCATTGTGTAAACTGTGCTGAATAGTCATCTTTAGCATGAGTTTAGGTGAACAAATGGATAACATGGCGTGTACTTAATAAGGCTAAAAAATGATGATAAATGACCATCCCTTCAAAGAATCTTTTACATTGGTTTTATTATAATTCATTATTTTTAAAATACATTTTTTTTTTCAACCACAAATTATTTAATAAAATAATAGGTAAAACAAATTTATATCATGGATTGAGGCAACTTGGGTTTAATTCAGAATTCTTTGTTGATATAATTCTTGGAAAGTAAGTTAATTGGTCAGAAGGAAACAATTTTCCAGCCCAATTATTTTAAACCCTGATATAATTCTTGTTAGGTTTTCTTTTGGAAGTTAAATCTGAAGGTTCTGTTAATTTTGTGTTTCTTTGTCGGATATGTCCTTAATTTTATTGTTATGGTGTGTGTGACAAAGGGATTTGGTCAGAAAAGGCTTATTGTCTGTTTGTTTAGGTAGCGTTAGATGATAGACTAAATGAAATATGAAATTAAATGACTTATTTAGAGTGTGTTTGATGAATATTATTGAGGAAAAAATGTATTTTAAATTGTGATATAATGAGAAATATGTAATTAAAAAGTAAAGAAAAGTCGAAAAGATATTGATGTGATGGAAAATATTATTTTATTGAAAAATGTGTGATTGAAAATGAGTTTAGAAAGAATATATTTTTTAAAAATGTATGTCAAACGGGGGCTTAATTTCACATATAATTTAATGTCACACATTAATGCCACCTAGATTGAAGTTGTAACCCCGAGTAAATAACATTATTCTATTTATATGTTAATTTACTAATCAATTTAAATGTGAGTTGAATAATTTAAGAAGTAGAATACTGAAATATGTGATTTATTAAATGTAATTATTGTACAATAAAAATAGAGAGTGAGTTAAATTTGAAGTGCAAAACTCTTGTACATAAAATGACAAAAAAAAGTGTATTCTATAAGTAATGATTCATCAAAAAAAAAGGGGATAATTGCAGCAAAGGTCCCAAACCTTTCAGATTTTTGCGCACTTTACCCTAACCTTTGATTTGTACCAAGGAAGGTCCCAAACCTTTCAAAAATATGCATCGGAGGTCCAATGGATGGAAACCATCCATTTGACCGTTAGTTTGACCAAAATAATGGAGTTTGACTCATGTTGACCAAATGGGGAGGGGTAAAATAGTACATTTATAATTAAAACATTAAAAAATGAAAAGAAAAACATAGATATGCCAACGGGGAAGAAGCAATCCAACTGAAAGGAAATCCATCCCCACCTTCCACCGTGCCAGCGCCACGGTCCCCACCACAGCATCCACGCCGGCAACCACCACCATAAAACCCTTACCCCGCCATGTGTGAAAAACCATCATCGCAACCACCTTTAAAACCTTAACCTAAACCCACTTCCTGCAGTTGAGCCCAAGGAAAGTCAAGCAATTGAGGGTTTGCTTGAGGTGGTAACTGGCAAATGGGTCCTACACAATCCGGATTTCTCATGGATCTTGAATATTTGGTTTATGTAATTATAGTTGGTTTTTGTGCTTTCATTGATTATCGAAGCCTATTATGTATTGTTGGGGTTGTGAATTTGAATTTGGGGAGAAACTTTGGTGGGTTTTTTGGATTGCAGATTAGGGATGCTGACGGTTGGTTTCATGCAGAGAGTTTCAACCGGCCAGCTTTCTTTCAGGCGGAGAGTATTGTTGGGGAGAAATATAGATCTATTGTTTAGGTTGTGAATTTGAATTAAGATTGCATATTAGGGAAGAGAGATTGAAGGAGAGGGACGGGGTGTGGAGATGGCAAGGGACGGTGGAGGCGAAACGGAGCGGGGATATTGAGAAGAAGAGAATAGCTTTTAGGCAAAAAGGGAGACGGAGAGTGGCGGGAAATGGAGGCAGCAGCGCGGTGGAGATGGTGGTGGAAGGTGGAGGTGTTTCTGATTTTGGGTTGGGTTGGGTTGGGGTGGGGTGGGGTGGGTGAAAAAGGAGATGAATAGTGGCATTTCTTTTCTTTTTAATTTTTTTAGATTAAAATATGTGAAGTTACCATTTTGCCCTTACTCAATCTGGTCAAAATTAACTTTTCTGGTCAACTAACTGTCTTTCCATCCATTTGGACTTCCGGTGCATATTTTTGAAAGGTTTGGGACCTTCGCTGGCACAAATCAAAGGTTAGGGTAAAGTGCGCAAAAATTTGAAAGGTTTGGGACCTTTGCTGCAATTATCCCAAAAAAATAAGTAATGAAAAGGTACAAATGGATTTTATGACTCCCTCATTGCGCTCACATCGCGCTTACACGACTGATCAAAATAATCAAACGCTCGCGTGACTGATCAAAATAATCCCTTGATAGCACCATATATATGTGCATCTATAGGATTTGGGGTGGTGGCGTAAGTGGCAACAGTTAGTCGATCGGTGATGTGATAAAGAGTCAGAAAAAGAGCTAGGCGATGGCTGATAACATGCTTGCAAGTGAGACCATTTAATTCATGCTTAAGTTTTTCTACTTTTAACAGATCTTCAGTCGCCTAAACCTTGTCTCTTTTCTTTTAGGAATTCAGAATCGCGTGGTGCACACCAGAAGAAACACATCTCTCAACTTCACCTGGGCACAATTTTGTACCGCAATAGTTTTAATAAGATCCTATGTATTGAATATCTTTCATAAAGGGTTTGTAATCACTTCCCATGATAAAATTATTGTTTCCCTCATCGTTCCTGTATTGATCCCTCTGGTGCAGGCGAAGTATCAGGGCATAGACAAAACTCCATTTATAACGCACCCCAAAACAATGCACGTGGCAGTTTTTAGTTTTCTAATGTACTCTTATTTGGCATATGGTGCAAAGTTGAGGTTTGATCTACATGGCAATCCCCCAACTTACGCTTTCCATTTTATGGTGTTTTTTGGCAATATGGCTGTGGCATCATTGGCGTCAATCTTCTACTCCGACTCCATTAGGCCTGTTCTATACGTGTTGTGTGTATTAGTATCAGCTGGTGAAATGCTGTATTGGGTTTACGATAGAGATGAACACATTTTCAGGAGACGGATTTATGGGTTCTTGATCAATCTATGGAAGTCGTTATTGGCATACTTTTCTGTGGAACATACCAGAGAAACAGTGTAGTATGTTGTGAAACACGAGTACGGAGTTTTAGAGTTGAGATTGAAAGTTGAAACGTTCAGAGACAGTGTTATCTTTAGTTTTTATAAGGTTGAATTTCCTCTCTAACATCTCACTCATTTTTTCTTCCTTTATGTTGAGTATAAGTGTACTGATGTCAGGATGTGTTGTTGTTATCTACATGTATGTATTGCAACACAAGAGGATACCTCAAGGATTACAACGTTAATTTATGCTGTCTTTGCCTTTTCAATTGATAGTAGTTTTTGCAAATTTCAATTGTTCATAGTTGTGTACCCGTAAAGGTAGTCTTGGTGAATGTTGATTTAAACTGATATAATTCTTGGGACAATGTTATGTGTACATAGCATGGTACATCATGTGAGCACGGGCACCACCCCTCTCACATTATGTACACATCTATGCATATAGCAATATCCTAATTCTTGTTAGGTTTTCTTTTGGAAGTTAATTAAATCTGAAGGTTCTGTTAACTTTGTGTTTCGTCGTCGGATAAGACCTTAATTTTATGGTTATGGTGGTCAGAAAAGGCTTATTGTCTGTTCGTTTAGTTTCTAAAGATGTAGAGATCTCCAAGTAGGGGTGGGCGTGGGTTGGGTTGGGTCGATTTTTGTCCCAACCCAATACGATTGATTTGATCGAAATTCAACCCAACCCAACCCACGAAAAAATTGAAACCCAACCCAACCCAACCAAATGTCGGTCGGGTTGGATCGGTTTGGTCGGGTTGGAACAACCTTTCAACAAATATTAAAGTTCCAAAATTCTGATTTTTTTCTACCAAAATACTGAATATAAAGCAACATTAATAGTCTTTCAATATCAATAAATTTCATATTTGATAACATATAACATATTTGACAACATTTACATAATGTAAACATCACTAAAGAAACTCTTGAATATACCTGGAAATGTGCAAAATAGAGGAGTAACTCAGATACATATGCTGAATTTTTCATTCTGATAATTATAATTTTGTAATCACAAAATAAAGACAAAGAACTCCTAATTTTGTAAATGCTCCCAATAGTGTACGTTTTTCTGTGTATATAGCAACTCTGAATCTCTAATTACAACTATTAGAAATACATTTCCAGCTTATTTCCACTGGAGTCATTTACGATTTAGGGTTTAGACATACAATTTCAGCGGGCCCATCACAATGCAGCGCCATGAATTCATTACGCCAATGTGTAAATAAGCACTGTTGCATCGAATAAATCCAATTACTAACTTATTTCATATATGCATTCTCCCATACAAGATGTAAACAAATGAAGCACAAAAGAAGCTGTAGATTTTTTATTAAAATTTTTCTAACAAAATGACATAAATCGAGAAGGAAACTCGCCAGTTCAGCCTTATAAACCAGAAATTGAAACGAGATCTAGAATCCCCCTCTCACTCTATCTCCATGAGTCCTAAAATCGGTAATTTGAGAGGAGAAAATGAAGGGAGTCAAAGACAGAGAAAATGAAGGGAGTCGGAGAAAATGAGGAGTGGAGTGAAAAGTCGGGTTCGGTTTGGTTTTTTTTTTTTTTTTTTCAACACCCCAAACCCGAACCCAACCAAAAAAATGAAAAAAAAACCGACACAACCCGGTCGGTTTGCGTTGGGTCGGGCGGGTTGGACGATTTTTTGCCCACCCCTATCTCCAAGTGCAAGGAGGTTCAAATTATCATATTTTTTGTTGGGTATAGCTGCATTATACTACTAGAGAATTTAGGGTTTTCCGAGTTCTATCTTACTTTGTAATTCTGTAATGCTAAAGAATTAAGGGCTTTCGGAGTTCTTTCTAACCCCGTGTTTGTGTACAGAGAAATACTATTAACAGATTTATGCTACATACACAATCTAAAGGCAGGTTTTATTCCATAAAGCATAGGTTTTCCCTCACTCATTCTCTATAGAGTACATAGAATAGTCTTCTGAGAATGGGGTGGAGATGGGGGTGGCGGTAGGGAAAAACCAGAAGTTGGAAGATGAAAAAGGCGGTTTTGGAAAGATTCAGTTGTACCGACCTAAAGTGGGGTTGTATTAAGGATGACTTGACTTGTCTGTGAAAATATAATGTAAAATAAAATACTAGTCAAAACAGGAAAATGTCTCATTATTTTCAAAATACATTTTTATCTCTTTTATTTTTAACTGTACATTCTTTCATAAAATAATATTACACACAAATCCAAAATTTTTCCTTATTTTTTAACTACACATTCTCCATTAAATACTATTTCAAAATGCATTTTGGACAAAAAAAAAGGGGGGGGGGGGCTCAAATAGGCTCTATGAGATAGCAGTTCCACGACAAGTCGGTCATCATGAAGAAAGTGGGTAGTTATAGAGAAATCGAGCAGTTCCAAGCGGTTTGTCACAAGAAATTATCAAGGAAGTATAAAGATGAAGAGAAGACATAGAAGCAAGAACCCCGAATCAAACACTCTCAATAGAGAATATGTAATTTCAATTTCTTAGTTTAACTTTAAAATACTTCTTTTAGTACTCGTGTGCTTGCGCCCCTTGGAGGCATTCTGTTTGTTTCTGATTGTAAATCTTCGTCAATAAAACACTCATTTTTGGGACTTTGTCTCAAGAGGTCTGTTCCTTACACAATCGTCTGATCCCTTTTTTAATTGTTAGCGACAAAACGCGCGAAACAAAAACATTGCCATATAATCTACTAGCTTGTTTGAAAATAATTCATTGACACACAAAACAACACCACAACAAGAGAGTGAAGATTGTACTTGCTAGCTGAAAATAGTGAAATAATATATATAGAAAACACAAAATTATATTCTTAAGTTGGCAATGCCGTTCTAATTAGTAAGTAATAAAACTACAGAAACAATGCATCATTCTTCTCCAAGAGATTTTGAGACCTTTTGAGTCGGAATTAATGCCTAGTCTATTATCATATTATGCATGTGAGTTTGTATTGTAACTTCCTTAATCTTCTTCGGAGAAAGCCTTCATTTTTGTCTTCTTCAACCACCAAATCACAAGCAAAAAAACTTTGAAAAAATTGCAAAAAGGGATACAAATAAATCAGTTGAAGAGCCTAATGGATTGACTCGTTCAACTCTCATTTCCGTCGTTCAGAATTGGATTTGCAAGATATTTGCGAAAGAGAGAAGAGGGTGGGCTACGTTGATAGGTTTTAAGCTATTTCAAATTAGAATAGGAGAAAATTTTTGCATCCATCTTTTAAGTGATTCTATTTCCTTTTTTATATTTTTAATTTGTAAAAAAAAAAAATGAGTGGGCAACTGACCACCCTTGTCCCTAAATGGCTTTGCCTGTGATTTAGATTAAAATCTAAATTTGAATTTATAACAAATATAGGCTAAATATACTTGGAGGTTAAATATATTTGTAATTAGAATTGAAAGAAGAGGCATAGATTGTTACTGAGAGGTATCAACATATGATGCCTTTTCTTTTGCATTGAGAACTCGTATCACGGGTTTAAAAACTTTACCCCTACTGCACAACAATTGAACTCGCATCACGGGTTTAAAAACTTAAGCCCTACTGCACAACAATTCTCTAGTTCTTTGATAATTTCTGAGCACTTTAATTTGAGCCTCATCTGCCTATATTCTATGACTAGACTTATTATGTTGACTTAAAAGACTCAGTCAACTCTTGAATGTGTTGATTTCTCGAGCAATCAACAAATTTTATATTGATTTTTGTTGTTTAACGATCAGCTTAAGGGTAAATACAATTATTTTTATTTTTTGGTTAAAGTTAAACATAAATTTTTTATTTTATAGTAATTCTATTTAAATAAATAAGTAATTAAACATAGTAGATTAATTAAACAATATTTAAAAAATTCCTTTTAAGTAAGCTGACTAACTCTTACTCTATAGTCACAATCAGTCCTTTTCACTTTCTAGGAATCGCAACATGGCTAATACCTCTGTTTACAGAACCACAGATGGAGACAACTTGCAGAAACAGAAGGAAATGAACCGCAGAAGGAGACAACTTGCAAAAAATAATAGTAATCCTATTGAGTAAAATAATAATCTTAATTCTTTATCAAAAAAAAATAATAATCTTAATGAAATTATAATTTTAGTATTACATAAGGAGATGAATAAACATAGCACTATATTCTATTCATTAAAACTACTTACATATACATAATGGTAAAATTGAATATGACATAGTAACATGTTTGGAAAGTATTTATAAATTATTTAAATTATAATTAAATAAAAATGAACATGTATAAGTATATAATATTTTTGAAATTCACTAAATATATAAATAAAAAGTTATTTAACTTATTATAATCAGTTTATAAACATTAATCAAATATGTGCTTAGAAATTGTCAATCCCAAAGTTGTTTTCATTAATAGTTATAAATCTATTATGGCGAGTATTACCAGTGTTCTGAAAAACGTGAAGTGTGGTCAGGGGCGGACCGAGACCGTTTTTCTTGTGGGGTCAAAAATGAGAATTTAAAAATGTTTAGGTAAAAAAAAAAAAGAAAAAAAACTCAAGATGAAAAACTCAAAAAAAAAAAAAAATTAAATTGTGGGGTCATTTGACCCCACATGACCCCATGTGGGTCCGCCCCTGAGTGTGGCTATGTGTGAAGGTGAAACTTCAAGTTTTACGAGTTTAAAAGAGTTTAGACGAAATTAAGGCGTAAAAAAATATTTTCTTATTTTTAATATTATTTTAAATTTTTACTCATTTTAAAAATCATTTAATAATTAAAATAATAGATATCCAACATTTAAAATTATAAAATATTATACTTAATAATTTCTATCATTAGTCAATTATACAATTTTTCAAGTTTTCGAAATGTAAAAATTATAATATTTTTCATAATATTAATTTTCAACTAGACAAATCATATTTAATAGATTTATAGAAATTCCATACATGCTTTTAGAGTTTTGGAACAAAATAACGAGTCTCGAGATCATAATTACATAATGTAGATAGCACCATAGTTTAAATCTTATTTAACTATTTAGATAAAGTCATTTTTAACTTTTGTACAAACTAGTCAAGGTTGAACGTGCATTGCATATTATTTTAAAATACTTTATAAGTACTGTAAGAGTTTAACACTAATTTGTTGTGAGGATTTGATAAGTCTCAATCGAACTAAAGAAAATACAATTTAAAATAGAAATTTAAGAAAATAAAATTGTACTCTCAAAACTCAATTTCTATTATTCAAATTTTTTGTGATGATAAAATACGACAAATGAGCAAACTTTTTATACTACTTTTGGTACATAACAATTAGTTGCTAATACATGAATTTAAACATTCATTAAAATTCATAGATACGTGAATAGAAATAAATTCATTTACAATAGCTTTAGATTCATGTATATCAAAATTTATCAAGTCAAGATTCAATGGTCTAGAATAATGTGAATGTTAATTAATTGAGAATTAATAACACGAAATTTATAAATGACAAGAATTTTGTAGTATTTATTACATATTAAAATCGAAAAGTAAGATATTATTGAAATAATTGAATTGTAGTAGGGTTAAAATGACCCATAAAATGACACTCGCTTAATATGATATTTAATATATTATAGATAAAATCTTTTAAAAACTTGAAATTAAAGTCAAATGAAACGTTTTTTTTTTAAAATAAAAAAGTTAATAAGCTAAAGTCAAATAAAATTTTTTTTTTAAAAAAAGACAAAATAAAACACGTATGAGGAGGACGAAAGAGAAGAAGGAAAAAAACTCAACCGTTTAGGAATTGGAAAAAAAAAGTGTCTAAGCGTGAAACAAGACGTTTTGCCTAAGTTTCGAATATAGGTAGTACCTAGACGCTGCCTAAACGAGCTTTTTAGAACACTGATTTTTAGAGGGACAATCGATCCATTCTCAAACCCTCTTAGTAATTTGTACTGAGGTAATAGAGTGTCATGTTCTTCACTATCTAGAGTTGCATGACACTGAATTGACGCGTTAGATGCACAATGACGTCATGATATCTTTTAATGCATTATATTGAATTGTTGAACATGTAATCCAGGGCCGGCCATAATTATAGACGACGTAGGCTCATCTAAGGCCCCTCTTTTGTGAGGGTCCCAAATGATATGAGGTTAATTGATTTATTGAAAAAAAAAAGACGAAAATTATAATTACGAAATTCTTTAAATTGAAATTATTATATGCAAATACAAGAAACTAAAAAAAAATTTGAAAATACAAACATTTTTTAAAAAACACAATTATATAAATAGCATAAAACTTATCATATTCATTTATGCATCACATAAATATATTACAATCATTACTTTCTCTTTATATAATTAGTTTGACAATTTATTTTCACAATCATCATTTTATGTTTCTTAACGAGAAACAAAAGATCACTCTCTCTAAAATTTACGGCCACTAGTTTTTCTAATGTTCTCGTGGTGGATCTTACACTTATTCAAGAAGTTGTTGGTAAAAGTACTGATATTAATTTTCTCTTTCTAAACTAGATTCTTTCATTTCATTTTATTATTCTATTTTCCCCCCAATTTTTCAGTATCATTGTATTAATTAATGTTTTAATTAAACTTACGCTTATGTGCTATGTAATCTGGTTTGGGATTATCTTGACCCACTTGCTATTTTTCTTCCCATTTTTTATGTGTACTATAGTTAAAATCTTGTATTTTGTCTTTTAATTATCCTGATCATGTTTAATTGTATTTAATTATTTTCTAAATCAAATCAACAATCTTTATATATGATGGTTATATATCTAATTAGTATTTTTTATATCAGTTCGTTTTAAGAGTAGAAGAATTTAACTATTTTCCATAATTTTATTATATGTTCTAGTATGTCTTACTTATGGATCGAATAAGATTTATTAAAAAAAAAATCTTCTTGAATTGTAATTTAATTTTCTCATATTTTCGTGGTTTTTAGTCTCCAATATTTTGCTTCATGAAGATTTTTATGTTGGATTTTCTCATTTACACAAATATTTTCGAGTAGTAGCGTATCAGGTATATGTGTTTACATGGCTTATATGAAATTGTTTATTAAATGTATATTAAAAAAAAAATGTTATGGGTATACCCTAAACCAAACCTGAACACGGTTCATGTTTGATTCCAAAGATTAGAAGGACTTGAATGATTTCATTTACGAAATACTCAAAATATAATGTGTGGTTTTGAATATTGAAATACTCAGATCGACCCACTCAATACCCGAGCTTAATTGTATTCATCAATTTAGAAGACTTACAACTTTAAGACACGTTTAATTTGCTATTTATTTGTAGTTGACTAATGTATGGATCTCGAATGCATCAGTCATGGTATTCAAAATGACACGTTTAATTAGCTATTTATTTGTAGTTGACTAATTAGGTATGGATCTCGAATATATCAATCCCGGTGTTCAATATACCGATAGTTATATTTTAGGTATTTCATAAATGGAATAATTCAGGTCTACGTAATTACTCGAACTTGAACAGTCGTTCCGATTGCAATTCAATTCTATTTTAACCATAACATTATTTTAGATTTTGACTTATTTTAGCGACAGTGTTCTGTCCACGCATTATAAGCCACCGTTTGATCTACATTAAAATTTTCATTCTCATTCTTCTACTCATTTTCAACCACATATTTTTCAATAAAATAATATTTTTCATCACATCAATAACTTTTTTTTTTCAATCACATATTCTCCATCCATCTTAGAGACGGATCCAGGATCGGATTACAGACCGAACTAATACGTAAAAAAAATAAAATTACACGTCTTTTTTTTTTTTACATAATTTTTTTTTCTAACTAAAAAAAAATCAGTTGGGGGTGGGAGGGGCTGTAGCCATGCCCAACCCCCCTCCATCCGTCCTTGATCAATCTATTATTCCAAAATACATTCTTTCAAAGTAATGTGACTCAAATATTCTGTCTGGAGTAGCTTCTTTTTCAATTAATAGCCAAAATATATCCGTTGAAATTGGTCGGCCGGTCCCACACGTGAAAGAGTATGTCAAAAATGTCAGGCCATAACGGTAAAAAAATGAATTTCTCACCCCAAAAAATGGTGCCCAGACAGGGCCAAACACACTCTAAGATTACTAATGACATAAGATAATTAGAAGGTTGTCAACCGCAAAGCTAGTCATTAATTTAATAAATAATTATTGTCGACCAATTTGCGTATTAACAATGACGTCAGCCTAGTTCATTGTTACTTATGTTTACATTTCAAATCAAAATCAATCATACTACAAGTACATTATTTTTGACATCAACTTTGATATTGTGCCACATGTTGCAGCACGATTAGCCAGTTTGAAAATACAACATACTTTCCATCCACTCCATTTTTGAATTTGCAAAGGAGTGTCAAACTCCATGTATACAAGGAATGTACAAGGAGCATAATTCAATCAAAATAATTCACTTTCTGGAGTCGTTTTATAAGCAGACATTTTAGAAAATAATTCAAGATCACGTCAATATCATCATTATAAACTCCACTTAATGATTCAAAAATCTTATTATTGAATTTTACGTATAATTTCAACTCTAAATTAAAGATTAATTTTCCTAATAAAAGACATTTTTGTTCGTGATAAGAACCGGATTAATTGTATGGATTTTACATATTGATAAGAAAGATTAGACATGAAAAAATGATATGAAATATGAAAAAATTAAAATGATTAAATAATATGAAAATTTCATATGAAAAAATTAAGGAGTTGTACTATTTGCTGTTTTCGTACTATTTTCGATTTTTCAAGACATTAAAAGCGCAATTTTTGAAATGTTTTGAGCATTTTCATGTAATTTCAAAAACAGGAAAACACCGTTTTCTCACTTATCCTCTCTCCACCCTCTACCGTAACCGGAACTTTCCTAGGGCTTCCTCTGGTTTTCGTTTTCCTCTCTCAAGAACTCAAGTCTCCCACGGCCTCCGTAAGGAACTATTCGACGCCGGTCCACCGCCAATTTCCCGACGCCGTTCCACCTCCAGCGCCCGTCCCGTATATTGGTGCCGCTCCTCTGCCGCCTGTCCCGTCTGTGGCTCGACCTGTTGATCCTGCCCCCTACCCGTTGCCTCAAAATCGGGTAAAATTTAACTGTTTATGTGTTTATCCTGCCCCTTTGCTGTTTAATTGTTGCATCAATACCCCGTCCGTGGCTCTACCTTTTTCGGCAGGTCAAATTTTTTACAGCTTGAATTTTCTGTGAATTGTCTTCATGATTTGCTCTTCTTCAATCAGATCTGTGTGATGTGTTTATATCTGTTTGAATGCACGTGAATAGTCCAGAATTGGGTTAAACTGAATTATTCTCTAATTGAGTTAAAAATGATGGAATCAAGTAGGAAAATGATTGTTAATTCAACTGTTATTAGGATTTCATATTTTTCAATTTCTACTTGGAACCTTCCTGATGCACAGACTGTTATGATTGCACCCGTGGTGTTGCTATTTTACTGCTGTTTAGACTTCAGAGTTGGGGGTGACATGGAGACGGATTATTATATCTGTTCATGAATGATGTTCTTGAATGAGTGTCTTTAGTTCTTTTTTTATTTAGTTATCATTTTCTGAATATAAGTTCACATGTAATTGGGAGTTCCAACGTACTTTAAGGTCTCGGTACAAAACAAAATTTGAATGCAGATACTCTACTACCAACAATATCTAAGTAAACCATTTCAAGAGTTTCTCTGCGCAGAGCACCTTATTAAAGGGAGAATTTCAAAATGAGAAGTTGGGTATGATTAGCAAACTGTCAACTGGCGGCCAAATTGGCAGAAAAGTGCCCGTGATTGTTATTAAGAGTGAATTCTCAAATTTTCAGATTAGCAAACCATTTCAAGAGTTTTTATCCAGAATTAGAAGCTTATTGCTGATGGCTCTGTGACTGATATTAAGGGAGAGTCCCATGGTTTTGGGGTATGGTCCTTAGGTACTATGTTCTTAATTTTTCCCGTCTCTTTTTTTTCCTCCCCTGGTAAAAATCCTCCATCATGTTATCTTAATTTCTCTATTGGTTTTTTCCTTTTCTTTTTTTTTTTTGCTGGGAAACATGAAAGAGCATTACTATCACATTTTCTATGATCTGTGAAGTCTATCGTCTGACTAATCCACTTTTGTATTCTTCATGCTAGTAAGCTATGTTGTATCAATTACATGCCATTTTATGTCATTGAAATCTTGATAAATCTACTCTTTAGTGGATTCACAGTTGATCAAAACTGGCCGAACTTGAATTATAATTTTGATATTATAGATGCAAAGTGAGTTGCTATCATGAAAAATTATAACCGTAATTTGTTGTTCTCTGTGACATAATTATGCTACATTTTAGCTGTTACAATGTTATTTGACTGATTAGAATTCAAAAGCAGGTGAAAGTGGGGAAGTAACGACTGCACATTTACTACTTGGCATTTGGTCAGAAAAGGAAGCAGCATGACATAAGATATTAGCCGCACTTTGTTTTGACGATGAGAAGGCCAAAGAGCTGGTGAAATCTGTAAGTTACTATGACTGGTAATCGTCATATGATTAATTTCCTTCACATATCCTTGATTATTTTTCTTTTCTTTTATGCATATGGACAAGGATATTGTTTTGAGCTTCAAGTAGGTGCTTCAACAGGTCGGAAGGCTAATCGCCCTGAAAATCTTTGTTAAAGTACATCAGAAAGAAAGTACTCCTCAAGGTAATGTTCTCGTTATATGTACAATTTTTATATATGTACGATGAGTTTATGTTTGGCAAGGATTTATATATATGTTTGTATCCCCCTCTGTAGTTTTATAATCCTTATAGGTGCCTTTATCTTTTAGTTAGAAGTTGGAAAGTGTGTATTTTACTTAGAGTTGATGTAGGATTGACTTGTGCTTATGGAATGACTTATACATTTCGTGATAATTTGATTTATATTTCATATAGAACATGGGTGGTCACAAAGTTAAGAATAAGGAACCAATGTCATGGTCGGATGTGAATGAACACGCTTTTATCGAAATTCTTTACGAGAAAGTGAAATCAAACGCATTACAATGTTGTATATTCACGAAAGACGAATGGGGCAGAATCAATGAAACCATGATAGCTTCAACAAAAATGGACTACGGCATAGATAGATTAAAGGGAAAGTGGAACCGCTTACGTAAGATTCATCGTACGTTCTCCGAACTTTTGGGACATACAGGTGTTGCATGGGATCTAAATACCAACAAAGTAAATGCTGCAGAAGAAGTTTGGCAACACTTTTATACGGTATATATTTATTAAAGAATATTTTCGTCATTAGTTTTTTATCTTATCAATTGTACCAATTTTCTAATGTGGCTTATTTTTTAATGTAGATTAACAAGTCGGATTACAAAATGTTCAAAAGGGAAGGATGTAAGCACTACCACACTCTGGGTAAGATATTTAGCGGGACTACAGCTACTGGAGGATTGGGCAATGCCTCAACTCAACTTCCAAACACATCAGAGGAAGAAAGACAGCTAGAAGATTTTTTGGGAGTGCATGTGCGTGTGGAAAATGATGATGAAGTCGATGAGGTTTCAAATATTCGTCGGTGTGAGGAAATTGGTACATCAGGTGAAAGTCAACGTAAGGAACCTAAGATCAGTAAAAGTGATAAACTTGAGGCTTGCATGACACAGTGGTCATCTACAGTTAGTATGAGGAATGAAGAAACTGAACTTAGAACACTTTACCTAAAAGAAAAGCTTGCAAAGATCCAAGGAAAATCATGTAATCAATCGGATAGTGAAAATAGTCCGGATCTTTATTCAAGTGTTATATGCATGGACATCTTAAACAATATGGAAGGGGTGTCCAATGAGTTTTATATGAAAGCAATAAAGGCTTTTAAGGATCCCGATTTCAGGGTGTCGTTTGTGAAAATGCCAGAAGCAAGGAGGGGACCTATCTTGGAACTACTTTGATAGGATTGTTGTTTTAATTTTTCTAGTATCTTGTTGTTTTAATTTGAGATGTTGAAGGTTGAAGTAGTGTGTTATTTTCACACTCCCAAGTACTTTTGTGAACTTTCTTGGTGATGTTGTATTGTTTTCATGTATGAACTTAGTGATGATGTTGGTTGTAGAACTGATGTTAATTTGTCTTTTAATTTCTCAATGCTAGATTGCTTGTTTTATTTGAATCAATGAAGGTTGTTATGACTTATGATAATTATTGTGAGTATATTTTATTCACAGTATGGATGATAATGTGAGTTCCGATGATTCAATTGATGAAGATTCGAGTGATGATTTGTTATTCATGTATGAGTTTGGCGCAAATTTTGACGATTTAATGATGCTTAATATGATTGTTGTTTACAAAGGAAGTACCATGGACGGGACATCATGTAGAATATCATTGCTTACGAGAAAATATACTTGCTAGAAATTCTAAATGGATATCCAGACGTGTGCTATCGTAATTTTCGTATGTAGAAACACATTTTCATGAATTTTTGTGATATTTTGCAAAAGAAAGGGCTGTCGGAAGATGAAAAAAAAGTGAGTGTCGAGAAGGGTGTTGCTATGTTTCTGATGATTATAAGGCACACTACACTATACAGTATTATTGGTGATACTGTGATAGGTTTCAGCATTCCAACAACACGATACACAAATTGTTTAAACGAGTTATAAGGGCTGTTTGTTCATTTGGCACTGAGATAATCCGTCCCACAAATCAAAATGTTGTGCATGAGCAGGTTTTGCACAAATATCATTTCTTTAAAGATTGTATATGCGCAATAGATTGTACACATGTTGTAGCTTAAACACCTGCATTGAGACAAACATCTTTTCGTGGAAGGAAAACTAAGTAATATAAAAAGTGATTGACACATGATTTCGATATGAAATTCACATTTGTTTATTCTGGCTGGGAAAGTACTGCTAATGATTCGCGAGTACTCGTTGACGCAATCCCAAAAAGATCGAACAACTTTCCAATGCCACATGTAAGAATATTTTTATACTTCAAATAATTATTCTGAATGTATCTACAGTGTTACATTATGTGAGTCTTATTTTATTTTTTTTGCACATCAATTTTACCTTGTTGATTCTGACTATCCAAACATGCTTAGATTTTTTTCCCCTTATCGAGGTCAAAGATATCATCTGCGTGACTATGTTGGACACGGAAGACTGCGTGGGTAGGAATAATTGTTTAACTATAGACACTCCTCCTACTGTAACATTATTGAACGTTGCATTGGAGTTTTAAAAGCAAAATTTCCTATTTTGAAATTGATTACCAATTATTCACTTAATAGGCAAAAACAAATCCCTACTGCATGTTGCGCAATACACAACTTTATTCGCCAGTAGCACACTTTAGATATGTTGTTCGCTGAGTATTGAGAGGAGAATATAATGTTTCAAGATATATCAGATTCAGGTTAAAATCAAAAAGTCATACATTTTGATGCTAGTCAAACAACTCAAATAGGACAAGTCAGAGATCAAATTGCTACACATGTTGAATGACTACTCAAGACGTCGTACATGATTCCGTGGATTTATTTTATATTTTGTTTAGTATTTGCTTGTTTTGCAATGACACGTAAACTTCTAATCGTATCAATTGAATTGTTTTGCTAAATTTAATTTAGGTCGTGTCTTTTATATCTAGAAAAAAATATTTCAAAATTCACTTTCATAATTTATTTGTTATTTAATACTATATTCACATTAAAGTATTAAAAGCCATTGAATAATCAAAATTTTTGAATAAAATATTATAAAAAAAGATTCTCAAAATTTCAAAGTAAACGCATTTTTCACTTTTCTGTTTTGAGAAACATTTTTTCAGAATGACAAAAAGAATGTATTTTCAGTAATTTAAAAACAGACATGCAAAACACAAAATTGAAAATGAATTCAAAATACAAAACTAAAAATTGAAATACGAAAAGAACAACCCCTAAAATTTTACCTATTATATTGTATAATTCAAGTTAATACTATATAAATAAATATATCATTTGAATACGTTAATGATAAAATCTAATGGCAACTTATTTATCTTCTTCAATATGCTTGCTATCTGGCTTCATCCTAATTCATATTTGATACGGGAAATAGCACATAAGGTCTTAAATGTTTACATATAAAGGGTATTCGAGTGTAAGTGGGTGTTTGATGCACATTATCGAAGGAAGAATGCATTTGGAATAGTGATGCGATAGAAAATATGTGATTAAAAAATAAGAAATTTTTTTGGATATGATGAAAAATATAATTTTATTGAAAAATGTGTTAAAAATGAGTTTTATAGTCTTTTTTTTTACTTTTAGTGTCCACTTAAACATATTAAAAATACTCCAATAATTTAGCTTAATTTTGTAAAATATCTTAGTGCGTTGCTTTAAGACTGGAACTTAGCTACGCAAAATTTCATGCTTTTTTATGTAAATCTGCAACGAACCCTCATCTGATTGGGACATTTTTCCTTTTCACGCAACCATTCATGTTAACCGGCATGCTCTGGGCACGATGAAATTCATGGAGCAAGTGCAAATCCAATAGTAGATTGAAAAGATGAAAACTATGCTGTGGTTACTATAAAGGCTCCTTTTGTTGGGATGCTTTGCCTAGTCGAGAAGAAAGCCAAAATGGGCTATTTATTATGTTGCCATTTAGGTTAAGGCCAAATACATTTTTATAAATACAATACATTTTAATTGTATGAAATGTTCATCATCTATGCTTACTTTTACAATTTGCCCCCAACTTTTATCACCCCATTTTTATCCTAAAATTTTTATTAATTGACACATCTTGTATCCAATGATATTTTATCCAAAAATTTGGTTACGAGAGAGCAAAAGGACTTATCTCTCCAAACATAGCAATTATCCATAATATATGAAACATTATATCAAGTGAGAATCATTTTTTGAACGATTCTAATCTTATTATAATTCAATTATTTCAATAATATCTTGTTTTTCATTTTTCAATATATATTTAACTATTTAGTTACCGTTAATGCACATATACATTTGACATATTCATTTCACATGTGCGCTTTCATCTGTGTATGAATTCTCTATTATTAATTCTCAATTAATTGCATTCACATTCATTTAATTAATACTCGTATTTATTTATATTATTAATTCTAATTATAAGAATTTCACATTCAAGAATACATTTCATTATTCACATTCATGTATGCTAATTAACATCCAATTTTACTTAATTGAAAATTAAATAAATGATTTAACATACATTGTGATGTATATATTCCTTGATATTAATTCTAATTTAATTAACATTCATACATATTCAAATATTACTTTTACAGCACCTATAAAACATTTCATAATAACGTGCAACGCACGCTTAATTCTTTTCGTACCTCATTCTTTACTCAGCACAACAAAAACTGATTATTTTAAGGGAAGATTACATATTCAAGAGTATAAGTTTAGTCTATTTTAAAAATAAGAACACAAGTTTAAAGTTACCAAAATCAGATTTTTTTTTAATTTTTTTAAAATTTTTATTTATGAAATAATAAATTATTAAATTAATTTATTATTAAATATTTAATTATAATATAATATAATTAACCCATCCCACTTTCACCACCCCTACCGCTCAGGTGACTGTTCCGATCACCGCCCTACTCCGACGAACTTTTCAACGACCGTTCCGGCGACTACTCCGATTCCGGCGACCGTTCCAACGATTATTCAGGCGACCGTTCCGGCGTCGATTTTTTCGGCGACTGCTCCGCTATATTTTTTTGTACGGTTAACATGTTTTTTTTTACAGTCACAACCCAGGTCACAAAGTCACATGTCACAAGTCACAGCCCATGTCACAAATCAAGAGTCACAGCCCAGGTCACAAGTCACAAATCAAGTCACAGGCCATGTCACAAGTCATAAATCAAGTCACAAGCCAGGTCACAAGTCACAACGCATGATTGTTTGTTTATAATTATTGATAACATGATAATTTTTATCTATTAATCACATATTTTCAAATTTATTAGTCACATGTTAATTTTTAATTACAGTCCACTACCGATTCCGATCCACCACCGATCTTAGTCACGAATCACCACCAAACCCGCAACATACACTACCACCACCACCATGGCACCATCTCCTCCATCTCCGTTTACATTGATTCAAACAACTGATACCCGCACCGCACCGTCAGACCATTCCCTGCATCGCACCACCACCATAAAAAAAAAACCGCCTCAACTGCCAGCAAGCCAGCACCACCTCACCGTCAAATCGTCGTCGCCACCACCACCTCAAACTGGAAAACCCCATTTCATTCAACTCCCGACCACAGTCACTACCACCACAATCGTCATGACAACCACCATCTCTATCACTATTACCACTACCAAACCTAACAAACCCACAGTAGTCGCTCAAACACCAACCAAACCATCACCCAAAAATTAAAGTCGCCTACCACAAAAAAAATCATCCCCACCACCACAAGACATGAAGGCCATAAGGAGACATGTTTTGGAAGTGGTTTGAGAATTCTTCGATTTCGATCATCTCTCCGATTTCACCACCAACCCCACGCCGCACCACATTGCACAAATTCACCACCACCATATACCAGCACCTCCACGCACACACTGCAACAGTCCACCACCGCCACCACATACCGCCGCCATCGCACCACCCCCCAACACAACCAGCGAGAGAGTCTGATACTAGATTCACGAAGATCGCCACCGGATCTGGTTAGCAGATCATCGAACACCGTGGCGATCTTCAGGTGATTTGCCACCATGGTGCTTTCACAAATCGTTGGTGGTTTGCCACCATAGTAGGTGCTTCGCAGTCCACCACGGTGCTTCACAGATCATCCGGCTGCCACAATGGGTCAGAGAAGAGAGAGGGGGATCGAAAGAGAAGAGAAGAGAGAGAGAGAGACAGAGACAGAGAGCGGCGGAGAATGGAGAATGGAAGAGAGAGCGGCGGGGAGAATAAGGTTGAGAGAGTGATGGAGAGAAGTGAGAGAAAATTTGGATGAAATTGATTAGGGTTTGAATGAAAATTGTACAATTAATATTTAATAATTAAATAAAATATCTAATTATATTATGGGGGTGTTTGACACCCATTTTAGTAGAAAAATGTGATTTTGAATAGTGATTGATGGAATAATGTGTGGTTAAAAAGTAAGGAGATTTTTTGGGTTTATGTGTAATATTATTTTATTGATAGAATGTGTGGTTAAAATGAAAAAAGAGAAAAAGAATGAGAAAAAAATGGGTGCCAAACGGGGGCTATATAATGTATCTAATTACAAAATATCTGATTTTTGAAAATTAAAAGTTCAAATATGATTTTAGAATGGGTAATGCCATTTGTACCTGGGCGTTTACACGCCCGGGTACACGGCCCCACCTCCCCCCTCACAATGAGGGGGGCCCAGAGGTGGGGTCGGAAATGGTGGGCCCTCCCCCTGTAGCAAGGTTCTTTTAGAATATAGATTTTGAAAAGTAGGGAATTGTGTAATTTCCACTTATTTTAAAATCATAGCAATACCAAATCAAATCTTTGGACATTTTGGGCCAAGCCACGGTGATCAATTCCTTCATTTAAGGCCCAGGTTGGCTTCTATGAACACCAATATTTTAGCTGGACTCATACACATCAAACCCGACCCATTTACACAAAGCGATAATAGACACAAATAGCACGAAGGTAAAAACGTCATCTACCTTATAATTAGATCAATTATTTTATTTTTCAGGTTAGGTAATAAATCTTTCAAAAATTACAAAATTTATTTGGAGAAATTAATTAATATAATGATTTCCTAATACATGATTCTCAAAATTCAAATGCCTGAAATTAATAAACTTGGCCGAAAAATTAGCATTAAATTGGTTTCTTAATAACCCCAATTAAGATTTCTATAAGTTTTTATCATTTAAACTAGGTGCAAGCAACGTGCAATGCATGTTTGCTTAGTTTATATTTAATATTTTTGTTTAATAATTAATTTGTTATTAATAAAGATGTAATTTTTTTTTGGTTAATTAAGGGCGTGTCTGGGCGCGCTGCAAGGAGGAAGGAAAATTGATTATGTTATCGTTTTTTTTTTTTCAAACTTACAGCCCTACAGTGAGAGAATTGGTCCAAAATTGCTGCTCCCAACAGCATGAATTGTGTTTCCAACGGCTTGATTTCTCACAAAAGTTATAAATGTACACCCTATAAATAATTAATGATGTAATGTTTATGTAATTGATAAATAATTAGATGTGTGATTTTGATATTGTGATGTAGGTTGGTGAGATTAAAGAAAATAAGCAAAAGCAGACAAATTTGGAGAAATGGCAAAATTGTAAGGGATTCAAAGTTCGGGGCTAAAATGTAAATACTTAAAAGTTGTGCCGAATCTCACGATGAAGATTTGAGAGTGTTCAGAGTCAATTGGATAAAGGAAGATGTCAAGGGGATCAAATTTAGTCAAAAGATGATCACAAATCAATTTCCAACCGAAAAGTTATGCTCCGGTGTTTTAGTCTCATATTGAGACTTATTTTTGGCATAGGAAGTGATCGAATTGGAGAATGATGTCTAAATTAAAGTTGTAGCCAGATGAGTTAGCTTTCCAACTCATTTTGCATCGCCTCAATAGGATATCGGAATACAAAGTTAAGATAAAAACACTGAAGGAAGGTGCAGCTGCCTGTTTAAAACAAGAAATTCCGTTACATAGTCCGTTATATTGAGACCTATTTTTGGCATATAAAGTGGTCGAATTGGAGAATGATGTTTGAACCAAAGTTTTAACCAAATGAGTTAGATTTCGAACGCATTTTGAATTGCCTCAATCGGATATCAGAATACAAAGTTATGATAAAAACACTGAAAGAAGGTGCACCTGCCTGTTTAAAACAAGAAATTCTGTTACATAGTCCGTTATATTGAGATATATTTTTGGCATAGAAAGTGATGGAATTGGAGAATGATGTCTGAATCAAAATTGTAGCCAAATGAGTTAGCTTTCCAACTCATTTTGAATTGCCTCAATCGGATATCAGAATACAAAGTTATAATAAAAATATTGAAAGAATGTGCAACTGCCTGTTTAAAACAAGAAATTTCGTTACATAGTCCGTTATATTGAGACCTATTTTTGGCATAGAAAGTGATCCAATTGGAGAATGATGTCTGAATCAAAGTTGTAGCCAGATGAGTTAGCTTTCCAACTCATTTTGAATTACCTCAATCGGACATTGAAATACAAAGTTATGATAAAAACACTGAAGGAAGGTGCAGCTGCCTGTTTAAAACAAAAAATTCCGTTACATAGTCCGTTATATTGAGACATATTTTTGGCATAGAAAGTGACCGAATTGGAGAATGATGTTTGAATCAAAGTTATAGCCAGATGGGTTAGCTTTCTAACGCATTTTGAATCGCCTCAATCGAACATCGGAATACAAAGTTATGATAAAAATATTGAAAGAAGGTGCAGCTGCCTATTTAAAACAAGAAATTCCGTTACATAATCCGTTAAAACAACAAATTCCGTTAGTTTTTCCGTTAAACCAACAAATTCCGTTAAATAGTCACTTTTTTTATATAGAAAGATATAAAATAAATAACCTTTTAAATGAATAAATTGTCAAATCGAAATAATCTTAACTTTAGATTCGAAACTATTCAGCATTCAATTTAAATTTCAAATCAACTTTACGTTATATATACTTGTATAGACTATGTTTGAGCCCCATACTCTCTCTTTTTTCTCATTATTTTTTTTTACAGTACTCATTTTAAACCACACATTTTTCATTAAAATAATCTTACACGTAAATCAAAAAAATTTCATTCCTTTTTAATCACATATTCTTCCATCAATCACTATTCCAAAAATTAAAATTTCCCCAAAATGGGGGCCAAACACACTCTAATTATGAGAATATAATATTGAAAATTGTCAACTTCACAATATACGATTACAACTTTGTTGGCAAAAAGAAAAAGAAAAAGCCATATTGTCTTAATAATTGTTGACATTTTATAGATTTTGTTGAATGACAAATTTAAAATAAAAAATATTTTTTTTTTAATCTCTAAACATTCAACATTTATTATGAAAGATAGTCGAGAATCACGACCATAATAAAGACCGACATACAATGAATCCAACGGATCACATCATTAATACAAAAATCAAGAGATGCAAGTTCATTGGCCACTTCATCAAAAGAAACGAGTTCATGGGCCACTTTATTCCTATATATATGGATAAAACCACCGGTGCCACAATCGACGTTAACAAGTAATGCAGAAACATCATAAAGGTCGAAAAAGACATCCTCCCATGGCGCAAGGCTAAATAGTGTGTTTGAATCTAATTTTGAGGAGAATAGAAATTTTGGAATAGTGATTGATGTGAGAATGTGTGGTGAAAAAGTGATGAAAAGTTTTTGATTTGTGTGTAATATTATTTTATTTGAAGAATGTGTGGTTGAAATGAAAAATGAGAATGAGAATGGGAATGAGAATGAAAAATTAATGGGTGCTAAACGGGGGCTATATTTTGCATGCTCAAAACTACACGTAAAAAGTCACATTTAACCAAATGAGTTTGAAGGGACAATTACTGCGCTATAAGGAGTCCCTCGACTATCGACTCAGCCACTTCCACAATAAGTTTTCAATACCTTCTTAACGTGAATTGTCATCACCATCCTCCATTCATCTCGAATCACTACTCCAACTCCGCATCCAGTCTAATTGCTGCATCAATGTTTATGCATATCCTTCTAATCGAGGACTTACAACAAATAGGCTGCCAACTCGGGTCCAAACTCTGCATAGCCTGAACGGGTTACGATTAGTTCTATTGTAAATTGATATAATAAAGCCTTTGCTTGCTCTCAATTATTAAAAAAATCATTTTTCTCAACATTATTTTAAATCAAATATTCAAGGTGTATTTGAGTCATATTATTTTGGAAGAATGTATTTTGAAATAGTAGATTGATAAAAAATGTGTGGTTGAAAAAGAAGGAAAAAATATTGATGTGAATTATTTTATTGAAAAATGTATGGTTGAAAATGAGTTTAACAAATGTCAAACAGGGGCTTAATATGACCTACTATTTTGATCAAAATTTCAATTATTTTTATCAACTTTTATTAAAATATATTAAAAAATTTGATTAAAAAAAAAACTAAACCAAACATAGGCTAAAGGCTTATTAGCACAAAACGTCCCTACGTTTGATAGTTAGTGTGCAAAACGTCCCAACGTTTCATTTTTTTGCATTTTTGCCCCTATTTCAACGTTTCAGTGTAGAAAACATCATTTTCACTATTTTTCAGTGTAAAATGACCATTATACCCTCAAATTTAAATAAAACAAATAAAATGAAAAGAAATATAAAAAATAAATGGCTTATTAGCACAAAATGTCCCTACGTTTGATAGTTAGTGTGCAAAACGTCCCAACGTTTCATTTTTTTGCATTTTTGCCCCTATTTCAACGTTTCAGTGTGGAAAATATCCTTTTCACTATTTTTCAGTGTAAAATGACCATTATACCCTCAAATTTAAATAAAACAAATAAAATGAAAAGAAATATAAAAAAGAAATTGTAATTATACTCCCAAACTTTTTAAAAAAGTGCAAGTAAGTCCAAAAGCCTTATTAAAAGGGTTAAGCACAAAACGTCCCTACGTTTGACACTTAATGCGGAAAACGTCCCTATGTTTCAAACATATTTATATTTGCTCAATAACACAAAACGTCCCTACGTTTGACACTTATTGCGTAAAACGTCCTTACGTTTCATTTTTTTTACATTTTCGTCCTTATTTCAACGTTTCATTGCGGAAAACGTCATTTTCACTATTTTTCAATGTAAAATAACAAATATACCATCATATTTAAATAAAACAAAAAAGGAAAATAAAAATAAAAATAAATTACAATTGTGCTCCCAAACTTTTCAAAAATTGCAAATGAGTTCAAAAATCTTATTAAAACATTCAAACTACCAGTCCTTTCCTCCTCTCTCAACCTTATCCTCCCTCCACCACCTAAACCAGGATTGTAGATGGAGGTGTGATAGTTTGAAAGGTGGTGGGGTCTGATGGTTTAGGTGGTGGAGGGAGGATAAGGTTGAGAGAGGAGGGAATGACTGGTAGTTTGAATGTTTTAATAAGATTTTTGAACTCATTTGCACTTTTTGAAAAGTTTGGGAGCACAATTGCAATTAATTTTTTTTATTTTCCTTTTTTATTTTATTTAAATATGATGGTATATTTGTCATTTTACATTGAAAATTAGTGAAAATGACGTTTTCCGCAATGAAACGTTGAAATAAGGACGAAAATGTAAAAAAAAAAATGAAACGTAAGGACGTTTTACGCAATAAGTGTCAAACGTAGGGACGTTTTGTGTTATTGAGCAAATATAAACATGTTTGAAACATAGGGACGTTTTCCGCATTAAGTGTCAAACGTAGGGACGTTTTGTGCTTAACCCTTTTAATAAGGCTTTTGGACTTACTTGCACTTTTTAAAAAGTTTGGGAGTATAATTACAATTTATTTTTTATATTTCTTTTCATTTTATTTGTTTTATTTAAATTTGAGGGTATAATGGTCATTTTACACTGAAAAATAGTGAAAAGGATGTTTTCTACACTGAAACGTTGAAATAGGGGCAAAAATACAAAAAAATGAAACGTTGGGACGTTTTGCACACTAACTATCAAACGTAGGGACGTTTTGTGCTAATAAGCCTAGGCTAAACGTCCTCACCACGGATTTTCCAGATTGTGGGCAATCAGCGGGGCCAGACCGGTTCCTGACACCCACCAAACTCCACGTAGTGGTAGACACCGACCAACAAAGAATTAATAAAAAACCGGCGAATTTTTGAAAAAAAAAAAAAAAAAGTCTAAAATAAAAGAATGTGAAAAACAAGAAACGGTCTCTCTCTGTCAATGGCGTTCAAGTTCTTAGACCCTTTCATCTCTGTTCTTCAGAGATCTTTTCGATTTTCCCATTATACCCTTCAGGTACACCCCTATTTCCTTCCCTATCCGCCGTCTCTCCGTAATGTGTACGTGTATATGGAAATGTCGTTTATTTGAAATGAATTATGTTTAGATTATTGTGATAATATTATCGGAATCATATTGTTAATGGCAAGTGATCAAAGTTGAATTTGTTAAGTTTTTTTCTCCAAATGTGAATGTTAGATCTGATTTCTTGTTAATAAACAGTTTTACTTGATCAGGTTCCATTTTCTGGGAGAAATGGGTAAATTAATTCCATTTCTGTATCTTTATATTTTCATTTTTAATTCTATTTTTCAAGATTTTATTAGTATGGGTTTGTTAAGGTTTTTGTTAATTAATTAATTGATTGTGATTGCTAATAGGGGCTGAGAAGCTGAGGAGTTGGGAAGATATAGAGAGCGATAGGGATAGAGGTTCAGGTGATGTCTTTTGACGGAAACGAGAAGCAATGGAAATGTGGAAAGGGAGGTGCTGTGAATTTTCACAAAGTCAGTTCAATTGTTCGCGAAATTGGGGAGCCTTGTCTTCATCAATCACCGATAAAGGTTGTGATAGCTGTAAGACTCTCGACTAGTTTTCTAATCACACGTTTTAATGTTGTTAAATTGAGCTTTTAACTAGCTATGTTGTTTGCTAAGTAGGGATGATAATCTTATTAATTTAGTGTAAGACTCTCAACAAGTCTTCTTTTTTCATTTTCCGCTGATTATCTGCCTGGAACGTCTATTCACGACCAAAAATGTTAAACGCATTCAATTGTTTTATCTTGGCCAAGGATGATAGAAACTACAACATCATTATCAAATTTTTTATCTGTATTTAAACTTGGAATTATAGCTGTGAGGATAAAGTTACGATTCTTTTTGAAGTTAAATGCTGAAAGCCCCACCTGGTTTCCTGAATGGGCTAAAATCCGGAGTATAATCTGGAAAAACTATGAACAACCCTCACGGACTGAATAACCAAGCTGTTTATTATATCCTAATGTGAACTAGGAAGTGCAACCTATTTGCTGCAGAATGTGAATGAGCAAGTTTTTGGCACTTGAGAGTCAATCCAAAAGGACCAAATTTCCCTCTTTCAAAATGGAATTACCTTTTTCTCTATACGTCACCTACAAGCCACCCCCCACTTATGAGTCTCCACCACAACCATCAGCATTCAGCCTCCATCACCAATACCCATGAGTCCAAGCGGAACTACCATTTTTTTTTTTGCACCTTTTAAACATGGATAAAATCAAATCCATTATCTAATAATTCTAAGGTAACCGGTTCATTTAAGCCCTGTTTGGCCCACATTATTTTTTTCATTCTCATTCTTCTACTTATTTTCAACCACACATTTTTCAATAAAATAATATTTTTCATCACATCAATAACTTTTCCTTATTTTTCAACCACATATTTCCCATCACATCAAAAACAAAAATACATTATTGGTTAAAAAATGTGCTCCAAACGGGGGCTTAATCTATGATTTTTATTTATCATACTCTTTTGAAATTTCAAGTGGTTCAATTGAATCATCCAAAAACGACCTTGGTGGAGGCAAATAAGTAAGATGTTATAGAAGGCGGCTGTGGTGTAGAACTCCCTGCAGCCTTTGCTATCCTATTTGGGTCTTTTCCAATGGGCACCCAAACTTTTGTGTGTTTGTGGGACCACCACATGTGAATCTCAGACACCACTGATTACCAATCCAATTGAAATCTGTTCTAGCAACCTCGAAGAGCATTTACGACATGTTTGTGGATGTGTTCTGATATCAGGAAATGAAAGAGTGGTACTATCCACATATCTTTCGTCCATTCTTGAGATATCTGAATTTGTTGCAGATGCATGGCCTGAGAAATTTTGATATTTGTGACCATTGCCTGTCTTCCCTATTTTATCACCCCCCCCCCCCCCCTCCCCCCCAGGCTAAAAAGGTGCTTGTATTTGAACAGAATTTTCTTGTGAATTCATTAGTTCCGAAATTAACTGGATGTGGTTCCAATAGCAGGATTATTGAAACCATGAATGGCTTAACTGAACGTTTCCAAACCATCAAGTGTGTTTTAAGCACAAGTTGGAACCCACATGGAGTTTTCAGCATTTAACCCTTCTTTTTACACTGTGCCTTAAGCTGGTCGTATCTTTTGGCGGTATAGAGATTCTGACTGATAAGTGTATATAAACTTGGTAGTTTCCATCTATGTTGCTCGGACTCTTCATTTTGGTCGGCATACCCGTGTCGACACGACACGACACGGGTACGGGTACGAAATACGGGTCGGACGCGGCAAATTTCAACCGGACACGGCCAGAAGAGGAACCTGTTGAACTGCTAGAATCACCATCGCAGAGCCAGAAGTCGCGGAGGGAAGAAGAAGAAGAAGAAGAAGAAGAAGAAGAAGAAGAAGGAGGAGGAGGAGGAGGAGGATGGCTGCTGCCCATTTGCAGATCTGAAATCTGGAACTGGAAGTTGTGAAGAAGAAGACGACGAAGAACTGAAGAAGGAGGAATGGTGTTGGGTTGGGCTTTTTTTGGTTTTTAAGTTTTGAAATTTGGGCTTCAAACATTTTTTTTTTCACAAAAAACCATTAATTTTTTTTTAAAAGAAATTTATTTATTGAATTTATTTATCTTTTTTTTTCGAATTTTACAACTTTATTGGTTGAACAAATTACACGAATTTTATTATTTCTTAATTATGTTTTTGATTCTTTTGATATAGATAAGGTCATTTTAGTTTAAAAAAATATCATGATTAATGTTGTTACAAAATTTTAAAACAATTTAAAATATGATTTTTCTTTGGCCAAAATGATTGACAAATAATTATAAAATCAACATACATAAATTTTTTAGAACAATTTAATAACATTTTTTGAAATTAATATTTTTTTCAAAACTTGACAAAATAGAAATAATCAAATAATATTTTTGATTAATTTTTTGGAAAAAAAAAATTTAATTGAAGTTTCAAAGACGTACCCACGTACCCGTGTCCGAAATTTGGACTCTTTTAGCCATGTCCCCGTATCCTCCATTTTAAAAATTAAAAGATCCGACATTTCAATATGTACCCGTATCCGATACCCGTACCCGAGTCCGAGCAACTTAGGTTTCCATTAAATCGTTCCAATTTTAGAAAACTTATTGAATCATGACACTTAGTTGCTAGCGTGACCACTATCTTTGTATTTCGCGGACTTCATCAATTACAAGACTCTACTAGAGGCTCTGAAAAGTTAACATTGATATTCTCCGTGTTCTTTGATTCATTTTTATGGTTGTGGAAAGTTTCATCCTCTTTCTGGTGCATGAACATGCTCATGGGAGCAAAGATGCAACTACTGCAAGATGTAGTTGCAGTAAGAAGGATTATAACTGGAAAAGAAATGGAGGTTATTAACAGTGACCTCAAGCTTATTGGTCAATTATCACCCTTTATTTAAAGAAGGTATTAAGTCAATAGACTTAGAATTTTTCCTGCAGATAAATTTACAGCTTGACAAAGTAAGTTATAACTAACCCATATTTTATATTGTGGCCAGAAATTATATTAATATGGGACTTTCTCACTTACCTCAACTGTAATGCAGTCCAGTTGTAGAAATACCGAAATTAAGGGGATTATTACAGAAGGGAATTATTATAGAATTATTGTAATTACTTGTATGGTATAATTAGTGATTAGTTAGGAAATGTTTTTTATTTCTATAATTAGGATATTACATTCCTTTAACTTTATATCCTTTGTATTATAAATTGGGCCATGATATTGTAAGAAAATCATTGAGAAATAAACAATTGATTGTTTCTCATTCTTTGCCTTTATAGTATCATTGTCTTTATAGTATCAGAGCCTAGTTAGTCTAAAACTCAACAGTCAATGGAGGAAAAAACCACCACCTCCGAGTCAGTAACTAGTGAAACAGAAATGACTCCCACCATGAGTTCGATTGGAATCGACAATTCCTCCTTTGAACTCATGGTGGAAAAGCTAGATGGAATGAATTACAGAGAGTGGGCTCAGTTCATCAAGTTGGTTGACGGAAAAGGTAAAATTGGGTACGTCACTGGCGATACCAAGCAACCCACAGATGCAAAAATTTAAGAGGGAAATCTGAAAACTCCACGACGATGGCATGACTGGTGAATTTGATGAAGCCTCTATAGTTAATACGTACCTGTTTATACCGACTGCAAAAGACATATGGCAAGCAGTCAAAGAGATGTACTTCGATGCGGAGGATTCATCCTAAATTTTCAAGATTAAGACTGAATTGTGGCAAACAAAGCAAGGGAAATGAGTGTTACCGATTATTACATGGAGATGAAGACCCTTTGGCAAGAACTGGATCTCAGCATCAAAGAGGAGTGGGATTGCCTAGGTGATGTGTTCGATAAAAGAAGCGATTGGAGAATGAACGAGTATTTGAATTCTTAGCAGGGCTAAATAGAGACTTGGACGACTTGGGGGGCCTGATTCTTGGCCGTTGTCCATTGTCGCCCACTCGTGAAGTCTTCGCAAAGGTTCGACGCGAAGAAAGCAGACGCCAGATAATGCTTAAGGAAGAATTTGGGCCGGGTAGTGTTGACGGATCGACCGTTATAACCAATTCAACTGGGCCTGATGGGATTGTTGGTTTAATTGGGAGTGGACCGAATTGTACCACTGTAAATGCAAAAACAATAGGTCCAAATATGTTGGACCGGATGGGTTAACCTAATTATTTAAAGGAGTAACAAAAAATGGGCCGGGTACAAAACAACAAAAGGGGCGTCCAAAGTGTGATTGATGTCGGAAGCCTGGATATAAAGAAGATACATGCTGGGATCTACAAGGTAAACCTACAGATTGGAAACCTTGACAAAACATCAGAAATCACGGCTACTAAGCTGTAGCAGATTCCACTGAAATAAAAAATCACACTTCAAACAGTGTATTCAACTCTGAACAATTAGAACAACTCTATAAAATGTTCTCCAATTTCTAAACATCGAGCCCATCAAGTTCATTAGCCCATAAAGGTAATTTTCTGAGAGCTCTAAATGTTACAAAGTACCATGGATTATTGATTCAGGTGCATTCGATCATATGAAAGATTCCCACAATCTGTTTGTTATATTATGTAGGCAATCTTAAAGTCAAAACTGCAGATGACTCACTATCTTCCGTACTTGAAAAAGGGAGCATTCGAATCTCTAATTCTATAACACTTGAACACGCTTTTCATGTTCCAAACTTTTCCAACAATTTATTGTCCGTTAGCCAATTAACTAAAAGTTCAAATTATTCTGCTAATTTTTTCCCCCTTAATGTGTCTTTCAGGACCTATCATCGGGGAAAACGATTGGCGATGTTAAAGAATATAGAGGACTCTACTACTTTGACGAGACTGATGTGAATAATCTACGTTAATTTGCTAGTTGTGATTCTGCATTTGTCCTTAAGAATAGTGAAGTGCTTTTATGGTATTATAGAATGGGTCACCCCAACTTTCAGTATTTACAACATGTAACTCCTTCAGTATTCTCGAATAAAATGTCTTTTGATCTTTAATGTGAACTATGTGAACTTCCAAAATATCACCGGTCATCATTCCCAAAATTCACATACAAACCGTCGAAACCATTTACCATAATTTACAGCGAATTATGAGGACCCTTATGAACAACTAATCCCACCCACACAAAATGGTTTGTTACGTTTATTGAAGATCATATTCGAATTTTGCTGGGTCCATATGCTGAAAGAAAAATCTAATGCTCGTTCAGTGTTTATCAACTTCCACTCAATGGTCTAAATCCAATTCCAAACACAAATTCAAATTTTGCACACGGATAGCATCACAAAATATTTCAACAATACCCTTAAGGGCTACCTTCAAAAAATGGGAGCATTCACCAAAGTTATTTTGTCGATAAGTCCCAACAAAAAGGGATTGCTGAACGAAAAAATAGGCATCTTCACGAGGTTGCTCGTGCCCTAATGTTTACTACAAATATGCCTAAACATTCTGGGGAGATGCCGTCATAATCTCAGCCTACCTCATAAATAGAATGCCTAGTCGAACCCTTAGTTTCGAAACTGCTCTCTAGAAATTCCTAGAATCCTTCCCTAACTCTCGTCTTCACTCAACTTTACCTTTAAAAGTGTTTGGATGAACAACCTTTGTCCACATTCATTCCTATCACTGAAATAAGCTCCAACCCCTCGCACTTAAGTGTGTCTTCATTAGATACTCACCACACAAAAAGGGTATATGTTACACACTGCACTGAAATTAATAGACTTTGGCAACACAGGAAGAAACACAAGAATTGATAAGGGAACCCTTTATTTATTCTCTGATTGATTACTGAATAGCCAAGCATTCGAGAGGCTTGGAAACTCTCCACAATGAGCAAGCTCAATATAACTAATTCTCTCCCCTTTTCAATTTCAGCTCTCACATATATAATATCCTAACAAACTACCAGAACCTTCTTCCTAACAAATTGTTTCTAACAGAATTGCATCATGACCCCCCCCCATACACCTCAGCTATGTTTTATTTCCCGAATTACCCATGCTACGCCGAGAGTAAGTAAAACGCACCGGGGGCCTAACATTACCCCCCGCCCAAACATTCACCTTGTCCTCAAGGTGAAAATCAGGAAATTGCTGTTGGATTAAGTAAAAATCCTCCCAAGTCGCCTCGTACTCAGGCAAGGACTTCCATTTCAGCAACACTTCCACTTCGCCAGGTTGTCCTTGAGCTTTGGGACGGACTCCCATCAAAGTTTCTGGTTCGACAACAAGTTCAAGCTCAGGAGTTAACTGAGGAGGTAATATTGGCGAGGAAGATGCGGTTCCACGTGCAGGCCTCAATTGAGAAATATGAAAAACGGGGTGAACAGCTGATGTTGGGGGAAGTTCCAGTTTGTAGGCTACCTTCCCAATCCGTTGCAGAACTTTGAACGGGCCATAGTAACGGGCAGCGAGCTTCTCAAACCTTCGTTGAGCGATGGAGTGCTGTCGGTATGGCCTCAATTTTAGGAAGACCGAGTCACCGACGTTGAACTCTTCATGGTGGCGCTTGAGATCAGCCTGCAGCTTCATTCGCTGCTGAGCCTGGAGCAAATGCATCCTCAAATCATCCAATATAGCATCACGATCCTCCAATAACTGTTCTACTGAGGACACTGAAGCTGTCCCTCGCTCATACCGAATAAGAGGGGGAGGATCCCGACCGTAGAGAGCACGAAAAGGAGTACAACGAGTGGAAGAGTGACAAGAAGTGTTGTACCAATATTCTGCCCATGCCAACCAACGAGCCCAACTCCGAGGCTTCCCAGACGCAAAACAGCGCAGATATGTTTCCAGACATCGGTTGACGACCTCCGTCTGCCCATCGGATTGTGGATGATAGGCAGTGCTCCGTTTGAGAATAGTCCCTTGCAGTTTAAACAGCTCACCCCAAAAATGGCTCAAGAACACTCTATCCCGGTCAGAAATAATAGACTGAGGAATCCCATGAAGCCTTACAATTTCACGAATAAAAATGCCAGCCACTGAGACAGCCGTAAAAGGATGCTTCAAACCAATAAAATGAGCATACTTACTTAGTCTATCCACCACAACTAGAATGGTATCCCAGCCCTCGGAGCGAGGTAGCCCCTCAATAAAATCAAGAGTGACTTCATCCCATACTTGCGCTGGAAGAGGAATGGGCTGAAGCAACCCAGCAGGAGTCGTGGCCAGATACTTATTTTGCTGACAAACAGTGCATTCCCGAACAAATCTGGCTACATCCTTGCGCATTCCTATCCAGTATAGCTCAGCCGCCAGGCGCTGATAAGTTTTAGTTTCTCCCGAATGTCCCCCAACAGGGGTGGTATGAAACTCCCCCATTAGAGCGGAGAGAAGCTTAGAAGACCGGGGAATAACGAGACGATTTTTATAAAACAATATTCCTTGCTCCACGGCAAACCCAACAGGAGATTGTGCGCCCGAAATTATGTCCTCCCTTAGTTTCTTTAGAAAGGAATCCTCAGCCAATTCAACCTTCAACGAGTCCCAAAATTGCCATTGCGGTACAGACAAGGTGGAGAACTCCACTTGATCTGTTACTCGAGATAGTGCATCCGCCACCCGATTACTTGCCCCACTACGGTATTGTATGTCGAAGTCATATCCCATGATTTTGGTGATCCATTTTTGATATTCCACCCCAACAATCCGCTGTTCTAAGAGGAACTTAAGACTCTGTTGATCTGTCCGCACAATGAAACGCCTTCCAAGCAAGTATGGTCGCCATTTCAGAACCGCAAACACAATGGCCATTAATTCCTTCTCATATATAGACTTAAGGCGAGCTCGAGGCCCCAGAACCTGGCTATAATAAGCCACTGGCTGTTGACCCTGGACTAGAACTGCTCCCAATCCAAACCCAGAGGCATCCGTCTCCACGATGAATGGCTTAGTGAAATCAGGCATTGCCAATACGGGGACCGAAGACATAGCATGCTTAAGTTCTTCAAAGGCAGATGCAGCTTCTGAACTCCATCCAAACTTATCTTTCTTAAGTTGATCAGTCAATGGCCACGCGATTCGAGCATACCCAGCCACAAACTTTCGATAATAGCCGGTCAAACCCAAAAATCCCCTTAACGCCTTCAAGCTAGTAGGTGTTGGCCAAGAAATCATAGCCTGGATTTTGTTGGGGTCCGCTGCGACCCCTTGCCCGGAAATGAGATGACCCAAGTAAGCCACTTGAGTTCTACCAAACTCACATTTCTTTCGATTGGCGTAGAGGCTGTTGTTTTGCAAAATTTCCAAGACTTGGGCTAGATGCTGCTGGTGAAATCAGAATATCGTCGAAGAATACCAGAACAAACTTCCGAAGATGGGGTCGAAAGACATCATTCATCAAGGATTGGAACGTGGCCGGGGCGTTTGTGAGCCCGAAGGGCATGACAAGGAACTCATAATGGCCATCATGAGTTCGAAAAGCAGTTTTGTGAACGTCCTGATTATTGACTCTGATCTGGTGATAGCCGGATTTAAGGTCTAGCTTAGAAAAAACTCTCGCACCATGCAGTTCATCAAGGAGTTCATCAATGACAGGAATAGGGTATTTATCTGGTACTGTAGCTTTGTTTAAAGCTCTATAATCCACACAAAAACGCCAGGATCCATCCTTCTTTTTAACAAGTAGAACCGGGCTGGAGAAGGGGCTATTGCTGACTTGAATTATTCCGGCATTCAACATTTCCTTGATCAATTTCTCAATCTCATCCTTTTGGGCGTGAGGATAGCGATATGGTCGGACACTAATCGGTTGACTGCCCTCGTTGAGTACAATGGAATGTTCGTGTCCCCTGGTAGGTGGTAAACCGGATGGCATGTTGAATACATTTTCATATTCTGCCAAAACTGGTTGAATAAATGGAGGCACTTCAGTATTCACTTCCCTCAAACCTTCCAGTTGGTTGAGCTCTACCAAAATTCCGGCTCCCTCGTGTTTAATGGTTCGCATCATAGCTTTCAAGGAGATCAGAGTTTTCCCAAGAGAAGGATCTCCACATAGTGTAACGGACTCATTACCAAGCCTAAATTTCATCACCTGTGTCTTCCAATTAGTATGAGTCATTCCCAAAGTCTCCAGCCACTGAATTCCTAGGATTACATCTGAACTTCCCAACCCTAGAGGTAAGAATTCTTCTACAATCTCAATTCCCTGCAGATGAAGAGTAACTCCTCGACATATGCCTTCTCCTTTTACAGCCGTGCCAGTTCCCATAGCCACTCCATAGACCTCAGTTTTAACAACAGGTATCTGCACTCTCTTGACCAACTCTAGAGAGATAAAGTTGTGGGTTGCACCTGGGTCAATCAATACTACGACCTCCTGCCCCCCGATCGCCCCTTTCAGTTTCATCGTCTTTGGAGTAGTTAAGCCCACCACAGAATTGAGTGAAACTTCCACTGCTTGATTGAGCTCGGTCGCCCCTATTTCGGGTTCCGCCTCTTCCGACTCCTCTCCATCCTCCTCCTCTCCTTTATCAATGTCACGAGTGAGCAAGACATTCAGCTCCTTCTTCTTGCAGCTATGCCCAGGTGCCCATTTTTCATCGCACCTATAACACAACCCTTTCTCCCGTTTCCTCTGAAGTTCGGAATCGGACAGCCTTCTCACTTCGCCGGAAAATTTGGCAGTATGATTTCCCCCGAAATTGGATCGTGCAGCTTCGGGATGGAAATTTGTGCTACGCGTTGACCCTCCCATCCTCTGAAACCCACCAGTTGATTTGTGGGCTCTAGTTACCCACAATTTCTCTTCTATCTTTTGGGCCAAGTCCATTGCCCGGCCCAAGTTGCTGGGCTCCAAGATCCGGACCTCAACTTTGATTTCTGGCTTAAGCCCATTGATGAAGTTACCCAGGGCCAATTCATCGGAGATGTTATCCAATGGTGCCGATAGTTCGATGAATTTCCGACGGTACTCCTGCACGTTGCCATTTTGAACCAGAGCCAACCACTGCTCATGGAGTGAACCAGCTTGGGTTGTCCGAAATTGCTTCAAGAGGAGGATCTTCATCTCTTCCCAAAGCACAATGGTCCGCTTCCTATTTTCCCACTGATACCATAGCAGGGCATCTCCTTCAAACGCCACAACCGCCGCCTCGAGCTTCTCTTCATTCGACAGTCGATTGAGGGCGAAATATCGTTCTGCTTTTAATACCCATCCGTCTGGATTCGAGCCATCAAACAATGGTACCTCAAGCCTCCGGAATCGGAATTCATGGCGGAATCCTGTTGACCCTGAGCCGCCGTCCAAACCATGGGGTTCTCCCATAAATGGACTGCCTATCTTTTCTTCTTTATGTGACAATGAACCTCCTCGAGCTGTTTCTTCTTGCAATTTGATGAATTGTTCGAATCTTTTGCTCATGCTCTGTATTTCGTCTTTCAATGTTCCCACTTCTCGTTGAAATTCGTCTTGGACGGCACCAACCATTTCCTCCACCGAATCCATTCGCTGAGCAACATTTTTGGCTGCCATTTCCCAGGTAAGAGTGCTCTGATACCAATTTGTTACACACTGCACTGAAATTAATAGACTTTGGCAACACAGGAAGAAACACAAGAATTGATAAGGGAACCCTTTATTTATTCTCTGATTGATTACTGAATAGCCAAGCATTCGAGAGGCTTGGAAACTCTCCACAATGAGCAAGCTCAATATAACTAATTCTCTCCCCTTTTCAATTTCAGCTCTCACATATATAATATCCTAACAAACTACCAGAACCTTCTTCCTAACAAATTGTTTCTAACAGAATTGCATCATGACCCCCCCCATACACCTCAGCTATGTTTTATTTCCCGAATTACCCATGCTACGCCGAGAGTAAGTAAAACGCACCGGGGGCCTAACAGTATAAATGCTACGATCCAATCACAAAAGGGTATTTGTTAGCATTGACGTCACCTTCTTCGAGTATAGTCCTTATTTCCAAAACTCCTCTCTTCAGGGGGAGAATTTAAGCGAACAGCTGTTCTTGGAAATCTCTTGTTCTCCATCTGAATCTATCCCAAACAATGAAGATATAACGCTATCTTGTTCTAACATGTCATCTACATAAGATAACTTGAACTCAGGGGGAGATAAAAAAAAAAGAACATGAAAAAGAGATAATAGTTTACTCAAAGGAGCCAAAATCAAAGCCTAAAGAAGACCTTATACTCGAAGCACCACTAAGTGACTCAGAACCAGTGATAGCTCCAAATCTCCATGAGACCCCGCTCAACTCATCCGATATTAATCTACCTATTGCTCTCAAGAAACAAACTCGATCGTATACTCTTTTTCCTATATCAAAATTTATAGCTTATAATGCTCTTTCTCTAGGATTTCGAACCTTGATAGTACAGAAATTCTGACAAATATCCAGAAAGCCCTGGATTCTCCCAAGTGGAGAGAAGCAGTTATAAAAGAAATGAGAGCCTTGAAGACAAATGAAACTTTGGATGCGATGGAGCTGCCAAAAGGAAAGAGACTTGTTGGGTGCAAATGGGTATTCAATGTAAAATATAAGGTAGATGAGACAATAGATTGGTACAAAGCTCTTTCTGGTTGCAAAGGGATATACTCATACCTATGACGTAGATTACACAGAAACATTCACACCTGTAGCAAAATTGAATACAAGTCGAGTTCTCTTATCACTAGCAGTTAATCTGGATTGGCCACTCCAACAACTTGATATTAAGAATGCATTCTTAAATGGGGAATTAAAAGAAGTCTTCATGACACTACTACCAGACTTTTGTAAGAAAAATGAAGAGAACAAGGTATGCAAACTAAATAAGTTCATGTACGGTCTTAACAGTTACCAAGAGCATGGTTTGATAGATTTGCAAAAGTACTGAAAAGACGGGTATCGACAAGGATAGATCACACCATGTTCTTCGAAATGTTTGAAGATGGGACAAAGTCCATCCTGATCGTATATGTTAATGACATAATCCTCACTGGAGATAATATAGTTGAGATAGAGAGGCTGAAAAGGAGTCTAGCCATAGAAATTTGAAGTTAAGAAGCTCGGGGAAAATGAAGTATTTTTTAGGAAGATAGATCAAGAAAGGGTATCAATGTTTCACAACGAAAATATGTCCAGGACCTCCTAACTGAAACTAGTATGCTTGGGTGCAAACCAAGTGACATTCCTCTGGATGCTGGAAGAAAAACAACCTTGGAGAATCCGTTAACAAGGACAGATATCAGTGATTAGTTGGAAAACTAATCTACCTATCACGTACTAGACTTGACATTGTCTCCGCAGTTAGTGTGGTAAGCCAACACATGCATTCTCCAAAGGAAGCTCATCTAAAAGCAGTATACCAGATTTTGAGATACCTCAAAGGCTCTCTAAGAAAAGGACTATTGTTCAAGAAAAATGAAAAAGAGGTAGAGATATTTATTGATGCTGATTGGGCGAGATCAATAGAAGATAGGAGATCAACTATTGGCTATTGTACCTTTGTATGAGAAAATTTGGTAACCTGAAAAAGTAAGAAACAAAATGTAGTAGTCAAAAGTAGTGTCGAAGCAAAGTTTAGAGCAGCTGCTCAAGGAATATGTGAATGATTGTCGTTAAAGAAGCTCTTGGACGAACTAAGAAGTTACAATGAAACTCCCAATCAAACTCTATTGTGACAACAAAGCAGCTATTAACATCTCGCTCAATACAGTCCAACATGATCGAACAAAACATGTTGAGGTGGACAGACACTTCATCAAGGAGAAAGTTGAAGACGAAACTATTTGCATGTTCTACATTCCTACCAATGAACAAACAGCACATGTGTTCACCAAAGGGCTAAACAGACAAGATTTCGAGGATTTTATCTGCTAGTTCGATATTAGCAATAGCTACGATTCAACTTAAGGGAGAGTGCAGAAATCTCAAAATTAAGGAGATTATTAAGTAAGGAAATTATTATAGAATTATTGTAATTATTTGTATGGTATAATTAGTGATTGCTTAGGAAATATTTTTTTATTTATTTAATTAAGAGTTTACATTTTTTAACTCTACCATCCTTTGTATTATAAATTGGGCCATGACATTATAAGAAAATCATTGAGAAATAAACAATTAATTGTTTCTCATTCTTTGTCTTTACCACTTTAGTTTCATGATTTGTAAAACCATAAACACACATTATGTCGGTAGCAAATATGTGATATTCGTTACAGAAGCAATGAAGATAGTACTTGAGCATAACAACCTCTTTAGTCCAACAAAATTAGGGGGGACACTTGACATTCAAAATAAGGAGAGAGTTGGGCGTCATATATAATAGGGAAAAAGTATCTGCTTTTTAATACATTTGATGAGCATAAAAAGTTTACTATAGAAGTCACTAAAATAATAGTAGAAAACCAAAACACCAAAAGCAATTGCTTCCCCCACTCCCACCACTGACAAGAGTGGATTTCCAACCTTTAATGAAGCTTCACCCTTGAGCAAGAAATTCTTTAATCAAAATAGCAAGAAAATGAACTGCTGAGATGGATTAACTACAAATTATATCGTAAATATAAATCTCTTACAAATTATGAAAGTAAGTTCTTAACTATATTGGTGTTTACCAAATGGAGTTTTGGAGTTTCTTGAATATAAAAAGACTAGCAGAACTCTTTTGTGAGGAGTAGTTCTCCTCATATACTACATTCTTATTGCTTTTACTATATTTGTTGTTTTGTTGCTTTTTGGAGGTTAGGTTTATGTCTTACTCCTTCCCCGTATATTCTTTTTTGATGATATATATACATGGTTGGGGAATCCTAACCTCCATTGACCTTCCTTTATGGAGCCTAAAAACTCACTAACAATGTGTGGATGTCTTTGCTAAAAATAAATAAATAAAATCAGAAGTCTGTCTTTCTCATTTTGTCTTTTTCTTTTCCTTTTAAATTTTACTCTATTTGTCTTATTTTTGATAGAAAGTCATTGTAGTTTAGTGCCAAAATATGAAAATGAAATAGATGAATGAGCACTGTTGGGTCTGCGCTGGGAGATTTTGACTTGAGCAGAATTCTTCTGATATTGTTATTTGTTCTACGTTGTAGTGGGGAACATTTGTTTTCCTCATTTGGCGATTTTCTAGCTTTGCAAAATTGACCTCTAGTTTCTCTCTGTGGCCTTCTGTAGGGTGTAAAATATTTTCCTAATCATGTAACTGACTCTGTTTAGCAGATGCAGAAGCCTGGTATTAACATGTATGATTGGGTGCAAAATCTATATCGATAATATATTAAATATGACATTAAGTGAGAATAATTTTTTGGACTATTCTAGTTTTACTATAATTCAGATGTTTCAATAATACTTTAATTTTTCGTTTTTCAATATGCATTTAATTTATTTAACTATTTAATTACCATCAATGTACATGTACATTTGACATATTCATTTCACATGTATACTTTCATTACTGTATGAATTCTCATTTAATTAAAATTCGCATTCATTTAATTAATATTCATCTTCATTTATGTGTTATTAATTCTAGTTATAAGTTAATTAGAATTTCACATTAAAGAATGTATTTCATTATTCATATCCATGTATGTTAATTAACATCCAGTTTTATTTAATTGAAAATTAAATAAATAATTTAACATTCACTGTTGCGTACGTATTCTCTGGTTTTAATTCTAAATTAATTAACATTCTCGAATATTTAAATATTAATTTTATAACACTTATAAAGTATTTTATAATAACATGCAATGCACATTCAACATTGACTAGTCTGGTTAAATATATTCTTACTTCAATGGCCGTGAAGAGTTTTGCTTTCATTTTTTTTATATTTGTATAGTTCAGTAGAATTTATTTTGCAGCCTGTGTAGAAATGTGCTTTTTCTTCGAAGTGCAGGTAAGCAAAATGCTTAAGCCAGAAAAGTGGCAGGCTACCTTTGATATTGAAGGAAAAATGATGGGTTTCCAAAAAGTTCTGAAATTGATTATATTGGGGGTAACCACTTCTATTGCAATTTTTTTTTTTAACATTTTGTTCGTTTTATTTCCAGTTATTATCACGCCATAAAATTTACCATTTCTCAATGTGAACTTTGGATAGTTTGGAAGCTTGAATCTTGTGATGGTACCCAAAATTCTTAGCTTCAGTTATTCATGCTTGACTGCTACTTCAAGTCCATGTGGCTTTGATGTTGTTTCTTGGGTTCAATGTTTTGGCTTTCCTATAGCTTTTGTATCTCAAATGCATGATTGTCCATATTATGTAGTGGTGATAACCTAGAGTAGACATTACGAACATCAAAGTAGGATGGAAGATTATTCCTGACTTCCTGTGAAGGACTCTAACTCATGTATTCATCAATTAGGAAAGATATGTAAATCTAGAGAGTGAAAGATAGATCTCAAGGAAGTCAGCAATTTATTTAATAGCTTTTTGTCTTTTATCTCTCTAGACTCTAGCTCAAGAGCTCATCAACTCAAAAACTCAATAAGGATAAAGGACCATTGCCCCCAGCACATGGAGGGCATATAACTTAGTTAAGCTAAGCCATTTGCTCCATTTCCTCATTTTGAAATAGCAGGGCGGGAAAGCAAAGGTTTCTTCTAATCTTATCCTGTTTGTTCTCTATTTTTCTTTGGGGACATCTCAAATCTTTTAACTTTCTACTAATCCCTTCGTGCTTATTCTCTATTTTTCTTTAGTGAAACCCCGTCCATACCAAGATTGGGACTTAAACCTAGGGCTAGTCCTTTTATTTAGTATATATAGGATTTAAAATCCTTAATCTTCTCTGAAGTGAAGTAAGATTGTCTTATATCGGCAACTAGTTAAAAAACGTTTACTACAAATCGATTTTAGGCATGATGCAGCTGGCTTCTATAATTTTCAAAGAAATTTATATTGACAACACTATCATAATTTGGCCATTTAGCTTTCTCACCCAAACAGGAAGTTTAACTTTCAATTAAATAAAAATTTTAGCTAGTAATAAATATACGAAAACAAAATAAGCGTTGTTCTAGACTAGAAATAATATAATACTTGTACATAATTTGCTGAAAACTGATGGTAAAATGCATGTATCCATTCGTTTGCTTCATTTTTCTTTCTTGTCTTTTCTTGTATTGTCAATATTATAGTCAAAAGTAAGGCTAAGGGATTTTAAATCTTTTAAGTGCAATATTAAGAGATGTATTATGTGAAATAATATCTTCAAACACTCAAAATACAAATGAATTAATAAAATAATGATAATGAGTCAAAACATTGGTTGTCTTTATGGTTTTCATTGGCTTCTATTACATTTAGAGCATGTTTGGAAAGCTTAAATTATAATTTAAGCTGGTCAAACATACTATAAAGGTAATAAGCATTTAATCTATGGTCTATAACCCTCAAGGATTATTCACAAGTTCATTGGGCGAATTGGAAAGATTAAGCCTTTGTTTGGCCCCTATTTTTTCAAAAACTTATTTTCAACCATAAATTCTCCCATAAAATAATATTACACGTAAACCGAAATTTTTTCCTAATTTTTAATCACATTCTTCAAAAGATCACTATTCCAAAACTCATTCTCCCCCAAATTTCCATTAAAATGGAGCCCAAATAAGGGCTAAAATTCACTTGAGCCATCAGATCTTAGCACAGGAAGTGGTTTACCTTTAGTCAATCCTGTTTTTACTTAAAAGACAGGTGCCCCAAACTTGCTTATGGAACCCAATGGTTGGCCTCCTTGATAGATGACTTTGTTTGAGTAAGAATTGTTATTTTGTCTAAAGCACAAGCTCATCGAACATAATCAATATCTACCTGTTACAAAATCTTTGCACCTAATACCTGTTAAGCATTATCAGCGTACTGCATCACAAACTTGATCTATTTTCCTCAACACATTGCGCTTGAATGTATGTGCTACATCTGGAATAATCTAAGTGGTCCACTGCAACATACCCAAACGTAGAAGAAACTTAAAAGCTTAAGACACAAGTTAGAATCTATCAAAACCCAAAAGCATGACCAAAGTTTTTGGCCTGCCGATATGGGTTAGTCTCCTGATTCCTCCCTCTGAAACAAAAACTGGATGATTACAACTCAAAATGAGTAGAGAAAGTTATTTACACTATGAATGCAATTCTTGGTTAGGGCTATTTGTATGTTTCTGGTTCTCTACCCATTTTTTATATTCAATTGACATCAGAATGAACACACATGTTGTGAATTTCTTTAGCTTTATACATTTTCTTTGCATAAATGATAACTGAAATGTGGCTCTGATTATTCTTCTAATTCTTGTTTAGTTTCTTATGTTCTGAGTTGATATTCAAATTATAATAACTTTGTGCCTAGATTCTTGGTTTCTTTCCGAGTTTGAATATAATATTTGTAATAGGATAATTTTTCTTTGTATTGTTTAGCCAAAATTAACTGTTTTAGCTGCTAAAATGCTTCATCTTTTGCATGGTAGGGTGTGGATCCATCTATAAGGCCGGAAGTATGGGAATTCCTTTTGGGCGGTTATGCTTTGAGCAGCACTGCTGAATATCGAAGGCAATTGAGGACTGCTAGGAGGTATTGGTCTTTTTAGTCACTGTTTCTGTACCGCCCCAAAATTTTCATACATCTTGTATTTGAGGTGTTACCAAAATAATTTTTCATTTACTTAAAATGCGCAACGATAAAATTCTTTAATAAACAAAATATTGGAACATATATAAATTTAAATTTTAAACATGAAATCGCATCCTTAAAATTTTTCAAACATTCTCAACCAATAAATTCAATGAACAAATCATACTAACAATTTTTAAAAGGCAGTTCACTTAATGTTTTTCGCATGTCAAATTTCCTTGGCAGTCCGCTGCACCATCTCGCCACAGTTCCAATCGACCCGAACTAACTTGTAAAAATTATAAGAGTATTTTAAAAAACACTCAGTAAGTTACGTGCAGTTTCCATATGCAATTATATAACAATAACATAAAACAATTCATTTACCACATTTTTCTTTATGGAGTATATCGGTGATCAAAAGAGATATTCATCATTTCTCATTTTAAATTCCCGAAGGATTTCACATTTCATTAGGTCGAACCCAAAGGTCCACGACAATTCATGCATAAATTACTGAACATAAAAGTATAAGGAAAAACAACTTGCACAAAAAGTATCTTATCCCATAGATGGATCAAACAAACTTTTGAAAAAAATATAATGACACGTTCCAGAACTTTTCCTTGCTTTCGTGAAAGTGAATGTATGACAATGATGTATGCACTTTTGACTTTTCCCACTTTTCTTCTTTCTTTCACATGAGTAAGTAGTCTCTCTCTTTTCTCTTTCTCCTTTACTTTCTATTCTTATTTCGATGTGAAAAATAATATGACTACACATGGGTATTTATAGGGCAAAAGGAGTAAAATCCTAGTGTACATAGGATGGTAGAAACGTATCCCAACAAATTGGATGACAATGACTTTTTTCAATGTTTAAAAATAATAAATCCTATCACTACATGGTTGACACAATACCCAACAACTAATCAATACAAAAACTTATTCCATATCTATCCACACGTGAAAGCTACCAACCAAATACATTCTTTAACCAATCAAACTCTTGTCGATAGTAATCATTATCACATTTCACCAAAATCAAGGGTAGATGGATGGCTTCAATGAATGTTATTTACTTGAGGACCTTTTATCTATTATAGACTTTTGACCAATCATAACTAAGACTTTCAAATTCTACACGAAATCATAATCTCGGACTGGAATCTTCAAACAATATATATATATATATATATATATATATATATATATATATATAGAATAGATTTGATACGATAAACAAGGATAAATTATTGCATAATATAATATTTCTTTGAAAGGTTATCAATACAGTCAACCAACCAATCATGAATTAGAAAATTGAATTAATCTCTATCTAACAATACACACATAAACCGATCTGATAAGCCAACACCTTTAAATATAATTACATAAATAAAAACTATTGGTTCACAAATAATTTGGATTAATATTAAACTGTATCATAATCCGACTAATATTAATATTAAATTCATTAAAATATGGTTAAAACTCGTGTATGTATATATCATTTATGTGAAGTGACATTCAAGGATAAAATATAATATTACTATACAATACACGTGTCACAAGAAAATGCCATCCCAAATAATAATGACATGACTACTATTACACTCATCCAAATAAAATAGGAAAACAATTAATATTCTCCTCTGCACGTGAAACGTGGCTGGCTCTAATGCGTTAAATCAAACTAAACCAATTTAAATAGTTTCGAAAACTCACATTCTTAAAATTACAATATCTTGGACATAAACTTATTCAAATTAAATTTATCGAGCCTAAAATTCATAATTAATTTTGAGTTATCAAACGAGTATAATATTGATTTACAAAATCTCGTTTTATCAAAATCTAATTATTTGGCCCACATAAAAATAAGAATTTAAAACTTATTCATTTTAGTCCTCAAAACTTTTAATATAAAAATATAACATATCAAACAAATAAATTTTTATTTTTGTGTTCTCAAATTTTCGGGGTGTTACAGTTTCACTGTGTTGTTAGCTTATGAAGTGTCTTGGCTGCTCTGCTTTCTAATTACATGGATGCAATTTGAATTTTCTTTTTCAAACTGTGCTGAGTGTAGATGTAGTTCATATGTTAATGCTCTCTCATTATTCATTACTGAAGGTTTGTCCTAGCTATCGAGGACATGAAACCTTCCTTGAAAGCTGAAACATTAGGAAACATCTTGGCAATGAGAACACTTAAAATACAAAACATATACTTTTTCTTAGCTATTTATGTACACTGAACAATGGAGAAGCAGGTTTTTGGCATTTCTAATAAATAAAAAAATTGCCTATTCGAGTATATGGATATGGTGAGATTGATGGTCATATGATAAGTAAATGGAATCACAGAAACTGGTTATGAAATAGTTGTTTTTCTTTAAATGTTAAAGTGAACTTAAGTTTCTTTTTCCCCCTTTTATTCTAATCTTATTTGGTGATAACCGAGTTTCATCTCGTGACACAAAAAGTGAAAGGATCATAAACTATATAATTTATGGTCTTTCTGTTATCTGCTGCTGTGTACTGATTAATAGTGTATCTGAACCTGCAATTTTCTGTCACATTCTGATGTAATATTTCTGTTTCTAAATTGCGCCTTTGAAAGCCTGCTCTAGTGCCTAGTTGTTGCTTTCACTGAGGAACACGGATGTTATTAGTAGTGTCTCTTAACCTGCAATTTTCTTTGTCACATTCTGAAATAATATTTCCCTTTCTAAATTGTGCCTTTGAAAGCCTGCTCCAGTACCTAGCTGTCGCTTTCACTTAGTAACATGGATGTTCATGATTAATAACTATTATGACTCTATCTGTTTGTTTGATCCTAGTGGGGTTTCAATGCAATATGATTAGTATGAGACAAAGTTTTGTTTTACTTTCTTCTAGATCAAAAAGTTACTGGAAAATTGTTCCTGATTGACCATGCAGAGGAAATTGAACTTATCCAGGGACAGTCCATATGCTATTGGAGGATTTCAGAGTCACTTAGGCTCCATTTAAGTTATTTTGAAGATAGAATTTGACTGTTGTTGTGGATGGATTGGTTGTCGAAAGTATGACCTTGTTTGATCCCCATTTTTTTCAAAATATATTTTTCTCTTTTCTTTTCTACCACACATTCTTCAATAAAATAATATTACACATAACCCAAAAACTTTTCCTTCATTTTTAACAACTCATTTTTCATCAATCTACTATTTCAAAAAGCATTCTACACAAAAAAATGGGGCTCAAACATGCCCTATATATATATATATTTGGGGGCAGTAAAATAAGGTGATTTGAGTACTCAGTGTAAGTCGGACGAAGTTAGAAGTTTAAACTCTTACAGATTTTAGAAAATATCAGGTTCTAGTCGGTGAAGAGATTATTTTGGAGAATTGCTTTTATGGTTTTTAGATGATATTTCTTGTATACTTTTTTGCATGGGAATTTCTTACTTTTTATATCTGTTTATCAAGAAAAATAAAGAGAGAATATCGTAGACTCTAGGAGATGAAAAATTATATGAGCACTTAAAAGGTGGCAGCCTACTGCTAGAAAGTACATCTACTTAAACCCTTACAAGGACATAGAAAATATGATGTATACTTCGCTTATATGGGAATTTCTCACTTTTGTATCTTTAATAAAGTCAGATTTATAAAGAGATCAATAGAGAACATCCTAGAGAAAGCATTTGCCTGTGAGAAACTCAAAATCTGGAATGGTATATTGTGACAATAAGAAAGCTTTTAAAATTCTGAAGACTCGTCTTACTTTTGTCTAGATTTTGCATCCAGGACCGAAGTATACCCTTCATTAATTTAGCAGTATGGATAAGCATTGCCAAGTCCATTACCATTCCCATTAACAAACTATTTGGAAAAGAACAACACAAAATTAGTGAATAGGAGCAACTAGAACTAAAGTTACTTTTGCCAGCAAGTTTCTTTCAAATAATTACACCATGGCATTCTATGTTCTTGTCTTGGCAGCTTTAAACTTCTGTTTTAATATTTGCTTGACGAATTACCGGTTCTTATGGAAGTAACTATAAGTGGATGTGTGGAATTTTAATATTTCTTTCTATCTTACAACTTACTAATAGCAAATTAATTGACTATGAACTTACTACAGGGAACGTTATATGGACCTAATTAAGCAATGTCAATCAATGCACTCAAGCATAGGAACTGGTTCCCTTGCCTATGTTGTAGGTTCTAAAGTCATGGATATGAGAACGAGTTTCAAAGATGATGGGATAAGGGAAGATCAAGACGAAAGCAGACATATTTCTGAAGCCAGTGCTAACAAAGTAGATAATATTAACTGTGTTTTGGATTGCAACTATACAGAAAAATCACATACATGTAGAAGGGAAAGCTCTGGTGACTCTAATGACATTGTAAGTGTAAGAGCTAGCGAGCAAGGAGCATATGATTACTCTGGTCTTGTACCTTCTTCTGGTTCTTACAACTTCACGTCCCCGGCTGAGCTTGAAGCTGAGGGACCACAATATGTAACTGAAAGCTATTTGGATTTCCCTCCTTTACCAGTTACAAATTTATTTGAAAAGAGTGACAAAAATAAAAAAGAACCTAGGTTATGCGATGACAGACATTCGACACGACGTAAATTGAAATTTGGGGATGAGCATATGTACACTTTTCAAATTGACAGCAATGCAGATCTAGTTGTGGAGTCAAATGATACCCCATCTAATGAGGACTCACTACCTCCTAACTCTGAAAGTGAAAAGATTCACCAAGATGTGCATGGATCACTTTCGCCATCAAATAATCTGGAATTTGAATCAGAAATGCTTAAGAGGCTTAGAATATCAGACGCACCAGAAATACCAGCCAAGAATGCAATCACATCTCGTGGAGGGGTTGCCAGTGGAGATACAGTGTCTGAATGGCTTTGGACACTGCACCAAATAGGTAAAAAAGTAATTGGTTTCCAAATCAACTTTTACCAACAAAATACTCCTTGTCCATTCTGCCTAAAAAATTTTCATTACCATTTAGTGGGTTGTAAAACATTTTTTTTTTTTGTTTTCCAGTTGTTGATGTAGTTAGAACGGACAATCATCTCGAATTTTATGAGGACACAAAAAATTTGGCTCGAATGTCAGATATTCTTGCTGTCTATGCATGGGTTGATCCTGCAACAGGATATTGCCAAGGTTGTGCCACTTTCCTCTTAATGAAACTTTCATGTAATTATTGGAATTATGCAAGGATTTAGGTGATTAGTTATATGGTTTTGACATCCTCTTCTATATAATTTATAGGCATGAGTGATCTACTTTCCCCCTTTGTTGTTCTTTTTGAGGATAATGCTGATGCTTTTTGGTGCTTCGAGATGCTCCTAAGGAGAATGGTATTTATATATCAAGATTTTTGTTTAACTGACCTTTACTCATATAATTTTCCTGTTTTCTTTATCTTTTTAACTGACATAATATAATATGAATCTACAGCGGGAAAACTTTCAGATGGAAGGACCTACTGGTGTAATGAAACAGTTGCAGACACTATGGCACATATTAGAACTTACAGATAGGGAAATGTTTTCTCACTTGTCCCAAATAGGCGCTGAGAGCCTTCATTTTGCCTTCCGTATGCTGCTTGTACTCTTCCGCCGCGAATTGTCTTTCAGTGATGCCCTTCGTATGTGGGAGGTTTGTGCTCACAGAAGTTTTCCTGTCAAATATATTAGTTTTCCATTATGCAAATACATGAATCTATAAGACTAGATGACCATAATCGAATAAAATACTTGATAAAATTTAAATGGTATACATGCGACCATCTCTTAAATTGGTCGATATAGATATTTGCTGCTGCTAATCACATTGATGCATTAATGTTCTGGTGAACAGGATATTTTCGCTCACTTATGTTTCCAGAATCATATAGGTCCCTTTTTATAAGTAGATCGATTAGCGTTTTCCCCCTATTTTCTGTTTTAGAGGTTTAGATATCGAAGCAAAAGTCATTCTTGGTTTAATATTTTCTTCAAGTTCGAATGACTGTGAAATTACGTTGATACTTCCACGTATTGCGGAGTTGACATCAATTTTTTCCCCGGGGAATCTTTAGAATTACCACTGCGTAACTTCCAATTTGCTTCTGACCATCAAATGGAATGAAATGTGAATAACATTTTTCAATAACATGATAACCTAACTATCAAGCTTGACATATAAAATCTTCAAGCCTATCGTATTTACGTTCTTCAACTCCAAGCATTCACGCATGGTATCTTTTACATATCTTCCTGGTTCCGGTAATACTCATATCCCAAGAAAACCTGTTAATTTCATTGCTATGTTATAAGAGAAAAATGCTAATTAATTAGCAAGATGGATAAATGGTGTTAGTTTATAACCATTTGCAATTTTTCTGCCCAAGAATTTTCACCTTAATGTATTTGGCCAGCATGGAATTGGAACTTCTTATTTTTGTTTTGATGTGTCCCATATTTTCCTTTTTCTTCTCATGGTTAGTTATTGTTGCTCCAGTATCTACAAATAGTCTTTTGACAATCGAAGTGTTTGATATGCAGCCTGTATTTCAGGATGAAAATGCATAGGCACGGGAATACAAACTGTTTTCTGCTGTAGATGCAATATATGCCGAAAATGACAAGTTTTCAGAAAATAGATAACAAACTATGATGGCTTTGTGATAGGCCTTGACCATATGGTTGAGTTGTTCAGCCATTATTGGTGGCTTAGTTTCCTTGAAATAGTTGGGTTATCTGGTATGTAAAATGCAGAACTGGGTCATATTACCAGAACTGTCATAAATGAGTATAACTGCGAGAGAGCTAACTAAGTCTAATGAACAATATAAGCCAAGTAGCATTTATTTAAAATTGATGAAGTAATATTCTTGAAAATATATCATTCATTATACTCTTCTACTTTAATACTTTGTAGATGATATGGGCCGCTGATTTTGATGAATCCTTAGCTTGTAACCTGGATGAAAATTGCCCAGAAGTATTGCTTATACGGATACCAAAGGAAACAGAGGCTGAATCAGGAGAAGAAAGCGTGGATAGTAACGGTGGTGGTCCATTGAAACATAATTCTGTAGAACGCTCCATCTCTGACAACAGCGGGATGGCATCAGCATCGGCTAGACCGTTTTGTGGCTTGACAAAGAATTTCTGGTCAAGGAATGACCGTCTGCAAATTCGTACGGTTATGTCATCAAGGAATGGAGATGATGAATTACCTGTTTTCTGTGTAGCAGCCATTCTTATTATGAACCGACAGAAAATTACTAAAGAAACTCGTTCAATTGATGACCTAATAAAGGCAGGTGGATTATATTTAGTTCTCTATTCTGTTTAGTAGTCATCCAACATGCTATATTATAGTCTGTAAACTGTATGCCAGTTTTTTTACTTTTGAAATTCATTGTATCGATTAAATTGGAACGTCCATTTTGTTTTCTGCAGAATCTGCATTTAATTTTTCTTTCATGTACAATTTTCACAGATATGTAGATGGGTTAATATTAAATTTTAATTGGTTGTTTTAGGCTTAATTATGGAATATAGTACCTCTATGCAGCATCTTGATGTAAAAGCAAATTGGTCATTGCAACTCTAGGTATATTTGCAAATTTGACAATGGACCTAAAATGAATTGCCTTCTGCAATCAGTAGTAGTGCATGTCTCATCTGTCGCAGGCATGCTTTTTCATTTTATTATTTTTGCACCTAGATTTATGCACGTGTTCATGATAAAATATTGACTTAGTCTCTCCAAAATTAAATTCAATGAGCTCTAGAAAAGTGTTCGTGTTATTTAGTTTGATTTTCTCTTTGTTACAAAGTTAGAACATCATGCTTTAGCCCCTGTTTGGCCCCCATTTTTTTCCATTACATTACATTAATTTTTTCTCACTCTTCATTTCAACCACATATCCATCAAATAAAATAATATTACACACAAATCTAAAACTTTTCATTACTTTTCTACCACACATTCTTCCATCAATCACTATTCCAAAAATTTTCAACACCCCAAAATGGGGGCCAAACGAGGGCTTAGTGAGTATCAAGATCGTTGGCTTGCACCAAAACTCCTTTGTTAGAATTGTTAGCTCTGGATCTAGGAAGGTTTCGTTAAACATTAGGTTTTAGAGCTGTTTTAATTATACCTGGGTTGTCATTGTCATCATGACCTGCACAATTTCTTTCAATTCATTATATCTCCCTCATTACCTGTGCACTGTCTTGTTATATCTGCTATCATAGGCTTTCTTTCAACTCATATTATTCACACTACAGGATTATTTTTACTGTTTCTTGTTTTACTACTTCAAGAACAGGGGGTCCTGCTATATATTTGTCCAGACTCCAGAATGCATCTGTAGTCTATAGATCTCTCTCTCTCACGCTATTTGATTTTTAAATCATTTTGCAGATATTCAATGATAATTTGTTAAAGATCAGAGTCAAGAGCTGTGTTCATAGTGCTATCAAACTGCGAAAGAAGTACATTTACAAGGTTACCTAACCTATTTGCATTTCCTTTTGCTTTCTTGTTTTTCTCTCTATTGTTGGTGCATGACTTGGTGGTGATGGTAAACTGCAGTTCTTTCTTGTGTGAGGAACATAGAATTGAACAGTGAATTTTTGTTCAAGCACTTCCATTGCTTCTTTTTGCATTTGTGTTTCTAGCTTTTCATTGATAAATATTGTGATCTGTTTTAAGGAAGAATTGTAAACCCCTTTTTAAATTCTGTATCAGTATTGCTGTACGTGGGATTGGTTTATTGCTTTCGTTGTTTGAAATATAAGATAGCACAAAAATTGGGGAATGTTTAAAGCACTTCCATTGCTTCTTTTTTCCACTAAAAGTTGGGGAATGTTTATGGTTTGGTGTATGATCGTCGTTTTCGAGTTGAGGCGAAGGAGTTTGCAATTTCTATTCACAATTTCGGCACTGTTAGGATGACAGAGTGGGGCTCAAAGCTATCGAACTCAATTTGCATGGGGAGGTTTGGCGCACTTTGGATGGTGAACATGGTGGATAAGTTGAGGGCGACTAGCAGATTGACGGGTTTCGCCTCTAAGTTTAACGAATCCCATAGAGCCTTTCTAGCACAACGATGTGTGAACAGTCGTGGCAGGTACTTGATGATAGCACAGTATGGGGAGAGGCGCCGGAAGGGAGTTGTGATGGTACCGGAGGGCGTGAATGGAGAAGGATGGGCATTGATCTCGCGGGTGTTTCAAGCCGTTGTTGATTCATTTGTCGCTGGTGATAAGGCCAAACGTCGAATTGTAGACGACAGAATGCGACAGGGAAGGAGTATGCAGGAGTTGTGGCAAACTCACAGGCTTCACAGAATGTCGATCAACGGGTGTTGCTGCGGAAGGAAGGGGCGGTTGGTGGGAGTAACCCTAATTTAATGAGGCACTCGGGGGCGGAGGCAAGTGTTGGAGGAACCCATGGAGGGCTTTGGAGGTCCTTGTGAAATAAGAGCGCGCATCCGAAGCATTGAAGAGACTTGATGAATTAATTAGGCTTGTGGGAAGCGAGTCTGATGCGGGTTGTGGGTTATTTTGTTGTCATAGGTGTGAGAGGAGCGTGGAGGAATCTCTAGGCGATGGTCACCTATTATCATCGAAGGCTGCCCACACTAAGGATAAGCAGGTTTTGAGTGAGCCAATCCGTGAGTCTCAGACTCGGACGGAACTGGCGTATTCAGTCAAGGAAGATGGAGTGGAGGTAACGGGGTTGGTTAAGGATGATGATTCGGGTTTTGAAGCAGTTCACGAGGAAGAACGTTGGTCTAAGAAAGGGGAGCCGATTACGGCTAATCGGGAGGCAGCGACTATGGATGCGTTGGATGCTTTTGAATCAGAAGAGGGACTAGTGCCGGATGTGAATCAGAAGGGACGTGTATTGGCAGAGGGTTTAGCTTGTAAGGGTGTGGAAGAACACGAGGAGACGGTTTTGGTTAATAGAGTGGTGAATACTTACAATCGGAGGTATTCAAAGCCTTTACAAGGAAGGGAACAAGGGTCTGAAAAAGCTTTGGTTGTGTGGGTTGACGACGGTAGGAAGGGAGCGATAGACAGTGGTGCAGTTCCAGTGGAAGTCGAGGGACACATGTTTGCTGATGGGCTTTCACCTTCGAATTGGGTTCTTCAAAAAATTCAGGAGTTCAGCAGGATGGTTGGTGTGTCTTGTAACGGACATGAGCGCGAACTCATGGAACTATTTGAGGCTCTGGAGTCTAACAGAGGACTGGAGAAGAGCACACAAGGAGGGAAATCAAGAAGAAAAGGAGATCGTGAACTTAAGCGGCTTGAATGGTCAATTAATTATGACATCAAGGGCGGAGATTCTAAGAGAGGTATGGTGGGGAGGGTTGATGGAGTGTTGAAATGATTCCAAAAATCATAAGCTGGAATGTGAGGGGGCTTAATGATGAGGGGAAAAGGTGGGGTATTCGAAATTTGATTAGGGGATGGAGGGCGGACCTAGTATGCTTACAGGAAACTAAGATGGAGCTCGTTTTGAGGGCTGTGGTTAGTAGTTTGTGGGGGGGACAGCATGTAGGATATCAATTTCTAGAGTCTTCGGGGGCTTTGGGAGGTGTGCTTGTCATGTGGGATACTAGAGTGTTTGATATGGAGGAGGTTAGCGTAGGGTTTTTCACCATATCGCTTTCACTTAGGAATATAGGGGATGGTTGGCCAATATGATGGCTTGGTGGAGTCTCCCAACGTGCATTGGGGGTGACTTCAATGTGGTTCGATTTCCTTCTGAGAGGTCGAATGGTGGGAGACTTACAAGGGCTATGGAGGAGTTCTCAGATTTCATTAGGGAGATTGTTGGTGGATCTACCTCTGATTGGGGGAGATTTTCGTTGGTCTTCTAATCGGGACCAACCGGTTCATTCCCGTATAGATCGGTTTTTGGTTAGTGGGGAGTGGGAGGTTAAATACTCAGATGTGACGCAGAGGAGATTAGAGAGGGTGTATTCCGATCATTTCCCTATTTCATTATCTGGGGATATGAGGGGTAGTGGAAGAAAGCCTTTTAGGTTTGAGAAGATGTGGTTAAAAGTCGAAGGCTTTGGGGAGCGTGTTAGGACCTGGTGGGCCTCTTATGACTTTAGGGGATCCCCCAGCTTTGTGTTGGACCAGAAATTAAAGGCTTTGAAAGGGGATTTAAAGAGGTGGAATGAGGAGGTGGTAGGCGATGTCAATTGGCGTAAAAGTCAGTGTCTTTCAGACATAGAGGAGTTAGATAAGCGGGAGGAGAGTCGTGGGTTGGTTGGGGAGGAGAGGGAGAGACGTGGAGTATTAAGGGGAGAGTTGGAGAGGTTGGTGGAGATGGAGGAGATTGCGTGGCGTCAAAAATCTAGGATTACATGGTTGAAAGAAGGGGACAAATGCACCAAGTTCTTCCATAGGATTGCGAATTCAAATAGGCGCAATAACTCTATCACGTTGTTGGAGGTGGATGGGATTACTTATGAGGACCCACAGGCTATTGGTAATAGAATGGTGAGTTTCTATCAAAATCTCTATCGGGAACAGTTTGAGTGGAGGCCAGAGTTGGAGGGGCTGGAATTTTCTACTATCACACAGGAGGATGCTAGATGGTTAGAGAGACCGTTCGGGGAAGAGGAAATCAGGGAGGTGGTTTTTAGCATGAATGATGATAAGGCACCGGACCAGACGGCTTCTCGTTCGCATTTTATAAGGTTTGTTGGGAGGTGGTGCGAGCAGATATTACGGATGTTCTCAATTATTTTTATGAGTATGGCAGGTTCCTGAGAAGCTCTAATGTTACATTTATTGTGCTGATTCCTAAGAAACCTGGGGCGTTGGACATTAAGGATTTTCGCCCTATTAGCCTCGCGAGCGTGTATAAGATTATTGCGAAGTTATTGGCAAATCGATTGAAGGAGGTCTTTGGAGAAAGTGGTCTCTAAGTCCCAGAATGCCTTTGTGAAAGGAAGGCGATTTTGGATTCTCATGCTTATTGCAGGATGAATGCGTTGACTCGAATTGCGTTTGGGGTGCCGGGGATGCTATGCAAGCTCGATATTCGAGAAGGCCTACGATCATGTAAATTGGGAGTTCCTTTTGTATATGCTCCTCGTGATATGGATTTGGGGACAAGTGGTGTAAGTGGATTCGGATTTTGCATCTCAAACTGTTTCTTTCTCGAGTTATGGTTAATGGCACTCCAGAGGCTATTTTTCGAAATAGCGAGAGGATTGAGGCATGAGATCCACTTGTCTCCTTTGTTGTTTGTTATTGTTATGGAGGCATTCAGTAGGATGCTTGAGAAAGCTGTGGATGAAGGTCTGATAAGGGGCTTTACGATTGGACATGCACAGATCTCGCATTTGCTATTTGCGGATGATACACTGATTTTATGCGATACTAATGATGAGCAATTGAGGAATTTGCGTCGGTTACTTCTATGCTTTGAAGCGGTGTCGAGGGCGAGATTAATCTGGGGAAATCTGAGGCGATCCCAGTGGGAGAGGTTGCTAACGTGGATGAGTTGGCTGATATTTTGGGATGTAGGGTTGCACATATGCCTATTTCGTATCTTAGGCTCCCCTTAGGGGCAATGTTTAAAAGTAAGGATATTTGGAATGGGATCATTGAAAGGATGGAGAAGAGGTTAGAGGGTGGAAGCGTATGTACCTTTCAAAGGGTGGTCGCCTTACTCTCATCAAGTCCACTCTCTCTAACCTCCCTACTTATTTTTTGTCGTTGTTTCCTATTCCTGTCACAGTGGCACGTAGATTAGAGAGGATTCAAAGGGAGTTTCTTTGGGCAGGGATGGGAGAAGAGAGGAAACTCCATTTGGTCAAGTGGAGGGTGGTATGTTCTCCTGTAAGGGTGGGGGGGCTTGGATTAAGGAGTCTGTCTCTGTTTAATAAGGCCCTGTTGGGCAAGTGGCTGTGGCGATTCGGAGTGGAGAGGACGAGTTTTTGGAGAGAGATCATTGGAGCAAAGTATGGTGTGATGGAGGGGGGTTGGTGCTCGGTTGACGGTCGTGGTCCTTATGGGGTGAGTTTGTGGAGGTATATCCGACGAGGATGGAGTGACTTTCGAGATAATTTGAGCTATGAGGTGGGAAATGGCAATAATATCAGGTTTTGGGATGATCATTGGTGTGGAGATCAACCGCTTAAGGTGCGCTTTCCTTCGTTGCATCGCATTGCCTTGGAGCCGTTTGCTATGGTGAATGATATACTCACCATTCACAATGGAAGTCACAGTTGGAATCCTGCTTTTGAGAGGGGTTTACAGGATTGAGAATTAGATGATTATGCGTTGTTTCTGACCTATTTGCATGAGGCGCACATTCAGGTTGGAGTAGGCGATTGTAGCAGGTGGATGTTGGCACATAATGGTATATTTTCAGTTCGCTCTTATTTCAGATCTTTAGTAGAACACGCGAGCTCATTCCCATGGAAGATGGTGTGGCAATGTAAATTGCCTCCACGGGTGGCCTTTTTATTGTGGACGGTTGTGCGGGGGCAAGCGTTAACTGTGGATAATCTTCGAAGACGGGGTTTTTGTGTTACCGAGTGGTGTTATATGTGTAAGAAGGATGGGGAGAAGATTGATCACCTGTTCATTCATTGTGAGGGTGTTCGGTGGCTTTGGAATAGCATTCTTGTTTCTCAACATTTGGACTGGGTGATGTCTAGGCGAATTGAGGATGTGGTGCGGGCATGGAGGATGAAATTTCGTGATAAGGATAGCAGGATTGTATGGGATCTTATTCCGGGATGCATAGTATGGTGCGTATGGAGAGAAAGGAACAGCCGCTGTTTTGAAGACCAAGCAAGAACTACAGAGCAGTTCAGAGAATTATTCTATCTGACTTTGTATAGTTGGTTTAGTACTGTGGTTAATAACCATATTGAAGGGTTGCCTAATTTCATGTCGTTTTTGTACTGTTTGAACTGATAATACATTTCCCATGTATTATCTATTGTTTTTAATATATTCTTCGATTACTTATCAAAAAAAAAAAATAAGATACTAAGAAATTAACTTCAATGAAATATTGACTTCTTATTTTTCATTTCACTTCAAAAAAATTTGTTGTGTTTGGAACAGATGATCAAGAGTAGGACTCCAGCTCAGAACAGCAATTAAATTTTGGTCTTTGCCGTATAACTAGATGTGATAGGTCATGCCATAGTACTGAAAATGCTGTTATTATGCGAGTTTTTTCAATTTGTGAGTTGGAACAATTTTCTTATCACTGACTTCTAGTTTGGAGTAATTCAATGAAAAGTTCTGATGGCATTTGATGGCTCATACGTCCATTTGTACCTCCAAAATATAGTCAACCTCTTAAAAGGTACATGTATCTTCTATCTTCTCTTCAAATTTTATGATCATCTACTTTGGCATCTATTGCTTTGACTTTTAGTAGTAATGATATGCTGATTATGCTAGTTCTTCTTCCATATATTTCAGAAATTTTTCATGTTGGTTATTGGTCCACTTCAACGTGCATTTTCTTCATCTCCAATGAGAAATGGCATTAATTTAGTTGCAGACAATGAAAATACTGTAGTTTGGCATGTATTTATCAATTAGAAACAGTGATATGGACTAGTCTTAGTAGACTGGATCACATGGTTGCCTTAATCTCTAAGCATGTTTGGAAGTGTTTATAAATGATTTAAATAGAAATAGATAGAAATAAGTGGTGGATAAGTAGGTAGTACTTGTAGATCCTTGAAGGGTGTAAAATAAAAGTAGTTCCGGTGTTGATAAACTGTTTATAAACATGGGTCATACATAAGCTAAGTGTGACTGTGTGGGTGTGGATGTGCCAGAGAATTGATAAAATAAATCTATAAGTTTAAGAGCGTCTTGAGAACATCTATTTCATGACATTGATATATCAATGTTATCCATTTTATAGATATCAAAATGATTTTCATGACATTTTCTTCATAAAAAAATTCATAGCTTTTTTGGTTCTAATTGAGGATTGAGAGTTTGATTTGAGCCATAAAAAGTATGAAAATCATATTTGAATATGATAACAAGCCGCGTATGTGAACTAATTGCAGATTCGAATTAGGTGTGTTATGCTAGTGGGAGAGCTGCAAACTTTGATACCTTGGTTTCGTGGGTGGAAACAAACATTCATATTTAAAGCATGTTTGGGAAGTATTTATAAACGGTTTAAACTATAAATAGATAAAAATGAGTGGTGAATAAGGGGGTAGTATTTGTGATCCTTCGAAATGTGTAGATAAAAATGGCTTTAGTGTTTATAAACAGTTTATAAACACGAGCCAAATGTAGGCATTTGTCTATCTTTTGGAGTGAATTTGACCAAAAATGAAATGGCAAATTTGTAAATTCAAACCTGGGTGTGCAAAGTGTGCAACTGTAGTCTGTAGTAAGAGATTCTTTTCTCTTTATGATTCGGTTGAGTAAAAACCATGGAATTTTTTAAAAACTCAAATAGTTATACAAGTATTAAGAACATGAAATACTTTATAGAACTGCATCTGACCTTATCGATCATAAAGATTCTAAGCAAATTGAGCAAGATGCATAGGAATTATTGCGATTACCATTTGATCATTTGGGAGTTGAAGAATTTCTTTTAATAGATACCATATTCTTGATGTGGTATTCAGTGGGCATCTCCATTGAAACTGAGTCCTATCCTTTTGAGATTTGTGTGTGGGTGTGGCCCGAAGATTTTGATAAGCATTTAGCACAGCACTAGACTAAAGGTATTTAGATGAAAAACTATAGCAGCTATATATTTGACAGAAATTAAGAAATATAAAATGTATATTGCTCTGCCAAAGAAAAAGGATGTTTATCTTTAAATGTCTTCTTTATCTAGTGTTGAACAGTTTTTTTTTTTATAGGTAATCAAATAATTTTATTAATAAAAAAAGAATACACAGGGAAGTGTGTTATCAACGTAAACAAGAAAAAAAAACTTGAAATTAGGCAGTCCCTCTATGGGATTACTAGTTGCGGTATTAAACCAACTATACAAAGTTAGATAAAAAAATTCTCTAAATTGCTCTGTAATCCGTGTTTGGTCTTCAAAACAGCGATTGTTCCTTTCTCTCCACACGCACCATATAAGGCATTCCGGGATAAGATTCCAAACAAGTTTGCTATTTTTATCACGAAACTTTCTCCTCCATGCCCGCAACACGTCCTCAATACATTTAGGCAACGCCCAATCTATATGTTGAGAAGCCAGAATATTATACCACATCCAACGAACACCATTGCAATGAATGAACAAGTGGTCGTGCGACTCCCCATCACTCCTACACATATAGCACCACTCGGTTACATAAAAGCCTTTTCTTTGGAGATTATCCATCGTTAATGCATGTCCCCTGACAACTGTCCACAGTAAAAATGCTACCTGTGGACGCAATTTACATTGTCACACCATCTTTCAGGGAAATGAACTCTCCACATAATTAAAAACAAACACTGGAGGAATTAATACACTAGTTTGCATTTCTAAATTTTAACATGTTGAACCCGCCCCCCCACCCACCCACACACACACACACACACACATATATAGTGAATCCTTTCAAGGATGGAGTATTAGACATAGATTTGGCCAGCTCTTCATGTGGAAGTTTTAGAAATAAATGACAGGTTTTAATGATCGTTGGCTTGTTCTGTTATGCTACTTGATGATTGGAGCTTAATATGGGTGTATAATTTGTTGTTTCTATTAATGTTGTCACAACGGACTACTCATATTATGTTTCTTGTGCCATTTTTTTTTTGACGTCCGTTATTTAGGCTTTAGTTAATGGATAATGCTATTTGCCATCACCCTATGTGGCAACACAGTGGCATTAAATGAGAGGTCCAATTAAATGAAGGGACATGGAACTTACGTGACGATCCATTAGCATTACTCTTAGTTAGTTGCGATGCATTACAAATTTATGTGATTTATGCTTTTCCCTTTTCTCCTCAGGACTACGAAGTGGAAAGTTTGCTTTACATTGCATAATCTGCTCAAGAATACTACATACAGGTTAAGATAGCACATCAATTTTCGTGAGTTTCATGTATTTGGAGAGTTATTTATGTACTGAAAATTTTGAAAATATTATAAGTTATAATACAGTAATAAAACTATATTGCAAACGAGATTTTCTCGAAAATTTTACAGTCATGATATAACGAACTTAGTCATAGTAGATAATTATATGTGCTTTTGTCCAAATGGTGATATTAGCAACTTATTCTTCTGTTCATATTGCAATTGCCGTTTATTGGCCTAAATGACTATCGTATTTAAAGGTGGGACTATCCTTGTTTGTAAAACGGAAATTTTTGAAGGGGGAGAATTGGATAGTACTATGAAGAACCACAAGTCAATTTTTTTAATTTATTTTTTGTTATTCTGTGAGTATTGTATACCAATTATGTACTAACTGGTTTGTTTTAGAATTGAAAAGGACATGATGATAAACTCCATGAACAGATTCGTATGTTAATGTTGACTTAGCATGCTTTGATGAGCTTGTACCCTATCGTATTTCTGGGTCGAACGACCATTTGCTCGCTACTGAGTACTGAACATTTGCAAATTAATTTGCCTAATTACGATTATCGTCATGTTGGGATATGATTTATTGGTGGTGGTGTTGTACGGGTGATTACGGATGTATGCCAATGTATTCTTCCATTGTGTGTGCTCCCGGTATAAGATGCTATTCAACTCGATTAACGTGTCTAGAAGTTTAGTAGATTGTGGTAGAAATTTTTAAAATGTGTGGTTGAAAAGTTGTGGGACCCAGGAAAGATGTTAATATTGATTGTTTGACTTTGACTTAAATTAAAATATGATTTTAATCTGAAACAAATAGGGCCTAAATCTTTGTTGATTGTAGTGTACTGTGGTTATTAAACTCGTTTTCAATGGGATAAATTTCTTTCCAATAATAGCCCATTTTTACTAAAGGAATTTAAACATCAAAATCTTGTTTATTTTGAATAGTGGTCACAGACATATTATAGTAAAAGATTGAAAATATAGCCGTTATTTAGTCCCATTAATCTAATAAAAGTCAATAATAACGACTAATTTTTTAATTTTAATCCGATTTTAATTTCTACAGAACACGTCCTAAATATGAAATTAAAATCTAAAAAGGGAAATCGAACTATTGATCCAACCTATGACCCTTGTAAGCTTATTGTAGTTTGATTTTCAAAAGATGCTAGACATCTAATCTAGTGAACCACTTAAAGACGGATAAAAAATTGAAAACTAAATATTTTTAGAAATTTTGGACAACCATGGTTGCTCTAGTTGACAGAAACATGCATTAGAATTAAGTTCACGGAATTCATACACAAGTAGATTTGTGTTACTTGAAATTTGAGACGCAACAACTTACTTTCTCCAAGAGTGGCACATGCATACTAATTATCGAAAAACAATCAACAAACATTCGAAGGACTTTCAACTTTTCAATTATATATAGTCATGATACCTTTATTCCGTGTAGGTAATTGTTTAAATATTTTACTTTAACTTTGTTAAGACTTCTTTTGTATAAGGCATAAGTCCAGTAGATGGACCATCCCATGCACGTTTGATGGTCAAACTCTCTTTAACGTCCGTCTTGTAGAGTTCGTATCAAATTTTAAATTTACTCTTGTGTTACTAAAATATCGAGTCGACATTTCAATGAGTGCATGAAAAGAAATTCCACTCAATATCATGTTCTCAATATTAAAGATGGAAAACAAATTGTTATTAAAATCGACCACAGGATTAAAAAGGTCATTGTAGCACACTTTAAAGTAAAAAAACCTTTCTCCCATCCAATAAAAAAATTAGGCAAGACAAATAAAAAGGAAGCTCTAAATCCTCTTTTCAAAAGGAGAAGACGGAGAGATGCTGTCAGTGCGTCAGCATCCACTTTCTCTTTAACAAAAGAAAAATATTTTCCTCTTTCCTTTCAAAACTCAAAAACCAAACCCAACAGTCTATTCTATGTTAAATTCCATTTGGAAAGAAAAAGAAAGAATTCCATGTAATAAATTCACGCGCTGTAACCATCATCGGATTCCGAACCACTCAAATTATGACACCCAAAAATCAATCGTTTAATCTAATTAATATTTGAGATATCATGATTTGATTGGTTCAAAATTCTAGTTATCACGATTAAAATAGATAATTTTATCACGTTCATAAACCATTCAAATCATGACACTTCAAACACCGGATGGTAAGAGAGAGAATATCTAATGTGTTGTAATTTGAGTGCTTTGAAATTTTAATTATTGATATTTAAATTAACAGCTCGACTACATTTACATATAGGTTCTTGACACCACATAATACATATGTATATATATATATTATATTGGCACCCCAAAAGTTTGCTTACATTTGTACACGCTGCACAGTCACCCTTTCTTGCCCTTCCTACGTGCATTTGAGATTCCCCTTACTTTCCCCTCTTCAACCCCTCAATTTCAGCTTAAAGAATCTTTGAGTTTAACTCTCATTCCAATCCCTTAAACCTTGGTTTCTCCGCAAAGGAACTCAATTTTTTTGTTTTTTTTTTCCCTTTCTTGAACTCCTAAACTTGCAGACTCACTTTCCCATATATATTATATTTGTTTGTGCATGTGCGTGTTTTAATGGCTCACATGAGTGGAACACACAAAGATGGGTGTCAGCAGAGCCATGGTTCAACTTCATACAATGGAAATTCTGTGCATGGAATGGAGGGTGCTATCCCCACGTTTCAGCACCAACAGACAATCTCTATGGACTGGACACCAGAAGAACAAGCTCTCTTGGAAGAAGGTCTTGCCAAGTAAGTGGATTTCATATATATATAGAGACACACATACATAGATACATGTGTGTGCGTGTTTGTCAGTTTGCTTGTATGAAATTTCTCTATTTTCTATAAAGATTACTTTTGGGAAATGAGAATCTTGTTGGATTCTGTGAATTCTTGATGGTTATAGTGCTTTTAACTATCAGTTAATTTTTCATCGATTAATTCTCTTTGGTTATGTTAATTCTTGTCAAGAAATTAACGGATTGGAATATGTAATTCATATTCGATAAATAGATGTTGTTTAGACTTTTCTTTGTGGGTTCTTGTTCATGAACGCATGCACACAAACAGAAACACATATCTGTATGTATTTGTTTGTTTATTTTGAATCATGTGATTAGTTTAAGTTTTTATTTACCTTACTTTTTTGAATTTTAAAATTTCTGTTGTCTTCTGAGTCACCAGCCCCTTTCTCTGAGTGGTTTGTGCATTTGTAGTTTCTTCTTGTGGGAATTTGTGTCATTTTCTTGATTACAGTGATTTATACTACTTTAATTGGCATTTTATCATGTAATAATCCATTTTGAAGTGAAAATTCTCAATTTCTCCCCTTGGTGCAATAATTTGTATTTTGTAATCTCATAGTTTAAAGATAAACCAGCCAACTATGTTTATATGAAGAAATTCATGTATTAGTTTGTTTATTAATTCAAGTGCCTGAGAGTTATTTGTCCCCATTCCGGGTATTTCCTTTTTTCCTTCTAAAAAAGAAGGAAGGTCATGTTTGAATTTGGAAAAGAGATGTTGAATTATGGTGGATAAGGAAATTTATGAAACTCGGGATATAAATCTTGGCTTCACTCGTGCTTAGCTGTTTAGTAATTAAGGACTTATTTTCTCATATCTGTTGTGATCTGTACTTCTGCAGTCATTTGCCACATGTCGGCTTGCAGGCGGAGTTTTTAGTCCTGTCTCGCACCTTCGCACGGTTAATTAATGAACTTAGCGAATATATCTGGTAGGATTTTCTGTTAACGATGATTGGTTTATCAACAAATTTCTAAATCATAAAGATTTTTCACCTGCGGACTTTTGAAATCGACTTCAGAAGTCGGGACAATTGGAAAGTCACTGCCTCTGGTGTGAGAGAGAGACATGACTTCCGATTATATTGATAAGGGAATCTGTGAAACTCGGAGATACAATTTCAGCTTCATTCATATTTAGCTGCTAGTAATTAAGGACCTATCCTCTCGTAGCTGTTGTCATTTGTATACCTGCAGTTATTTGTCACACGTCGGTTTGCAAGCAGAGTGCATTAGCAATAGAGGTCATGAGATATGTAAGCATTTGGCCAATATTTATTACATTTTGTGGTCGTTAGTTACTGCTTTCTTTCTTTATCTATTATCATTGACGTCAGTTATCAGACACATGATGTGAACTAGCCTTGCACGGTTAATTTATGAACTTTTCATGTCTGGCAGGATTTTATTTTAACGTGGGATGGATCATTAGCTGACATTATATCTTGAAACTTCGTGTATTGAATGTAAGAGGGTGGAGAGGCCTTTTGGTTGGGGAGGGGGGGGGGGGGGGGGGTTGGTGCAGTTAGATAAATTTTTTCTTTAGCTCTTTTTCTTTAAATTTTTATATCAGTTGTGTGTATGTATAGACATGCATTATGAATGTATTATTTTCACTTTGGTGAGAGACGTGGACAGATTCCTTTGTTGTGTATATATCTTTGTTGTGGATATTTGTGTTCTGTTTGGTCAAAAGAGAGAAAATGGATAATGGAGATGATTGGAGGATTTTGCGCTATAAAAGTCAGCAAAGTGTCCAGTCAATCTCAAAATACAGACTTAATTTAAGGTAGCGGTTTACATATAGAGATAGTATTCGAAAGTCATGTAGTTAGTCAGTTTGCTCGGTCTAAACTAGATGATAAAGTTTCTTTTGAGTGTCTGGTAGGACAAGTACCAGTTTAGATGGACGGTTATGACATAGTGCTGAGGCATATGTAGTCGATCAAGTTCCTTGAAAATGACCTTGTCAAACTCACAATCCACCTGGAGTTTTCGTGTCAGCATGATTCTAGTATGGTTTACTAGTAATCACTTAGCATTGATAACCTTTTTGCTATATTTCATTTTGTATAATGCTTGTGTTACGTTTTATTCATGGAGAGCACAAGACGGGTTTATACTGTAACTTTTGTAACACACTGCAGATATGGTTCTGAGTCAAACATTATCCGTTATGCAAAGATTGCAGTGCAGCTGAAAAATAAGACAGTCCGTGATGTGGCATTACGCTACCGATGGATGACTGTGAGTTTCCTTATCATTATCCGCTAAGTTAAATTGTGTTGATTTATTCAATCTGTATTTTCATTATTCGTCTGCCAAAAGCAGCATAACCGTGCATTTGTCATACTATTTAATTTCTGCACAGTTGAACTAAGCTTATGTGTGATGCTGGGATATGGGGTGTTTTATCATTTGATGTTTTCAGTTTGATGAGCTGTTTATCGATCGACACAATAAGGTTTACAGTTTAATTATTTAATGCAATTAACTGCAGAAGAAAGAAAATAGCAAGAGAAGGAAGGAGGATCTTAATGCCACAAGGAAAAGTAAAGATAAAAAGGTAAATAGTTATGAAATTATTCATCTTATGTTCAATTCTAGAATTAATATGCTTACATTTTCTGTCTTTTGTGTGGATGGTTGTGCAGTGTGAGTGTAGTTTTTGTGCGTTATTTTATTATGAATAAAGATTTGTATCCAAAAACACTCGATATTCTGTAAAGTAACTTAAAGAATAATAATCCGAAAGTTATAAGTTGAATTTTTCAGATTCAGAAGAAGAATCAAAATCAAATCTCAAGCTCCAACCAAATTCTAAAGAATAACATTTTTAATGGAAAAGATGAATAAAAAAGTTAACGAACAAAATTCATAAAAAGAAAATGAACATAAATGTGCCTAAACAGTAAGATGCTTGTCTTAATCGCAAGAGATGTGGGTCCAAACTTATGTCGATTTTTAAGCTAAAACTCAAGGTCTCTAAGGTTCAATACCAACAAACATATTTAAACCAACTGCTATTGCAGACTCGAATTGAGCAGTATTCGTGCATATTTAAAATAATTGGATAGCAGTGCCTTTCCTTCCAATTCAAGCAGGAAGAGCCACCTATTTCTTAGAGCAAATGGCATAAATATTTGTTTGTAGGTGGACTTTTGAATAATTGACTTTATAGGAATTGAATAACGTGTTTCATTCAGATTGTTGATTCTTAAAAATTTACTATTCAAATATTATTCATCATACAATTCAGTAATGTTCAATATTTCAATGATGTATATCAAAACATATACTTATGTTGACTCCAAGCTCAGGGAATGTTAAATTCTTTTCTCAGGAAAAGTTTGTCGATCCTCTAGCAAAGCCATCTCGTTTGGGGGCCCAGCCAAATTTACTTCATGCTTCAGGAATGATTAACAATAACAATGGTGATAGCATATCGTATAATGGTTGGGACAAATCTTCTGATACACCTAATTTTTTCATTTGGCCAATAATAAAGTAATACTATTTTTTTTTGATATGAAATATTATCTGAATGGCAGTACTCAAATTTCTTGATGAACTAATTTTACGTGTAAACATCTATGCTTGCACGCAGTTTCCTTTCTTCTTGTTGAGTTCTGATTTATTTCCTAACATTATATAATTCGAGTATGTTGAGCTGTTCTGCACGCTTGTTATAAAGGAGAAATTAGCAGTGAGATATTATTCTTTCGAGGTTGGAGTATTTTGTGTGTACGTTTGCTAATTGAACAGTACCTCTTATTCCTATCTGCTAAGTAAAGTTCTTTTTATATACTGGAAATTACTTTAGATATAGTTGCTTCACGTTATCGCGTGATTTGAAATACTTGTAGCACCTTAAAGTTCATTTTTCTTCTATATGGTTATTTTGGTCCGTTCAATGGACGTGGAAAGAGTGTGTGGAACTCTCAGGCAAATGACTTCATTATAATTCATTGTGTATAAAGTCCGTAACATATAAGACTCATAAGAGTGTTACTTAAACCGTCATCCTTATTGCGGATTTAGCTCGTTAAATATAAATTAAAGAAATTTCAATTTCAATTGGCGCAAATGGAAACTATGTGCGAAAGCATTAATAAAATGGTATTAGTTTTAATGAAACTATAAAAATTAAATTAATGATAAATGCTTCTCAGAATGTTGGATGATTTTTAGAATTACGGAATCCTAGAATTTGAGGGGTGGATATCATAGAAATTGTTACAGAAGGGTAGTTATAAGAACTGAGAAATATCAATCTCGAGAGGGAGAAAATTGAATGCTGTGCCAGCCAATTTTGAGTCTTTTTTTTTTTTTTTAAGGGTAGGGGGGATTCAGTAGGGGCACATTAAAACAAGTTGATATGATTTGCAAGGTTTATTTGCATATATCAGTGATCTGTACTAAGTTAAAAACATGAATTTACGAGAATTCCACATGCACAAATACTTGATAAGCTGTCAATCCTGCAAATATATCAACACTGAAGCTCCTATAGGAATCAGTTTGGTTTATTTTACTAGTTTTACCTTCATGCCTGCTATAGTTACTGTAAAAAGTAGTTGATTTGATATTTTTGTGTAATACGATTTATTTTCTTGGATAATCATTTTTTGGGTATAGAGTGACCGTTGGTAAGTGAGTCTTAGAAGCTCGGGGTGGAAAATAGTTGATTAAACTTTATTGATAACATCAAATTGAAAGAGCAAAAAGTCATAATGAACGTCGTACAAAATCACTCTTCTATATGGGCACTGATAAGCATTGATGACAGTTTTTCTTCAGTTATTGGCATGATTTGTCTATTATAGTTTTGTTTGTGACCTATAATTTGATTTTGAATATAACTAAACCAACTTTTACCAATTTAGTCCTCGATTATGCTTGCTGGAGTGAACTCTGTTTGTAAATGCTTCATCCTATGCTTTATATATGTGCCTTTCAAGATTTTCCATATGATATCTTTGCAGTATTTTTGATAGTTAAGAAACTATTCAATTCATAGGCTTCCCAATTTTTTTAAAATCACTTGATTTATGCTTGCTTAAAACTGACTTCCTTTCTTTGTAGGCATCGATGGTGTGACTCGGGAGCTTCTGCAGCAGAACAGTTGGGCCTTCGAAAAGATATCTGCTAATTTGAACAACCATCAGGTGAATAATTTGTATATTCATTTTATATTAAATAATTTTTCGTGACTTCAGAAACCTGAGCTAGTTCGTTTCCTTTTGTTGAGATTTGGCTGAGGCCCATCTTCGGACGTAAAACAAATTTATACATTAATGTTCTGATTTGTGCATAGTGGTGGGATTTACATTGACATGGGGGTAACAAGTATAGAAACAATTCTATATTTTCAGGTCATATGATCGTCCTAGATATCTAAGTATAAACCATTTGCATTAGATATTTGTCGGTCTCGAATGTTGGACTGTGTAGAGCCTAATTATGTTGTTTTCTGATCCCATAGATTGCGGATCTTCCTTTTTCTTATTATAGGGATATATTGGGTATCCCTGTGTTTGCAATAATTTCCCGGGTATCCAACCTTAAAAAATGGAGGGGGGTTCTGAAAATCAGAGAGGTGTGAGATTTCCCATTGTAGTACTTCTTCTTGAATATATTGTAAAATCTTCAGCGGCTAGTGGACATAATTAAAGATGAACCACTATAAATCTGCGTGTTCTTGTTCGATTGTAACTTCTTTTCTTGTTTATTATTGTTCTCGGAGTTGAGGGTTTAGTCGAAACATCTACTGTATCTTCGATTATCAAACATTTCAAGGATCTAATTTCAGCTTGTTGCTACATGTAAGCTTTTTGAGATAAGTAAACTGATGCACTCTCACTGCCCTTTATTTTTCAGTTACATGAGAACCTCCGTCTGCTGAGTAAAGCTCGAGAGAACCTCTTCAAAATCTTGAACAAGTATGTCGCAAACCTCGTCTTGATGCTGTTTTCATGTATTTTCCCCTTTTCATTTTATAAATTTCCCTTTTCGGGAGATAATTTATCACTTTCTGATTCATATCAGCCTACGGTGTTGGCGTTCTTTTTCATCAAAAACTTGGTCTGTTCTCTTTACCATTTTCAAGTCCTTTTCTCTTTTCCATTTTCTAAAATAGTGAAAACGCGTTCTCTTTCCTATTTTCGAAAGAGTAATGTTATTCATCCCCAGTGGGGATGAAAATACAGTTTAGGTGGCTTTAAATGATAGGTTAAATGAAAGGTGAAATTAAATGACTTATTTAATTTTATCTATCATTTAATGACACATTGACGCAATGTAGACTGTGTTTCCATCCCCAGTGGGGATGAATAGCATTACTCTTTTCGAAAACACGTTTTTGAAAACAAGTTAAAAATTTAAAAAGAAAACTCAAAACTATAAATTTGTCGTTTTTTGTGTTTTCAGTTATAATCAAACCAAAATTTTCAAAATGCGTTTTGGACGTTTTCAAAATAATTTTTCAAAATGCCAAAAAGAACATATTTTCAACAATCTCAAAATGAACACTCAAAACACAAAACCCAAAATGAATTCAAAACTCAAAACACAAAACTGAAACACAAAGAGAATAGCCCCTTAACGCTTCCATTCATCGAAGTTCTCCTTTTTTTTCAAAATTTTGCTTTTATTTCCATTATCAATTCCATATCTATATTTTTATTGTGAAATTTGCAGCTTGGACAACATGACTCCAACAATGAAGAAGATGCCTCCACTTCCCAAATTGAATGAAGAGCTAGCCAACTCCATTCTTCCTCCCTTACAATCTCTCGATGCAACGATAATCCAGAGATCGAAGAAGGTCGATTATTATGTAGCTAGCTAGTTACCGAATGCGAAAGTTACAAAGCAAAAAAATGAATTGTCAATTAAATAGCAAGAAGTTTTCTTTCCTGCAAAGCTGAAGTGATTTTATAATGCTTCTAATGATACTTCTTTTCTTGTTTGGTTGTGCAATTTATCTTTGTTACTTTAGTTGTAGAGGAATGTTTTAACCTTCAATTGTGAAAATTTGATTGCAGTTGCACAAAATTTGGGGAGCATATCTTTAATTATATTCGAACCAAAAGTTTAAACGGTTAAAGAGGAAACATTTATTACTTGTTAAATTTACTCTTTAACACGTACTGTCACGTGCAGCCTCAGACAATTATGGAGAACTAGACTTCTCAATTTAGACATTGAACTTCAAATTAGTTTTAAATTTTAAGGCTGTTACATTTCATCACCTATCATCGTCCAAATTGACGAAAATTGCTTAGTTGAAGCCATACCATAACTAATCTTCCATACAGCGTGGCACTCTTGAAACGAAAATGGTAAAATGAGGGTGTTATGAAAATGTCTTTAAATTAAAAATATTAAAGAGATGTTTTGATTTCAATAGTTTTATGACCTGGCACATTGGTATGCCACGTCAACGAGTTGAAACTAAATTGAAATTCATTTACTCAATTGAGACAAAATATACTTTAGTAACTTAATTGTAATTAATGAAATTTACCCCTTTCGTACAGAATCCAAGTACTGAATGTGCTATCAACTCATACCATTAGTTATATATTAATAATTCGGCTATCATAGATTCACAACTCAAAGTCTAATATTCGAATCTAATGCATATCTACACAATGAAATTTATTCTTAATAACGAGGAATATTTATTCTTAATAAGAAGGAATATTTACTTTTACTTTCACGAATAAAAGTTATGTGAAAGAGTATTCGGCATGAAAAGTGCCAATAATACACTAGGCGCATTATCGGTTTATTTTTTTTACCAATAAGCTAAGCTAATCGTGCTAGCTCTAATTTGATTACATGTTACAATTGATCAAATCACTTCTCATTTACATATTTCGTAGTTTACTTTTTTACCAATAAGTTAAGCTAATTGTGCTAGCCCTTGTTTGGCTACATGTTACAATCGGTCAAATCACATTTTATTTACATATTCTGTATTAAATGGAATTTGCAAGTTCTAGGCCCTGTTTGGGAGGGATTAGATTTTTCTACAATAAATCAATTCTCATTTTCAACCACACATTCTTCAATAAAATAATATTTTCCATCACATCAATAATTTTTTCTTCTTTTTCAACCACACATTTCCCATCATATCACTATTCAAAATCAATTCTTCCCCAAAAAATCTCTCACAAACAAGCTCTAATACTTATTCATCTATAATTTCTATAATTGCTGATAGGCAATCATCATCTTATCAAAACTACCAAATGAATTAAATAAACACGAATTTGAACTATTTGGACATTTGAAACAGAGAATTTTCACGTATCTTACTATCAAAAGTTTTCATTCAAAAGACTATCAAACTCGAGAGCAAAGAAATTGTCATTGAAAATTGTGAGCCAAGTGCCAAAAAAAATCAATGAAAAATTTGATATGAAAATGTAAAGATTTTGGTTAAAATAAAATGTTGATAATTGGAAAAATAAAAAATAAAAAAAATTGAATTAATGCTAGTCTAACCATGTTCATTGCACTTTAGACGTCCCTTAATTAAATTCCTCTTTAGAGCCAAAAATAAATAAAAAACACACAATTCAGAACCAAACAATGAAATTTTAATGGAAAAAACTAAACATACAGAACTATTCACGTACAGAAGATTTACAGAAACAAAATCTTCCTAAAATACCCTTTTCATATAATTTGCAGCTAGAAATCACTATAAAAATATAAAACCTTCAATTTAGTCCTAAAAATTTATGGATCTATAAAAATAAAAGAAAACCTAAATTCCGCCTGCGCACTCCGATATAATTGGTATCAGAGCCATGTTAGATCATGGAAATTGAAATAATTAAAAATAATAAGTACTATATATTAAGAGAAAAAGATGGCTTAAGATATATGTTTACAGATCCCTTTTGTAGGAAATTAAAAATATCAACATTAATAATAGTTAAAAAATTACCAATAAAGATAAGAAAACAAATATTAGATAGATTAATATTAGGATGTATAAGAGATGAATATTTATATCAAAAAATAATGATAGAATTTGAAAAAGAAGAAGTAGAATTTTATTGTAAAGAAATGTACGAGCCTGAAAGATATTACGAATCTAAATATTATGAACCAAAAATCATGATGAATATAGTTGATGAAGAAAACATAATTGAAGAATTTTTAAGAAAAGTCGAAAAACATAAAAAACCTATTTATCCTTACCTACGTAAAAATAGTACAAATGAATGTTTTGAAGATATCCATAAAAGATTAGAAAATCTAGAATATAATTTACAAATAGGAAATGCCCTATTAGATAAAAAGCTTGAAGGAAAGGATAGAGTTATAATTAATCTACCTCAAGATTTTAGAATAACAAAAGATAAAGGAAAAAATTATGAAATAAAACAATATATGATAACAGAAGTAGAAGAATTAGAACAAAAATTCTTAGAATCTACTGGTGAGGAATATGAAGAATATAAAAAACAGTTAGAAGAATTAACTGAAAAACTGGAAAATACAAAAATGAATACTAATCCATCATCTAGTCGAAATATAAAAACAGAATTCAGCAGTGATAAAGAGTATGAAAATTATCCTTATGGTACACCCATACCTAATAGAGAAGGTGTTAACCAATATAGAAAGACACAGAAAAGATACACTGGAAATATAAGGAAACAATCCATTAAAGAAATAAACCCAATGAAATCTTATAATGAGCCAATCCATACAACTGGAATATGGTTAGATTTAGACTGTATAGATAAAAATAAAGCTATAGAAACATGGATAAAAAGTACTGACCTAACTATACAATTTAACAAATGGGAAACATACACAGCCTTTGGATTTATAGAACATACCTTTAGAGGAATTGTATCAGACTGGTGGAGAAAACTATCAGAAAATATAAAAAGAAGTATAAAATATGGAGAAAATCCAATTGAAACAATAGATAACAGGAATGCTTTAAATGAACAAAGCATCCAAGAAATATTAAGAAGGTTAGAAAGAGCTCTAAGAACAGAATTCTTAGGAAATAGATTTACAATAGACGAAAAAACTAGAAAGCAAGAAGAATATAATGAAGGAATGATAGCAATGGAAAACCTAAAGATATGTGATATGTGTGAACTTGAAAGATACACATGTAAGTTTGAAGAAATATATTACGTATTAAACCAAGGAAATTATCAAGAAAATAAACCTATATTAAGATCCTATTTTACAAAATTACCATTTCCATGGGGAATGAAACTACTAAAAGAATATGAAAAATTATTACCTTTTGGAGAAGAAGATGGAATTAATAAAGATAGTTTAGGATGTAGAATTGAATTTACAAAAAGAATGATAGGAATATGGTGCAGAGAAGCTTTAGAAAATAAAAAAGCATATAAAATGAGAAGAAACTCTTTATGTTGCTACAAAGATATAGGACAAATTGAACAATTTGGTTGTCATAAAAGGAAATATAAACCATATAAGAAATACAAAAGAAAGTTTAAAAACTATAAGAAGTTTAAGAAAAGATTTTTTAAACCTCATAAAAAATATTTTAAAAGAAAAGATTGGACTAAGAAGCCCAAGCCTAAATATATCAAAAAATGTAGATGTTTTATCTGCAATGAAGAAGGACATATAGCCCCTCAATGTCCTAAAAGGAAAGAAAAACAAAATGTAAAAACCCTTAGAATATATGAAGAATTTCAAAATGATAGTGAGTAGTGACATAGAACCAATTGAGAATTTCGAGGATTTAAGTAGTGAATGCAGTAGCATTTATGAGTTAGATACATCATCTTCAGAAGAAGATTCTGAAGAGATAGTATATATGAATCAAGAAATACAACAAATAGATCAAGAAATAGAGGTAGAAACAACTGAGGAAGTTGAAGATTCAATAGAAGGTATAAACCAAGAAATTACCTTTGATGCCAGAAAATACAAAGGAATAACAAAGAAAATATTAGATTTACAAGAAAAAGATGTATTCCATCAAGGATTCTTAGGAATACTACCAAGAGTAAATAAAACAATTGTAAGTATGAATTACAAAGAAATATCTGTTAACATAGAAGATACAATGGGAAAAGCAAGAATTCCTATAATTACAAAAGAATGGGTAAGACAAAAGCTATCCAAAATCCCAGAAAATGTAAGAAGTAAATTAAAATGTATTGAGATAGGAGGAATCCAAATCATGGTAAAAGGATTCTTTAGAGAAGGTATGAATATACCATTAGAAATATATTGCATGGACAATAGAATTTTACAAGATCCTGTAGATGCTCTCTTAGGAACTATTGTAGGAAATCTAGTCTATCAAAAAATAATATTTACAGTAAAACCAAATTATGCGATTTCACTGATTGATGAAAATATTGATCAAAGTTTCAATTTATATTATAGAATTGGAAACTTAAAAATGTTAAGGAAAAGTAAGGCTATTAGTATAAGCATAAAATCAATTTTTGCTTTTAGTACTAGCCACCATAACAACTTAAGAAAAATAACTGATAATATCATCATACATAAAGATTTTGAGGAATTAGCTCAGTATATACCCCCTAGAAAATACCAAGAACATGAAGTGACAATACCTCAACAAATAATGCTTGATTTTCACAAACAAGTAAGAGAAATCAATTTTGAAGGAAAATTGATAAGAAGAAATAGTGTCAGTCTAGAAGGAGATAATCTTATTGCAAGATTTCCCCCTAGACAAAATCTTAAGATTAGCCAAGTTAAAAAACTTAATATTGCTGAACCAATAAATTCACAATACTATATCAAAACAAGATATGTTAATCAAGAAGGATACAAGAAGAATCTTCCCCAATATTATAGATCTTTGGAGAGCAGAAAAAAGTCATGTAAATGCTAAATTTGTTAGTCATTTACTAGATTTTGAGCTACCTGAACCATATACTTTTAAAGATTATTTAGGAAATAATCTTGAAATAAAGAAATATGTTAATTTCCCTCTTATATTTATAGGAGAGAATCAGAAAGAATATAATAAAGAAATAATTCTATATAAAGATGAATCATATGGAATCAAACGTTCACCTATACTATTAGGTATGAACTTTCTTGAAAAATTTAGTCCTTATAAAATCTGTTAAGGATATTTAAAAATAACAGTTGATGATTGTCCAATCATCATATCAAGAATAGATGAAAATATAAAAACATTGTTATCATGGAAAGAGTAATTAATACTAATCCCATGAGCCCATATATTGAAATTACACTCAATATAAAAGGAAACTGTAGAATTAAATTTCATGCTTATCTAGATACAGGAAGTACGATAAGTTTGTGTTTACCAAATGTATTATCAAATGAATACTGGAAATATGATTCAAAAAAGATTATCACTGCTACAACAGTAAGAGGAAACAAGGTAATATATAGCAAATATGCTACACAAGTACCTTTTCTAATATCCTTTAAAGAAGTATTTGTTGATACGATATACATGTCATCTACAATTGGATGTGATATTTTATTAGGACAAAATTTCCTAATAAAATATGCACAATTTACACAATATGTAGATAGATATATGTTCACAACTCCTTGTGCACATAAGATATTTACACCAAAAATATCTAAAGCTGTTAGCATAGCACATACAAAAATTAGTCATCAGAGTTCCTCAACTCAGCGTGGTGGATGTTGGAATACAGAAAAAATTAAACCAGTTACAGTTTTAAAAATGACAACAGAAAATAAGTTAGAAAAATTGAAAAAAGAAATTTCTGAAACATATTCTGAAAATCCATTAGAAAAATGGAACACGGACAAGGTAAAAGAAAAAATAGAACTTATTAATCCAGACACTATAGTAAGAGTTAAACCAATGAAATATAGTGTTGATGATCAAAAGGAATTTAAGAATCAAATAAAAGAATTACTAGAATCTAAATTGATTAGGCCTAGTAAAAGTCCACATAATAGTCCAGCCTTTATGGTAAGAAAACACAGTGAGATAAAGAGAGGAAAAGCCAGAATGGTGATAAATTATAAGAAGTTAAATGAAGTTACCAAATTTGATGGATATTACTTGCCTAATAAGGACACCCTTATTAAACAAGTACAAAACAAGAAAATATTTTCAAAATTTGATTGTAAGTTAGGTTTTTGGCAAATCATGCTTACAGAAGAATGTAGACCTTTAACTGCATTTAGTACTCCCAGTCCTTTAGGACAATATGAATGGAATGTAATGCCATTTGGATTGAAAAATGCACCACAGATATTTCAAAGAAGAATGGATGAGGTAATCAAACCAATTACTCACTTCTGTATTGCTTATATTGATGATTTACTAATACATTCAAATAATATAGATGAACATATAGAACATCTTGAGAAATTTTGTTATATTATGAAAAAACATGGTATTACACTTTCTCAAAAGAAAGCAGAAATAGCCAAAACAGAGATAGAATTTTTGGGATTATTTATAAAAGAAGGAGAATTGCAATTGCAATCTCATATTGATGGAAAACTTCAAGATTTTCCTGAAGAAATCAGAGATAAAAAACAATTACAAAGCTTCCTAGGTATATTAAATTACGCTGAAGGATTTATTGAAAATTGTGCCAAATTAAAAAATTATTTTCTCCCAAAATTAAGAAAAAATGTAATGTGGTCTTGAGATGAACAAGATTGCGAAAATATAAGAAAAGTAAAAGAGGAATTAAAAGTTTTGCCTAAACTTGTAATTCCACAGGAAAATGATTTCTTTATCCTTGAAACTGACGCATCAGATAATTATTGGGATGCAGTATTAAAGGTTAAAAAGAATCACAAAGAATATAAATGTACAAAGGATTGTTCTTGTTATGAGATACTTGCAGGTTATACATCAGGAACATTCAAAGAAGTTGAAACAAGGTATGAGATGAACAGAAAAGAACTCATTGCTGTAAAGCGAGGAGTTCAGAAATATGAAGATTATCTACTACCAAAAAAGTTCTTAATTAGAACTGATAATACTCAAGTTAAAGCATTCTTAAAAAATAATGTTGATCCATCTATTGCCAACAGATATATCATCAGAATTCAAATTTGGTTTTCTTATTTCAAATTTGATATTGAATATATAAAAGGAAAGGCTAACTTTCTTCCTGATTATCTTAGCAGGGATGGAGCTAGAGCAATTAAGGACGAAAGTCCGATACTTGAGATAAAAGTTTCCTATTTGGAAGCCCAAATTCAAAATATACAAGATAGTCTTTGAGACAAAAATATAGCCCTTGAGGCAGAAGTAACTTGTACCAAGTCTAGTATCCCTTCACAGGGACTCGTGAATACTAGCGCTCTACCCGAGGATAAAGGGAAAGCAAAGAAGGTAATAGGAACCCCTTCACAGGGAAAATTTGAACATATTACTAGTATCCAAGATATCAAAAATAGCAAAGGTAGCTCTTCACAGAGCCATACTTTACCTGAGCTAAATATCGAAAAAATTGATCCAAAAGAAATTGTCAAGATATGTCATGTGACAAAAATATCCAAAAAAGATAACTATGAAGAAATAATTTTCTTTATTGTTGTTTTCAATATATTATCCGATTGGTATCTAGAAGTGGGAAAGTGGATGAAGACTCTCCACTATGGAAGATACAACAAGATAAATTTTTATCCAGAAGCTCCAGCCAAATGGGTGAAAAACTGTTTTGAATTAGGAAATATACTCTGTATATATCCTAGTAAAGATCTCAAGGAGATAGCCAAACTTCCAACCAACGTCAAGAAAGCCATAAAGAGATATACTGAAGTTGTCAAAACTACAAACATATACATCAGATTCTACTCTGCAACAATGGAATGGGATCCAGATCTTCAATATATGCAGCCAGCATTCCATGTTATCAAATTAGGGATCACAAACCAACATTTTTTACCAACCAGTCAAAAGGTTGTTAAAAATAGTTATCAAGATATCATTAACATGATGCCATATAGAAGAGCCAAGGGATACAAAGAAATATTTGAACATCTAACTCAGTTAATCACTGAGAAAGAAAAAATATGGGTTTACCCATCTGAGGAACATATAATCTACTCTAATGCCAGAATAGAGACAAAAGAGGAAGATATCTGTTATCTTGATAATTTATTATCCAAAATAATTTCTAATCAAGTTAGTGGATCTGAGAAGATGGAGAAAGAACTATGCAAATTACTTTGGGATTACAGTGATCACCATTGTGTACATTGTGTGGTAGAAGATATGAGTCAAGTCTCACTCGATGATGAAGAATTCCCTGTAGAATTCTTTGAATCAAGAATGGAGAAATAATTGAGACAAGATAGTGACCCTTTATCACTACTTTAATAAAGTCTCTTTATTAAAGAAAAACTGTGGTCACTAAAAAATAGAAGATAATACAAGAAAGTAGTTGAGATTTTAACTCCCCACCAACTACTAAAGAAAAAGAAAGAAAGTAGTTGTTGAAGATAAGAAAGTTTGGTATGACAAAGACTCTTCACCAACTTACCAGCTCAAAAGAAGGACATATTTGCTATCAAACAAAAGAAGATGGCAGACAAAGAAATAAGAAAGGACAGCTGTGAAGATAAGGTTCCTGATCACCTGAAGAAAAAACCTCTATATAAGGAGAGGAGGTCCAGAGGCTAAAGGCATCCCCGAAAAATCATCCATCTCTATATCTCGAATCTCTAGCATCTCAGATCTTTCTCTAAATATCTGTATACACCACTTGTATCCAGAAAAAGAATTTAGATAGCTTTGAAGATAGGAAAGCTTGTAATAAGGTAATCACTTATGGAGTTCTAAACTTTATAAGGTGAGTACCAAAGGTATGTAAATATAGTAAGCACGCATGTATTATTTCAATCTTATGAATATCAAGATGAAGTTTTATTGGTTTAACAAAGTTTCTATGAAAAGGATTTCGTTAAGTTTCTCATGATTCCTCGGCAGTACAAATAGAGATTTTAAAAGATTTTCAAAACATTGTTTTTGAATGGGTGTTAGCCATGCCAAAGTACCCGTCTTTGATGAATGTTTTGGGGGAAAAATGCAGTTTTCTAACAAAATTGTAGCACCTTGCGTGTGAGTTATCTTTTAAAATCTTGTTCTAAGTAAGAACTTGTTCTGAAAAGAGTTTGAATAGAGGTGAAAACAGAGACTCTGGATACTGTGAGATAGCGTCTGTGGCAACACGGCTAGTTCTCTAGAGTGAGAAATGCAACCTTAATTGAAAAGTCTTTTGCGGAAGTAGTTGTGGACCCAAACGATTTCAAAAACATTTTAAAAGTTTATCTGATTCAGAAGAATGATTGAATACATGCAAAGTTACTATAAGAACATGTTGGAGGGAAAGCCTGTTTATTTCCATTGATTACTGTAAGTCATTTACATGCTTTTATATGCTTATGCTTTGATTATTATTAATCTTCATGAACACCTCACAAGCATCCACATCTAATGATGATTGTCTTAGATTATATTTAGATAAAAAAGATATTTCATTTCTGTTTAGTATAGTTGAAAAATCTGAAGATATAGTTCCTATTGGACAAGAAAAACTTAAAGAAATATATTCTGAAATAGATTATGCTTGTAAACATAATATAGGATTTGATCCTGTAAGAATTAGCAAAGAAATAAAGAAAATTGAAGATCTTATCGAAAAATACAAAGACATAGGAGAAGAAGTCTCAGAAGGAATAATTTTTGGATATATAACTGAAAAAGACCAACCTAGAACTTTTGAAAAATTATCAAAATATAGAGAATATTTAGAACAATTTGAAAAATTAAAGAAATTACATATTGATCCTGATTAATTAATCAAAGAGAAAGAAAAGATATTAGAAGTTAAGAATCTCAGGATTAACTTTAAGAATTTACTACCCAAATGGAAGAATTATAAGATACAGGATGTAACCTGCAAATACATCCTACAAAATATTTCATTAAGGGCAAAACAGTATTTTAGCAGAAGATAATTTTATATTATTAAAAATTCATGTGAGTATCTGGTAAGGATCTGATAAAATCCTTCTGGCAGTGTAGCATGGTCCAATTTTAATAGAATGTTAATCCTTGTTCAGCTAAATTTGAACAAATTTACGAACTTTTCTGAGATAACACTAGTGAAAATAATATAGGTAATTGAACCATTGATATCGACTATCAGTTAAATTGGAAGAACATTTGGAAGATCAATAGTTGCAATGGAGCCAACGCCACCTCCACCACCGGTGCCGCCGCCATCGTGGACGGGAGTTTCGGAACCCCAACTCAAAGACTGCATAGAAGAGCTTATCAAATTTACTCTCCTGTCCTCAATAAAAGGCAAACTCAACACCGATCTCTCTAATGATTACTGCGTCCATCTCCTCAAAGATGATCTCTCAAATCCATTCCCCACTCAAAATTACGATAATCTCACCACTGGTAGGTATCCTCTCCTTCTAAGCATACTAGTTCTCTCATTTACTTTGTGTTTTAAAGGTTGTACGTTTTTCTCCTAGATGAATTAGATGTTTTTTTCTTCCCTGTAATCCGATCTCAAGTGGATTTAGACACGATAATATTATTGTTGCCCATACCTTAAAATATTTCACTGTGAATTCTTGCAAGACGTTCTTTGATTTCATTCTGTTTCTGTAGTTCTTTGTGTAAATTGTATGATTATTATTTGGTGTCTACATACATTGGTTTGCAGTGCTTTCTTGTCTACGCTCTGTTCTGTACTTTCGCAGATGACAACCCTCTGCTAGGGTTGTTAAATGGGCCGATAGCACACCTAGCGAACCAGCTTGTGCTCGCAAATGGGGCAAGCTGAGCACGAGCTGACTTGCTTTAGAAAACCTCGGCTCCCCTTTGTGGGTAGGCCTAGCCGAGCAGGCTGGCGTGCCACTCGTGGCTCTTTTTGAAAACAACTCCAAATTATACTGTGAATGTAAAAAATTATTTTCTGAAAGAAATTATTAGTTGTAACTTTATCCAGCTTGCGACCGGCTACAATAAGAGTTAAAATTTTAGACGGCTGAATATTTTGTATACAATTATTTTAAAAAATAAATGAATGTCAATATACAATAAATCTAAAACTTAGCGTACCAAAAAATTTAGGATTGTTATTGTTGAAAATCTTTAACAATTACACTGGCCATCTTATCTTGTATTCTATTCGGTGGTTTACATCTTGTCAATCGTTCAAACATATTAGAGCCTCAAATTTTATCTTCTTTCAACTAGAAGAACCTATAACGTGTACTAAACACAACCTCCGATGCTACAGTTGACATCGAAGGTGTTAGTAGATCACATACCATCAAAGATAATATCATATATTATTTTTCATTTGTTCCTCACCATCTACGAAGATCAAAATTATTTATCTTCTCGGTTTAGCACACTAGGAATATGGTATGAAAAATATTTATACTCAACAAGAATTTCTTTTTGTGTGGTACTAGCATTAGAATAAAAATGAGAAGATGATGAACTTCTTGTGGTAGATGTACTTAAATAAGTCCATACATCATCATTAGTGAATTATGAAACTATATAAGGCTGTGGTGGCGAATCATTCTTTCTACCGTATTTGGCAGCTTTTTGGAGATATAAATTCCACAAAGCAATTTCTCTATCACAATGTGTAACGAAGATATCAAATGTTGAATGTGAAGAAATTTAATAACTTTACAACCCCGTAAATTAATACGAGGGTCCATAATTGTTGCTAGAGGGAGTAACATGGACAAGTCCTCCAATATTTTCGAAATTTCATCTCCATGCTAGCAATAATGTTATAAAGAACTAAACAATTTCTATATTTACTAAATTTTTTTGCAATATTAAAAAATAGAGTTACAACAATAGGAGCAGTGGGATAGCAGACGTTTGCGCATGCATTGATTGCATAAAATAAAACCTCCAAAAATTTCATGATCTCAAATGAAACTATCTAGTCATTAGAATTTAAATAATAATCAGAATCATATTAATGCTCACCATTATAAAAATTAGTAATGACCATATCATAATTAGCATAAGATTGTAGCATGAGATATGTAGAGCTCCACCTATTACATGTATTTATTGTAAACATCCTTTTGGTAAGTTAGAATCTACAATACACGCGCAAATGCTTGCTTGTGAGACTGATAGATATAAATTAAAACAATAGCTAGTCTAATATTTGTCAATTGTTAACCCTGAGGGGTTGTTCAATTGGTCAGACCTTGAGTTTGCTCTCCAATGGTCACCAGTTCGAGTCTCTCAGGGTCACTGAGGTAAGTACCCGACCGTAAACTTCAGGGCCCCGTGGAATTAGTCGAGGTGCGCGCAAGCTGACCCGAACATCCACGGTTATAAAAAAAAAAAAAAGAAATTTGTCAATTGTGGTGCAATATATTTAAGGTCATCTTGCACAATCAAATTAAAAATATTAATAACACAATGCACTTGAAAGCTTTGCATCTAAATCCAGATGGAGTTGGTTAATCAATTTTTCAATAACATTAGTGGTAACATTAACATTATCAAAAGTGAAACTACGTACTTTATCTTGGCAACAAAATTTGCTCTAATTACACCCATCAAAAATTGAAAATATTTTGTGCATCGTGTGGAAATTCAATGACTTTAATGTAGTGATTTTTTTATGAATGATCCAAAACTTATTAATGTAATTGGCTGTGGCGCAAATATATCCTTTTATGGTTTTTCCTGGATCATAGATTGGAAGTAAATGGAATGACACCGCTATAATTTTTTAAATCATCAATAATTTGTACTTTTCATACATTTATTGCATTGTCATGAAGTGTATCACTACTAATAGGTTTGTACTTTGGTTAAAGACACATGTTTATATTCAAGTTCACACTTTTTACTATGGATAGCGGAAACTCGGCACTGATTATGAACATTACCATGCCTTCCCGAACTATTTCTGTATTATAAAATCCAATTTGCAAGAGTTGCTCCCTCTTGGATTTAATGAAATTAAAGTTGAGTTGCCTATCGTTGACAACCCCAATACGAACAAGACATTGTTTGTAATGCTTGTTGTATCGTGTATTGCTAGTTTTTGGTTTTCATGTGAAATCTTGTCTACAGTAATTGCAATATACTTTCATAATTTTGCTCTCCATTCTCAATTGTTTTCTTTTTCTTGAAGTGTTTTCAACATTCAGAAGTAGGCTCACAATCTTTTGCCTTCTTTCATCTCTTTGTAGAGTTCGCTTCTTCTAAATCTTCATTAGGCTCAATAGTTATCATTTGGTAGTACTAAATTTTTCGAATTTGAAACATCGCAGACTTGAGAAAAATCGTAGATGAGAGTATAGAAACTACCGAAGAATTGGTTAGCATCTTCATTGGGGTTCATAAATCTATTGTAATCCCTAACAAAATTTGTAGAAAATTTTAGGAATAGAAACTACAACTAATAAACTAAATTAGTACAAAGAAAGTTGGAATTGAAGAAATAACGAGAAACAAAGGGACAACTGTATAATAATTGCAAAATTATAATGCCAATGAGATGAGATTGTTATATTAGCGAGAATGTAGAGAATTCTGAATGTGATGAAGTTGGTTTACCACTCATCCCTATTTATAGACCTTGAATTAAACAAAAAAAATTCAAACTTCAGAATTTGAATTTGGCATCATAATATGATGGCACCCTGTAGACGCAGGGGTCATCAATCGCAAACTGCTCAGCTAGGCAAGCCAATAGGCTCTTCGAACCTCGGTTTACGAGACGAGATGGTGAGCCGGCTCGTGTGCGAGTTGACGAGCTCATGTGGCTAGCGAGTCAACTCAAGTGAGCCGACGAGCGGTCGCGCAAGGGTTTTGCTGTTTGGCTCGTGCCCCGCAACTTGGCTCATTTGTGGGATGAGCCGGTGAGTGGCTCGCCCCCACTTAACACTCCTACCCTCTGCTACCACCTGCTAGCATTAACTATTTTCAGGATGTTTTGTACCTGGAATCTGTATTCTGCTGTATACTGTGTGGTTCTATTCTATGGCATACTACCAGAAATTCAATTGGATTAGAACACTCCCTTGAATCCTAGATGCAAGAATCTATTAGATCTGTTTCTGCATGCCTGTCTTATATCTTGTGCTATAAGGTGAGCCTTTCTTGGAGCTGCAGAAAATTTCCATTTTTGAGCAGATTACATGAATAAGAATAAGACTTTTATGTAAACATTTTTTAGCTGTGCATTTGTTTAGAAACTTAATGCCAATGTTGTTTTGTTTGCCTCCTTCTGTACCATTGATTATGTTAAGTATTTAGATCTACTAACACATGCGTATAAGCAAATTCCCAGATTTTGAGAATCATACACGAGCATGTGACTTTAAGTAATGAATCTATGAGACTTTCAGAAGTTGGATATGAACATTGAACAGATGAACTTTTGGGAGAAGGGACCTGATATTTAAGCACAAAAATTAACTTATCCACTCTTTTACTTTTGCTTTGATAGATAATCGTAAAATTTTATTAATCAAAGAAGAATACACAGGAAGTGTATTATCAGTTCAAATAAGAAAGAAAAGATAAAAAGTTAGGCAGCCCCTCTAGAGGATTGCTAGTCGCTGCATTTAGAGGTGTCAATCCGGGTGGTCCGGGCCGGGTCGGCCCGCCAACATGTGAGCCCGGTAACGGCCCGCGTGAAAAAAAGCCCGCCCGCTGCGGGTTCTGGGCCGGTTACGGGTCGGCCCACAATTTTGGACTACAACCCAGGCCCGCCCGCTGACCCATCCGGGTCGAGCCTATGCGGGTCGCGCGGGTCGCGGTTCGTTCCGATTTTGGCCCGTATGATTGTATAAATAAAATTATAAAAATATAGAATTTTTCATATTTATAGCAAAAAATATTTTTTTTTATTAAATGTAAACTAAGAATTGAACAAAATGATAAATTCATAATTATATCAAGAAATTTTTACATAGAATTCAAATTTAATGTTACATGAATTATTTATAATTTTGCAAACTTCTACAACATTATCATCTTCTAAATTTATTGGAGAGCAATTATTATTGAAAACAGGATTTTGAGAAAAAGAATCGCGAGAACCGAGAATCCATAATATAGTAGGATTAAAAAATTTAGTAGTGATTAGTGAGAACCGAGAAGAAAGAAATATAATCAAGATGATGGTGCTATTTGCAATTGAATAATTGTAATTGTAGTAAGGTAGTAACAAGTATGAACCATGAAGTATAAATGTATAATAACTAATGAGAGGGTATTGTAAAAATAATTGTAAAAATAATCTCCCCCCTTTTTTTTAATTTTTATTTTATTATTTTTTTTCAATTTTTTGTACGGGCCGCGGTTAAACCGCGGCCCGTGGGGGTGCAACCCGCGAAGCCCGCGGGTTACACCTCCTTGGCCCGTGAACTGCCCGCACGGGTCACGGGTCGGCCCGCTGTTCCGGTTTTCACGGGCCGGTTTTTACGGGTCATGGCCGACCCGTCCGTCTTGACACCTCTAGCTGCATTAAACCAAGTATACAAAGTCAGATAAAAAAATTCTCTAAATTGCTCTGTGGTCCGTATTTGGTCTTCAAAGCATCGGTTGTTCCTTTTCCTCCACACACACCAAACAATGCATCCCGGGATAAGATTCCATGCAAGTTTGCTATCTTTATCCCGAAGTTTCCTCCTCCATGCCCGCAACACATCCTCTATACGTCTAGGCAACACCCAATCTATATGTTGAGAAGCTAGAATACTATTCCACAGCCAACGGACGCCGTCACAGTGAATGAACAAGTGGTCATGTGCCTCCCCATCGCTCCTACACATATAGCACCATTCGGTAACATAAAAGCCTTTTTTTTCGGAGATTGTCCATCGTTAATGCCTGTCCCTTCACCACCGTCCACGGTAAAAATGCCACCCGTGGAGGCAATTTACAATGCCACACCATCATCCAGGGGAATGAACTCTCCACAGGTCCCAGTAGAGATCTAAAATAAGAGCGAACTGAGAAAGTACCATTCCGTGCCAGCCTCCATCGGCTACGATCATCCTCTCCTACTCGAATTTGCATCTCATACAAGTCCGTTAGAAACAATGCATAGTCATTCAACTCCCAATCCTGCAAACCCCTTTGAAAAGTGATATTACAACTGTAAGTCCCATTGTTGATGGCTAAAACGTCATTTACCATAGCAGAAGGCATCATAGTAATGCGATGCAAGGAAGGAAAATCCAACTTTTGCGGTAGATCTCCACACCAACAATCATCCCAAAATCTGATATTATTACCATTCCCCACCGCAAAAGTCAAGCTATTCCGAAAGTCGTTCCATCCTCGTCTAATATACTTCCATAGACTCATCCCGTAAGACCCACGACCCTCACCCGAACACCATCCCCCTCCATCACACCATACTTCGCCCCAATGATTTCTCTCCAGAAACTCTCCCCCTCCACACCAAGCCTCCACAGCCATTTGCCTAATAATGCCTTATTAAACAAAGTAAGTCTCCTCAATCCGAGACCTCCCATCCTCAAATGAGAGCAGACAACCCCCCATTTAACCAAATGAAGTTTCCTCTCCTCTCCCAACCCGGCCCAAAGAAATTCCCTTTGAATCCTCTCTAATCTGTTAGCCACCGCCTAAGTTGCTCGGACTCGAGTACGGGTATCGAATACGGGTACGTATTTAAATGTCGGATCTTTTAATTTTTAAAATAGAGGATACGGGGACACGGCTAAAAAGAGTCCAGATTTCGGACACGGGTACGTGGGTACGTCTTTGAAACTTCAATTAAAATTTTTTTTTTCCAAAAAATTAATCAAAAATATTATTTGATTATTTCTATTTTGTCAAGTTTTGAAAAAATATTAATTTCAAAAAATGCTATTAAATTGTTCTAAAAAATTTATGTAGATTTTATAATTATTTGTCAATCATTTTGGCCAAAGAAAAATCATATTTTAAATTGTTTTAAAATTTTGTAACAACATTAATCATGATATTTTTTTAAACTAAAATGATCTTATCTATATCAAAAGAATCAAAAACATAATTAAGAAATAATAAACATCGTGTAATTTGTTCAACCAATAAAGTTGTAAAATTCGAAAAAAAAAAGATAAATAAATTCAATCAATAAATATACTTTAATTACAATAAATAAATTTCTTTTAAAAAAAAAGTAATGTTTTTTTTTTGAAAAAAAAAATGTTTTAAGGCCCAGCCCAAAACTTAAAAAACAAAAAAAGCCCAATCCAACACCATTCCTCCTTCTTCGTCGTCTTCTTCTTCACGACTTCCAGTTCCAGATTTCAGATCTGCAAATGGGCAGCAGCCATCCTCCTCCTTCTTCTCCTCCTCCTCCTCATCCTTCTTCTTCTTCCCTACGCGACTTCTGGCTCTGCGATGGTGATTACAGCGATTCGACGTGTTCCTCTTCCGCCGCGTGTCCGGTTGAAATTTGCCGCGTCCGACCCGTATTTCGTACCCGTACCCGTGTCATGTCGTGTCGACACGGGTATGCCGACCAAAATGAAGAGTCCGAGCAACATAGGCCACCGCAACAGGAATCGGAAACAGTGACATAAAATAAGTAGGGATACTTGATAGAGTAGATTTAATGAGAGTTAGACGGCCACCCTTCGAGAGATACATACGCTTCCACCCTGCTAATCTCCGTTCCACCTTCTCCACAATAGCATTCCAAATATTAATACTTTTAAACAGCGCCCCTAGAGGAAGTCCAAGATACGACATAGGTAACCGTGCAACCCTACAACCCAATATAATAGCTAGTTCCTCCACATTAGTTACCTCCCCTACTGGAATAGCCTCGGATTTCTCCAGGTTAACCTTCAATCCTGACACCGCTTCAAAGCATAAGAGCAACCTGCGCAAGTTCCTAACTTGCTCCTCAACTGCGTCACAAAAAATCAATGTGTCATCTGCAAATAACAAGTGGGACACCTGCAATTGACCAACCGTAAAACCCGTAAGTAGATTCTTCCGCCTCGCTTTCTCGAGCATCTTACTAAAGGCCTCCATTACAATAACAAACAGTAATGGAGACAGTGGATCCACTCGACCTCAACCTGCTACTCTCGAAAGTAACCTTTGGGGTACCGTGACCAAAACGAAAATGAAACGGTAGAGATACGTAAGCGAATCCACTTATACCACATTTCCCCAATCCGCACCTCCTAAGCATATACGAAGAACGTCCGATTCGCGTGATCATAAAGCATACCGAATATCGAGTTTGCATAACATCCCTGGGACCCCAAGGCACAGTCTTGAGTCAATACATTCGTTTGCTATTAGTACAAAATCCAAAATCTGACGACCTTTCACGAAAGCATTCTGAAACTTAGACATCACTTTCCCTAGCACCTCCTTGAGTCTATTTGCCAAAACTTTCGCAATAATCTTGTACACCCCACTGACCAAGCTAATAGGGCGAAAATCCTTGATATCAGCCGCTCCCGGTTTCTTAGGAATCAGCACAATAAATGTTGCATTAGAACTTCTCAGAAACCTGCCACGCTCAAAAAAGTAAGTGAAAACATCAATAATGTCCTGTTGCACCACCTCCCAACACGCCTTATAAAATGAGAACGAGAACCCGTCTGGTCCAGGAGCCTTCTCATCATTCATACTAAACACGACCTCCTTAATTTCATCCTCCCCAAATGGTCTCTCCAACCAACCGGTATCCTCCTCCGTAATATTAGAAAATTCCAACCCCTCCAACTCTGGCCTCCACTCAAACTGCTCCTGATATAGGTTCTGATAAAAGTTCACCATATGGGTCCTAATATCCTGTGGGTCCTCAAAAGTAACATCATCTACCTCCAACACTGTTACAGAATTGTTTCGCTTGTTAGAATTAGCGACCCTATGGAAGAACTTAGTGCATTTGTCTCCCTCTTTCAACCAGGTGACCCTAGATTTCTGGCGCCAAGCAATCTCCTCCATCTCCACCAACCTCACAAGCTCTTCCCTTAATACTCCACGTTTCTTCTTCTCCTCCCCATCCAACCCTCGCCTCTCCTCTAGCGTATCCAGCTCTTCAATGTCTGAAAGGCACTGAATTTTACGAAAGTTCACATTGCCAACCTCCTCCTCATTCTACCTCTTTAAATCCCTTTTTAACGCCCTCAATTTATGATCCAACACGTAACTGGGGGACTCCCGAAAATCATAAGAAGCCCACCAATTCCGTACTCGCTCCCCAAAACCTTCTACTTTTAACCACATTTTCTCAAATCTAAAAGGCCTTAAGCCGCATACCCCCTAGTATTCCCAGATAACAAAATAGAAAAATGATCAGAGTACACCCTCCCCAATCTCCTCTGAGTAACATCTGAGTACTTAGCCTCCCACTCTCCGCTAACCAAGAACCGATCTATACGAGATAAAACAGGCTGGTCCCGATTAGATGACCAAGTGAAGTCTCCCCCAATCATAGGCATATCCACCAACATATTCTCCCTAATAAAATCTGAAAAATCCTCCATAGCCTCGGTTAGTCTCCCACCACTCGACCTTTCAGTAGGAAATCGAACCACGTTAAAATCACCCCCAATGCACGTTGGGAGATTCCACCAAGCCATCATACCAGTCAACTCATCCCACAAGCCCCCTCTACTCTCAACTGAATTAGGACCATAAACTCCTATAAACATCCACTGGAATCCATCCCCAGTATTCCTAAACGAGAGCGAAAGCGTGTCTGACCCTACACTAACATCCTCCATATCATAAACTCTAGTGTCCCACATGATAAGCATGCCTCCTGATGCCCCCGATGACCCCAAAAACTGATATCCTACATGTTGTCCCCCCCATAAGCTACTAACCACAGCCCTCGAGACAAACTCCAACTTAGTTTCTTGCAAGCAAACAAGTTCCGCCCTCCATCCCCTTAACAAATTTCGAATGCCTAACCTTTTCCTAGCCTCATTAAGCCCCCTCACATTTCAGCTAATAAGTTTTGGAGTCATTTGGACACTCCGTCATCCCTCCCCAGCAATAATTTCCTTGCCTCGCCACCCTTTGCATAATAATTTACTGACCATTCGAGCCGCTTAAGCTCGCGGATTCCCTTCCTTCTAGCTTTGCCTCCTTGTGAACTCATCCCCTGCCCCTGCTAGCCTCCAACTCCTCAAATAATTGCATGAGTTTACTTTCATAACCATCGCAAGACACGCCAACCAACTTACTGAAATCCTGAAACTCTTTTACTTTTTCATGACAGCTTTCCCTTTGAATGGGCACATACGAATGAAGATATTTACAAAGCATATGCTTGGCTCCCTCCATTTGTTGCTTCTTCATTTCTTAATTTTCACTAAATCTCTACAGGCAGCCCTGAGCCCTGATCTCTAACTCTAGCCCATAATCAATATAACTTGAGAAAACTAGGCGAGGGCTCGTGTTGTTTGTGCATAATCTATTTTCCAAATCCATATATTGCTTCCTTATGTCTTGGTTTTTATCAGAGCCATCAACATTCTTGAAGCTACCCCATTTCTGGTACACATTCTAGAAGAGTTAGCTAAATTGAGAATACCCATCATCAATGTAACTTGATAAAACTATGTCCAAAATCTCTGTGCATTATTAGAACTATACCAGATATTTTGACCTTAAATGAAATTCTGTGTTTGTGCACATCCATTTCCCTCGAGGGAAACTGACTATTTGTCTTTAATTCTATACTTGAATCAAATAAATTCAATTATTATTGACGATTAATTTGGCGAAGTATCAAAAGACTTGCGGCTATTTTCGATTTACTTGTTAAGTAGAGAACCTCTTCTACTGAATTTTTTTTTAGTCTCTTATTGCATTGTAGATACTTGCACTGGACAATAAGATCCTTTTATCCTGGTACCACATTATATGATAAAAGTGATAGAAGAAACTGAGAAGAATCTGAAAATGAATTTTAAGGAACGCCTAGGAAGAATAAGGGACAAAAGGATCCCATAAAATGTAATTCTAACAAAGCAGAAAGCTGTAACAATATTATTATTACCTATGAAATCTGCCTTCCCAACGACAAGTGATAAAGACTCCAAACCTATATGCCAGCCGAGTCAATAATATAAAGGAAACAGAAAAAGTTTGTTCCAACATTTTTTCTTATTATTATATCAAGTTATTATTTAGTTCATTTCATGCCCACTTATTGCAGAAGATTCTGAAGGAGTTCCATTGTATCCTTTATACAAACGCCTAGCATCTTATCTTTATCAATCTATATCTTCTGGAGCCTTGTGCGTGGGACATAATGAAATTATTCCGATAGAAGAAGACGATTTGTTAAAGCAGAAAGTAGATGAGTGGAATAGGTTAATTATGGAAAAGGGTCCGGCTTTATTGAGGGTAAGTTAAAACCCAGCTTCCCGTATTCCTGTTACTTATTCTGATATCATTGTAAAAGCTTCTTGGTTTCGCTCAGAGATGGAAGTTGCATTGTTGTAGTTGTTGGCAAAGGTGGACTTTGAGCTTCACGTTCAGGAGCCATTCTTTTCCCAGCTTAATGGTATTATTTGCTTTCTTTGAAGCCTATACATTACGGTTTTATCTGATTGATTTCCATTATCTTCGTAATTATCTTGATGGATTTTTTTATATCTGGTTTAGGCTAATTTTTTCCCTCCTGCTTGTAGATGGACTAAAAACAATTGAAGGAAGGTGTGCCTTTGGTCACTACAAACAGTATGTCTCATTTTCTTTTCTCGTGGCCTTGCATATATTCACCTTGATTATATACTTTCTCTGTGTTTTCTACTAAGCGAAAAGCTTCTTGATTGTTATAGTGCTTTCGTTCTGACTTATGTCCGAACTGTAGTGAGTAGTCTGGTGCATAAGTAGCAATTTATTCAGAATAATTTATAATTGATAATTTGCTGAATGATTTTATTCTTCTATTTCAATCATATTATACTAGATACAATCTTGTTCAAGATAGGACAACTAATTTTATTACTACGTTAATTCCTAGCCGAATAAGGAATACAATTGATACATACATCTGTACATTCTAACCGGAACGAATGCACGACTCTACACTTAGCCCCTGCTTGGTGCGGAAGTCAAAGTCAACAATTAATTATAACCACATATTTTATGGGACCCATAACTTTTCAACAGCACATTTCATTAACTTTGATCAAAATCTACTGATTTTAATCTCCACCAAACGGGGGCTTAATTATGAGAATCATTGCTCTGTTTTTCCTGCTTGTCAGGGGCTCCAGTGATATGTTAGCTTTTTTTTCCTTTCCTTATATTGAGGAAACTTTCTGGGAAGGAAATAACACAAGCTGTACTCATGCTGAAAGAATTTGAGAGGCCAAGTGCTATTCCAGTCTCTCTGGAATATTAAATTCTTAAACTTGCCATTCTAAGCTTATTGTTTTGTTTAAACAGTGTTGGAGAAGGCATCTTTTCTTACACTCAATTATTCTAGGAAAATACATGTTCGGTATACGTGAGTTATCAAGTATTATTATCTCATGTCAAGAAAATTACTATATTTTAATGAAATATTGGCCATTCCCCTAGCAAAGCAGTACCTTCTATATATTTGAGCTTTCTTTGCTTCTCCAGATAATCTAGAAGCTTGTTATTGATGCGTCTCTTTCATATGATGTCTTATTTTGGGTGCTAGAATCAAATCAGGAGATATACTCCTCTTCAACAAATGCGTGATGCTTCAAGTTCAGGTGTTAATATGCCCTATGCAGTTTGTAACGATTAATACTAAGTAGAGTTTCATGGTAAACTTTCTATTACTTGCAGGACATCCACCAATATGCTTCATTTCGTGAGATGTTGGAAGCAGAGAGCCTCGCAAAAGTTCTTCCAGGAGTAGAAAATATTGAAGAAGGTAGCCCTTTTATTTTCTTTAAATTGCTAGTGCTGCTCTAGAGACCATCCTTTTTTGTGGGATTATTGATTTAAGCATGCAAAAATTTGTTTTTCAATTGCAAATTATTATGTAAACTAAGAAACAAGAGATGTTAAAAGGAATGTACAGTATCTCCATAGCACAATTGCTACTCTGAATTCATATTTTTCTACTAGCTTCAATAAGGATTGTACATTGTCTCATACCTCTAACCATTATGTCTTCTTTTTGAGCAAAGGACAACTGCCTCCCAACAACCAAATGATGATGATATTGATAAAACTTCTCTTGACTGCGATAGCAGTGGTGTAGTTTTGTATCTTTTATTATTTGAAATCACTATGTTGTATACCTATTTGATATAAATTTTGCTTAACGTCGTTTGTTGAATTTAAATTGAGTAAAAACCTGTGAAGAACGTACAAACTATTGGAAGCTCGTTAAAAAAATCAAGTATGATTAAACTTATTAAATATACTTGACTGATTTCGTGATTATGCTGAGCTGAGATCAATACTTGATCTCGGGCTTCATAACTTGTGTTTGTTACACTTCTGCATGCAATCAACTGACGAAACTTTGTGCTTCTCAAGTATTAAATTATAGTATTCTACGTAGTATAGCCCAAGCTTTTATTTTGATTGCAGGGTCCTTTCATTGTTAATGACTTCCCTCGTTGCTGTCTTGCATTTTTATCCAAGTCAGGAAGTACACAACTCAAGCCCGCCCACTTTTTTTTTTTGATAGGTAATCACGTAAATTTTATAAATCGAAATAAAAGATAATACACAAGGAGTGCATTATCAAGTTAAACAAGATAGAAACGATAAAAAATTCGGCAACCCTTCTATCGGACTAACGGTTACAGCCTTAAACCAACTATACAAAGTCAAGTAAAACAATTCTCTAAATTGCTCTGTCGTCCGTATTTGATCTTCAAAGCATCTGCCGTTTCTTTCCCTCCACGCGCACCAAACGATGCATCGTGGAATGAGATCCCAAACAAACTTGCTATTCTTGTCTCGAAACTTTTGCTTCCATGCCCACACCACGTCCTTGATACGCCTTGGAAACACCCAACTCATATGTTGTGAAGCCAGAATATCATTCCACAACCAACGAACACCATCACAATGAATGAACAAATGATCGATCGTTTCTCCATCCCCCTTACACAAATAGCACCACTCCGTTAGACATAAAACCTCTTTTGTAACTAGATTTAATTTTGTATGGTGTTCTTTGAGATTCTACAGCCTTAACTTTTTAAGCACACTTCATTTCATGTTATTTTTAATTTTTACTGACCTACCCATCAACCTTATTTTTCTCTGTTTCCTAGCTCTTGACCACTTCTTATAGCCTCCAGATTATCTTGATTGATTTTTTATTTTATCTTCAGGTGGTGTTGCCTTCACCATTTCTCAAATCGTAGTTATATTTTCTGCTTTTATCCATCTTCATTTAAATTCTCAAAACTGCACCTGGTTTGTGTATATTTTGTTTTTTTGGCGATACTAGAAACACTAATCAAGCATTTAAACCCCCAAAGAGTCCCCTCAACCCAATGTCCTCAAATCATGTGGGTAAACTGTTGTCTTATAATTATTTGTCTTGTGTTATTGTTTGAAGCCATAGACAGTCCTGAGAAAGCTAATTATTTTGCCTCATTGAAGCTCCTTGATCCTTTTCAATCATTAATTTCTTGCAACCTTAATTGAACTCCCGTGAAATGTTTCTTAATTTAACTCCCATGAAATCTTTCTCCATAGCATCTTCAATCAGTATATATGGATCCTTTTCTTCAGCATTACCTGCCAAGGTCATCAACTCTGCTAACCATTAGCTTATAACCCTGAACCTTATAATTTCAACCATTTACGACTTCAAATTAAGTCAAACTTAGCCCTTGTTTGAGTCCCATTTTGGGGAAAAAATGCATTTTAGAATAGTGGTTTTGGAAGAATGTGTGGTTAAAAAAGAAGAAAAAGTTTTTGATTCACGTGTAAAATTATTTTATTGAAGAATGTATGGTTAAAAATGAATTTTGAAAAATGATTTTTTGAGAAAATGGGGCTCAAACAAGCCCTTAATCCCTCCAATCCCTTCTCTCCTGCAGCCTTTTTCAAGTTGGATTATTCTCTATTACAGGAAAGTGTTACAACACTTACCTGATGTCAAAACTGATTACAATTAAAACCTTTTAAATGATTTAGTTAATGCATATGCAGTTCTTTTCAGCAATTTATTGATGGATGACCAACTAAATAACAAAATGATGGAGAGAGAAGAAAGTTAACAGTATCATTCTAACAGGAATTCCTGTTCCTGATGTTAATTGTGATGGGTGTGGAGCATTTTTTAGGTGTGCAAGTCTACAGGAATTTCTATTCAGAAGAAAAGGAAAGGTTGAATGGAGTTATTGCTATCTGTATTGAAAAACCAACTTCTCAGCTTTACGATTGTATGGCCTCCATACTTCGGGTGAGTGTCCTTAGAGGCTTGCAAATCTTGTTTGGTCTTCATTTCTAGATTTTCATAATATGATTGGAGTCTCCTGTGTGGTTCATTCTACTGCTTTCCATTGTGACCATTTGGTGTCTTGTGACTCTGCGCAGTCCAGAATTTTAGAAATCAAATTCAATTCCTAAAATTACTTGTCCTTAGAATTCATAGAGTTACTGAATAAAAATGACTCAATCCAATCAAAATGGTTCCTTGATAGTGAATTGTATTTTGTCTCCCCAGAAATGATTGAACCTCGTAGTCTCCACATATTCCTAATACATTGCTATCCAAGTAGAATTTAGAATATCAGCAGCTTATATAGCCTCTGTTGAGCCCCATTTTCACTAAAATTCATTTTCAACCGCATTCTCGCATAAAATAATTTTACACGTAAATCCAAAATGTTTCCGTACTTTTTAATCATACATTATTCAAATATCACTATTACAGAACCCATTTTCTCAAAAAGGATCAGTCTTCTTGGTTTTTTTTTTGGGGGGTGGGGGAGTGTGATTACTGTACACTACAATCGGCTAGCGAGAATCATCCTTATTTTATTTGTGTCCTTGTCTGGTCTCTTGAATTAATATACATAACATGAAGACGAGCAGAAATGCAACCTGAATGACATTGTACAAGATGTATCACCTATTGAAGCATATTTTCCTATTCAATATGGGTCATATACTAGATAACTCCAAAATTTTCGCAATGTACAATTATTTTAGGTTGCTTACTATTTAATTTTACTTTTATGTTTTCATAGGGATTGAGTTATGGAGGAGTTCAACGGCTCTTGGGCTTTGTCCAGACAACGGGAACAAGTACAGAATCACTTCCTCCTCCACCGTCAGTGCTGCTCTCTTCATTTTTGTTGCCACATAATACGAATGTATGACAATGACTTGTGATGTTTCCTTTTTAAGTAATTTTACTTCAAATTCAATGGCATCGCCTTGTTATCTTTTGCTTCTTCATTGATATTCATTTTGGTTTTTTAGTCTGATATTTTCTCTGTTATATCCTTGCAATTTACCATAAGATTCTTGGTAATGTCTTGTCTTTATAAACTTCATCATCTTGGTCCTACTACAATCCTTTTAAGTGATGGGACCTAAAAATCCTTACCCTGTCTATACATACTTGTGATTGCTAGCTACTTGGTGCATGTTTGATGAATGATTAAATTAAAATTTAAGTGATTATAAGTTGTGGGTCTTACCGAATGTGTGGATAATAAGTGGGTAGTAGTTATGTGATGGGTGATATGGTTTGTTCCGATTATCATGACAATCAAGTTTCAGATAGCTTGATCACAGTTCAAACTATTTTTAAAATAAAACAAAATAAATTCAGTATTTCCATTTAGAGGGAGTGAAGTGAAAGCCCTCTCATGTTGTCCAGTCTCTGGATGGTGCTCGGTTCTTGAGCGTGTTGGGGGATTAGATGGATGTTGGTAGTTGAAAGAGCTGCTCCTCTGCTCATTCCCGTATCCAAATTGGATCTCCAAAAGGGTAAAAGAGGCTGTATAGATTATGTATTTGGGTTTATATCATGATTGTCTTGGTTTGTTTCATATTGTGATTCGACTTATTGTATATGTGGTCACTGGGGGATGTCACTACAATTGTATGTAGTTTTGCTTATGCATGGATTCTCTCTTGACTTGAGGTTAAAGGCTCGACCTTGACTAATGGAGCGAGGGCCTTAGCAAAGCATGTCAGTAGAAGCAGCAGTGGATACTGGGGCTCCCTATGTGGAAGCGGTCAGTTCAATATGTTATGGCTCTTTTAGATTTAAACTCGCATATGCATGTAAAAAATATGAGCATCTAAATGCTATACTTTCCTGATTTGTTCTGAAAAACAAATTTGTTGCAAGGAAATATTTCTCCCGAGATATTAATCACTCTTCGTTCAAGTAGAGATTTGATTGGAGGCTTTATTGACTAATGCTTCACAAGTTGAAGCAAGTGCCTTACAGGATTATGTTTGCCTGAGCAACTGTCCTTTTTTAAAATAAAATAAAATTTTGCATGTTAATCATAGAGACTACAGGCAAAGTAGTAGTATCTAGTCATTTACAGATTTGTCATGGATAACAAGGTTCTTGACTGTCATATTTGCATGTCCAGATTCGGAAAAGAACAGGGCTGCCATGGACATCGTTAGTTGCCTACTAACTCGTTGTAGCTGGCTGAATATGCATACTGTTCCACCACATGGAGTCGTGTTCGAGATAAGGATTAAGGATGGTTATGGTGCACGATGGTCTGCAGATGGAACTAAGGTATGGTTGTAAAGGTCTTTACTTTGTCCTAATGAAGATAAGGACTCAGGTAATGCAATGTGAATCGCAGTTCATAGGATTTCTCGAGCCGTACATGGCGGATGGTCACTCAAAGGGCTGGAAGCATTAATCAACTTTGGTTAGTGTTCATTGCTTCCCTTAAAAGAGTTTTCTCTGCATTTTGTTGTAAACAAATCATTCTGTATACTATGAAGTATTAATCTATAATCGACGACTCCACTGTTGTTAGATTATTAGTTTGTTCAAAAGAAGTACAAAGTCCCTTTTCGGTTTAGCTAAAAAAGTTGATTTTAATCGAAGTTAAAATCAACAATTAATTTTAATCGAACATGTCATAGAATCTATCATTTTTATTAACTTTTCCACTATATATTTTATTAACTTTTATCGAAATCTACTAAAAATCTGATTTTAACAAAACTAAATAGAGGCTTTAATGTTTCTCTCATAGTCAGAGGTGTAAAATGGTCTGACTTAGCTCCTATTTGACAACTATTATTTCAAATCTTTTTATTCTGCATACTTATTTTCAATTACACATTCATACAATAAAATATTTTATACGTAAACCCAAAACCTTTTTCTACCTTTTAACCAAATATTATTCAAAAACTCACTATTCAAAATATTGTTTTTCCCAAATAATGATCATCAAATAGGGGCTTAACCTGGATAAGGTCTGGTACTGAGAACATCATCCATTGCCCAGAACGATGTACAATTTTGCGTCGACTGATTTGGTCTAATTTCTTTTCTCAATGCAATTATATATTCCAAGTGCTAGTTGACATTAAAATGAAAATAATTACGATTAGATTGCTACCAAACAAAAAAGCAAAAAAATTATAATTATCAACGTACATAGCCTAGAGAGGCCTTGAGGTGATCTTCATGATATCAAATGATACATATCATGACTTCAAGTACGAGCATTCGTTCGGCCAAATTATCACTCGTCGTTGTATGGTCACGGTGAAAATAACGTAAAAATGATGTCAATTACATTAAACGACAGTCAAGCGTTAGATACTGATTGTATATATCCGACGAAAATAACGTAAATTGATACCCTTTGTCGATAAAATAATTACCTTTGATCTATTATATTTAAAACACTATCTTATCTTAACAAACATTGATGTCTAGTTTCTTAATTATAATGTATGTTCCTTTTGAAAATTAAAGTTTGTCGATTTAAAGTGAGTGTCCCAAATGGATTCTATATATTATTAAAGTTGGAAGGCCTGCTTTAACTTTTCTGTGCAACACGTTGCTAAGAAACACAAGAAGACACCTAGGATGTATTGCAAGACTTGGGCTAATATAAATATATTAAATAATGAGAGATAATTTTTCAATGATTGGCAGGAAACTGAAACTTTGTGCTTGTCTTCTTGTGTATTTCCTAGTGTGGAATAACTTGTATTCATCTACTTCTTGAGGAAATAACTAAAAAAATTTTACTCTCAAGGTCAATTACAAGAATTTTTTTATCGCGAAATCTACTGAAATTGCTAATAGAATCATAGTTCTAACGATCGAAAAAAAAAAAAAAGAAATTAAAATAGAATTGTGTTAAGTCTCCATAAAGTTGTGCCATTCATCCCCAAAAAAAAAAAAAAAAAAAAAAAAAAAAAGGAAACCCATAAATATTTACTCTTATTACTGTATTGTCGTGTCTTATATATAGGTACAAATAATCTAACCATATTGTTCTGTCCTATATAAGTACAAGAATGTTGTAGTTCAAGAAAATATATCTAGTCTATGAGAATATCCTTGTAAACCTAGAAATAGTTTCATGTTGGGCAAGCTTAAGAAATTTATTTATAAGTAAGTAAAAATTAACTTTTTAACTTAATTTCGTGATAAGTTAATGTTTTTACTAATTAATTCTAATAAGTTTTATCCATAACCTCTTGAATTCTTTGTGTGGACATACCAAATAATTCTTCAAAATAAGCAAGAAATTTAGAAATTTAAGGTAGATAGAAGTTAACAAGAAATAAAAGACAAGTACATATAGAAATGATCTACTAAGTAACGGTATTAGCTATTGTCACTCATGTATTTATCGGTACTAAACTTGACTTTAAAATCCTATGTTAGCCTTAATTTCTAAATAAATCTGTTAATCTTCATGTCATCACTACAAAATCTTAAAATGGGGGATGAATAGAGCTCCGAATATGCCTCGTCAGATGAATTGTCGTCAATTTTATCCAATTATTTTTAAATTTCTCTGTCGTGACATGATTAGATGGCATATTTATCTCGAAATGTAAGACATATCATATTGTCGTTAATTTATAATGTCTATGTACGAATGTTAATGTTAGTAACTAGGGCTAACATTGACAGAATTGAAATTCAATAATCTGATTGATTCAATTGAGATTTCTTTAGTAACCAAAAATGAAATTAATCCTAAGGTATTTATGTATGTATATATGTATTATATGGCATGATGATGTAAGCAAATATTAATCAATTGAAAAATATTCCATTATACAATGTTAATTTGTAGTCGGAAGGCCATCATTACATAAATTAATAATAATAAAATTTATTATAATATATACGTTGATTATTAGATATTTTTTATCAGCTACCATTAATGAATTGAAAAAAATATTCCATTTTATAAATTTAATTTGTAGTTGGAAGGCCATCATTTCATAAACTAACAAAAAAAAATTATTATTACATACCTTGACGGCATTCATAAACTACTAAAAAAATTATTATAATATATACTTTGATGATTAGAGATTTTTATTTATTTTTTTAGTGAAAGACCTATTTGTTGACTTTGCTTCTCCAAAAATAGATTATAATTATTTAGGCCAGGTTTGATATGCCTTTTTTTTTCATGAAAAAAGGAATTGAAATTCCATTTCTCACTTTTGCCATGTTTAATGGCACTTTTTTTTTTCCAAGAATTGATTTTCCACCATTGCCACATTTTCTCGGTTTTAGCCATCTTTTTTTTATTTTTTTATTATTATTTTTTTTGGCAATAGATACAAATTCTATCCCCAATTGTAAAAAAAATTATCCCTTTAATTAACAATTTTCATATAAAACAAAGCCAAACGAACACAAAAAAAAAGTTACATTTTTTTTGGCAATCCAAATAAATTATATCCCCAATTGTAAGAAATTATATCCCTTTAATTGACAATTTTCATGAAAAATAAAGTCAAATGAACACCAAAAGATAGAAAATTTCAACATTTTTCGGATGAAAATTATACCAATAAAACACAATTAATTGACAATTCCCAATAAAACAAGTTCTAAGCAATTCAATTCCTTACAATTCGTTTTCTTTTCACCCAAATTCCATCTTTGAATCAAATTAATTAATAAGTTGCGAATTATAGATTTTGAATTAAGCTAATTTCTGAGCTTCGTGTCTCATGGCTATGAAATTGTCCCGCAACAAGAAGGCGGCTCTTGCCTCTTGTGTGAAAGAAGTCCAATTAAGAATATTTACCTAAATGGGATATTGCTTGTTTTAATTGTACTTTATACATAGATATATATTGAATTCAATTAAATTTGACATTTTCCTTTTGTCTTCTTTATGAGAACTTGTTAGATATTTGTTCAAACTATTAAAGAAATAATTTTATTTACTTTTATTGTTACAACCTTTATGGTGCAGACCTAATTTATTCTTTTCTGTTAAAATATAATAGTTTTACGAATGGACGAAGAGTTTGGAACTCAATACGGTTACTTATTCTACGTTAACGATCAATTTTATTCTTGAATTTCAAGTGACTAAGAGAATGAATTTTGTTCGTTTATTTATATTTTCAACACTACAACGTTTATATAGATTTTCTTCGTTAATTTTTTAGTACTATTATTTTTCCTTGAGAGTGCCAATACAAATTTACATCATTTGTCATTGCACCAACATGGTGTGTGGAGAACAGTAGTCTGCTGTTGATCATATCATGTCTATGTAATAAATATGTTGATTTTTCTCTTAAATAAACTCAAAAAATTAATACATAATTAAACCTCATTGACGAGGACCTCAATTATAAAAACTAATCAAACTGGCCTTCTAATTCCTAAGTTCTTATTTAGGTTTTTTTTTTTTCTCATATTTGATGGATAGAACTAATTCTATCAGTTCAAAAGAAGCTGCCTTCTTACATGTTACCAACCCTCAAAACAATGGTATTCACCTAGAAATGCAAGGCACCAATTGTAGACAGCCTCAAGAAAGCAACATAACCGGACTCCGGTCACCGGATTCCGGGGAGAATTCAGATGGAAAGTGGGCATCAAGGTTGCTTATAGAGTGTGCCACAGCCATGTCTGAGAAGGACTCTACTAAGATCCATCACCTCTTATGGATGTTGAATGAACTTGCATCTCCATATGGAGATTGTGATCAGAAGTTGGCTTTTTATTTCTTGCAATCCCTCTTCTGTAAGGCAACGGATTCCGGGCAACGATGTTACAAAACCCTAATTTCAGTAGCAGAAAAGAGCCACTCTTTTGATTCTGTCAGGAAATTGATACTGAAATTTCAAGAAGTGAGTCCATGGACAACTTTTGGCCATGTTGCATCAAATGGGGCTATGTTGGAAGCCTTAGAAGGTGAGAACAAACTTCATATAATTGATATCAGCAACACTTTGTGTACTCAATGGCCAACTTTGTTGGAAGCCTTGGCCACAAGAAACGATGAAACGCCCCATCTAAAGCTTACTGTGGTTGTGACAACGAGCATCGTGGAATCCGTAATGAAGGAGATAACTCCAAGGATGGAGAAGTTTGCCAGGTTAATGGGGGTGCCCTTTGAGTTTAGGGTAATGAATGGCCTAAATTTCTTGGGAGAGTTGACAAAGGACAGCCTAGGTGTTCAAGACGATGAAGCTATTGCAGTGAATTGCATTGGGGCACTGAAAAGAGTTGATGTGGAAGAAAGAAGGGCTTTTATTCAAATGATCCAAAGTCTTAGGCCTAAAGTTGTGACTGTTGTGGAAGAAGAGGCTGATTTCTCAAGCTCAAGAAATGATTTTGTCAAATGCTTTGAAGAATGCCTTAGATTCTACACAATCTATTTTGATATGCTAGAGGAAAGCTTTGCACCTACAAGCAATGAGAGATTGATGCTAGAGAGAGAGTGTTCAAGAAGCATAGTTAGTGTATTGGCTTGTGATGATGAAGTTGATCATGGAGGAGACTGTGAGAGAAGAGAGAGAGGAAGCCAGTGGTCAGTGAAGCTCCGGGAGGCTTTCGTCCCGGTCAGATACAGCGATGATGTTGTCGATGATGTTAATGCACTGCTTAGAAGATACCGGACCGGATGGTCACTTGTGCTACCTGCAGGAGCAGATGATGTAGGATTATACTTGACATGGAAAGAGGAACCTGTGGTATGGGCATCAGTATGGAAACCCTAATACTAGACATCAAGTATTTTCGGTTCTACTCAAACTTTTGTGGTTTGCCCCAACATTCCTCACTTATCATCGTGATTTATAGATTTCTTGGTCGAGCTATTCTCAAATTCGATACAATGCCATATCGTTATAATTGAAGCCATAATTATATAGTAGTTGAACTTTCCTAGAGTTTTCCTTGTGTTTTTCTTCTTCTGAATGATCAGCATGCTTGAATTCTTTCCATTGAAGTCCATTATTTCTTCATACTTTTATGCTTGGGAGTTTGTGTTTCTTATGCTTTTGCTTTTTACTATTCTTCTTGTTTGAAAGTGTTTGCACTTGTGTAACAAATCTTATATACATAAACTTCTCTTTACTGCGCGCATCCAATAACATGAGTTCTTTATTGGCTATTCAAAGTGGAATCCCGGTAGATTTCCATTAATCACCACTTTCACTTTTCTCCTGCACAATACATTATTTCACCCTTTAAGAGGTACAAAATATCACGAGGAAAATATCATACTGAATCCAATTCTTTGAGCATACTTGCCTAAAAATATAGGTCATTAATTGATGGAATTTTTCGAAATTTTGGCTGTCAATGGAGTTGAAATTCTTAGAGAGTGGAATTTATGCCGAATTGTTCCTCATATAGTTCTTCGAACCACATTTTACAAATGAATACCTAAACCCCCGAATCATAAGTCGAAACATAGCATGTAAAGTTGCATTAGTGGAGGATAAAGGTGTGAACAGGCAAGAGAACAAGGCATCTGAATAATGATCAACAAAAACAGGAAATACAAACAGAAAATTGACAACACTATATACAATTTGAGTGAAGTAATAATCATGTTAAGATGCTGTTGGAAATTTGAAAGCATCGATTCATATTCGACTATCTTTATGCATTTCAGAAAATAGTCATAATGAGACATCTATCTGAAGATTTGGTACATATACAGCAAAAACAACATTGATGATCAAGAGAAATTAATCTCAATAAAATAGTGTATATGTATGATAGCTGATTTCTATGTTCCGTTAAATTTTCTTTTTAGAGTATTATTTCGTATAATTTTGTGTTATACGTATCCATATGATACTAAAATTCACACCCGATGACACTATTTTTAAAGTATTTGGAATGAAAAACTCAAATTCCATTGTCGAAAAACCTTCAAATGAATTAAAAGACTGCGAACGACATCAATCGGCGATATTCTTTGTTTTGTTTGCAGCTACGTTTAAGGACTATATGCATCTAATATTCTTGTATAATAGATCAAATTTGGGGTTAAAACATGGTAAAATAATTATCAAAATTAGAGGCAATAAAGACATTGTGGAGCTTTTTTTTGTGTGATAATTAATTTCTATATATACGATAATTAAAAGATAAATAGTCGATCTCGATTGTCGTGATGGTTGCTAGGCATAGCAAAAAATCTTCTACGATGGACATAAAATTAAGAAATAATTAAAGTAACATAAATTCCTAATCCTAGTTGACATGACATGACATAATCTTGCAAATAATTGCTAGGGATATATTAATATAATTATAAGAGATGCATATATATGACAAATGAAACATACATATATAGTTTATAAGTGGTAGAAAGAATTATATAAGAAAAAAACACAATAGTTGTTGGCACAAAAAATTAGGGTCCCATGAAGGTTTGAACATAAGTTGGTGGCAAGCAGAGGTACAGCATGTAGATCCCATACTTGCCTTTTGTCCATTGATGATTTGAATGGCATATAATTTGCCTTTGATCTCCCTGTTATGCACCAACATAAGAAAGTGGGAAGACACTTTTCTACATTTAGATAACTTAGACAAGACTAGTGTCAAGTTAGCATCTCTAAACATCTAAAAGTGTCAATTGAGTTGTGCTGTCAAGCCGACATGATTAACGAGTCGAGTTGTATTGATGATAGCTTTAAAAAATTCGCAACTCAAGTTGGGCCTTTTATTTTTATTTATTTATTTGTTTTCTTAAAAAAAGTTGACGATAAGTTCTTATAATCTTAAGAACAATTAAAGAAGAAAGGCCTGACGTGCTAATTGAACGTCAAAAATGTACAATCCAACTTACATCTCTACACATATCCACACATGTATGGAAGAATGAAATGACGAAAACAATGCTTAGCATGTAAGCTAAGTTGATTGGTTAATATTTTGAATATCCTGACTAGACCACTAATCTTGGTAAGATGGTTGAGCTTAAATTAGTGTTGATACCGTCCAAATTTACATGTGTACAAATTTGCAAGCTCGTAGAATAAACTAATGCCCCTTTAAAATTTTCTATAGAAAATGTTCATGAGTGGATTTTCCGGGGACTTGGAAGGTGCACATGCCAAAGCCACACAACTTGCCGGGGAAGCTGTGGCTAATGTAAGAACAGTCGCTGCCTTCAATTCAGAATCGAAAATAGTTGGTCTTTTCGCGTCGAGCCTTCAACCTCCATTGCGCCGCTGCTTTTGGAAGGGACAGATAGCTGGAGGTGGATACGGAATAGCTCAATTTTTGCTCTATGCTTCCTATGCCCTTGGTCTTTGGTACGCCTCTTGGCTCGTCCAGCATGGAATCTCAGACTTCTCAAAGACAATCCGAGTTTTCATGGTCCTTATGGTCTCAGCCAATGGTGCAGCCGAAACTCTGACGCTTGCCCCTGACTTCATCAATACGCTGAAGATTGTATTTTAATCGATCAGAGCACCAGGTGGATCGAAGTTGTGAATTTCAACATTTATCCTTGTGTTACTTTCTCGTGCTTAGTTTGTAATGTCATGTACGTAATTAGAACATTTATAAATCAAAGATCCACAAGTCACTAAATTTTTTGCCCTTGAACTTGTTTTTAAGTGGATTATTGACTCAATTTCAAGTGAGTCATTGCACTTCTTTTATTTTAGTACCATTAAGTTACTTTTCCTCAATCGAATCACTCTGTCTTAGAAAATTCAGCATGTCTTGCTAGAAATGATGGCCCTTTTAGTACAATGGCCTACAAATTTGGTCCATCCTTTTGGCATAATGGCCAAGACCACCTATCAAAAAGGCCGTTATGCTCCTTTTTGGTGCAATGATTTAGACTAACTATTATAAAAGCCGATATCCACGATCCATGTACAAGGGTGCACGATAATAAATTTCATAATTTTTCATGCATGATACATATTTCATTCAAAAGTTGTAGCAGTTCAATATCAGTATAATGAATCGATATTATATATTGATTTGATTTAGATTTTAATTCAGATTTTTAGCTGAAGCGGACGGGATTAAGTTTGGCCAATGAAGGAACAAACCGTCGGAGGGAAAAACTTCGCTGCAATAATTAAAATGAAGATGTCGTATAAGCGTTAGTTGCTCTCACTCGTTGAATTTGTGATGCTCGAGGAACTCCAAACAAATAGCTTTAATTAACGGATTTTTCAAACCTTGAACCGAGTTGCAAAAGAACAAATGAAATCCGTAAAAAGGAACAAAGAACATTTAAAAAAAATCTGAATTTAGGTTTTAGAAATTGATGAACTTCGATTCAAGAACTTGGGATGTTTTTATTATGATTTATCATCAATTTAAAGTGATTAATCATAAAAAAAACACCAAAGGGCACACCCCATTGATGAATAGGCCCATTTTCATGCAAAGCATGAAAAATTCCTTCCACGAAACAGAGGGAAAGAGATCCCCCTTCTACTATGTTTTCCTTCATCCAAAATCCCGGGTAGCTTTAAGCTTTGAATCCCTTATTTCTTTTTACAATATCAACAATATCAAACACATAAAAACTCTAGTTCTACTTTTTACACACAAATCTTACTTAGCGCATTAAAAGTTCGTGCGCTTATCCATTTTCATGATTTTTAAGAAAATAAATCCAACTTTCATTTGAAGCAGCACCACTTCTAAGTTTATATAGGCGGCGTTCTTGCATTGCCTTTGTTGCATTTACAACACTTGTGCCAAATACTAAACTTCATTATGTGTTGCAAATTGTCCACTTAATGAATAACTTGTTGTTACCCTTTGAACCTATGAATTACTCATTTCTAAATGATAGGTAGGAAAGTCGCCATTGGAGGATTTTAATTTAAGAAGTATTGTAAAACAAACAAGATACCTGAATAGTTCTGATACTAATTGTTGTAAAACAAAGAAAATACCAGAATTGTTCTGATACCAATTGTTGAGAAACAAACTATCGGATTGAGATTGAAGTTATATGGCAACTAATAATGAAGTATATAATCAAACAAAATAATAATAAATACAAGAATATGACAAATGAATTAAGAGATTTTATTGATTCGAGAATAATGGAGAACACAGAAAATTATAATAGATCTTATAATTTTAGTAATCTATTTTCTCACACCATATAAAATTGTATAGAGGAGCCAACTATTCATAAGGAACATGTAGGGGATGTCCAAACCCTCCTAGTAGAGTTGTTGATAAAGTAGGATACAAAAAAAATTGAATCCAAAACAAATTATAACTCCTAATGGGCTTCCAAAACAAAATTTCAACTTGACATAAGATTCCAATAACATTCCAAAGTGCACTTCAATAAGGAATTCAAGTTACACCTAAATTCTAACAAGAAGTTTCAATCATATCCTGCATGATGTCTATATTACTAACTCTCTAGTAAGAGCATTTGTAAAAGGATCTGCCAAATTCTCGCTTGACCTCGCATATGTAAAAGAAATTACTTCATCTTTGATGATTTTTCTTACTTAGCCCCAATTTGAGCCACATTAAAAATTTTATTATTATTCTTCTACTCATTTTCAACCACACATTTTTCAATAAAATAATATTTTTCATCACATCAATAACTTTTCTTTCTTTTTCAACCACACATTCTCCATCAATCTACTATTCCAAAATACATTCTTCCGAAATAATGTTGCTCAAACACACCCTTAATTATGACTTAGACTCGTATGTCTTGACTTCTTGTTGTAACCTTCACTATTGGCTCGAGTTAATGTAACTTGACCATCAATAGAAGACTCATTCTTCAAATCTAACGCAACGTAACTTGTTTATTTTATATCATACATGTGATATCTATTACAGCATGTCGTATGCAAGCACACAAATATATCTACTACATGTCTTAGAGTATCTCCAAAAGATTCTTTAAACATGAGATACTCTCTATTTTAAAGAGTCAACATTTAAAATTATGTTCTAAAAGACTCTTTAAATTAACATTTTAATTTAGAGAGTGTATTTGATTCTCTAAATTTTGAGAGCCAAACATACTCTCTATAATTAAATAAATTTAAAATGTTTCAATTTTCAATGTAGGAAAACAATAAAATAATATAAATAAAAGTTAGTTAAAATAAAAGATAAAAAAAATAAAAAATATTTTTTGGGAGCAGTAAAATTAAGTATTAAATATAAAGAGCTTGTTAGATTATTTCAAAATTTTAACTCTCTAAATTTATAAATGCTATCAAAATGATAGAATATGCTTTTTAAAAATATAGAGTCTCTAATAGGCCTGCACAAAAAAATTGCGAAATTGCAAACCGAACCGAAACCGTTAATCTGAAATCGTTGGTTTAGGTCCACGTGGACCCGCGATTTTTTTCTTTCAAACCGAACCAAATCGTTTCAAAATGATTTGGTTTAAGTTTCAATTTTCAAAAATCGTATAAAACTGAACCGAATCGTTTAAAAAATTAATTTTATTAACTTACAAATTTTAAAGGTTTTACTTTTTAGAAAGAAATATCAATTTAGCAATACAAATTACAATCAACCCATTAAAATAATTATATAAAGTAAATTAAATTCATCATTATTAGCTAATAGTTTTATAACACATATATCTAATCTAAACTAAAATTAATCCCAAATCATGCAGAAAAAATATTTATTTTCGACAATTCCAATCATAATACAATAAAACTACGACACAACTTTAAAAGCCATCTAAACTCTCATTTCTCAAACATTTGACCTATGACTGTCACTGCTAAATAAAATGTGATTTCCAATTGCAAATCGTTAGTCGTCTTGTACTTGTTAGTCTGCTAATTTCTACCCGAATCACAATTTCTCTATTCTCTCTTGATAAGTCTTAGATTCTCATTAAAGTCATTTTTTTCATTATTCTTTCTTTTATTTGTTGTTTTTTAAACTTATTATACACTTGTGAGTTGTGATTTGGATTAAAAAAAAAAAAACTATCTGTGTGCTTAGGTGATTAATGAACTTGTTTGTCATTTAGAAAAAACGAAGGATAGAACATATTGATGTGAGAAAATGTTAAATTTCTCTAACTAGTACTACTACATTCTACTTTCGTAAAGTCATTAAAGAATAAAATTTGTCAATTTCCAATAAATCTAAAATCTATCATTTTTTGTACATTCAAACATATCATGTTTAGCTCTTTTTTTCATCTCACTAGTAGGAAGAAATGAGTTTTAAACAAACTATTATAGTAGAATGTGATTCTATCTTTACGAACCACTATATGACAATATGATAGGCGAATAAGAAAAAGTAAATAAAAAGGAATTAAGATATATTCGTTGTAATAACATCTTTTAGCAACCAATTTTGAAAATAATTTATTCATGAGTTTCGTGGGAAAGATGAATGTAATTTTAATATTTAATATTATTAATTCTCATTTAAACTTATTTTAAATATATTATTATAATGTCGATGGGTAAACAGCGGATTAAAATCGAACCAACCCACAAATTATGGTTTGGTTTGGTTCGAAAAATAAAATGGTTTGGTTTAAAAAAATTCCAAACTGCATTAAATGGTTTGAGTTAAAAATATGGCACAAATCGTCCAAATCGAACTGCGTTCACCCCTAGTCTCTAATGTACCCTGTTATGCACAAAACCAAAAGATATAAAAGCATTGTCAATTTTTTGACGTCAATTTATGTGCTTTTTTTTAATTCATATAGTGAATTAATCACCTTGCACAATTCATTTTCATTATCGGGGTAGTATAAAACATTATGGTTGTTCCATGTATACTTGTTCATTTAAATTTCCATTTAAAATGACATTTTAACATCCATTTTGATGAACGCGTAAATTATACATAGAAGCTAAGGAAAATAAGATCATAATAGAAGTAATTCTCACTAAGGGTGCACAAGTGTTAAACCAGTTTATTAATTCCTTTTGTCGATATTTGTTAATCTAGCTTTAGAAGTTTGGATCGAACCATCGGTGTGTATTTCCTTAGGAATACCCACTTACATGATAGGTTTTGATCCTGCCAGCTATCGACAATTTTCCAAGTGTTATATCAATATTATAAAAATCATCTCATCAATTATAGCGTCTCTCCGAAAAATACTATCTTTTCTAAAAAAATATATCTCTAGAAGCCATAGCGATTTTAGGGTCACAATCGACTTGAAGAACAAATGGAAATGTTCTTACAATGTCTTCCCTATTTGCTTTCACTAAACTTAGTATAATAAATCCATTAAGAATGAATCTCATCCGGTCCTAACACAATTTCTTTACGGACTTTCTTACTTTTTTGAGGTTCACTAAATTCTTAAACATCTTTAGAAGATGTTTCTAGTGATTCTCTAGATGCCAGAATCACCACTTGAGTTTTCATAGGAGTTTGAGAGTTTTCAATTGCACTTAGTAAATTCTCAAATAACTCTACGTTTTGAGGATTTTATAATAACATTGCATTCGAGGTTAAGTAATTTATATACTATACTATTTGAAGCATATCCCACATAGGCACACTTGATGCCTCTTGGAGTAAGATATTAAATGTTCAGTTTCCTCTTTTCCACAATTTACAAGGAGAAGAAACCTTTAGTTTTTTGAAAGAAATTACATTACTAATATGACATGTAGTAAGTAGCACTTACTCCACAAATTAAAAGGCAATGTAGGATGTAATAACATAGCACTATCATTTCAACCAAACTACATTGATGTATTATGTCATATTATTCACAAAATATATTAAATTCATTAGAAAAGTATTTACCATCTCCTTCGCTTCTAATATTCAAATCTTTTTATTTAGTTGATTTTCTACTTCAACATTGTAAACGTTAAACATATTAAAGGCTTCATCTTTATGTTTCAAAGTAAATAACACAAAACCTAAATAATCATATTTGAAAGTTATGAAGTATTTATTATCTAATCTAATTATCATGTCATTTAATTCACATATGTCAAAATGAATTAGTTCAAGTAAGTTTGAAGTTCTTTCCACACTTTGAAAAGGGTTCTTAATCATTTTAGACTTGGTACATAATTCACATTTACTATTATTTTTGTTTATGTTGCATAAAATAATTCCACATTTAACCATTTTATTCAAAATAGAAAACCTATACGTCATAAACTATTATGCCATAAAAAATTGAGTCAATCACATTAATGGAATAAATTATTTTATTTTATTAGAATTATTGTCAACAATACACGATTGGACAGTTTCCCTACTAGAATAGCATTTGCTAACAAACATCCCATTTTGAGAGAGTACAAGTTTACCCAACACGTATACGGACTTGATACCCGGGTTTTCAAAATGATCCCCACTAACGAGATTCTTATTCATGTTTGGAACATGAAATACATTTCTACAATGTGATCTTAGGTACTTCGAAAGTCTTCTCTTTACAAAATACTTAATAAACTTATGTTTTATTTTTATTTATTTATTTTTTGTTTATTAACTTTTACATTTTAAGAGTGGTAAAAATGTTTAACTCTTGAACATTGAATTAAGTAAAAAGATCACACATGGTTAAACCACTTCTCGATGATGATGTCTCTCAACTTGAATCAACAATTAGTGTAAGTAGATAAGATTTATAGAAGCATGGTTAAACAACTTCTCAAGTGTGAATCGGCTATTTAGGCCATTCGACCTACCTAGATATTTATGAATGCTCTAGAGAAATCAGCCTAATTTATCATAGAAGCGGGCCCACCCTCACATGGATAGATTCCATCAAGCATGTATGATGTAACCACAATTAAACATGCCACTCTAAAGGGCTGTGGATCCATTAAGAGCTTTAAGTTCAAACTACCACCTTCAGCTGCACTATCTACACCATACTGATGGAATATATGGGAAATCCCCCATATGATAGTGCTATCGGCTACTCAAGTGACTTACAAGCCCGATCCTGGCCCAAGGCAAGCTAGGCCATCGCTTTGGGCCTCAAGATCTGAAGGGCCAAAAAAAAAAAAAAAAATTCAAATAGCCTAATAAAAGTTTTCCTTTATATTCTTTGAGTTTGGTCATTTAGTCCTTTAAAAAGCAACAACAAAATAACAAAATGAGACTAAATAAGAGGCTCAAAGTACTTAGACAAGACATTCTTAATTTAAGGAATAAAATGAACATACAATTAAACTATTACCTAGTACTATATCTTTTCTATTTTTTTTTAATTTTTTTTTCTATCTACCAAAATCTAGAAAAAAGGCAATGCAAAAAAAAAAAAATTAAAAATTAAAAAATATTCCTTATAATTTTTTGGCTAAGCTTATAAAGTTTCTATAAAATTTATAAATTAATTTTTATGAAAATTAAAAATAAGTTATTTATTTTAAAAGTATTCATTTCATTTATATTTAAGAGTAGCGTAATAATTTATCATCTATGGCCTCATAACTCTGAGGACGAGCCCTGGTGACTTATTTATAACCACTAAACTTACTTCCTAGAATCTCCATTCAAATAGGGTGGATTGTTATCACATATAGCTCTCTCAAATGGCTCTCAATCCCATCCCCTCGATGTTTCTTTTATTAGCTTTCTAGCTAGAAAAATGCTATGTGTACACACAGCTTTACACCCCTCTCACATGGAGGGGGGCCCACGAATATTTTATTGTGTGTGGGACCTCCTCCATATGAGGGGGTGTAAAACCATGTGTACACCATTGTGTACACATAGCATCCCCCTTCTAGCTAATCCTTTTGTAAAAGAATCGGCTAAATTTTCCTTTGATTTCACATAATATCACTCCATGTTTAAGCAATTACTTAACCACATTATGGCTTAGACTGTTAGACATATATGCCGACCTTTTTGCCATTATACACTTTGCTCTTAGCTTGAACTATAACAGCTTGACAATCACAATGTGTTACCTTTGAAGGTACAAATTTCCCACATAAAAGAATATCAGTGAGGAGGTTTCTCAACCATTCAGTTTCTCCATCTGCTAGGTCCAATGTATAAATATTTTTGACTCCATAATTGACCTAGCTTTGCAATTTTGCTCGCAAGATTTCCAAGAACAGCACCTATTGCCAAGGTAAAAACATAGCCACTGGTTTTCTTCAAATATCTCATTACCCTGGTTCTCTACTTGGATTGTGAGTATATTTACTCCATATGTGGACAGCATCAGCATAAGAAATATCAAGTCTGGTACAATTCATAAGATATATAAAACTACCAATTATCCGCGCATATTCTTCTTGAGATACGCTTTCATCTTTATTTTTAATGATATGTACACTTTGTTGGATCTGCTTAACACTTTGATGGACTCTTATTATTAGCCCAGTGATGGATCCACTTAAAAATTGATGGCAGCCTAAATACAAACTGAAGCCCAAAACTGGTTGCCTCCCACATATGTGCATTCTCGCGTTTTACAAATGCAACTTTGAGTTCAAATACTACAAGCGGCTGAGATGATGCCATGTGGTTGATTGGTGGCCCTTGGATAAGATTAATTGCTGAATGGTCATATTCTGGATGTTTCAACAGCTTTGGCTTTGGTTGAATCTCTAGGTGAGGATTTTTGTACTGTTATCTTTGGTGATTTCTAGTGAATTTAGAGCGATAGCCACTTTTGTGGATATTCAACGTGGTGAGTAGGCCATTTGGTTAAACATCTCTGTGTTCTTGAAACAAATTTACGAACCAGCAGTATCAAAGCACTTCGATCTAGTCTTTCCAATTGTTCTTGGAGGCTAAAACCCTAAATCTTCTTAGATTTGTACTTTTAAGGGTTTGATCTTGGTTCGCAGTGGAAGTTAAACAATTCTCTAGTATGCACTCTTTTACACTTTATGATCTTTGATCATGTGGTGACGATTTCTAACCCTATACTGTATATAATCCTTTGATCCAATAAATTTCTTGGATCTCTCGAGAGAAACCTTCTTGGATCTTCCTTTGTTTAGGGTTTCATGCAAGAACAATAGAATCTAAGGAGAATGAGAATTGGTTTCTACAAGATTACATATTGTTTACTGTTTATAGTCCTAATCATCGATTGTGATAGATATAGTGTGTTCATTGGTTGAAAGTTGCCTGATTACTTTGACTGATCATACTCCGTGATAAATGTACATCTGTGAAACCTATCATCACATTAACACTCTCTGTGTGTACAAAATCATTTTAGAAAACCTCTAATTTTTTCTTTGAAAACCAAGAAAGAATTTAAATTCTTAATCCATTCTTAAAACCGTTGAAAGAAAATCTTGTTTTGTTTTTCTAAGTTTTAAAATGGGAAGTTCTAAAGTTGATATTGAGATTTGGAATGGCTAAGGATTTAAGTCTCTGGTATCAGAAAATGAAAACCCTTCTTTTGCAACAAAGGTGTGCAAAAGCCCTTGATGAATCTTAGGGTGAAGAAATTGCTGAACATTTTTAAAGAACTAAACAAATCGAAATTGCTTGGAGCACTATATTTCTGCATTTATCTGATAGTGTCATTAATTAGAGAATCGGGAAAGATTGAGACTGCAACATAATTGTGGGTTAAACTAGAATCCCTTTATAAAACTGAAATTCTTCCAAATAAATGTTACTTATGGAAACAATTTTTCAACTTTAAATTTGATCCCAACTCTAACCTCAAGATAAAATTGGACAGATTCAATATACTGACTCAAGATCTCGCCAATAGTGATGAGACTCTCTCAGATGATCAACAATCTTTGGCCTTATTATCAACCTTACCTGAAAAGTATAAAGATTTGAAAAATGTCCTTGAATATGGAAGAACTTCAATCTCTGTTGATGTTATTGTTTCTTCTTTAAGAAGTAAGAAACTTGAATTTAAAAGTCAATCAAAAAATTCCTTCAGTGGAGTTACTTTGATAGTAAGAAGAAAGAATTTTCAAAGAGGAAACAATAATAACTTTTCAAATAAAAGTTTTGGAATAAGAAAATAATTTTCAGATAAATTTGAAATGGGTACATTCAAACCAAATAACAATAACAATAAGGCCAAAGGATAGAAATGTTACTTTTGTGGAAAGATTGGACCTTTCATAAAAGATTGTTCTAAAGGAATTGAAGAGTGGAAAAATGCTAATAAAATTGAAGGTAGAGCTACAATAACTTATGAAGAAGTTCAACCTCAAATGGTCTAGTCTATATGACTTGCCAATCTTCCATTAAAAATGAATGGATTCTTTATTCATGGTGTACTTTTCACATGACACCCTGTAAAGAAAATTTTATTGATTTTTTTGAAATTTAATGAAGGATGGGTAACTATGGGAATGATTTCTCCTACAAGATTAAAGGAATTTGAAGAACTGTTTTGAAACTTAAAAATGGAAACGTACTTATCTTAGAGAAAATAATCCTGACTTAAAGAGAAATTTAATCTCTTTAAACACCCTTGATGATGTAGGATATGAGGGGATTCGACAACCCTTCAAAATAAGGGGATTCGACAACCCTTCAAAATAATTTTAAAAAAAATTATTCAGGCCATAAAACTAATGGAATTTATGTTTTAAAATCTTCATCATTGGTGAAAACCCCACTAGCTGCAACCGTCTCACAACCTGATAAATCTGAAATATGGCACAAAATACTTGGACACATAGGTTGTAAGAATTTGCACATTTTAAAGAAACAAGGTCTTTCAGATGCTAAAAGAATTGAAAATTTGTCTTTTTATGAACATTGCATTTGTGGGAAGCAAAATTCTTGGAACTGTCAATGGCCTTGAATTTTGCAATGAAGAGTTTGATAATTTCTATAAAGAAAATGGTGTCCTTAAACATAGAAATGTCGCCTATACTCTACAACAAAATGGATTAGCTAAAAGAATGAATATGACCATTTTCGAGAAAGTGAGATGCATGTTTATCAGCTATGGTCTCCCAAAATTATTCAGGGGAGAAGCTTTAAAGACTACTTTATATTTGATAAACAAATGTCCCACTAAATCTCTGAATTATGACATTCTTGATCATATTCATTCTAATGATTATTTTACAAACTGAAGGTTTTTGAACGTGTTGCATATTACACATCAAAATGAAGGCAAACTTGAACCTAGGTCCATTAAAGGAATTTTTTAGGATATGGGGAAGGTGTTAAAGAATACAAAATCTGGTAATCTGGTTGAGGGGTCAGGATGGGTACAGAGTCATCATTAGTAGAAATGTAGTCTTTAGTGAAAATGACATGCCCTATAAAAGGAAAAAGGATAATATTGTCTCTGAAATAGTCAAAATGAAAACGATGTGGAATTTGATCTCTTTCCTATAGATTTAAATCTTAGAAATGAGGATCGGATTGAGGTGGAACAATTTCAGTAACATATTAATATTGAAGTTGAACCTGAAAATGTACCTGAACAAATTGAACCTGACTTACCTGAAAACCTTTTAGAAAATTATCGCCTAGCCATGGATAGAGTGAGAAGAGAAATTAGACTACCTTCCAAATTTAATGAATCAGAATTTGTCACTACACTTAGTGTGGAAAACAATGGGCTTGACTCTTATGAAGCGGCCATTGGGAGAAAAGATGCAAACCTCTGGCTTGAAGCCATGAAAGATGAAATACTGTCATTGGACGAAAATAAGACCTCGACGTTAGTTAATAAACCAAAAGGGCAAAAGGTTATTGATTGTAAGCGGATTTACAAAATAAAAGAAAGTGAATCAAAAGATGGAATTGTAATGTTCAAGGCTAGGTTAGTTGCTAAGCATTTTATCCAAAGAGAGGGAATTGATTAAAATGAAATATTTTTCTCTGTAGTCATATATACCTCTATAAGAGATTTACTATCTCTTGTGTCACAATTTGAGTTTGAATTGGAATGGGTAGATGTAAAAACTATTTTTTTTAATGGAAACATAGATGAAAAAATTTATATGGCTCAACCAAAGGGATTTGAACAAAAGGAAAAGAAAACTGTGTCTTTTACAAAAATCTCTGTATACCCTCAAACAAGCTCTCAAACAGTGGTATATCAGATACATTTATGACTTGATTTCAACATAAGTGAGTATGATCCATGTTTCTATTTCAAAGGTAATGGAGGTCATAATTCTTATTATCTTTTGTTATATGTTGATGATATGTTACTTGTTGGGATGTAACTGAAATAAATAAGATAAAACAGAAGGTAAAACTTGAATTTGAAATGAAAGACTTGTGGGCCTGCTAGAAGGATTTTAGAGATGGAGATTAGAAGATATAGAATTAAAAAAAAAAAATTGTTTCTAACTCAACAATCCTATATGTCTAAAATATTAAGTAGATTTTCTATGAATGAGGCTAAGAAGGTCAGTCTTCCTTTAGCCAGTCATTTTAAAATGTTTATATATCAATGTCCTAAATTTGAAGAAGAAAAGAATAGGATGAATAAATGTCCTTAATATTGTTGGTTCAGTCATTTATATTATGGCTGTATCAGATCTAATCTTACTTTTGCTATAAGTGTTCTCACTAGGTTTATGAGCAATCCTAGTGAATGTCACTGAGAAGTCATGAAGTGGTTATTAAGGTAACTAAAAGGAACTATTAACTTGGGGTTAATGTTTAACGAAAGTAAAATTGGAATCAAACTAAAAGGCTTTGATGATTCAGATTTTGTTGGCAACAATGATAATAGAAAATTCACATCTACATATGTTTTTACTTTATGTGACACCTGCATAAGCTGAGAATCTCAGCTGCAAAAGATTGTAGCTCTGTCATCAACATAAGTTGAATATATTGTAGTCAAGGATGCTTTAAAAAAAGGTGTGATAGGTGAAATTGATTTTTCTGATAATAGTGCAATTTTTGTATTCTGACAATCAATCTGCAACACATTTAAGTAGGAATCGTATTTTTTATGATAGAACAAAATATATAGATACTAAATTTCACTTTATAAGAGATGTTCAGAAAAAGGAAATCATGCAAGTAGAGAAGGTATCTACTAAATGTTATCTTGGGTACAAAAATACTTCATTTAAATCAATTTAGGGATTTTTGAATCTCCTAAATGCCATTACTAACTAAAATTATTTTCCAGGTGCATAGAGTAAATGAAATGAAAGGAGAAGTTAACCTCTAAATCCATTATGAAACACCAAAGATGTCAAGGAAGGTGGAGATTGTTGGATCTGCTTCACACTTTGCTGGACTCTTCTTATTAGCCCAATGATGGATCCACCTAAAAATTGATGGCAGACCAAATACAAATTGAAGCCCAAAACCCAGTTGCCTCCCACATATGTGCATTCTCCAGTTGCCTCCCACATATGTGCATTCTCCAGTTGCCTCCCACATATGTGCATTCTCGCTTTTTACAAATTCGATTTTAAGTTCAGATACTACAAACGGGTGAGATGATGCCATGTGGTTGATTGGTGGCCCTTGGATGAGATTAATTGTTGAATGGTTATATACTGGATGCTTCGACTGCTTTGGCTATTCATATCATTCTAGGGTTTTCTCTTTGCTCTCGTCTTCTTCTCTCTGAAAACCTTTTGGGTTTTCGTCTGTAATAAATCATTCTCTTAGATTTCTTGGTGAGATCGTTTGTAGAATGTTTGTAATAGTTACTAGTCTATTCTTTGGTGAGCAGTAACCACTGGTTGCATAGTGTAATCGATTTGAAAGAAAGAGAGAAAACAAGTGGTCTGAGGGTTTATCTTTTAAATCTTGGGGTGTGGATTCTTGTACTGTTATTTTTGGTGATTTCTAGTGAATTAAGAGCGATAACTACTTTTGTGGATGCTCAACATGATGAGTAGGGCATTTGACTTGACATCCAGGCCTTAGGGCGAAATATCTCGATGTTCTTTAATTTTCCGTCAATTTACTTTGTGTTCTTGAGACAAATTTACCAACGCACTTCGATTAGATGGTGTAGTCACTACACTGTTTTCAAAATCAGATTTCTTCAAAAGTTTTCCACAACATGTGATTGAGATAGTTCCAGACCATTCCCATGACTTTCATTCTCAAAATATCATCAATCTCTCGAAGATCTTCTATTTCAAATTTTGAATCTATTTTTTCTTTTTTTGTGAGTTTTTTTTTTTTAATTCAACGATTTTTTAAATTCGTGCCAATAATTATCACATCATCCACATAAAGACATAATGACACCATAACCTAAGCAATTGTCGGCATCACTTACAGTAAAATTATTCTCAAGTAGGAAAGTGTTGAATTCCATTCCATTTCTTCATAACTTGATTCAAGAAATAAAAAAGATTTAACAAATCTGCACACCTTTTATTCTTGACCACGAATTACGAATCCCTCAAGTTGATCCATGTAAAATCTCATCCAAGTCACCATTTAAAAGACCATTTTAACATCCATTTGGGGATAACCAGATTATGAATAGAATAACTAAAACACTGATTGTGGTGATTCTAGTATCACGAGAATACGTATCTAAATAATCAATATCCTCTTTTTGGATAAATCTTTCTAGCTACTATTCTAGTCTTGAACTTGTCAACTGAACTGTCGTGTTTCAATTTTTTCTTAAAATTCCTTTGCGCCCAATGGTTTTAGCCCAAGGGGTAGATCAACTAACTCCCGATTGTGATTATACATGATTGAGACCATTCACAATTAATTGCATCTTTTCAAAAAAGTGGCAACTTGGGAAGATATAGCTTCTTGGCAAAAGAATTTTTCTTCCTATGATTCTAGTTTACATCGCCTTAGACCTTGTTCAACACCATCTTGATTTTCACTCGTAGAGGCTTTGATAATTAATAGATCTTTCCAAACCAATTTTTTTAGGAAAGATATTTTCAAAAAATTCTGCTTGTCGAGTCTCTATAATTTTATTTTGGTTCTAATATGTCTGATTTAAATACCAAGAACCTGTAGGCTGCACTATTAAGTTTTAGGACCAATCTTTTTCCCTTTATTCTCGGGCAAACGAACTTTAGCAAGACACCTCCACACTTTAAAATATGAAAGTTTTTGGTTTAAAACCCTTTCACAATTCATAAGTTGTCGTGTTATTTTTCTTGCTTGGAACTCTATTTAAAATGTAACATGCAGTGAAGATTGCATCTCCCAAAAAATTAATTAGTAGGTAACCATGAACTACATGAAAGAGCATTGACGATTTTTTTTTAAGGTTCTATTTTTAGTTTCTGCAATTCCATTTTGTTTAGAAGTATACGAAGCTGTTACCTCGTGATCAACTATCATAAGAAAAATGATGTCCTAAACTTTACCATACCAGGGCGGAAATAGGGGTGGGCTGGGCTGGGCTGGGGTGGGCTGTAGCCCACCCTTGTCCAAGCCCCGTCTCTGAAAAAAAAAGCCCATTTGAAAAATTGAAAGCCCAACCCACCTAAAATTAACCCAATTCCCAATCCCACCCATTTACCCAAAACGCAAACCTTTCTCTCTCTCACACACAATCTCACACGACTCCCTCTCTCACTCTCTGCTCTCGCCTCTCTGCCTCAAAGCTGCGAAAGGCAGCCAAGCTGCCAAACCATTCTGTTCGTCCCTCTCTAGTCTGCTCTCTCTCTGTCTGACTCTCTGAAACCCAGAAGTGCGAAACGGCGAAACCCTTCCTCCAACCGTCCGCCGAAGCCTAACGCCGTCTGTGACTGAGTCAGTGAGAAGGGTAATTTTATTTGTACCAGGTTGAATTTGTGTGTTTGAATGTGCCTTAGCCTTACTGCCTTACCAGTTACCAATATCACTCTTCAATTTAGTTTTTGAATTGAATTTGGAAGTGTCTGAGTCTCAATTAGTCTGCATTGGAAATTGATAGCACATATGCTTCTAGTTTTTGAATTGAATTTGGAAGTGTCTCAATTAGGCCTTTTTTTAGTAAATGTTAGTTTGGAAATTTAGTCAACCGCAATTTATATATGAATTCATAGGATATTAAAGGTTTTTTTTTTTTTTTTTTTGACATTTATGCTCTTAGGTTTAATATGAAGGAAGATCGACCTTCTTCCAAGAAAGGAAGAACTTTGTTATCTTTCTTTTCAAAGAGTAATAAATATCAGGGTACAATTGTAATATGTAACGTTAGATCTAGATTCTATTATAGATGAATTTTATGTTATAAAACATCGTCGGGTACAATTGTAATATGTAATGTTATATTACAATTTTTCTAGTTATATATAAATTTTATTCGTACATTCAATTTTAAAAATTTTTGTCCCCCGTACGACACAATCCTGGCTCCGCCCCTGCCATACCTACAAATGTATACTCTTTGAATAACCCGTAAATCCTCAAGTCACGTCCACAAAAGAGAAGAACAACACATCAATTCATAGATGTATCACTACCTTTTTTTTTTTAACTTAATTTGCTGCGAGCAATTCGGCTGAGGAACTATCCATAGTAATTAACAATTGTTGGAATCTTTTGCTCCCAAATAAAGACATAGCAAATACTACAAAAACGGAAGTCCAAATACTTATTTTTTTTCCTTTTAAAAAGCCATTCTTCTTCAGATCTTCAAGTTTATGTGTGTTGTGATTTGGACCTTTGATTCCACCAATAACAAGCTCAGATAAACCAAAATCAACACCACATTAAGATCCAAACTCCAAAATCGAACCCAAACACCGGTTGCTTCAAACTTCCACAAAGGAATGAGTTGAGTGATCTTTTGGCAGCCCAAATAAGCCACAAAGGCTAAGAGAAGGGAAGGAGAGAATAACACAAAGTCAAGAGGAAGCACAAAGCAAGCTCACGGTCTCTCAAATTTCTCACGGCTCCAACATTCACCCACACAGGGCAAGACAAAACCGAGTCACTTATAACCCAACCAAAATGGGCAATTAGGTCAAACATTAAGTGGCAAATGGGCCTCCAACCAACGAAGCCATCCAAGGTGTTTGGGCTGGACCATGAGCAGCTCTAATTAATTAGGTTACTTCCAATGGCCCACTTATAGTGTCGGAGTGGTTCGTTCAATGTGGTGTCAACATTTCATTTCAATCATCGGCCGAGGCCTATGAAATCTAATCCAACTAGAAAAACGGTTTAACATCATCGCTCGGATTTATTGGGTATCAAAACCCAACAAATCTCCACCTTGATCCCAATAAATCTGCAAGTAGACAAAACACACAGTTTATACTTGCACAACCAAGGTAACCAATAAAATTGGCATCACAGACCTTACCTCGTGTCTCCACCTGAGACACATATCATACTTGTTCCATATACTCACTAGGGCTAAGGTCACGAACACCCAAGTAGAAACAAATAAGCACAGCAATCAATCAAGAGCAAATAAAACATGCGACGGAGATATCACACAGGATAACACAGAGATCTTATCACACCCGTTCACACAGAACAACAGATTAACAAGTTAATCAACAGGCCAACACATACGCAACAAATGCATAAATGACCTCACACAGATCTCACCACACTTATCCTATCCCATTTCGTGTTACTCACTCACCTCGAGAACACACATCTCACCTCATCGCCCACCTGCTCACTAGACTAATCACTCAAACAAACAAACAAACATGTCTAACGGTAAGCCTCTATAGATCCTAAGTTCTTGGGATAATCCTCTATCAACACATCACTTCTCCAACCTATGTGGATAATGGGTCTCCACCTAACAGAAGTGATAGAAGTGCCTCACTCACACTCCACCTGATCAGGGTCTCTTCCAGATAAAGAATTCTAACATTTGATCACATCTCCACCGTGATCCAAATGCCACACTCCACATCCTACAGTACAACCAATGTACCCCTAGGCATCTATACTCCACCTTACCAAAAGACATACACACACACACTGCCAAATGCATCAGAAACCCACTATGCATGCAAACACATTACACCAAGTAATAAGATCACTCCAAATCATGCCAATGCACATATCAAACACATTGAAATGCAACATATAGCCATGCAACGGAAACGAGCAATCACACACATGCAGAAAGGATTACACACAGATGCAAATGCAGTAACTAATGTTACACTCAGTAAACCTCACTAGGGTCATCACTCGACCCTATAAGCAAATTCGCATCACCTCTCAACTTACTCTTCTTCTTGGGACAATCCCTAATGAAGTGTCCAGACTTACCACAGCTGTAACACCGTCTACCACCAGACTTGTCCCAACCCTTGCTCTTCTTCTTATCACCCTCATCACTCGAGTCACTACTCGAATCACTATTATCTTGAGCTCTACCTAAACTCATTTGCTTAAACTTCATTCTACTCCTCATCATATGCAATTCACCATTTCTCTTATCTTCCTTTTTAGCTTTAACCTCCATTTCCTTACTCCTAAGGGAATCTATGACAATTTCAGGGGTTAAGGTGTCCCTACCATACTTAATAGCATTTTTAACTTCATGATAAGTATCAGGTATAGCATTCAACAAAATAATAGCCTTGTAGGTTTCAGACACCGACTCTCCACAGTTAACAATATCTTGAACAAGTTTGTTAAACACATCCAAATTGTCATCCAAATCTTTTGAAGAATCCATTTTAAAACTAAAAAATCTTTCAAGCAAGTACAACTTGTTAGGAGTGGATTTAAGCAAATATAAATCATCCAACTTTTTCCAAAGTTCTTTGGTAGAATCAAGTTTTCCAACTTTTCTCAAAACAGTGTCAGACAGGTGTAAAATAATTAAAGTGTATGCAAGTTCATCATATTCTTCTTTTTGTGCATCTGTAAAATTTTCCGGAAATGTCCCATCAATGGCCTTTGAAACCTTTTGTTGAACCAAAATACCCTTCATCTTTTGTTGCCAAATTGAAAAATCACCTTTCCCATTGAAAATCCCAATTTCGAAACGTGAAGACATTTTGAAAAACAGAACAACCAAAAATGCACAAGTAGATCACACAGAGTAAACCTAAGGCAACAATATACACCGTTCTAGATTCCCAGGGTTTCGTGAGACTCAAAATCTCAGATCAAGGGAACGTTCGAATGGGTCAAGTCCAAGGTGTTCTAACAGGATAATCAATGCAACACGAAGGTATGTCAACAAAATTCAAATTTCTACGCAAAGAAATCTCACACAGAGACAAAACAACAGTTCCAGCACAAAAGCAATTACCAACTTGCAGTTAAATTCAACACTTCAAATAGAGCAACAAATTCCTAAAATTCTAGCACAAGCAATGGTTACCCCTTCACGGTAACCCCAATCCTAATGTCACCCCACACGATGACGCGCTAATGCCGGAATTAAACGGGATAAGCCAATTTACCAGAGCGGACCTATCTGAGTCCGTAAATTACGAGGAATATAAATTTTAACACTTTAGGGCCACCACTATTCGCCCTAAAGTTTCCAGCAACTGCAGCAATCAACCGAGCGACAATTGAACTACGAACGTAGGGGCAAAATCGTCCAACTTTTTCTGCGCAACCTGAAACACTAAACCAAAAATATCAGTACGTTCAAAAAATCAAAATAAAGAAACTGCCTGAAGAAACCGTGGCCGGAATCGCCCGCACGCGCCTCGCCGGAACAGCCACGCGCCGCCGCCGCCGCCGCCGGTCGCCGTCACCACCACGCGCAGGTGACCCAGAATCTCCTCGACCTGCACGTTCCACCAGTGGTCACCGTTTGTCCAGAAAGTCCACCGATTTGTCGGAAATCGATTTTGAAGTTTCGGTTTTGGGCAAAAAACGGGACAGGTTTTTTTTCTTCTGGTTTTTACTCGATTTCTTGGACTTTTTGGGTTGATTTCTTGCTGAAATTCACGCCAAACAAGGCTCTGATACCATATGTTGTGATTTGGACCTTTGATTCCACCAATAACAAGCTCAGATAAACCAAAATCAACACCACATTAAGATCCAAACTCCAAAACCGAACCCAAACACCGGTTGCTTCAAACTTCCACAAAGGAATGAGTTGAGTGATCTTTTGGCAGCCCAAATAAGCCACAAAGGCTAAGAGAAGGGAAGGAGAGAATAACACAAAGTCAAGAGGAAGCACAAAGCAAGCTCACGGTCTCTCAAATTTCTCACGGCTCCAACATTCACCCACACAGGGCAAGACAAAACCGAGTCACTTATAACCCAACCAAAATGGGCAATTAGGTCAAACATTAAGTGGCAAATGGGCCTCCAACCAACGAAGCCATCCAAGGTGTTTGGGCTGGACCATGAGCAGCTCTAATTAATTAGGTTACTTCCAATGGCCCACTTATAGTGTCGGAGTGGTTCGTTCAATGTGGTGTCAACATTTCATTTCAATCATCGGCCGAGGCCTATGAAATCTAATCCAACTAGAAAAACGGTTTAACATCATCGCTCGGATTTATTGGGTATCAAAACCCAACAATGTGATTTAATGTTTATAATATAATTGGCAAGGTAGGGTAATCCATTTTGTCATTGATTAAATGTTTATAATAATAGACAAGTAAGGGATATTGTACTTTGAACGTTGACGGTGCTTTGGTTTTTATACATTTGGTATTAGAAATTGGAGATCAAAAGTTTGCTCAACACTCAAATTCACGACAAAGTAGTGGAGGAAATATATGTGATTTTATTATTACTTCAACTTGACTTTATTTTCAAATGGTTAGATTACATGAGCATATATAGGATTTTCCCAACATGAACCTAGTCTAGTACATGTATCAATATTTAATTGCATACTTTCCTTCTACATGAATAACACCAACGGACTTGCGTGTACTCTCTTTAATTCATGCATTAAAATATTCTAGCACTCATCTAGATATTTATGTATTAGTTTAGAAATGAATCTAGTTTATTAATTCAACAACCCCACTTAAACTTGATTCATTACTCTAGGGTCATCTGCAACTTTTGAAAAACGTCAATCTTTAAGGGCTTTGTGAAAATATCTACAACTTTGTCTTGAGACTTCACAAACTCAAGCACCAATTCTTTCTTGGACTTGCACTCTCGTACAAAATGTTACCTTTTATCAATATGTTACTCCACTTCTTTCTTGGACTTGCACTCTCGTACAAAATGTTACCTTGTATCAATATGTTTACTCTTTCATGAAACATCGAGTTTTCGACTAATGCAAGAGCTCACTTATTATCAACAAAAATATTTGTTGGGCCTTTGTGTGGTTGGTGAAGTTCCATCATCAAACTCTTAAGCCAAATTGCATAATAAACACAAGTAGTTGCAACATACTCCGCTTCACGCGTAGAAAGAGCCACAATAGGTTGTTTCGTAGAATTTTAAGTAAATGTCATATTTCCTATAAAGAAAAGAAACTCAATAACACTTTTTCGATCATCAATGTCACCAGCCCAATCACTATCACAATAGCCAACAAGCTTGAAGTCTTGAGAAAATGTATAGAAAATACCAAAGTCAAGTGTACAATTAATGTAACGAAGTATTTTTTTTGGCCACCTTTAAATGAGAAGTCTTAGGAGCTTCCATGAAGCGACTTACAAGTACAACACCAAAAAGTATATCCGATCTTGTACAAGTTAAATACCTCAAACTTCCAACAAGGCTCTTAAAAAATGCGGGATTGCTTTGCTTAGACAATTTAACTTGAAAGATAAAGATTCCATCATCTCTTTGTTTCACATAAATACCAAGATAGTAGGACATTAATCTAATGTCTGTCATCTCAAATTCTCTAGCCTAGCTCTCTTGAATTCTTCAAACATCTTCAAATTATTTCTTGTCAAAATCAAGTCGTCCGCATACAAACAAACGAGAAAAATATCACCATTTTTGTTCAATTTCACATAAAGTGCAAGTTTATGTGGACACTTGGAAAAGTTATTTGCTTGGAAATATTTGACAATTCTATTATTCCAATCACGCGGAGCTTTCTTCAATCCATAGGGAACCTTATTCAATTTTGGGACCTTATCTTCGTGTCTTTCAACCACATAACCCAAGGGCTAATCAATGTAGACTTCTTCCTCCAAAAGTCCATTAAAGAATGAGGATTTAATATCCATTTGATGGATTTTCCATTGGTTTTGAGCTGCCAAGGAAATAATCAAATGAATTGTTTCTAAATAAGCAAACACCTCACCATAGTCGATGCCGGCTTTTTGCTCGTATCCTTTTGCAACTAATCTTGCTTTATATCTCTCTATCTCGCCTTTCGAATTTTTCTTTATACTACTGTATACCCACTTGACTCCAATTATGATTTTTCCTTTAGGTAATCAGTCAATTCCCAAATATCATTTTTCTTGATTACCTTTATTTGTTCATCCATGGCATATCTCCATTTTTTTATCAAGAGGGGCATCTTCAAAACCTAGAGGCTCACAATCCGCAAAAAGACAAAATTGAGTCAAGTCACTCAAATTTTGTGCTACCTCATCGATTAACTTATACAAATCTCGAATACTTCTAGTTCTTCGAGGTCCTTCACTTGGTACCCCAATTTGTGGATTTGGTGGACGTGTTAGGGGTGGAGTAGTAGGCTACATAATTTCTTATTCTTCATGTATAATGTCGTCTTCTTCATCAAAGAATGGATTTAATTTTTCAATTTTCCATTCCTAAGCATCAAACTCAACATCTCTATTAATGATTATTCTTCCATTGCTTGGATTGTACAACTTGTAACCTTTTAGAACTTTGATCATAGCCAATGAATGCATACCTCTCACTTTTGTCATCAAACTTCTTCGGCATATTTTTGCTCTTAAATACTCATTGTCATGTTGAGTAGAGTTTGATTCTTTCTCTTAACTACACCATTCTGTTGTGGCAGTCTTGAAATTGTGAAAGGACTATGAATGCCAGTTTTCTAGAAGTGTTTAAATTCATTAGAAATGAACTCTCCACCTCTATCGGACCGAAGAGCTCTGATTTGATATTCACTTTGTTTTTCTACCAAAGTCTTGAACTTTTTAAAAGTCTCAAACACCTCGGATTTTTCCTTCAAGAAATAAACCCAAGTTTTTTTATAAACCGTCATTAAAAAAGAGAATACTTATTCTTATCAAGCGATGATGGCCTAATAGGTCCACAAACATTCGAGTGGATCAATTTCAATGGACACTAAGCTCTTATCAAAAACTTTTTAGGAAGCTCTTTCTTGCTTGTTTTCCGAAAAGACATCCTTTATAAAATTGATTTGTATGGTCAATGGTTGGTAATTCCTTAACCATGCTCATTATTTTTAGGTCATCGAAATTCAAATGTCTAAATCTCATGTACCAAAGCCAAGAAAAATCTTTAGCGTAAGTTTTCAAACATCTTGCGATATCATGTTGAATGCTCAACATAAGCATTATATTCTTCATCATCGGCACCTTGGCTAACAATCTCCCATTTTCATCTTTCATAGTCAATTTTTTGTCTTTCAAGTGAATACCATAATTTGTCTCCAAAATTTGTCGCAAGCTCAAAATGTTACTTTTCATATCCAGTACATAAACACATTAGAAATGAATTGTTGACTTCCATATTTTCAAGCGGATTAAAATACTATATTTTCTTTTAACTTGAACTTTGAAAAAATCTCCAAAAGTGATATTTCCGACACGGATTCATCAAGCTCCATAAATAATTTTTTCTTTCCACAAATATGACTACTTGCGTCGGAATCAAGATACCACTCATTATTCTCTTTATTTGCATCACTTTTGCAAGCGAAAAGTAAAGTGGGATCTCCATCTTCATTCTTGCTATCGACAAAGTTAGTTTTCTCTTTCACGTTATTTTTGCATTCCCAAGAATAATGGCCATATTTTTAACAAGCATAACATTCGACATTTGATTTGTCATACCTTCCTTGATTTTGCCTCAAACTTCCTCATCTGCCTCGTACATGACCTTTTCCCCAGTTGAAGTTTTGGCTTTTCTCCTCATTATTTGAATTGGTTGATGCATCGTCCGCCTCTTCCACGTTCTTGATCTCTTTAGGACGTGCTATTTCTTTCGTCATTCTCTTTCTATAAAAGCTTTGCTTGCTGATAAGTGTATTTTTAAACATTTTTTTAATACATAAATATACTTATTATTGATAAAAATAAACGAATTTATACTCACGATTATGTAATTATTACTTTTGTAGGTAAAAAAATCACCTAAAGAAATAGAACAATGCAAAAAGAGTAGAAAAGATCCAAATTTGTGTAACATTGTGAATTTGGGGACAAAAATGAACAAGTCCATAAAATTGAAGGACCTTGGATGCAATTTATGGAGGGTGTAAATGGATAAAATCAAAATTTGAGGATCATGTTGTACAAGTTTAAAGTTGAGGGGCCTTGAATGAAAATCGCTGGAGGACTTGTGTTCAAAAAGGAAGAAAAAGGCCAAAAAAGTGATTGAGAAGTGGCGCGCCTAGGGGCTACTTTAAAAGGATTGGAGACCGTTTTGGTTATTTATCGAAAACTCAGGGACTTGGGCTGCAAATTTCTATTTTGCCTAGATTTTTTAAAACCTAACTTCGGGCAGCTAGTGGGGTTCCTTGGCTTTTCATTTTTTTCATTTTGCCTTTCTTTTCTTTTTCTCTTCTTTTGCGTTTCTTTTTCTCTTCTTTTTTTTTTTTTTTAATTTTTAGTTGTAATTTTTGTTGGAAAATCATAGAGAGCACAAGGAGAATACATCTAAAAATTTGGAGAAATATTTTGAGAAATCAAAGCCAAGCTTCAAAAAATAGTTTTATCTATAATTTTGTATTTTCTCAATTATTTTGCCATATTTGTAATGTATTGTATACAATATTCTCATTTTTATCATTTATATAATATTTGTAACATTTGTCTTTTAATATTAAAATGCTTATTTCATGTGCATTTATTATTGTATTGAATACATTTGATTTATTTGGTTATTAAATGATTGAATTTAGTGATTTGTACATGTTCGAGATAAGATTGTACATTTTAGACCAACTAGTAAATACTCTAGATTTGTGTAGGGGATAGAGATATACTCCTAACTTTCGGTAACCTATTGAGCTATTTTCACAAATATTTAATGCGGTTGTTTGGTTTTAATCGACATAAAGATATAGTAGGTTAACCTATCAATTATGGTTAATTTCGATCGAGAGAGATAATTAACTAAACTTGAAAAATCGGGTATAACACTATAAATGAGTAATTTATTAATTGGCTTGTAGATAAATTAGTTAGGCGACGGTTAAACGAAACATGAATCATAACCACGTTTTCTTTCAAAATTTTCAAATGTTTATGTTTTCTTATTTTGTAGATGTTTATTTAATTTTCCTTATTTCAAAATCTAATTTAATATGTGTTTGTTTTTATTGTTAAAATTAAATTGACTAAAGTTGTGTAATCGAAAGTAAACATTTCTCAAGGGATCGACAACCCGAACTCAAAAAGTCCACTCTATTACTTGAACACGACCTGTGCACTTGTAGTATATAATTTTAGCGAACATTTGCAAAGTTTGCTCTACCGATTCTTGCTTCAATTTCTTCTATCATTCTTCATGAGCTTGCAAAAACCCGACAAGCTCCTCAATAGTCATGGTGTCCAAATCCTTAGACTCTTCAATAGCAATGACAACATAATTGAATCGTGGATCTAAGGATCGTAGAATTTTTCCAACGACCCGATCATCCTTCATGTCATTCTCATGTCTCCTCATTTGGTTGACAATAGCTGTAACTCTTGAAATATAATCAGAAACAAATTCGAATTCTCCTTTTAATGTTTAGAGAAGTAACTTATTCACTTTATCAACTCCTTTAAAAGAATCTTGAAGAATATCCAATGCTTCCTTGGAGGTGGTTGCTCTAGCAACCTTATCAAATATCTTTTCATCTAAACTTTTGATAGATGAGAGATAGTGCCTTTTGATCTTTCTTCATGGCAACTGCATCTGCATTTTCTGCTACGATAACTTAGGCCACATGTTCCCAAACATCATAGGCTCCAAGCAAAGCCTTCATACAAATGCACCAATTATCATAATTTTCTTTGGTGAGTGGTAGGACTTGAAATGGAGTTCCATTCATCATCTTTTCTTCAATTATCTTCAAACATAAGCCTCTTATACCAATTTGTTAAAAATTGGAGAACATAAGTTCACTCAACATTCAAACATTTAAAAAAGTAGTGGAGAAAATATATGTGATTCTATTATCACTTCAACTTGACTTTATTTTCAAATTGCTAGATTACATGAGCATATATAGGATTTTCCCAACATGAACCTAGTTTAGTACATGATAACACCAACGAACATACATGCATTCTCTTTAATTCATGTAGGAGATATTACACCGATAATGTGCATATTATATTAATCAAGAACATACCGTGAAATCGAAATATCATTCGATTTACCGAAATCTGATTTGAGAAGACAAAATAGTGATTACCGACTTCCAATATATGAATATGAATTCATCACTTTCCAATCTTAAACGCGTGTCATTCTTTAATTCAAACCTTACATGAAATCAAAAGAATACTAGTTACTTTCCGAAATCAAAATACTAAATTAGAATGAAATCGAAAAAGAAAGATGAGATGCAAGTGATGCGATCGGTCGAGGCAAGTGTTTGACACTTTGTCCTTAAAATGAATTTGCCCCGCATCGGTGCTAACGGTTTCTTGGCAATCATCTCCCAAGATACAACGACCACGTCAAGCCATAGGAGCACTCCAAATGACTTAGACCAACGAACTCGAACGTAGTTCCCTCTCTACCATAACCATGATTTTGATGCTAGAGAAAAACACTTCTATAAAGTGTTTTATGCAAAACTAAAGTAACCATGATATGAAACTATTAAATGAATTGTTTGTTGTGTAGTTAATCCAAACACATAGGGAATCCATATATATAGTAGTTGGAACATCCATACCAAGAGAGACATCTCTTGAATAATCATAATTATTGGAAGTTACTCATATCAAAAGTCATGCTCTCCAAGAGTCATGATCCATATGAAAAGACACATCTTTTCATCTACATTCTCTAGAATATTCCACAATATTCTACACAATTCCAATAATTTCAAGTATTAAGTGATTTAAGTTTGACTTAATTTCTCATTCACCAAACAAGGAATTTCCACTTAAATCATTTCAATTGGTCACAACCAATTTCCAATACAAAATTCCAACACTGCATCAGAGAAGGTAGCTTTTGACCTTGAACCTCCCTTAGTGAAATACTATCAGACTTACTGGCTAATTGGTGAACGTGATGTCTTGAACCATTCAGCCGTTGGTGTAAGCCAAGACAACAGTACTCACACAATGTCTTCCCTAAACCGTTCATGGTTCTCACGGTTGTGTCCATTTTGGCCATGGATCACTCTTGGTTTCATAAGTGTTTAGAGAATTTTAGCCTCGAACAATTCTCATTGAAGCGGCCCCACTTCACACTTACATAGGTGATCTCCTATTAAGAGTATTCTGACATACTCCACTTAACTGAATCAAGCTATATGAATCATTAAAAGAGTATCTTAACCTTCAATCATTCAGCAGAAAACACTTTAATTATCATAGGAATGAGTAAGAATAATTTCCTAAGTGCTCCATGGGATCTTCATAACTTAGTTGTCCCTTTGAACCAAGATCTTGGGATCTCCAGTCAACAAGGTAGGGTTACCATTACAAAGACGCTTACGTCGTAGGCTTTAATCACATTCCCCTTGATATGCAGTATTCTTGATCTCTCGATAAATCTCTAAAGGTACCACGAATTTACACCATTGAGATCGACTGCTTAACGGTATTATGTCTACGTCTAGACTTACCATTACATGTGACTTAGTATCTCATCAAATATAACTAGCCAATAATTAATTGATTTAATAGATACAACATGTTACCACCAAGAAATCCTCTCATGAAGCTACATGCTTCTAACTAGCTTTATCTAAAGCTTTATAAATTCCAAACAACAATGTTAGAGGATTTCTATCACACACTATACTAGTCAATCACTTTTACTAGTGGATTTCAAAAACATGGGTATTCAATATCATTATTAAAATACTACAATGCATTTCAACTTTTTTGAATATTTTTCCAATATTCTAATTGATCTTGCATATCCAAACAAACGTCGTAATTGGCTTTTATCATATTTCATCCACTTTAGACTTAGTGTATATCATCCTTATAATTAATATAAGGATTTTCTACCTTTTCCACATTCATAGACATATTTCTATGATTATAAAGTATAGAAAATTGTAACTTTTAAATATAAGTTACCTCCACAAGTCCTCAATTAGGAATGCATGTGCAACTAGTAATGTTGCATCCACAAATCTTGAACTTTTCATATAAGTTCGTAAGCATTGATGTTAACCCCCACATTTTTGGGTTACACTTGAACTTAGAGTTCATCAACTCTTTCGTAGTTCAACTCATTATCGAATAGATAATGTCCATATCGAATGCTTCGTGAAAGTTTAAGTACTTTCAAAATAGTGGCCGTCAACCCACAATTTATAAATTATACTTCAATCCAACTTTCTTTCTTTCTTTTAATTTGATCATCCAAATTAAATTAAGGTCATCACATAGACCAACAATGCTCTCAAACATATACCAATTTAATTGGTTCCACGATTGAAATCGAATTCAACAATGAAGAAGACTAAGCATCTTGATTCACAAGAATTGCAACTTCTCCCAACATATGCAACATATCAAATTTGTGACATTTCACAAGATAGTATTATTTCATGTTAAATAATACTTATTCATTTTGTTCAAATTTAATGAACGAATCATCAATCGGTTGTGTTTTCAAAACAACCCAACGAGAGGACGCACCTCTTAGAATTAATCTCTATAAAGAGATACTTCCTTCGAAAAATAATCAAACCAAGAGTCTTGATTTTCCACCACGTGATTAGGCAGCTTAATATCCATTAGACAAGATCATATATTGTCATGCTATAATGCAACCATAATTTGCATAAGCCATCTCAATTAATTTATCAAATTAATTGATGCTATCATCATTAATATAATTTTTCATATTCCACGAACACCAATTCAAAATTTCGGATTTAAAAAGTGTATTCACGACCAATGTTTACACATTTCAATTGGCAGAGCAATACCTTTCTGGCAATTATGCACCATTTCACTTTATGCATTTGTTTCAGCCATACAAATACTAAATACAATTGGTACATTAATAAACACGTAGCAATAATTCATGGACAGAATTATAATGGCCCTTATGTCGGCAAAATTTCAATTCTTTAAAAAAGAATTAAGTGCAGTTTTTCAATTCAAATTACATGCAAGCCATGATCATCAACCAATGATTATTTAATCAATTATTTAATCACAATGAATGATGTTCCAACCAAAACAGGTTTTGATCTTTACACCTGTATGTACATACCATTGATGGATAGTAAAATTGACATCACAGTTAGTGTAATAAAGAAATAAATGAAGAACCCCTTCATGCATGTTAACTGGCGGTCATGTCCTTTGGAAATAGTCTAGGCATATTTCAATTTTTTTTTCTTTATCTTTCATAATTCCATTGAACATGACATAATTATTACAGCAATATATACATTAATTATGTCAGCATTCTGCAGCCACCAATGCCATTAAAATGTAATGCACACCACACGGATTAATGTCCATAATCATGACTATGGTAACTTTCAACAGTAAATTCAATAGAATGAATTTGAAACATAGATTTCCCACTTTCAAAACCGAAGTCACGCATGCATATAAAACATATTTTATATGCTACAAAACCCACGTAAGTTGTTTATCTAACATGCACAATTAAACCTCAAATTCATCTTAAGATTATACGAGATATTACACCGATAATGTGCATATTATATTAATCAAGAACATACCGTGAAATCCAAATATCATTCGGTTTACCGAAATCTGATTTGAGAAGACAAAATAGTGATTACCGACTTCCAATATATGAATATGAATTCATCACTTTCCAATCTTAAACGCATGTCATTCTTTAATTCAATCTTTACATGAAATCAAAATAATATTAGTTACTTTCCGAAATCAAAATACTAAATTAGAATGAAATCGAAAAAGAAAGATGAGATGCAAGTGATGCGATCGGTCGAGGCAAGTGTTTGACACTTTGTCCTTAAGATGAATTTGCCCCGCATCGGTGCTAACGGTTTCTTGGCAATCATCTCCCAAGATACAACGACCACATCAAGCCATAGGAGCACTCCAAATGATTTAGACCAACGAACTCAAACGTAGTTCCCTCTCTACCATAACCATGATTTTGATGCAAGAGAAAAACACTTCTATAAAGTGTTTTATGCAAAACTAAAGTAACCATGATATGAAACTATCAAATGAATTGTTTGTTGTGTAGTTAATCCAAACACATAGGGAATCCATATATATAGTAGTTGGAATATCCATACCAAGAGAGACATCTCTTGAATAATCATAATTATTGGAAGTTACTCATATCAAAAGTCATGCTCTCCAAGAGTCATGATCCATATGAAAAGACACATCTTTTCATCTGCATTCTCTAGAATATTCCACAATATTCTACACAATTCCAATAATTTCAAGTATTAAGTGATTTAAGTTTGGCTTAATTTCTCATTCACCAAACAAGGAATTTCCACTTAAATCATTTCAATTGGTCACAACCAATTTCCAATACAAAATTCCAACAATTCATGCATTAAAATATTCTAGCACTAATCTAGGTATTTATGGATTAGTTTAGATTGAATCTAGTTTATTAATTCAACATTTGGCACGTAATTTGTAACTTAGTGATGAAAAAGGGAAGATTGGATGAAATTTAATTGCTTTTTTTTTTTTTTTAATATCTCGTAATTTTCATGCAATAAAAGACTATTTTTTAATGTCTTGAGTGTGAATCCTATCTTTCAAAATTGGAGAATGCATGGAGTCCTTTTGCCACACACGATTAAATGTTTTTCGTTGAAATAATGACACCAGAAGGAAGTGTAGAATAGATCATAGATGAATCCAATGAAACCATTGATTTTAATTTCATTGATATTGCACAAACAAATTTTATAGAAATTTCAAGTAGGTTGTTCGAGCTGAAACATACAAAAAAATAAAAAAAATAATAAGCTAGGATGGAAAATTATCCTCATTTAATGACGACAAAATAAATGTAGAAGAAACAAAAGGACGACAGTCCACAATCCTTAACGTCGTCAACAATCTACTGATAACTATCAGAGACGGACCCAGCACAAAAGTTCAGCCCGGGTGAACGTCGACAATCAGCGATCGTAAGAGCAAGATCATTTATTAATATTTAATTAAATAATATTAAAAATTATTCAATATATCTGTAAACGCACTTAAACATAAAATGTTAACTTCCAAGTATTCAATATAAGTCTACACACTACGACTACCTAATCATCAATATGCTTAATCTTCCCAAATATAGTCAGTCATAACAATTGTGCATTTTGGCAAGGAGATTTTGGATCTTGGCAACTGTAAATCAATATAGAGGTTTCTTAAACACTCAAACAACCCAGACAATATTACCCAAGAGCATGCTGGTATTCATACATAACATTTTCTTTTCTTTTTTATGCTATTTAAGCCTAAGTTCACAGTATTTGCACACGTGGAGGTGCTCAGAGAATTGGTGCCACAATACATTAATTAACACGCAAAATCTAGAACTTAAAATCTGGCATAAGAAAAGTCGAATAAACCAAATAGAAATTCAAAAACCTTAAAATCTGGCATATGAAAAGTCGAAAAAACCTAATAGAAATTCAAAAACTTATAACAATTATTCACCGAAATTAACAAGACAAAACAAAAAGCAGGAGCTTCTCATGAACACATCGCTATAAAATCGGCGCATTGATACCGCAATGTATGATTGTTATGCTACATCCGCCAATTCGACACCGTCTTTACTCTATTTTCCATTTACAAAACCCCTCTCATCTCTACATTTCTCAAGGGGATTTTGGATTTTTGCTCAAGGGGTCAACGCCGGTAGCAAAGTAGGAAGAAGGAGAAGTGAAGGGAAGGTTTTGGAGTTTGGATTTTGGAGCCTGAGCAGCTGGGTATGTGATGAAGATGAAAATTATTTCATTTAATTGTGCCATATTTTTAAAAAAGGCCAATTCTCTCAGCCCAAAATAAATGGGCCAAAACTAAAAAAAAAAGGCCCACCTGTTAGTCCTTCCCTGTTCTTCTTCCTCTCTGTCTACTTCCTCCCCGTTTCTTCTCTGTTTTCTTTTTTCTTCAGTCAGCGGCGCCCGACGGAATTGAAGGCTCCGGCGGATCCAGCACGGGTGGCCGCACCCCCTCGCCGGGTGCTGGGTCCGTCCCTGATAACTATAACTTTAGTCTCAAATGTCTTGGCCAACTAAAGAGATGGCAACTTGCCTTGCCAAATTCGAGTTGGACGGATTCCTGCCCTGAACGAGGCAGCAAGGCGGGAATCTCAACTCTGTCCCATTTTATTTTATTTTTATTTTTAATTATTATATTTTAAATATAGAATTAAATATTTATTAATCCCTTAATAGAACATTAATACTTTGACTATAAATATGTGGAAGGAATCCCACATTGGATTAAGTGGATTTGTTATCTTTTTATTTTTCGTCAATTAATACAATTTTTGTATTTTTATTTTTATACTAGGTGCAAGCAACGTGCAATACACGTTTGCCTAATTTATATTTAATAGTTTTGTTTAATAATTAATTTGTCATTAATAAAGATGTAATCTTTTTGGTTAATTAAATAATTAATGATGTAATGTTTATGTAATTGTTAAATAATTAGATATGTGATTTTGATGTTGTGATCTAAGTTGGTGAGATCGAAGAAAATAAGCAAAAGTTGACAAATTTGGAGAAATTGCTAAATTGTAAGTGATCCAAAATTCGGGGACTAAAATGTAAATACTTAAAAGTTGTGCCGAACCTCATGATGAAGATTTGAGAGTGCTCGGAGTCAATTGGATAAAGGAAAACGTCAATGGAATCAAATTTAATCAAAAGATGATCACAAATCAATTTCCAACCGAAAAGTTATGCTCCAATATTTTAGTCTCATATTGAGACCTATTTTTGGCATAGAAAGTGATCGAATTGGAGAATGATGTCTGAATCAAAGTTGTAGTCAGATGAGTTAGCTTTCCAACGCATTTTGAATCATCTCAATCGGATATCGGAATACAAAGTTATGATAAAAACATTGAAGGAAGGTGCAACTGTCTGTTTAAAATAAGAAATTCCGTTACATAGTCCGTTAAAACAACAAATTCCGTTAGCTTTTCCGTTAAAAATAAGAAATTCCGTTACATAGCCACTTTTAATGTATAGAAGAAATAAAAACAAAAATAACAAATTAAATATTCAAATACCTCATAGAAAAAATATAAATGGGGCAGGGACGAGGGCAAAATTTCCAATTAGCGTAATCTTTAGAAACTTGAGAAATTATTATCATAAAAAAATAACTCGATGACTATTAACATATAATTCAAAATTTCAGTGACCATTGACATAATTAACTCAAATTAAAAAATTTCAACGTTAATTTATAAAGAGGATTAGTAGCGAATCTCACATTCTGTGTGAGTAATAATAGTAGTAATTATTGATTTATGATTAAAAGTAATATTTAATTTTGACTATATATATATATATATATATATATATATATATATATATATATATATATATATATATATATATATATATATATATTATACTCAAGGCTAATCTAAAATTGTTTTTGAAACCTAAATTTGTTATTTTACTTTGGACCTGTTTGAACATCATATTTTTGTGTAAAACGTATTTTGAAATAATAGATTAATGAAGAATATTTTTTGATTTACTTTTAATATTATTTTATTGAAAAATGTGTTATTGAAAATAAGAGATAGAAAAATGTATTTTGAAAATAATGGGATCAATTGCTCAATTTCCACAAGATACAAACTGCATAGGCTTAAGTGTAATATTCCACAAAAATGAAGGGCAACGCTGGAAAAAGAAAAAGGGTCGAAGGGTTTTATAAGCTATAACTATCCCAAAATTTAGGGTTCACTGCGTAGCTCTCTTCATCAAATCAAACAGCTCCTCAAGTCTCGTCCCCAAAATGGTACTGCACCTTTCAATGTTTTATATGTATTTCTCATTTATATGCGGATCTGTGGTTTAGTTATATACGGCGAAGAACTGCAATACTTTTGTGCAGGTTTTTAGATAATTTCTTTATGACGTATAGGATTGCTTTCTGGTTTTCGATAACGTAATATGGGCTAAGATTTTTATTCGTCTATTTGGATGTTTTTGTTGGTGATTTGAGGCTATAGTATCTTCTATGTTCTTGTTAATATAATGATTTAAAATCTGTGCTCATTCAAGCATTTAATGGGAATATGGTAATTTGTAGAAGCATGGTGCTAAAGTAATTTTTGGGTGGAGGATATATACATGCGAATTTATTATTATTATTATTATTTTTTTGAATGTGTGAAAAGTTTATTTAGGTAGAAACAATGTTCTAGGAGTTGGCACATGAATGAATTGTTACTTCATTTATGTTTTTCATAACTGGATTACCTGAGATTTGTAATTCATAATCTAGAGATTAATAAGGTAGTAAAATGGGCATAAAATCGACAATGTAAAATGTTTAATTTCAAGAATTTTATATTATATGGAAGCATAAAGTTTTCTGTTATCATAAGAATATGATTAATAAATTTTAGCTGTAGCTTACATTAAGGGGAAAATGTAGTTGATTTTCTGGTTTGATCATTTTTACTATAGAACTTATGCTTTGTCTACTGTGCTTTAAAATGCTTTCCTTCATTTTGGCTTCTCATCGCTTTCTTCTAGTTCCGAACCAAAGCATATCATTTCTAACCTACCAATGTGAATTATCAAAATGCAAAATCTGGATGGTTGACTGTAATATTTCTCAGAATAGTCTGCTTATTTTAATTGTTTTTATTTTGCATTACAACTCTAGCGGTGGCAAAAAAGCTCGGACGGCTCGGGCAGAGCCCCATTTTGGGGCTTCGGCCCTGCGAGCCACACGGGCCGGCCCATGTCAAGCAATTTTTATATAAGAAAAATTGAAAATTGAAATTTTATAATTTCTTTAATTTATAACACGCATAAAATGTGCATTTTTTTTTTATTATGAGCATTGAAGTAGTGGCATATCTTTTGAAATAACTAAGCATATAACTTTGCCTAGTCTTAATGAGAATATAAATATTTATCAACTTCCAACGTGTTCCACTAAAATCTAGTCACTTTTTCATAAAATTACACCCTTACAAGTTACAATGACCTTTATTACGTACTTTTGCAATTTATATTTTTAAAAAAAACCCGATCCGGCTCGGCCTGCTAAGGCTCGGGCCGAGCCTCATTTTTTTTGGCTCGACTCGAGCTTTTTTTTCCCGGCTCGGGCTTGGCTCGGCTCGTTGACCCCACTATACAACTCACATCCATAGCCATGGAAGATGGGTTCTGCTCTGAATTCAATTTGAATAATTTAATTGCTGAAATTCATCATTTTTCAATTTGAAAGCATCTCGTGTAACGGGTGCTATGCAGTAGAAGCCTATTTTTTATAGGATTCCATAATATTGTAAAAATTTTATTGCCACTGTTCTCTGTTTTCATTTATCTTTGTCACAGTGGTGGCTGCTGTCTCTGCTCTGTTGCAGGAAATTGAGGATAAAATGTTGTGATAACTGTCCTATAAGTTGTTGCCGTTGTTACTCATTTCTTGTTGTCTTTGTGCTGCTCAGCCGAAGCAGATTCATGAGATCAAGGACTTCCTTCTTACAGCTAGAAGGAAGGATGCACGTTGTGTGAAGATCAAGAAGAGCAAAGATGTGGTGAAGTTCAAAGTTCGTTGCTCGAAGTACCTCTACACCCTCTGTGTCTTTGATCCCGAGAAGGCTGACAAATTGAAGCAATCCCTTCCTCCAGGTTCTTACTTCTGAACTAAACATATTCTACTTGGATGCTAAGTTAAATGTTATTATAGTACTTGCAATAGTAAACAAAAGTTGTACTCATGCATCCCTTTTGGGATTCAAACAATACACCTCGTGACTCTCAATGTTTCAAATGTGCGTGGCAGTGTGAGGCTACTCTTCGGTTCTGACCTTAGGCTGTCCATCTTTAGTTAGAATTATCGGTAGAGGGATTAGTTTAAAATTTAATTTCCTCAAATAACTAAGATTATTCAGACATTTGACCGCTGAAAAAGGGCTGATCCAGGCAATCGATAACCCTTTGATATCGCATGGATTGATTTATACTAGGAAAAAGGGAGGGTAGATGCCACTTACAGATATCTTTTGTCGTTCTTTTTTAAAAAGCTAGAAATTGATTGAGACACCAAGTGTGAATATCAGTTGCTGAAGATGTTATATTTCCAGTTATTTGCGTCCCTAGTTTTACTTGGAAGTACCTTTCAAATTTGAAAACTATTATATTAATATGTGAATTGGCTATCGTGTCATGGATTTGGGTTGTTGACTGTAATAATTCCTTCTAAACAATTTCATTTGCAGGTTTGAGTGTGCAAGACCTGTGAGCTGGAGTTTGCCCTCGTCTGAGAATAGTGTCAGAGAAAATATGTTTGGCGATATTTTTTGAGAAAGACTTTGTTATGAATGTATTTTTGTTAAATTATTCTCAATTGATAAGAATTTAAACTGGCTGTGTTGGGTTGATACATGCTTTAGGTAATTTTTCTCGTACATTGTTTAGCTAATTTTCTCTATGCTTCCTTCTCTATATAGAATTACTCGTTTGGGTTTCTTTGGGTGTATGCTTGGAAGATTATTACTGGTATATAAATCTGTGTCATAGTCACCAGTTCTTTTTAATACAAACAGAAATAAATTAAAATAATTAAAGGATGAAAAATAGAAAAAAAAATTGATCTCTTCTTCCCTACACCAACGTTCCACCCCATCACTATTTTCTCCTTTCTCATACTCCACATTGCCGAAAGTTTTATTTCTCAAAAGATTGGCCATGCAAGAACGGAAAAATATTTTGATCAGCTCTAAAGATTTGTTAGTTGAGCGTTGACGACTTTTGCTCGTCGGTTCAGGCTGTCCGTGGCTCAAACCTGGGAAAAGCTCAAGTTGAGGCACGGCTTGAGCCCCATTTGGGGGTGTTGGCCCAAACCTGGGCCAATCAACTACACAGGTCGGCCCATGTCAGGGGCTAATTTCAGCTAATAATAATAATTTCGAAAAAATAAAAGAATAAAAAAAATAGGCAACTGCCTGTATTTACAAAAAAAAAAAAAATTAAAACTAAAAAAATTAAAAAATGTATTTGAATATAAAACTCGTGAGTCGGCTCGGCTCAACAAGGCCCAAGCCGAAAGTTCGGGTCAAGATTAAATTTTTTGGCTGATCAAAGTTTGGCTCAAGTCCAAAAAAGTTCAGATCATTTTTACTCAAGCCTCAAGTTTCGGCTTGCGAATTGGTTCAGCTTGACTAGTTGACATTCCTAGTTTAAAGCTTAGCAAGGTAGAGTTTGATCAATGTTGCACACAGATTCGGCTAATTTCAGCTAATAATAATAATTTCGAAAAAATAAAAGAATAAAAAAAATAGGCAACTGCCTGTATTTACAAAAAAAAAAAATTAGAACTAAAAAAATTAAAAAATACTGTATTTTAATATAAAACTCGTGAGTCGGCTCAGCTCAACAAGGCCCAAGCCGAAAGTTTGGGTCGAGCTTATATTTTTTGGCCGAGCAAAAGCTTGGCTCAAGCCCAAAAAAGCTCGGACCATTTTTACTCGAGCCTCAAGATTCGGCTTGCGAATTGGTTCAGCTCGACTCATTGACATTCCTAGTTTTAGCAAGGTAGAGTTTGATCAATGTTGCACACAGACAATTGGGAGAGAGGATCTCTCTCTCTCCTCTTCTCTTCTCTTCATAGCCGGCTTAGTCAATCCATTATCCGCAGGCTAAAAAGCCAGGAAAGTAAAGGAGGGTTGAGGTTGCAAAATGGTTACCAAATAAATTGTATGCAATCACTCTTGGTGAATTGCACAAATAATGGTATATCTAAGGGTCTATATATCTAAAATGAAACGATAAGGATTATTTTTTGGTAATTACCCTTTACGATATGTGCACTTGTATCCTCGACCTTCAAATTTTAGAGATGGTGTCCTAATGCACGTGCCCTCTTTAAATTCCATCCAAAAGGACTTTGGTTACTGCAAGTATGAAATGTTGAGTATGGTTTATTGAAGATCCATTTGCACTTATCTCAAAGTTTAGAACCTCCATTGCAATTTTCCCAAATTAAGTATGTCCCGATTCATGAGTGGTAGCTTCGTGAAGAAATTGAATGTTGTGTGGGTAGCGGGTATTACCTCCAACCGACCCATTTATGGTTTGGTGAACCCACCCACTTATCTCTGTTTTTTTTCCCCTACACAATTCTAATTTCATGGTAAGGGTGGCAAATATGTCTAAGTCATTCGTGGGTTTGACACGTCTCGTCTCGTCTCGTCTCGTCTCATCTCATCTCATCTCGTCCTAATTTAGCCTATGGATGACTCAAGCTCATTTTGAGACGAGCCATAAAGCGATCCGAACATCTTTTTTCTTCAAGAGATGGCTCATTTTGAGCTTGTTTTATTAGTTTCTTAAAAAAAATGAGCCAACTCATGGATGGCTTGGCTCAGTCCGTGAGGCTCACGAACTAAAGGACTGAATCGAGCCTAGTTTGTAAATACAACCGAGTTTACAAAATCGAGTTAAGGTGCCTAAGAGATGAGCCGGCTCAGCTCAACACATTGTCACTCATATTTCATTAAAAAAATGTAATTTTCCTTTTTATAACTTTTTCGTACAGTGAACTTTAAGTTGTAAAAAAAAATTATCAATTATCATATTTACTCGTGTGCAAAATATACCATTAAAATATTGATATGTGTTCTACGCGAAATGTTTCTACAAAAGTCACGAATCAGCAAATTCGTGATCTGAATTTCTTAACTAAGACAAATTGTATTGCATATATAGTATACCGTAACCGACGGAGTTGAAAAAGAAAAGAACTTGAAATGTTTATTAATTGCGGTCTTTAATTTTATCCAATCCATGGTATCAAATATGTTCGTAGAAGTAAACAACCGTGACATATGCTAATTAAGTATAGACTAAATAATTAGTAAGATGCTAAGTATGTCTTGTCACAATTGGAGACATATAATTATTTTTAAGCATAGGTGTGATTAGTTGTTAATCCAATGAGTGCATGTGCTCAAGTGATGAAGAAGCAAATGCCAGCACATTGCTTTCCTTTTTGTCAAAAATATTATAAAAAATATAATATTTCACAAAGTAAATCGCGGTGCCTTCTTCTTTTCCTGAAAAATGAATTGACCAAATTCCCTTCACATCCACTAATTATTTATATTAACAAAAATAGAAAAAAATTCGATCAAGAAATCAAATGTGATTTTTCACTCGGGAGGGGAAAAAGTTATCGCGCTCTTTCAATAGTTGTAGCCAAGGCAATGTACATAAAATAAATTGTTTAAATTTTTTTGTTATTATTATTGTTTGGATGGAGCAAACTGTAAGGCCCTGTTGGATACAAAGTATTTTCTATAGAAAATGGAAAACATTTTTCATTTCCATCATTTTGTCATGTTTGATAGGCTTTTTTCCTAGGGAAATTGTTTTCCCTCCCACCCTCACATGTGCACATTTTCTTTGGTTTCGTAGAAATGATTTTTCCACCTTTTAGGTGAGAATTTGAAGCTCCAGCTTTTTTTTTTTTTTTTTTTTTTGTGGCAATTGGGACAAATTTCATAAAAAATTGTAAAAAAAAAAATTCACTTTAATAGACAATTTTCATATAAAATAAAGCCAAATAAACCCTAAACTTTGATTAGAAAAATGATTTTTAAGGGAAAAAAATTTCTTTTTTTTTTTTTTAAACTTTTTGGCAATGGAAACAAATTTTATAACAAACTGTGGAAAAATTATCACTTTAATGGACAATTTTCATGTAAAATAAAGTCAAACGAACACAAAAAGATTCAAAACTTTAAAATTTTCAGGGTAGAAAATTATATCAATCAAACACACTTAATTAACAATTCGTTGGAAAATAATTTTTAGGCAATTACTTTTCCTGAAATTCATTTTCTTTCCACACATTTTCCACAATTGCAATCAAACGGACCCTAAATTCTACAAAACTTTTTGCGATTTATTGTTACTACAAGTTTTACGTAATTAATCGAATTAGTTATATCTTTTCGACTCAACATAGGTCATCACAACCTTCTCAATAGCCCACCAAAGCGTATTATAATTGGCATTACAAATTAAAACAAGATGCAAATGCATCATTTACTAATTAGAGGTCGCAATGGTAAACACATGAGCTAAGCTCAATCCTATGATATAAACGAGCTCTGCTCGTGTCCACAGAAGTCGAAACTCGTTTCGACCCTTTGACTCGTGGGCCTCGTGAATGATCCGAGTCATCCACAAGTTACCCATTTTTTTTAAGAAACTAATAAAACGAGCTAAAAACAAGTCGGCCCACGAGCTCAAAATGAGCCAGAGCCGTCCATGAGCTGAGCCAGAACGACTCGAGCCTGCAAGCAACTTTACCAGTTTGACAACCCTATTAAAAATAAAAAAGTAGGTATGAAAACGGAAATGTAAAGAGCAGAACCCTATGTGTGTAGAAAAAAATCAAATGATCTTTAATAAAGAATCTTAAATACAAGTTCTTGGGTTAACTAACATTGACCATTTTTCCTTCAAAAAGTGAATTGAGTGTGGGTTAAGCTAATCCACGTACTTAATCTTCATAGAAATTTATAATAATAATTGTTACAACCACAAGCAATACGTTTAATCAATAATAAGAACTTTATCCTTTGTATTATGACAAGTGGGACAATTAGGAGGTGCAGATATATCATTAGGTAATCAATCCTCAATGATTATTGTTCTTTTTTAAAGTTGTAATTGTAAAATATTCACTAACACTATCCCCCCCCCCCCCCACCCACTCCTCTTTTTATTTTATTTCCTTTTTACTTTATGTATTTTATTTTTCAAAAAAAAAAAAAAACGTGTATTACCCGAGTAAAATTTAAGAAAATCTCCGATGAATATTCCACCACAAGTTCGGATGGCCTTTTTTCCTCTCGAATTAGTGTTACTTCGGTTGTCTTCCGCTCGATAGCTAACTGAACTAGTATGAGCTTTATTTGATCATGAAGAGATACATAGAATACTAAAATGGCTCAAAACTGAGTTCCAAGTTATACTTATTAATAGTGTGTTTATGAAGCAAATAAGTTGATTAATTAAATAATTAATTATGTTTTTGAAAAGTCAGCTATATCATAACTGCTACAGATGCTCATATCTTCAATTTTGACTTTTACTATTTCAAATATCTCATGAGTACTTTGCCCCATTGATTCTTAAATTTATTTTCTTGTTTTCACATTCTATGAAAGAGACGTAAGAACCATAAAATAGTATTGTATCAATATATTGGACCATAAAAAGATGTCTTATTTTAATTTATTATTGCTCGATTGTTTATTCGTTGTCCGTCCAATAGATACTTTTCTTGTTAGATTCAACGATCAATGTGTACACACACATACACGATGGTTTGTCAAATTTGATTCTTAGCAAATTCTAATGAAGACTAATCGATGGTGAATTCATGACAAAAATAGTTAAATCCAAAATAATTACTTTTAGAGTATCACCAATGGTGTTCTAAATTAGATCCAAATTGACATTTAGATATCTAAAGTGATAGAAAGTATTTTCAATAGAGAGATACAAATGAAATACAAAGTGCATTTTCTAATAGAAAATATTAAAAAAAATGAAAATTGACATCTTTTTTTTAGATCTACTTGTGGGCGCCCACAAGAAGCAAAAAGCTATCAATTTATTTTCGCCCAATTTTGTTAGATCATTCCATTTGAGCAGGATTTAGATTTAGATCTATCGAGATGTTAATGAGTATGTAAGAATGATTTTGAATATATCAATTTACACCAGAAATGAAGATACTCCTACTATTTGATGAGTTAGAAAACATTATTAGAAACATAATATAATAATATTCGTTATGGGAAAATTAGACCCTATACCCTTTTTAAAAAATTGTTTTGATTAATACCCTTAAACTAATTAAACATTTTAAGAAAGTATTAAATACGTCCTAAACCTCCTAATTAACTCCAACCAAAACCCAACTTGATTAATAACAAGAAACCCAACCCACGAAATCCCACCTTCCTCATCAGAAATGCTTCCTCTCCCATTGTAGCCCCAAATCTCCATAGGCAAAATTCGAGCAAATCCAACTGTAAATCTCCCAATCCAGAGGTCTTCTGTATTCTCTTTTGAGGTTTAAATATTTGTAAGTTGTTCTCCCACAGATGGATTTGCAGGTGATGGATCGGTGTCACGGGATTTGGTGGTGGTGGAGGATGCGAATCTGTGCAAGCAGTGGGGATGTGGTGGTGCATTGGATGTGGTTGTGGGATGTGGATCTAGTGACGCGGCGATTTGAGTGGTGCCGGCGTTGGTGGCACTAGCGTTCGGGCGGTGTGGCAACAATGTTTGAGTGTGGTGGTGGTTGGTGCTGAACGCTGGACACAAACAGGCTGCTTGTAGTCCTTCAAGAAGATTTCCTTTGGTGTGCAAGAATATAACCGACATAGAATCAAGTATATACGCATATGTATTTACAATATCAAAGAAGTAATCAGACTGCTTATAGTAAGAAGATTTCCTTTGGTGTATCCATTTTGGGTTCTTCAACTTGCTTTGCTAATGATTCTGTTGCAACAGAACAGATAACCTCTGACTGACTTTTTTATCACCCTGTAGAATGAAGCAATCAGAGAAGTGGAATGAAGTAGCAGCCAGAGGAGATTGAAGCAGCAATCGGAGAATTGAACATTTGGGTTTGGGAAGATGAATTAGAGTTAAGATGGTGGGTTATGGTGTAGAATCGAGTTTTTGTAATGGAGTTGGTGGGTGTGGAACCATCTGTGGATTGAAGGGGTGTGGTGGCAGTGTACTAATTTGGGTGAGAAATGTGGTAGCTGTGTGGTTTGTTGGCAACTTGGAGCTACCAACGACAATGCACTGGTTCTGGTTTTGGTGGAGGATTGGGAGGAGGTGCAAATGGAGGAGGTACCGACGACAATGCACTGGTTCTACGTCTCTTGGTTCGGGGACTGCCATGTCTTTTAACTTTTGTTACTTTTCTATATTTATGTTTTAACTGTGTAAGGATTATGATAGTGAAATGCAATTTGTAGTTATCATCCAACAAATTTTGTATGGGGTGCTTGCATATTTATGTTTTATATGAGTAATCTTCTTGTAAATCAAGATTTGTAGAATGGTTTTGGTAATCAAGATTTTTGAGAGAGAAGCACTTATTTTTGTTTTCTAACATTTTTGATTGAATTTTGGTTGGAAATTAGAGAGAGGATTGGGGGTTGGGTGAGAAGAAGAGTTGTGAATGAATGATTTGTCACTTTTTCGTTTGGTGTTTTGTCATTTTTTCGAATGTTTGCAGTTTTTTTTTTAACTTTTGTCACTTTTTAGAATGTTTTGTCACTTTTTTTTAAATTCATGTCACTTTTTAGTGTTCATTTTTTTCTATCACATTTTCTATTGTTTATCACTTTTTTTTCTATCACTTTTTAAAAATTTGTCACTTTTTTGTAACAAACATCACTTTTTAATCAGCATATTGATTGGTGCTATTTTGGTATTTGTCAATTTTTTTGAGTTTGTTTCACTTTTTAAGAGTGTCACTTTTTTTTTTTGTCACTTTTTTTTTTAGTTTATGTCACTTTTTTTTTTAAAAGTAAAAAAGTGACATCATGTCACTTTTTCATTTTACACAGTATTTTTTATTTCCTAAAAATCTTTCACATGATTTTTCAAAATATCACTAATTTTAAGGGTATTTTTATAAGTACCCCTATTTTCCTATTTGTTATTGCACTTTATAGAGCAACCAACCTATCCAAATAAAAGCCCTAAAAATTGATTTTCAATTTATTTCTAGTTTAGAAAATCAAATAGATTATGAATACGTACACCAAATGGGCTTGGGAGTATGAAACTTATAATAATATTGATTCTACCAAGAAAGTATGACAAATCTTATTGTTGTTACAAGAATCTAATGAATAAAAAATAGCAAGTCCTTTTCTCTTTCTATTATTTTGAGTAAAGTGAGATATGAATAATGAATTATTTCGATGAGAGAAATATTATTTATTAACACATCACAACTGCGCTGTTTTCAGATATTCAATTTTTAATTTCGTGTTGAACAACATGAATATGATTTTTGTGCTTTGTGCACTCCAACTTTTCAAAAGTCTCTTTAAATGAAATCCTTCAAAGGCAAACTATTAAACGATCTTTAAATAGATATAGCGGATTAGCAACGAACTCAATCGAAGAATAAGAAAGAATTTATATAGTTGATCTCTAATTTATTGTAAGTTTTACAAAATTAAGTGAAAGTGAAGAATTTTATTCACCCTATTGAGAGTCCCGAAATACTCATTTAAATTATGTTAAAATAAAATAAATAGCGAAACTAACATTCTTTCTAAAAGAACATTATAAATAATTTGTTTGAAACACGTTGGACATCCTGAATTAATAAAAGTAAAAACAAGAAAATACTCATAATAAACAATACAGTGGATTTTAAGTTAATATAAAAGTACAATTTTCTCCCAATAAATTTGTTTATGTATTTTCTAGTACTAATTTATGCCATGTTACCATTTGGGCAAATAGTATTGCAATTTCAGTATGTGGTCTTTGGTCAACAAAATTTTTCAACCAAATGTTTGCTATGCAGAATACGAGAGGTCCCATGTGAAGAACCCTAATAAATGCTGTTTTAAAGTATTCAATTTTAGAGGCTGAGGCTGACATTTTTTCTATGTTCAATGTAACCGACATTGTCATTCTTTGCACATGTTGTAGGGAGGGTCAAGTCGGGTGGGTCGCTCGGTATTGAGGACTAGTCATGAGAGGAGCCGAGCTTATTTTTTTCATGTAAGTCACTTCAGTTCGTCAGCTCACGCTAACTCGTCCAGTAGTCAAGAAATATAAAATAAAAATTTGAATATTTAATAGAAAAAAAATTGCAAGCCCAAGCGACTCGCCTCACCTAGGGTGAGTGGAATCGAGTTTTTTGAAGTGAGCTAGCTTGTTCTGAGCTCGATCCACTTAACATACTTACGTTCATGTACACCTAGTCACCATCCAATTCCAAATATTATATACTAATGAGTGGGCGATGGATGTATGAGAATTCGCCATATGTATATCTAAGAGTTGAGAATGACATCTACCTCGTGTATTTGATAGGAAAAAAAGAAGAAAAAAAAATAGTGTGAGGAGAGAGATGTAGCTTAGGTATAAACGATGACAGCACGAAATTTTGCATAAAGTCTAAACTTAAGAATATTACTCACGTTACATAATGTGTTAAATAAAATATATTTGTGTAGGTTTGGCCCCTATATTTTGGGTTTATTGCAAATCACCCCTTTTACTTTCATAAACAAACATAGTACTTCTATGATATTATTAGGACTATAGGTTGCATATCTAAAGATGTAGGAAAATGACATTGTCATTTCATAAATCATAATGATGGGTGAGAATGATAGTCAGCCTCATAAAGGAATAAAATCTAAAAGATTTGTCTTCACCACAAAATGAAAAGATTGTACAAGAAAATGAGTAATTCGAATCGAATTACCATGAACAATTCTCGTGACATTATTTCGAATTAACATTTAAAAAATATAAAATTAAGAATAACTTTAGAGACTATAATTTATATTACGCCAAACGTCAAGGGCCAAAGTGAATACATTAAACCCTCGTAGGTTTTGTTAATAATTAGATATTTAATAAATTTTAATAAAAATTAATGAAATGTACTGTTAAAAACTTAATAAAAGTAGTGGGTATTGAAATTAATTAATGATAGAGGTAATGAAATGTGTGATTAAAAAGACGAGTTGAATTCTAAAAGTGATGAAATTTTAAATACGAAGTATCCGTCTTACGAAATAATTAAAAAAAGAACACAATATTTTATATAATCATCACTTACAAGATTCTCATCCATATGCGCCTCCTTTTACACTCTTCTACCTCTTCTACTAGAATAATTACTTGCATGATCTATTATTACTTTATTTAATTTCGAAATCGAGCTTTTTTGCTATAAAATAATTTCGTATAAAAATTTAACAGCTAGTCGTGAATATATTTAGTAGGTGTTTGGTGGGGATTAAAATTAAATTTTTAGTAGATTGTGATAGAAGTTTTTGAAATATGTGGTTGAAAAGCTGTATGATTCATGAAATATATGGTTAATATTGATTGTTTGACTTAAATTAAAATTTGATTTTAATCCGAAACAAACGGACCTTTAAATAGATGAGTCTGCAGTGAAAATTGAACTTAGAATATGCATTTGTTGTAACGTCGCTAAATCGACTCATTTAGAAACTGCTCTTCTACCAACTTTTATTTACAACTATTACCTTGACATTGAAGAAAAGAAAAGTTCGACTCAACATCTTATTTATAATTTCCAAAAAAAAAAAACAAAGAAAGAAAGGTGTGAAGCGCTATGATGGGACCAGCTTCATTTCTCTGTAACATCAACTATTGTCTGTTCCCAGAAAAATAATCTTCTAATTGTATCCATTTTTGGAGAATTCATGTTGACGGACCTAATTTATAGACACTTGTTTATATATTTATTTTTTTCATTTTATTCTTCCCCAATGACTTGTAACTGCATAATAATTCCCATAAAAAAAGCTTCCTTTTTACACATCGGAGTTTAGCTGAGCAATCAATACTTTCCCTTTGGTTTTTCTTCAGCTGTACCTATCAATTATTTCCACATTTTTTTAAAGTATTATTATTACTTCAATTTGGATCTCACAAGATATAATTTCTGCATTTTGGGTCCTGCCTCTTGTGGATTCTTGGTTTCAATTGTCAATCTTTCAGTTCAGATTCTTGAAAATTGAATTCTTTTCTATTTTGGGCAATGCCCTTTAGGTAATAAAACGATATTGGGTCAGTTTTCAACTCTGAGTTGTTTCTCTGAATTCGTAAGCAATTATCTAAAGCCCAAGATATTGACGTTTTGATATTTTCCCTTCGCTTTTCTGTGATGTGTACGGATTTTTGTGAGCCCTATTCACATTAGTACAGCATTAATATCTTTTTGCAAGATTTGTTAGTTCCTGCTAGAAAATCTTGAAGTTTTGCATCTGGGGTTTTCTCAAAGTGATGCATATAGAATCCCAGAAGAATGGCAAGTTTGGTTCCTGGGGTTCTTTTAAAGCTACTTCAGCACATGAATACAGATGTGAAGGTTGCTGGGGAGCACAGATCATCTCTATTGCAAGTGGTTAGCATTGTTCCTGCACTAGCAGGGGGTGAACTCTTTCCAAATAAGGGGTTTTACCTAAAGGTATCAGATTCCTCTCATGCTACTTACGTATCTCTTCCTGATGAACACGATGATCTAATTTTTAGTGATAAGATCCAATTGGGTCAGTTTATACATGTTGAGAGGCTAGAGGCTGCCTCACCTGTACCTATTCTTAGAGGGGTTAGGCTCGTTCCGGGTCGACACCCCTGCATTGGAACTCCTGAAGATATAGTTGCAACTCATTCTCTAGGATTCCTCAATAGCAATGGTAATTCATCTTTGGGTTCCAAATCGGTTAACAAAACCAAGTCATCTTCAAAGCTGTTGACCAATACTGAGGCAAAAGATGTTAAATCTGCGCTTTTGAAATTGAATCGTAGTGCTAGAGAAGATAAAGTCGACAAGAAGAAGCCTGGATTGACTCGATCCAAGTCTCAGTTGTCAAAGCTATCTATAACTTCGGATGGGAAGAAGGAATCTGTAGGAAAATTGAATTCTTCAAGTTCAAGGTCAATACCCACGTCACCAACGAGCTGTTATTCATTGCCTACTTCTTTTGAGAAGTTTGCAAATGGGATTAAACAGCAGGGGAAGATCAAGGGACTGGAAAGGTTGGAAAAGGCAACTGCTAAAGTGGGGTTAGGGGAAAAGGCAATTTCTGTTCGGGGGGCAAGTCCGACCACAAAGAAGATGCCAAGTGGGAGTGTGATGAAGAATATTGTTCAAGGTCTTGAATTGGGGCCAAAGGCTCTAAGAAAGAGTTGGGAAGGGAATATGGATGTCAAGGGGAGGGAAAGTCCCAGATTGAAGGTCAATAAGCATGTCCAGAAGCCAGAAGTGCGGAGTACTTCCGTAAGTTTTTTTTGTTCTTTTAGTACATCTTTCGTTTATAATTTGTCAATCAAATGCTAGGGCCTTGCTTAACAGGAAGACAAAAAAGAAGGAAAGAATTGCAATTTGTGTTGATGCTTTTTGTTCAGTTGTATTTAGATGTAAAAATTTAGAAAGCTGTTTATGATGGTGCACTGGTATGATGAAATCGTTTAAATATTGTTGAATGTTTTGTCTAAACTGAGTAGCCTGTTTTGGCTTTCCACCCATTCAGTGGAAAATTGACTGGCTTGCAGTTTAGAGATATTTCTGTTATACATTGATCTAGTTTGCACATGTTAATTTTTTATTATTGAATTATCTAGTGAGGTCCTGTTTATCTTGGCAGCTGCTTTTAGTTTATTTTTTCCAGATTTTCTGAAGAGTTTATGTAATGCCAACTGAAATCTGGAGTTTTTGAATAATAATTCTGGCATCTCCACCCTATTTCTCTACATTCTGCAGGTACCAAGGAAATTGACAAGCGAAAGGTTGCCATCCAAAGAAGAGACTAAGGTTGAGTCTTCAAAATCATCCTGGGAAGAAAATAAAGTTAATGCATCTTTAAAGAAAGCTTCGACAAATGCAGATTTGGCTAATAATAAGTCAACTGCACAGAGAGCTTCTCCTGGGAAAAAGTCTGGAGAGTCTGCTAATCATGGGTTCCCTGGCAATTTAGTCAAGGTTTCTCTCAGCAGAAGTAAATTAACAGATGGAACTATTTCATGTGCCTCACTCCCATCATCAGTTGTAAAGCTTGGGAAGGTACAGAATTTTTCTATTCAATTTCTTTTTGCTTGCCTTGTTGGGAACCTTGGAGCCTCATCCCATCTATTTGACTCAAATCTACAATTTTTATTTGTTTAGAATTTCCGATAGTTGAACTACCCATTGAAAAATTTGCTGCTTGAACAATATACAATAAATGGGATAGCTAATCATGATTTGCTCTTTTCTTCTTTCAGTGAAAATATGACCAATTAGTAGCTATCTTCTACAAAAATATGGCTCTAAATCCATGCCCAATACTCGGAAAATCCCCTTCATTCTACCTGCATTTTTCTATCATTTAGCCCACGGGTAATAGGGAAATGAATTCGTTGGTCTTCTTCTAGCGTGATTTCAATCATGGTTCGTAAGTGTTTCTGAATTAACATTGATCTGTGATTTACATACTAAAAAAAAGAGAGAGGGAGAGAGAGAGAGAGAGAGAGAGAGAGCTGGAGTTTCTTTAGTCCTGAGAACCTTCCTTTATTGCAAGTAATACATACTAAAAAAAAAACAGAGAGAGAGAGAGGGAGAGCTGGAGTTTCTTTAGTCCTGAGAACCTTCCTTTATTGCAAGTAATATTTCATCTGGATGTCATTCTTGTTGGCTTATTCCATTTATTGTTCGATTTACTATATGTTCTTGATATATTTGATACATTAACTTCTCTGGATATGAACTTGAGATTTCTGATTGCAAAAACTCTCCTTCCTATACAGGATGTATTAAAGCATAGAGATGCTGCGCAAATGGCTGCCATGGAAGCAATGCAAGAGGCTTCTGCTGCAGAAAGTTTACTTCAATGTCTAAGGTATTTTCTTGAGAATGAAATGTAGAGGAGTTTTTGATTTTCTTTAATCGAAATAATTTTAGCGCCTCACTACTGGTTATCAATCGGTACTAAATTGTTGGCAACATTTCATAGGCTAATGAACTCAGATGAAAAATGCATATTCCAGTTTGCATATAACCTCTGCTGTTTTGTTCATTGCTCTCGTAGGAAGGAGAGTTCCCATTATGAGACTTTATTTTTTCTTAAGAACCTTTTCCTTCCATGCTGCCATTTCACTTCCTCCAATCTAGCATTTCCTATATTTTAATTTAGCTGGCACGACCTAATCAAGTTCCGAAGTATCCAAAACCGAGCTTATCAGTCAAAAGTCCAATTTCCAAGGGAAAGCAAGTGGTTGAAACTATTCGCCAGATTAACCACGATTCTTCTGCACTTCCTGAGGTTACAACTAGTTAAAGTTTCATCTTAGCTGTTATCTAACAAAGGAAAAGTCTTTGGAGCTACATTCACATACCATGAATCTTAGAGCCCGTTTGATTCTCATTATTGTAAAATGAGAATGAAAACTATAGCCGTTATTGGGTCCCACGCAATAGATAGAAATTCAAAATTGATGACTTAATGTGATGGATAACAGTCATATTTTTCATTTTTATGGATGAAAATGAGAAACAAACGGGCCCTTATTGTTTACTATATCTTTGCTAATATAAGTGAATTCTTAATTCATTAGAAGATATAATTTGGATAGCTTATACAATAGTTAAAAGGCTGCCAAAAATGTAAACATGAAAATTTGTGTGCATGTGTGAAAGACACCACGAGAAGAGTTATATTAGCGCAATGAACGAGGATTCATGAAACATTTCTGCATCACAACTAAAGAAAACAAAGAGATTAAAATCCCCCCTTCTCCTGAATATATTGTACAGTCTGCAAAATAAAGAACGGGACTTGACAACTGATAGGCAATCTGAGACATCTGTACGCATTTCAGCTGTCTAAAATCTTTTGCATAGTTCCCTGCTGAATGTTTATTTGCTCAATACTTTAACCCTGTGTTCCTCTTCTCATTTGTTTCTGTTTTGGTATGTGGCAACGCAAATTGGAGTAGAAAACACTAACAAACTATGGGTAACTACAATATGACATCACTTGCTAAAACAGTAGATTTTCTTAAGGCTGGTGAAGGTTCTTTTGTCAGTCTGAAGTAGCATGCTGGACATTTGTCAGTTACAAGTTGCTTATTTATCTTCTTCTGTTAGATGGCTGCATGTTGGTGACAAGTTTCTTACTTGATAATAGAATAATACATCGATTAATATAAAAATTAACTGCCTATGAATTACTTACAAGCTTGCAAAAAAGGAAAGATCCTATACTCTTCTCTTTTTTTTTGACAAGTAATCAGATAATTTTATTAATCAAAAAATAATACATGGGGAAAGATCCTAAACTGATTACATGATCGAAGTACTATTGAAATAATCTACGGAAATATGGAAGATATAATAATATCATGAGATAATGGAGATAGATCTTTAATATCTATTTTGTCTTTTAGTGTGTAAAATGACCTGTCACACATGTTTGCCCTAAACAGATAACTAGCTTATGGTGAGTTTCATTCACATTCTTGTTTAAACTAGTAGTTGCTGGTAGAAAGAAGCTTTCCTTTCTGGTCATAGACCTTAGAGAGAACTTTTTTCATAGGTTGGTGATTTATGATTGAATGGTCCATCTAAACTTCATAAGTAATTTTATCATTTTTTGGGGTAACTAGCCTCCAAGTGGTTATACTATCATGGCTTAGTAAGATTTTAAGCAGATTTTGAAAAGGGTAAAAGGGTAAATGGGGTTTCATTGCCTATGTGGGGCGATGTGCAAGCCTCAAGGCACTTTGAGGTTTAAAAACCTAGAAGAAAATTAAAATATATATATTTTATAATTATAAAAATTCAAATTTGTACTTAATAATGAACTGTATACCATCTAAAATATCTGTAATCGAACATTTCACAAATAATAAAAAATATATTAAGAGTCTAATTTGCAATTGTCAATGGTAGCAAGAAATAAAGCGACGAAGAGGTAATTACGTAACAAGACCTTTGCGATCAACGAGTTAGCTAAACTGAATCTCGGAATAACTCCTCATTATTTGTGCTTAGTTTTGAGAACCAGAATTTTTTTATTATTATTATTTTTTTGGGGCTGTGATGGGGGGTGGGGGAGCATGGAAGTGCAACATACTGATTCTAAGAACCTTTTAATTTAAACGTTGGGTTGAAATTGATGACATGGAGATGGTTGTGTTTTTTATTTTTTGGTTGGGATCAATATTAGAATCTCCACGAGAGCAAAAAGCTCAGGCATACTGAACGTCAAATTGGGGTGCAAAGGTATTCAAATTATTTTAGAAAAACATATTTACGAATTCAAGGGCTGCATGGCAGCTGTGAAAGCTTTGATAGTGTGATTTGAAGTTGTGGTGGTACCCTATCTTGTTGTAGCAGAAGACGATTCTGGCTTCTGGACAGAAGGCCTCTTAAAAGGATAGATCAAGGATTTTGAGGACACTTGGATGACTAATTAGTTTTGACATTGTTGGAAAAATAAACTGAGCTATTTGAGTAGCCAGACCTTGAAATAACAATCTTATTAATAAAAGGTCTGAATTAAAGTTCGTCATTTATTTGTAGTTACGTGTTTGGGAAACTCAATATGCAATTCAGTTCGAGTCAAACTGGTTTTTGCTTATTTGGAAGTTAAGTTGATCCAATTTCAGAACAGAAGTTTCTCTACTTAGATTACATTCAACTTTTACTGGTAATACTAAAATGCTAACATATTGTTGATTTACAGGTTTTATGATCTCTCTCCCTTTTTATTATTCTTTAAGTGAGGCGCTTGTGAAAAAATAGTTCGTAGAAAATTCTACCAAATATTGACCACCACTCTATTGGGTTTTATACTGAATCCAGATTTAATCCTGCATTGAGTTAAGATGGTTTCGTACTTTTCAGATTAAGTTCAACTGAAACCACTTAATTTTGTCCTTGGAACCTGATTTCAGCCCTCCTTTACTATTCCCTTGCTTTTATACATGTCATGTTCCGAAAAGTATATCTTCAATGGGAAACTGGTTGACCAAAAATTCTCCATTTTCACCTTGGATTGGTCAAAATAATCACTTCTAAGCTTATTTCATTCAGTTCTTTGCTAATACTTTATCTTTTTGTGGAACAGCACATATGCTGAGTTGAGTATGTCTGCTAAAGAAGATAACCCACAGCCCGCTGTCGAGCAGTTCTTGGTCCTGCATGCCAGCTTGAATAGTGCTTGTATTGTTGCTGATTCTCTATCAAAAACTATTACATTTGACTCTTCACAAAATGAAGATCCATCAGTAGAAGTGCAAAGGGTCACTTTAGACAGGTGTAAACGTGCTGCTTCTTGGGTTCATGCTGCATTGGCTACAAATTTGTCATCCTTCACACTATATGGCAAACCAGGTACCTCAAGTCTGGCTGCAGCATCAACTCTGGCTCCAAGCCCAAAAGCTATTCCGATTCATCAACCCATTTTAGTTCTTGAGAACTCTACTAAAAGCACAGCGTCAATGGCCAAACCGCGGCAGGCAGCAAACTCCAGGAATCACTCGTCAGGAACTCCTAGTAGGGTAAATGGTGGATTGGCTGTTGGTCACAACACAAAAGCCTCACCTCCGATTGAGTGGGTTAAAGGAGATGGTCTTGATGAGGTTGTGGACTTGGCAAATATGTTGAGGTTGGAGTCTCAGGATTGGTTCTTAGGTTTCGTGGAAAGATTCTTGGATGCTGATGTGGACACCTCAGCTTTATCAGATAATGGTCAAATAGCTGGCATGTTAAGTCAGCTCAAGAGTGTGAACGACTGGTTAGATGAAATTGGGTCTTCCAAGGATGAAGAAACACCTCGTATCTCAGCAGAAACAATCGACAGAATAAGAAAGAAGATTTACGAGTATCTTCTAACTCATGTGGAATCTGCTGCAGCAGCTCTTGGTGTTAGCTCACAAACATCACCAGTAATGGAAAGCAAAGTAAGAAAATGATATCTAGAAATCATATTTTCATTTTTCTTTCTCAATCACCAAATGGTTAAAGGAGCTCATAATTTAAAATTTGATGTATATAACTTCACATAGAGTGGTTTGAGGTATATAGAGTAGGTTTTATTGATGTGAAGTGGCATTATAAGGGAAGTTGAAGATTTGCTTTGTCTTTGTTGATTTAACACTTTTTCCCTGAGAAATTTGAAACTACAATGGCCTTTTTCGTTTATTTAACTTATGCTCAGTTTGGCAATATTAACTCTTCTTTTTTGTAGCTTGCATCTATGGTAGAGTGTTTTCAAGCCTGTACTGTGTAGACCTTGAACTTGAAGATTGAAATTTTCCTGGAGATTCCTTCTTTACATCCAAATTTAATTTGTATTGTTAGTTTCTCTATCGAACCTATTGATTGGTTTAGATAAATAAATAAATAAATTTATACGTGCTTTTAAGTTTGCACAAACGAGTATTTCTCGGTAGTCAACTTGAGTAGAACAAGCACGTGATCAAGGAATGATAGAAGGTGATGCAACTCGATTCTATGCTCTTCTGAGCATACATTTAAAATAGTTACTTTTTGAACTATTGAACGTGTAATACTGAATTTAATTTTTCTTTATAAATTCCAATGTATCCGTGCAAACAAAGTATAGTCAATTGAAACTGTAGGCTTGTAGGAGCGTACAATCGAGTTGCAATACTTAAGTTGCACTTTTGTCGCACTCCTTGATCTGGTGCTTGTGCACTTTAAGATGTGTTATAGAATTTTGACTCATTTTCAAGTTCATTCGATGCGAATTTAATGTGTATTACTTGAATCATTGAATCGGTAACGATAACATACACTAATATTAGTCTTTTATATTCTTGTTTCACGTAAGATCTCCGACAAATTTACGAAATTTAATTTTTTATTGTTAGTTTTGAATTCTAATGTTTGGTTGAGATAAAAGAAAATCATTGTATACGTGGTTTGAAGTTTGCGTAATTATGCATTTTGCCATGGACAATTGAAGTTGCACATGCATGTGATCGAGTTATGCTACAAGGTGCATCAACTTGATCTTAAGCTCTTCCAACTATGCATTTGCAATTGTAACCTTTTGACCTATTGATAATGAGTAATACTTAATTTACTTTTCCTTTTAATTTCCAATGTAAGGTTTATATATGTTACTTTTGACTCATTTCATGTTTGTTCGATACAAATTCAACGTTGAATTAGTAATCATAAAATGCTCTAATCTTAGTTTAGTGACACATGTTGTGACGAATGTCTGTGTTATCGTATCTTGTTTCCTAGTTTCGTGTCATGTAATTTTCTAATAAACCTATTGGTTTGTAAGATAAGAAAAATAATTGTATACATACTTTAAAGTTTGCATGATCAAGCATTTTTGCATAGTAATCTCGAGTTGCAGATAAGTAGACGATCAAGAAATGCTAAAGGTACTGCAACTCGATCCTACGCTCTTCCAACCATACATTTATAATGATAACATTTTGAACTATAGATAATGCGTAATACTAAATCTAATTTTTTTTCTTTACAAATTCCAATGTAGGGTTTGAGGTACAAGGAAACAAAATATAGCCAATTTATTAATAAAAGTCAGTAATTCAAAAAATTACTGCTTCAGCGTACAATCGAGTTGCAATATTTCGTAACAAATCCTTGATCGTGTGCTTGTGGAACTTAGTTGGCTATAACAAAATGCACAATTAATATTATTTCACACATACAATTAAATAATGCGGCCAAAACAAATTTCCCCAGTATTGGTACTTTTAGATATGTTATAGAAGGGTAATTAGCACATAACATCCCCACCTTTCATTGTTATTGTGGAAAATGTCTATACCTTTAATTTTTAGAACACTTTCACTCTTATTTCTACATTTCATTGCGCTAAATGTCATTTTAATGTATTTTCTCAATTAATTTTTTTTTTAAAAGTGCAAATGAGTCCCGAATAAATTATTAAAAGGATAATTAGTACATAATGTTCCTATCTTTCATCATTATTGCGAAAAACATCCACACTTTTTTTTTTTACATTTTCACCCTTAATTACACCTTTAATTATGAAAACCAACATTTCTATCCATTTTCGTCAAATTTCTCAATAAAGAACAATGAAATAATGAATATACTCTCATATTTAAATAAAAAAATATTTTTTTTTTAATTTCTAATTCTTTAATAATTTATTTAGGACTCGTTTACACTTTTAAATTTTTTTAAATTTTTAAATAAATTTAGTTGTGACTCGTTTGCACTTTTTTTAAAAAATTAAATTTTTAAAATAATTTATTGGGGACTTGTTTGCATTTTTTAAAAAATTCATATGTACTTTGAAGTTTGTGTAATCAAACGTTTTATCGTGGTCAACTTATTGAACAAGC